>JBBJLS010000148.1:15548220-15582346 GCA_037577275.1 Bryconaethiops microstoma | reverse complement strand
TACATATCCTGTAGGTTTGTGTGGATGACTGTACTGTGAGAAATAGAGGTGTGTGTGTGTGTGTGTGTGTGTGTGTGTGTGTGTGTGTGTGTGTGTGTGTGTGTGTGTGACTTTTTCGCTTTTAATATGGTTAAAATCTTTACCAGTTCCCATGTTATAAATGTCCCCAGGTTTTCTGATATGGCTTTAGCATTTTAAATATGTGATTACATTTCTGCCCTTTCATATTTCATTGGATTTCTGAGTAAGTTCCTCATGGACCTGCCTTGGAATTTGCTGATCTGTGCCGAGGGCACCATATAACCAGAGATGAGCTGAATTACAGACTCGATTTGTGATGCTTGTCTGAATGCCTTTGTTTGCAGTGCCTCATTTTAATTTGTTTTTCTTTTTCACACAGGTCCAAGGATTTGATCAAAGAGGCTATCTTGGACAATGACTTCATGAAGAACCTGGAGCTGTCTCAGATCCAGGAGATTGTGGACTGCATGTACCCAGTGGAGTATGGCAAGGACAGCTGCATCATTAAAGAGGGTGATGTGGGCTCCCTGGTCTATGTGATGGAAGGTGAGTGACTGGCACAAAAATTCAAATTGTTTTGACCCTAGTTGTGTTAAAACAACAGATGCAATCTTATTCCAGTGTCATTTTCAACATCAGTGATATTTAGATTCAATATTGTGGTGAAATCACACTTATACACACTCATTCCTGTGCTTATGATATTTTGCCCCAGGCCATCGATTGTCATCGGCATGATTGCAATGGCAACATGACTTTTTAATGGATCCAATCAGAGAGTGTGAGTCCTCAGCAGACCTGAGGACTGGCACTCTCTGATTGGAAAAAGACTCGCACTGTTTTCTTGTAGATCAATACTGTTCCATCCTCATCTTTCCAAACTCTCATTACATAATCTTTGAGCGATCTTTAATTCACTCGATTTTAAGTTTGGGATAGGTATACTTGTGAATAATTTCTCTATGCTCTACTGCTGTCGGTTGTGCCTGTACTGTTCTGAGAGAAGGCGGGTGGATTTTATCAGAGAGAACAGATAAAAGGAGCACAAGTTGTTTATTCTAGGGTGAGAGGATTCTTTATTCCTCCGTAGTGTGTCGTAGTGGGAAGGTAAGCACACTTGGTTGGATTTAAAGGATTTGCTTAGTTGCACTTCAGGGTTTTGCACCGTCTGTGTGATATGAATTGGACACCTCTAATTTTTCAGAATTTAGAAACAAGCCAATTAGAGAGGAGATAGAGGAGAGAGAGGCAGAAAGAACGAAAGAGAGAGAGAGAAAAAGAAAGGGAGAGAGAGTGACAGTCATTCAAAGAGAAAGAGACAGGGGCCAGCGCAGGGAGTAAAATAGTGTTTACTTACTTTGAAAGGTAAATAAATGCTGAGGTCTAGGAAGAAATACAATTTAAAGGAAGAGAGACTTCAGAAAATGAGAAGGGAGAAGGAAGAGAGGATGGAAGGGGAAGAAAAAAGAGAATCACAGGAAGTTATCACCAGGAAAGTGGAAAAAATTCTGAATTAAGTGCAAGCAATGGATAAGAAAAGATACCATGAATTCATTCTGTGGCCAAGGCATGCCCAAGCTTCTGGAAGCTCTAGGTTTTATTCTTGTATTTATGTACATGTTTGCTGGTTTGTCCATGTGTGTTTGTGTGTGCGTGTGCGTGTGCGTGTGTGTGTGTGTGTGTGTGTGTGTGTGTGTGTGTGTGTGCGTGAATGTTTGCGAGATAACGAACCTGATACAGAATACAATTAAAGTATACAATTTGAAGGCCCTGTCATGTTCCGTGCAACTCCACGTGTTTTAACAGGTCATTCTGCTCTGGTAATTCTGCCTCAGTAAGTGGTCTACTGAAGAAAACACCTGATCACTAGTGACGCACTGAAATTCATTTTGGAACATACTGTGCTGAAAACCCAAACTGAAACACACAATAAAAACAGTTAGCAGGGACTTCTTCCTGCTTCTGTTGTTTTCTATGATTCAGAATGTCATCTTTGTTCAGCTTGTCAAGGCATGCTTTCAGATAATCTCAGACCTGTAGTGAAGGAGTTGTGGAGTGTTGTAGCCCTTCTTGATGCCTGATTACAAATTACTTGCCTAATGTGCCCTCATAGAAATTGTAAAACAGCTGCAAATATATGACATTTTGGATTTACTGCAGCTCAAACTATTTTAATGGCTCAGAAAAGTGAAGGAAAACAGCAGTTTTTAATTACCACTTCTCATTTCATTATTAAGACTTGAGATTTTTACATTTTGTTACACTTTGTTATACGTCTATCTGTCAGATGTTCTATCTTGCCTTAGCCAAACATTTTCGGATGAATGTTTAAGTTTAAAAATACGTTTTTTGTAGCTGAGACTTCGGGACATCCCTACTAGGGGTCTTTTCAGTTGGTATTTGAGCGCTCGGTTCAGTTTGATTCATGATTTAGCTTGGAAAACTTTAAACCTTTATAAATTAAACATAAGTTCAATGCAAGAAGTGCAAGACATAAACCTGATGTATTTTCCAAAAAGAATGAAATAAATTAGTTTTAAAAATTCATTTTTATAAAGTTGTTGCCATTGTAAGGGGGAAATCCAGCCATATGCACTGCTGCACTAACAATGTTTCTTGCATTAAAAGTTGAGGCAGAAATGAAGACATTTCTATTCAGCAACAGCACATGAACCAATTACTCAGTTGTGTGTGCTTCACAAATAGGTGGTGTTTGGAAGCCTCTTTGTTGCTTGAGAAATCTGTCGTAATTGCAATGAATTGTGATTTTGTTTCTCATTCAGTTTTAACATTGTGTAATGAATGGCAGTCTGCTTTGGTGTTCATACCATGGTTCAAGCACAATTAGCGGGCAATATGATATTTTATTCATATTGTGGTGCAATATGCTTTTCTGAGCATATCATGGATATCATCAAAACTATGAAACATGACCAACTACATGCTTCATAACAAACACTGTATAATTCGTTTGATTAATTTGATTTGTATATGATATGTTTAAAAATAATCCCTGTACCCAGACAGCATTTCAGAATATCATGAGTCTTTCAGAATATCATGACACATACACTATATGGACAAAAGTATTGGAACACATATGCTTTTCAGGGTTTGGGCTAGTCCCCTTAATTCTAGTGAAAGGGAATCTTAATGCTTCAGCAGACCAAGACATTCTGTATAGTACCATGCTTCCAGCTTTGTGGACACAGTTTGTGGATGAAATTTTCTATTCCAGCATCGCTGTGCCCCAGTGCACAAGGCAAGGCCCATGAAGACATGGTTTGGTGAGTTCAATGTGGAAGAACTTGACTGACCCGCGCACCTTGGGGATGAACCGGAATGGAGATTGCGAGCCAGGCCTTCTTGTCCAACCTAAGAAATGCTCTACTTAGTGAGTGGGCACAAATCCCCTCAGAAACACTCTAAAATCTTGTGGAAAGCCTCCCAAGAAGAGAAGAAGCTGATATAGCTGCAAAAGGAGGACCAACTCCATATTAAAGTCTATGTATTTGAATGCAGTGTCATTAAAGTCCCTGTTTGTGTAACAGTCAGGCATCCCAATACTTTTGTCCATATAGTGTACCATGTTCTGTAAATTTGTCTTTAAATACAATATTTTTTCTATATCTAATTTGCAGGGCTCAGAATCCTCAAAATCGAAGTAGCTGCATATGTAGCCTGTGACCTCTGTCACTGAACGTGACGCACATCATTCTCTCAGTGGTGTGGATTTCAGTTTCGGTTCAGAGCTGTTACATCACTAATTCCTAATGATTACCATATGAAACTGCCTAAACAGAGTGATATTTCTTTGTTTCTGTGTATTTATTTAATTGCCTACGTATTTTATTTGCCTAGTATGGAGAAGCCAGGTCATTATCTTGTTAGCTAGTCTTTTTGTTACCTAGCTTTGCTGGGTATCTTTCTCTCTAAATCAGTCTCAGGTTAATCAGAGGCAGTGATGCAGATCTCTACCACATAAAAGGAAGGGAATGACGAGAACTGCACAAGAGGAGATATTTCAGCTGTGATAATTGGCATGGCCTTACCATAGGAGAGCCCAGGCAGGAAATGCTGGCCTATTAATGTGCTTGAAATGTCATATTAATCTGTGCTAATGCTGCCACTCTAATTAGGTCCGATCTGAATAAATAAAGGCTCTGCTAATGACTTCAGATAATGCCAGCTACAGTATGAGATGGTGGCCTATGAATCAAATACAGGGTTTCAGTGGCTCCTGTTAGTTATTAAACCTTCTGCCATCCACATCAGCCCAGTTTTTACAGCAGATACATAGGCAGACTACAGATGGAGAAATGAGAGAGTGCTCTCTCTGAGTGCAGTCAGGAGATGGGAACTACACCCCACATGCTGAGCATTTCCACAGAGGCTCCAATTTGGTCTTTCCTGCAGACATTAGCAGGGCTACACATACTGGAATCTGGCTTGTGTTGTCTTTAGGGAGTACAACTTGGTACAGTGTGAATTATAAACAGAAATATACACTGTGAACTTTCCTTTGTCAGTTTTGTCTCATCTGGTTGCATATTTCATGTGATTCACGAAGACCACTGTGTATTCCAAGCTCTCTAGCTATTTCTGAGGCTATTTAGAGTCCGTGTTCAATGCCAGAACATATTTACAACATCTTTCTCTGCCTCCCTCTCTTTCAGTCATTGATGAGTGGTTGTACCTTTAGTGGTTCGTCCTTAAATGGAGCTGAAATAATGTTTGAAACACTTTTCATCAGTGGCTCCTAATGACCGTGGCAGGATAAACACATTTGATTATTGACAACACTGCCTGGGAATTAATAATCAGTTTCATTGCTCTTCTTGGCTAGTCGCTCAACTGAATAAGGTGTGCTCGGTGTGGATGAAATGGAAACAATGTGTTTGCAAGACTGAGCTTGAAAAAAACTGTTTTTTTCCACATCCACAAGGAGAGAGCAGGGAAACAAAGGCATGTGGACTAAAATGTAACATGGATATTTTATATCTTTAAACGGGTTTGTGTTTTTAGTGATGCTCTTTTATTCACATAGAATCGTCATCAGTGAATTTTGACAGCGGTCAGACATTTATCAAAATTTACCCTGAAAGCTGTATTGAAGTAAAAACATTTAAGTCGTTTTGATGAACGACATAAGTGTATAAATCACAGAATTCACACTTATTTTATTTGGTGGCTGTAACACTATGACATCAAGTTTTTACAAATTGTCTTGACTAAACAGTGAGAAAAGTCAATGTCTCTCCATGTAAACAATAATAAGTTTTTTCATCCCATATTACTTTACAAAAACTATACATATTGTGCTAGTAACATATTTCTCCATTTTATTGGCTGTATATTTGCATTCCACTTTGTGGTCCCAAATAACAAACCTGTTTTGGCCATATTTTGCTAAAAATATTTTTGGGTATTCATGTTGGAGAGATTTTCTGGTTCAAACAACATGGATTTGTATTGAATTCCTATTTGGGTTTTATATCAGTTTACCAAACTTTATATTGACTGTTCCAGCTTGCCCCTGTCTGTGGTTATTTGCACAATGACACTATTGACTTAACTGTAGACGAAAAAGGAAGGTTTATGTTCGTAGCAGATTTGTTTGGGTAGCTTGTATAAAAAATGTATTACTCTTTATCAAATATTTTTAAAATCCAAAATATATGCTCTCTCCTACTGTAGTATTTCTATGACTGTTATATTCATTGAAAGAGCAGTCAAAAGGACATGTTCACATGTTCTTGTTGGTCATTTAGACCCATCTCTTCCATTCACAGTTTACTGAAGTACCTCAGTATAGAAGGCAGAACATAACAAGCACTCCAGAGCAAAATGTTTTGTTCCCTGGCTCCAGAGGTCATAACTTCCTGTGTATGACTGAAAGAGGTTGTAGAGGTCATGCTGCTTATACATTATGATTTCCTGTTCTGGTTTAGGACAAGAGCTGTGGGACAGCACGAGTTGAGACGGAAAAGAGCACAGTGTTTGATTAAAAGACTGACTCTTGACTTCCTGTTGTCCAGTGTGTGGGCCTTATTTGGAGAATAAGAAATAGTACTTATTTAACAGAATGCTTTGAGCTGAATTCTTTACAGCTGGAATACATTTTTCTCAGCTACATATATACATATAGTTCATGAATGATGCTAAATGGCCAAAAAACTTGAACTTTTTGAATATATGTAGAGAAACAGCTGCATTTTGAATATCAGCAAAAGGAACATTTGATAGCTGTTTAAACATTCAGATACAGCAACATTACTTTTTGCCATGCATGGACATACTGTTCACTCAGAACATTATGAATTGGATGACCTGCTTTTCATATTTCATGGCACTTTGCATGCTTCACTTTGTGGTCTGGTCAGACCAGTTTGAACTTTGTTCTTGGCTATTCACCTCACACACAAATGATTCAGTAATAGTTTTTTTGCTTAAAAAAAACTTCATTTGCTAAATCTAACATTTTGAGTAGCATTGACCTCATTTTGCCATTCATTGAAATGACTCACACAGTTATGTGTGTGCTTGTGTGGCCCTGCAGGTACAGAAAAAAATCACTTTCCCTTCCAAACCAGTCTGCATAGTAATCAAATCTCGTCTTCGGACTCAGAGTTGTGCCATATGTCATGTATCTGGGAACTAAAAAGAATCATAAATTGTCTGGAATTTGAATTTGCTTTCATGTTGACATTTGCTTTCTACAGTCTGCCCCGTGCCGACCTCCAGCCTCAGTGTTCTGTTTTTGGGAGGCAAAATATGGTCACCCTAATGGACCCTGGAAATATGTGTATCATTACACATCGAGTATTCCTGCAGACTCCTTCAGTACTAATGAGCTTTTAGTGACATGCTCAGACAGAGTCCATAACAGCTGGAGACGATGCCAGGTCAATGCCAAATGACCGATTTTCTCCTCATTTACCCTCGGTTCTTTTAACCAAGGATGATGATCTCATTCAGAAGTTTTAAATGTTCTTTGAAATGGTCAGTCAAATTCTCTCTATGACTTTCTCTCACTTTTATTCACTCTTTCTTTCTTCCTCAGATTACCGTTTTCTTTTTTGACTTTTTTCTTTCACTCATAGGTGTCTTACACATACTTTAATTTCAGAGCTTGTTCCTGTGAGTGCCCTTGTCTAGCGTCAGATTGTCATTCACTTCGGTCTGTTTGTAATTTAAAAACGAACGGAAAGTTCAAACTCTTTTCACATTCGTTCATCCACCATGAATAGTGTCATTATGTCAAGGCATGCTGTGTTATATACAATGGTGCACTTCTAGACACAAACGCACATAGACAGTGAACAGTGGTTGCGTTTGAAAGTATAACAGCATCGAGAGGCTGCTTCCTGAGTGTTTGTCTCAGGGTGTATCCCTCAGGATGATTGAAAGAGAGAAACACTTTATGTAAATGTTGTCACACAACATGCTTTTGGCTGTAAAAAGAAGAACTTTGCTAGTGTTCTTGTGCACAAACAAAGTAGCAGCTGAGAAATCATTATTGCATAGCACCTCTGTGCTATCTCTGCTCCATTGTCAGCTTCCTCAGGCCCAGCTTATGATTTTTCCACACTGTAGAGTTTGGGTAGGTTTTTGTCACTGTTCATTGTTTTCCTTAAAGACTAGAGCCCATAGCCCAAGACGTTATAGATGTTAAAAAAGCAATATATGTAAAAGATCATGGCAAAGAGACACTGCATTCCATCTTCATTGTCTAAAAATCATCTCGTAACTTAAAGTTCCTGACATAGTTTGAAAACTTTTGTTGTAATAATAGAGATATGTAGCAGAATAGGCATTTACAACCATTCAATTCTGGAAATATTTAAGTATTAATTGGGTTTCCTTGTAGTTCAATGATACAGAAATAGATTCAATTTTTGAAGTCTAGTGATGAGTTTTCTACTTTGAATTGGAGAGTTGAAGTCATAATACTAACTGAATTGGAGAGTTGAAGTCATAATACTAACTTACCAACCAATGTTCAGTTCCAATAGGTGTAAAATAACTGAACGGTGAACGTCTACCTCGTAGACATGACTCTGTAAGGTATTTGTAATATAAATGCACACTATAACTGTGCTAGTCATGGACTTATCTTCTTTTTAATGAAGTTTCGTGTAAATATGAATAATGTTTTAGCAATCACTTGAGCTGCTTTTTTGACTTTCTTTCAGATGGAAAGGTGGAGGTGACTAAAGAAGGCTTGAAGTTGTGCACTATGGGACCTGGAAAAGTTTTTGGAGAACTCGCCATCCTTTATAACTGCACCAGGACAGCTACAGTGAAGAGTGAGTACATAAACACACACAAGTGCGTGCACATACACACACATGAATTTGTCGACATCGTTTATATACTTTAAAATTTCCAACTAGAGGTTCATGATACTTTATCAGTCAAAAGATTATTCACTAATAAATGAGAAAATGTAATTAGTGTAGTTGCAGCAGCAATCACTCAGAGCCTGTTTGGAATTTTGGCACCACTCCAGCTCTAACGTGTGTCATTATTGTGTGCAATGTGCTTGTACACAAATAAGGAAGTGGATTAATATTTTCAAAGCAGGAGCCAGTTAAAGTTGGGAATTTTGCTCTAGGGAATGTATTTTGGCTTAGAGTTCTCAACCAAAGAGTCATCATCAAAATTTCTCTTTGTCCAAAACTTTGGGGACATGCCTTTTGTTGGACATTGTCCAAAAACACAGACACAAACACACACACACAGTCTCTCTCTCTCTCTCTCTCTCTCTCTCTCTCTCTCTCTCTCTCTCTCGCTCTCTCGCTCTCTCTCCTTCACATGCACACACACACCCACACACACATTCTCTCACACACCCAGACAGACACACATACATATACATACACGCACAAACTCAGAACACCTTGGCAACCACCCAGCGACATAGCAGCCACTGCAGTTACCATAGCAACTGTAATGCCATAGTAACCACCTAGCAGGACCATTGCAATTATGTGGGACTCCATGGCAACCACCTAGCAACACCATAGCAACCACTACAGTACCATAGCAACAGCTAGCTACACCTTAGCAACCACCTGCAATGCAATAATAATGGTCTCGCCACACCGAGGCAACCACCTGGAACACCCTAGCAACCACTTTTACCATAAGCAAACACACTTTGCATGCAAATGCATTCTAGTTATTATTGTAGGTCCCACTTAATGTCTCATTTTACTTGTACATTTATGGACATTTAGTGGTTTCTGTTCCTCCATCAAGGGAATAGAGGAACAGAAACCACTAAAGAGTTACTTAAAATTATGTTCACATACCACAATTTCTCAGTATTATGCAAAAGTCAAAAACGTCTTGCAGAAAGAAATAACTTGATGGCAAAGAAACTGGATGATCAAATGAAGGGTCTCTGCACAGTATAGCAAATGTGCGCAATACTTATCATGTATGATTTGGTTGTGTCAGGTGAATGGGTCTTCTATAGAGCTTTAACCTACTATTACACTTACTGTAAGAGCACTCCTGTTTCATATTTAAAAGTATGCTTTGCTCATATATCTATTACTCTAAAGATGCCACATTGTGAAGGTATAATCTAAGACAGGGGCAGAAGCCAGTGTAACCTGATTGGTTTTGTATAAATGAACTGTTGTACTAAGTGTTAATGAATTGATTTTTGATTGCTTAATAAGGGCAGATTTTCTCTGAGAGTTGGCTGCTATGGTGGAGTAATGGTCAGGGGAGTCTCAATAGGCTGCCAAACGTCAGCCTTTCTTGACAGACACTCACTGTGGAATGTTCCCTGGGGTTATATGTTGCCTTGGAGATAGGTCTTGCTGGACAAAGCCGAATCTTTAAGGAATCTACAAAAGCACCCTAGGCCTTCGTGAAAGTGTGTGTGTGTGTGTGTGTGTGTGTTTGTTTAAAAATGTCTTAAAATGACTCTAAAAGGTCTTACAATTCGACTGGATTATGAAGTTAACAGTCTCACTTTCAAAAACTACTTAACCAGACCAATATGGAACCAATAAACACTGATGTGAACTGTGCAGAATTTGTCAGAGCACTCAGCTAATGTGTCCAGGATATTCTGTAACCAACACATTTAAGTACTTTCTGTTTACATTACTTTAAACATTACTTTTTAGTATGGATAATTGCATGTTCAACAAACAAAGATTAATTTAGATCTCATTAGCTCAGATTAATGTAGCTTAGTTTTTGTGTACGCATGCATACACTTGAGATTCTAGCATTCCATCATATCCTTTATATTTTTTGCCAGTATGGGTGCGAAATCTTAAATGGTCTTATAGTCTTATATAGTCTTATATTTGCTGCAACCTGTAAAAACCCTGCAGTTTGTTTGCAGGTTTAGGTCACTATTTGTGTATACTGTCCACTGTGAAACTTAACCTGACACAAGTGACTTTTACTGGAACTGACAGTTAGTATCCATGGAACTGGCAGCCCACACCTGGCTGTGTGGCCTAAAGCTGCCTATGTAACTGTGTTTATTATTGCACAAGTGGTATTAGAAATGTCTAGATAGCTTTAGAAAAAGAGGACATTTCATCTTACACCAAACAGATGGACGGAAAAAGAGTGGAGAGACAAGGAAAATGCATTTATGGAAAAAAAGAAATAAAAAAGAGAACTGGTGAAAGAGTAAGGCAGCCTTTGAAATGGCATCACAATTATGGTTGTATTTTGTTTCCCAACATTGGCTAACTACACAGATGTGGCCTTTTAAGTAAAGGAGTACCTTTTGTGCCCCATTGCTCAACTCTAACTAATGGGCTATTACAGCCAGCTTCACACCAATCCATTTTGATATTTATTGAGAGAACATGACCTGCAATCTGCGTCCCAGAGAGAGAAAGAGAGGGAGAGAGGGCAGGGGAGAGGGAGAGAGAGAGAGAGAGAGAGAGGGAGAGAGAGAATCATTATTACTGGAAATGTGCTCTTCTACATTCATTCATTAAATGAGTTTAAATATCTGTTTTTTTCTCCTTACTGTAATTGAGCTTAATCTTTACCAGCCAATCTCCTTAAACTGAGCTACAATTGATGTGGTATATTTTTTTCAGTATTTATGTTTATGTGATAGAACTGTTCCTCAGTGGCTCACTGTCATTGTCATAGCCTTCTGGTCTATATCTTTGCTTCACCCTCCCCCCTCTCTTTTCTCTGCTTTTCCTTTTCTTGGATCTTCCCTTGCTCTTTGGCTGGTTGTCACCCTTTCACTTACACCTCAGCCTCTGTTTCCATTTATTTTCATTCTCTCATTTTACGTCCCTTTTCTCCCATTACGTATTCAGTCTTCCAGCCACCTCTTTTCTCTGTCAGATATGTTTGTCCCTCCTCTCTCACCCTTTCCTCTCTCCATCACTCCCTCCCGCATGTGATCCCCAGCTGTGGCCCCCGCTTATTCTCCTCTCAGGGCTCTGTTTATCGTTCACTGGTTCCTGCGCTCTTGAGCTCGCTGGCTCTGGCTCTCTGCTTAGTGTCTGAGACAGGAAGTGGGGCTGGGCTGGGCTGGGATGGGCCTGAGCAGCATGCCCATGGCTTTGTCTCTGAGCATCTAATCTCTCCTCTCATACAGGCAAATGTGAAACATGACCTCTGCATTCTGCCAGCACATACCAATCGGCGTATCTCGTCCTATCGGCCCCTGTCATCTCGCCCAACCAGACCAACCTGCCAGCATAGCCAGAGCCAGAGCTGCCGCCGCAGTTTTTGGAGGAATTCCATTGTTTGGTAATGAAATGAGAGCTGGATCTCTAGGTGCTTAGATTCACACAAACTCTCCCATTTTCAGATCTCAGCTGGCTGCAGAAAATGTACTGCGTGGTTGGAGTGTTTGGCCGGCACAAGAACATGGATTTTTGGTTTATTTTGAAGGATAAACTATGGATTTAAGACTTCTAAAGAACAGCGTTGAGTGCTCTTTAGTGGAATCATGAACCTGAGCCGATGGTTGGGACATTGTGTCATAATAACTGTTCTTTATAGGTGAAAGAATTCACAAATTTCATTTCTTGTGAGACCAATAGGAATGTGAACATAATCGTAATACCCTACATGGCATATGCACCGATAAGACAAAACACTAAAACCGCAGACAGGTGAAGTGAATAACATCGATTTGATCTAATTGCAATCACACTTGCCAATGGGTGCAGTATTTTAGCAGGCAAAGTAACAGTCAGTTCTTGGAGTAGATGTGAGAGCCAAAGATTGCTAGGAAACTTATGGGTCCTGGCATTCAAGTAGAAGATAAAACTGTTGCAGACCAATGACACCTGTTCATTGCAACAGTATTTCCAAATGTAGATGGCCTCTTTCAGGGGAAAAAAGCTCTCTAACAATCTGCAAAAGTTTAAATGGAGGTAATCATGGGCGCTGGAAGCATTTTTGATGCTTGGGGGCTGTAGTCCGTGAGGGAAAAAGTCAAGGGGACACGCGTTGCTCTCTATGTCTTGACTGGTTTCCTTGAGAGAAAAATAGGGGGGGTGGGGGTGACGAAACTGATCATTTTGAAAAGTGCTATAATTGTTCCGGTGGTGATGGTGATGACTTGGCATCCACATTTCCCAGATTTCAATGACATACTAGCCCAATCTGTGGATGTCTCACCTCGCAATTTACAGGATTTACAGGATTTACTGCTAATGTCTTAGTGCCAGATGCCACAGCACATCTTCAGAGGTTATGTGGAGTCCAGACTCTGATGGGATCTGTTCTGTGTGTATATAAAATCAACAAAATATGTCATGCCAAATATGTAATTTGACCAGGGCTGTCAACTTTTGCATGCATTTGTAGCTTAGTAAAGCTTATGTTTATCATAAAATCAAATTTCCCGTGGCTGCAAGTAAAAATGTCCTTATCAGTGCAGAGATTAACTCTACAGCTAAGGTGCTTAGCATTTTTCTCTCCTAGCATACCATAACACTTCAAGAAGTTATGGGTACAGGACTCATCTGCATGAAAGGATGTGCATGCAGCCTTGATACATCAAGTTCTTAGGCGAATGGTTGTCCAGTCGCATGCAAAATAATGTGTATAATTGCAGTCAACGATTTCGCAAGCAAAATAATGAGTATAATTACAGTCAACGATTTTGTTTACAAAAACCAGCTTGTGTGACAGCTTTCTGGAGAGAGGGATTTAGAGACAGGCCAAAGATAAAATGATTCGGCAGGTGAGCTTTCTGTAGGATTCGTAAGGGAATTGCATTTGTACATATAAAGAACCTGCTAAGTTCGACTGTTGTAATAATTTAATTTCTGTATATGTACAATTGAGGTTGCAAGGAACATTTTCTGGCTCTGGCTTGCCCAGACATTGTGACTCTACTGTTGCTGGTATGTCCTCATGTCTGCAACAGGCCACTGAATATTAAGACAAAAGACAGACAGACCAAGCCAAATGTAATTTCCCATTTTCTACTTGGAAGGATATGAATCACACAGCTACCAATATCATGCCGAAGTCTTTATCATTGTTCTATTAAATTAGCTTCTTTCACTAAAAGCAGTGGGTACAGTTAAATTGTGTCACTAAACCTGTTATTAGTTGCATTTACCCCACCTCTTTAGTGGGGTATGTTTATCATAAAATCGAATTTCCCGCTTATGTTTACTTCCAAGTTCTACAAGAGATCGGAAAAAGCTCTGAAATTCTGAAATTTTGAAATGAACAACAAATTGCTTTGCTTCTCTTGCTTTATCTCTCAAACTCAGTTTGTGCGTCTTTTTTGACTTTAGTGGTCTGTGTTTTTTTTAGATGTCTCTAAATCAGGTGCCACCAGTCACAGCTGTTTATCTTATGGAGAGTGTTGGAATTTGCCACCTTGCATATTTAATAAACATTTTGTGCCGTTCTCCACTTTCAAAATATCAACCCAATTTGTCTAATTATTTCATTTAATTTAGAGATCATTGAAGGCAGCAGGCAGGCCTGATTGTGAGTCACAGCTGTTTAAACCAGACAAACATCATGCCTGTCCCTTCAAGTAATTTGTTTGATTTAAAAAAGTCTTCTTGACTTGTATACTAATACTATCATGGCATTTAGCAGACGCTCTTATCCAGAGTGACATACATCAGTGTATCTTCATTCTACTAGTTCTGTAGGGTAATTTTGTACCAAATCTTCAAGCACAGCCACAACATCACTTCTCCTTTTCTGGTACAATAATGATACTGAAGCCGTTAGTTACAGCTGGTGTTGAGTCAGCATTGTTCCTCTAGAAATTTACTCATTTTAATTAAACTTCGGTTAAGATGCTGATCAAAAAGTACCATACTCCAAAACTAGTCAAATCTTTTACTATTGACTGAAGTGACTAGCTGAACTATGACTTGTACTGAACATAAAAAAGAGAAAAGGAAATAAAGGAATTGAAAATGTATAGCACTTATACAGGTGAAATATATTGATATATTTTTTCTACCCAGTATTTTCTAATTGTATTAAATTACCAACTATACATTGACATGTTGTACCAATCTTTTGTAAACCAGTAAAACTCCAAATAAAACTATTACATTTAAACTACAGCCAGTGTTAAAACTTGTGCTTCCGATATGGCTAAAATAGCTCTTTGCTTGATTGGACACACCAACTATGTATGTGCAAGTGTGTGTTATTGGCTTGCTTTGAGTGCTACAATGTATTTAATTAGGTTTCTCAGAAACTCTGCTTAAAGATGAGTGGTCTGAGGAGACTGACCTACAGAGGACTGAGGGCAGATGGTAGAAAATGAACAGAGAAGAGAGGGCTGAAGAGGAGCATGGTGGTCTGATGGTGATGTTTATTAGTGACAGAGTGAAAACAAAATGATCATCCTCCTATCTGCTTCCATGGTAACGTGTGTGTGTGTATGTGTGTGTGCATGTGTGTGCGTGTGAGTATGTGTGTGTATTTTTTTCTCTTGGATGCAAGGAGCTGACTCACTTACTACTTCAGAGGTTGCAGTCACTTAGGCCTTTGTGTACATGTGTGTATGATCCATTGTGTGTGTTTAGTGCTTGTTTATGTACATATATGCAGCTCTTTCTGCCTACAGTAGTATGGTGGCAGTGAGTGGGCATTTATAAATAGCTTGTATCAGTATTTTTAAATGACAGTATTTTATTATGGAAATTGCATAATTTTGACATAAGGGTTCTTGCATTAAATTAGCAGACGTTTCTTCTATTTATAATACTGTCATGAAGAATCATTTTCAAGTAATGATTTAGAACGCTATCAGTTCTATAAAAGATTTTAAAGCCCCAGATGGGTGTATGGCTTTCTTAACCAGGCCTCTGCATGTTAGGTTTCGTTATTTGTGTATAGTGTTTCATAGTGAAACAAATGGAACAGATTTTATCACTGTAGCTTAGGAGTTTTTTTTATTAAGGCAGTCATTTGCTTCGTCAGTCATTGTATGTCATATTGCAAACGCTAACATAAACTGGTAATATATGCTTAAGAATTGCTTTTTAAAATATGTTATTCAGTGCTTATGCGTGTGTCATGAAGTTCCTCTGCAGGTAGCCGTTAACCATTATTTTAGTATTATTTCATCATTGTCCAGAGCTATGTTAAGCCCCTTGACATTAGAACAAAAAATAATGTTTTAAATGCCCAGGCCTGTGGTGATAGAGGAGGAAAGAAATGCGTGTCTGGTTGAGCTCATGCATATTCATAAATGGAAACACACAGCTGTAGGCCCTGTCAAAAACGTGTGCTAGGCCGATATGTTTTCATGCAGATGTCTGAAGAAAAGGAGCCTGAAAGCTGTGAGTCTTTTCCAATAGAAAGTTTATATCCTCTCACAGTGTTTGCTAGTGTTGGGCAATGATGTGTTTAGGGCCAGTTTTGGAGATGTGGCAATGAGGATGGGTTTCCTGTGGTGACCGTCTCATCCTCAGGCACAGTAATGGCTTTTTTATGCCCCTCTGATGTCTCATGAACTCTGATTATTTAGTCAGTGAAATTCAGAATGCATTTAGTTGCAGAGTAAAGAATTCATGAATAGTTTTAGGAAAGCAAGAGCTCGTTTGAATCTTTTTCGGGCTTGCTGTGCTCTTTTTCATCATCATCTCAATTCTGCGAAACAGCTGGAATGCTGCTGCTCATTTTTAAGCTTTGACTTAAAAGATACACACAGAGGTGAAGACATTGTTCCTCAGGCACCAAAACTTAGGACCCAAAGTGCCACTTTTTTCAAGAACTGTTTAAATACATGAGCCCTGTTAGTTATGAATACTGCGTCAATGTATTATTAAGCAATAAAGTGCTTAGTTCACTAATACAGACTTGCATGTCTCGTTAAACTTAGAAGGTGACGTATGTGGAGTGTGTATTAACACATTTTGTTATTGTATACTGCGAGTTTGAGAAAAAAAAAATCCAGTACACATTAACCCTGATGTATACATTTTTGAGATTTCAGGGGCTTTAATTTAGATAAACTAATTTCTTCAATCCCTCACTGCAGCTGGCTGTGACTTCTGTGAGTTGATTCAAGTAGATTTCCTAAGGGAAAAGCAATGACCCCACTATGAGAGCATAATGAGCACCGAGGCGCTCCTAGACAACAGCTGTTCTCAGAGACTATGTCCGCGGCCCTCATCTCTCCCCCCACAAAACATTGCACACAAACAACGAGCAATTTAGGATTATTTCCGCTTTAGGTTGCATGTGTAATTGGTGTTTTTGTGCGTGCCTTGCTTTCTGCAAATATTTGTGAGAGGATTCAATCATCGCGTCTTTGTCAATAGTGTTGTCACAAACAGAAATAACATGATGGAAAGAACAGCTCTCGCTTTGATGAGCCAGCCAGGGCACAAAAGATTTAGCTCATTGGGAGATTATTTCACTGATAATAGCCTGCAGAGAGAACAATCCCATCTGCCTGTCACAAAACACTCATTAGTCTAAGCTACTCTTCTTTCTCTCTCCTTCTCTTTGAGTTCATGTCTCACTCTGTCAGACTGGGGCTTATGTGACGCATCATTAGAACACCTTTCATCTCCTGTGTTTGACACTTGCCCTTTTGGTGCACCACTGCCTGTTGTCTCAGCTTCCTGGAGTGAATCCTTTCTTCTCTCACTTAAATGAGTAGAAATTATATCAAATGGCTGAGCAACTATGTGACATGTGGGACTTGTTTTCCAGGAGAAAGAAAAAAATTGTAAATCATTTCTCTCTGTCCTGGCTCTTTTGTTTATCTGGGTCGCCACTTGCCCTAGTGCTGGGAGGGTTTCTCTCTCTCTTTCTCTCGCTCTCTCTCTCTCTCTCACCCCCCGCTGTCTGTTTTCGTACATCGCAGCAGTATTTCTTAAATTCCCACTTAGACTGTGAACATTCCTCTCCCTAAAATATGGTGCATGGGGCTTCCTAAAAGCTTATCGCCTACCCATGTGTTCTCCAGAGGGACATGTCTCAGCTGACACCTCTAGCCCAGTTACCCACAGCCTGTTTTGTGCCCTGTGCTGACTGTGTGTAATATCACAGCTGATAAGTCTCAACGGGGGAGACCTGGTTTCCTAAAAAAAATCTGATAGGAATCTAATATATGCGCCTAATAAAAGACATCTTGCAATATTTCTGCAGAGGGAATACATAAGACTGGAGCCATTAACACTACACTATTTGCATGCTTATTATACAAATTACATAGAAGTAGAATGGATAATCTTGCATGAAGGACTGTTCATAGTGGCATTGTTGAGAATAGGCCACTGCTCTCCATTTTCAGTCCATCGTCTGAAATGTTTGCGATAGGAAGCAGTTACGATGTGAACAACTTAACAGCTACACTGGGGAAGTTTCTTGCTGGAAGCATTGTCATTTAAGCAAGTAGCTTTTGACACGCTTTACAACTACGCAGATTCTCCAGCTGTCAAAACAGAAATGTGCCTGCTGTCACAGCCATCATGCCTCCTTCAGCCAGATCAAATTGCTACAGAGCAGTGAGTGTCATTCGTACTCCATTATTTTCAATGAAAATTTTCAATTTACTAAGTTGGAATAGAAATAATGTTCTTCTTTCGCTGATTATCTGATTGGCAATTCACAACATTACGGCATTCATCGATAGAGGTAGTTGTTGTCCATTGTGCTATATTCGTATCTGTCTCTTCACTAAGTTAATGAGATTGAAGACAGTGAATTGTGCCAGGGCAGGTTTTGGAGTGATGCGCTTCCTCTCCTTCATGAATAACATAACAGCTGCTCAATCAAAGTGTGCTGAGGCCTGAGTTCTAATGCTGTGCACTATAAGGATCCTTAGTATTTCCCTGTTGGGATGAATGCTTAGTTGTTAGTCTAAATGCTATGAAAGGAATCGTAATGAGCTAAGATTCTCACATTTCTGATGCAGTGACAAAACTCGTTTGCCTAAAGCTCCTGATCAGGATTGTAGTCAGCATGGTCAGGTGTTATCCATTCTCCATCAATGCCCTAAGATTCAGATTCAGTCCCTGTCTGCATCATGAGCACCAGTCATACCCAGCAGTCTCTCATGTGGAGCAAACATTGCTTTTTGTATTGCATTGAACAGGCACTCACCAGTCTACATTTAGAAAAGAACATGCTTATTTCCCATTATTTCTATTCCAACTTAAGCTAAATAAACTGATTTTTTTCACTGAAGTAGGAATGAAACTGATGACTGTGACAGCAGTAACATTTCTGTTTTGACAGCATATACGACTAGAACTAGAGTAGGTACATGTATATGTGTGTGTGTGTGTTTGTGTGTGTGTCTGTATATATGTATTTTTTTGTGTGTGTCTGTGTATATATATATATATATATATATATATAATTTACTTAACATCGACAATTATTTTATCACGCGTTAATGCAGGCTTTTAAAAAACTCTTTTATTTTGAAACTTCTTTCACCGAAGTAAGCACTGTAAGTTTCGGCTGGTTTTCGCAGGGGGAAGGCACCCTATCAAAAGTAATGGGGTGCCTGGCCCCCGCGAAAACCAGCCTACAAGTACAGCGCTCCCGTTACTTTTTCCTAGATTATATGGACAAAAGTATTAGGACGCCTGACCATTACACCAGAGTGAGACTTTAATAACACTGCATTCAGATACACAGACTTTTATATGGTGTTGGTCCATCTTTGCAGCTGCTATAATGGTTCCGCTCCCCATACTCTGGAATTTGTTTTTTTATAACAAACTAGATATATTAATGTTTAAGTTGAGATTTCCAGAAATATTTGAACTGCAGTTGTGTAACTGTGTTAAAGGGAACACTGCTGTTAAAAAGCTCGTTATTTGTTTAAAGTGTTTGCAAACCAAATGTTGTTAATGTTATGTTCATGTAGCAGTACTCTAAAAATAAAGGCGTGCAATACACTACTTTTGAATTCATTATTTAATTTAGCATGTAACTATGCGATTAAGTATATATATATATGTGTGTGTGTGTGTGTGTGTGTGTGTGTGTGTGTGTGTGTGTGTGTGTGTGCGCGTGTGTGTATATATCCAAGTAATTACTTTGGTACCCTGGTTGCATATGTTGTTCCGAAATTGCCATTGTTTCCACAAGAAAATAAAAAATATAAACGCCTAAAAATTGCTCAGAGCTGTTGTTTATTTCAGTTTGCCGTTTGTGGACATTGTAGGTGGAAGTCTAGTGGAAGAGGTGGTGAAGTGCTAGGTCCGCTTTGGACAATGGTCAGTAGCTTATCTGCAAACTTGTATCAGATGCAGACAGAATGTGTGGGCGTTTGGATGCTCTTCTGGGAGGCTGGTTGTTAATACGGATTTCTGAACTGAAGCTCATTGTGTTCTTCAGTGCAAATCAGAGTTACAATGCGTGAGAGAGACTGAATGCTTATGTGTCTCCACACTAGGGATTCTTCGTCAAATTTCTCTCATTTCTCTCTTTTTGTCTCTGTCTCTCTTTATCTCAGATAAAAGAGACTAGACAACTCTGTTAGTTGATATCGATATGTTTAGAGGGGATTTAATGAAGTCACTCATCCTCAGTCAACAAAATAATGCCTAATGGATCATAAAGCAGATAACTACAGCACACCATTTGTAGGCTTTGACTCTGCTGTATACAAACAGGAGCAAAATGCGTTTCATTGAATCAGTTTCTTGAAAAGCCCTTATGGATGTAATAAATTCTTAACATTTGGCCAAAATGTAATTTTATAAGGAAACAGTACAATCCAGTTTTATCCACAATTTTATTATTTGCAGCTCTAGCAAACTCTTTTGTTTAAGGGGAAATGTAATGTGCTTACAGATAATGTGCATGATATTTAAAAAAGCCTATCAAAACAAATGGATTGATAATAATAATAATAATCATCATCATCGTCGTCATCATTGTCATCATTATCATCATCATAAACTGAGGGGTATTTAATTCTCATTGGCTTACACTAGGACCACAGCTTACAATAGCCCCCATGCTCTTTCAGACATTATTTAAGACTGCAACTCTTAATGGGTTAGGGAAAAGGATTAAACTTTGCCCAGGCTTGTCTCACTCTACAGGCCACAGAGTAATTAGTCTGCTTTGTAATTCAGTCCCACTACAGATATTGCAAAAAGTGGCTATCAAGAGAGGGAGGCAGGGCATGAGGGAGGGAGGGAGAGAGGCTTAGAGAGAAAGAGAGAGAGAGGGATAAAGTGCACGTGGGTCACTTTCTATCTGAAACACTAAGGGAGCCACGAAAAAGAGATGTCAATTCAAGTATTTTGCTGTAATTGTCATGTTCTCCCCTTTCTCCCCAATGAGGGCAGACGCATGGGCAGGCTTCCATTTATTTGACTTTTTCTTTTATTTTTGAAACAAAACAAAACTGACACGAGGGTCAGACACAGGAATTCAGCTTAAACAAAGGGAGACAGGAGAAAACCAAAAACTATAACGACGTTTGGCGGACAACGCAGGTCGGTCACTCACGAACTATATACTAAATACCAAACCCCACAAACCAATAACCAAACAGAACCACTAATCTTAAACACAGCTGTAACTGATAAACAAAACCCACCACCAATTCATAATAAAAGTACCCAAAACAAAACCAAAAACCAAAACAGAAAAAGGACGGCTTCTAATGGCCGCCCATCGTCACAGTCCCCAGACATGACAGTAATGTTAGTTAAAAACTATTGACTCTGCAACTTTGTTCATATTAGATTCTAAATTGTTGGGTTATTTCTTGAACCAGAGCAACATTTCAGGATGCTCACTGTGGTAGTATGGCAGCTTCAAAGCCTCACATTCATTAGCTCAGAATAAATCAGTCATACAGTGTGTTATTGGCACTGAGCCATGCAGATTAGTATGTCCCATAAGGTTCTATGACTGAAATTTGGATTTGAAAATCTTATCTCATTACTTTTATGTCCTTTCTTCTGTTTTGGTGCACATTAAGACTGTCATTTTCAGGATTGTTTCACTTGTCTAGGTCAGTTTTCTCAGTATTTACTCTGTAATGGAGCCAGCTCATTTTCTTCGCTACAGGCTGCATCGTAGCACCAGTAATGAGGCGCACAGTGGGGTGAGAGTGGGTGAGTGGATGATCTAGAACCATTATTTCTGTAGGGTAGCAAAATTCTTAGTTCAAAAACTTGCTGAGATCTCCCTCTCCCAATACCAAGAACTTTTCCTGTAAACATACAGTTTACTTTAAAAAAGTAGGGTTGTTATAATTATTTGATTATTAATGACTACTCAAAGAAAAAAGAATCAATTAAAATTTACAATGTTGATTCATCTACTTGTTGGTGAACTAAATAGTTGATGATGCCGTCTATGTGTGTAGTTGTTTTTCCAGTGATACAGCATTATTTTAAATATTATTTTTACAGGTACAGTAACATTATCATATTAGTGATTACAGAAGTATGTTATATTATATTTTATAACAACAAAACACCTTAAGTGAAGCACCTTAATATGAGCATGTTGCAAAGGACGTAGTTAATAATGTGATTGCAACAGGCAGATGTAATTCTGCTGTATCTTAGAGAATTTCTATAGCTACTCTTAGCTAGAACCAAAAACATTGACGAGATGTTTCTCTGTTCTAACATGCTGACATGTCATCTACTGAGGAGAATAATTGCATAGAAACTTTATTATGTACACTTAATTCAACACAAAAATCTACTGGTGTCAGCCACAATTACCAAAATATTGCTTTTTTTGAATGGTTAAACATATTTCAAATGTACACCTCTGCTTGTAACACTAGTGCACCAGTTTACCTTGTTTGCAAATAAGGACTACAACACCTTAATATCGCCCAAGCCTTTTTCCCTATTTATTAACTCTATTATAATCAGACTGAACATTCCTACATTGCATTACAGTTTTCTTAATGCTTATTCATTCACATTTCTTAAAGCAACATCTAAGCTATGAAACACATCTAAGCTATGCAACACTGCACATGTATGTTTTTCTGCAGTTGACAGTATGGTTTGTAATATCTTGTGTACTGTAAAAAACCTCTGCAAATTTGGTGACCGAATGTTGATTACCTGTCTCAGATGAACTACTGGTACTATACAAAAATACATATATTGACAACACAGTATTATTTATAGAGTGTTTGCTTCATGGTGTGGTGGCAGAACTGAGAAGTACCTTTAGCCTTAGACTAACCAACCTAAAGTGACACCACACAGAACACCACAGGAAATCCACCACAGGTGTCACTTTAAGCTGGTTAGTCTAAGGCTAAAGGTACTTCTCTGTTATGCCACAGGCACTGAACACCACAGGAAATCATTCCTTCCCACCGCCATCATACTCTACAACTCCTCTCTCTGTCACACATACAAAATAGCTAAATAAATAAATAAATAAATAAATAATAATAATAATAATAATAATAATAATAACATCAAAATAATCATAGCAACATAATGCACAGTCATACACATAATGGTAGTTATTTAAACCCATTGAGAAATTACACGACAAGCAGCAACAGGATCTGATGGTGGTGGCAAGGAAGGATTTTCTGTAATGTTCAGTGTGGTGACAGAGTACCTTTAACCATAGACTTACCAGCCTAATGTGTTCCACTGAACACCACAGGAAATCCTTCGTTCTGACCACCATCGAACTCTACAACTTTTCTCTCTGTCACACGTGCACACAATAATCTGTGTATTCACCTGTTGCTTCCTGTTGTGTAGTCTGTGCAGTAACTTGTTGCTTCTTGTGTAATTTCTTACTGGGTTAAATAACTATCATAATGTGTTTGACTATGTGCATTATTTTTGCTATGATGTGCAACGGTCTACCATGTGCAATATTGTGTAGTTTTCATATCAGGTGCTAAACATCATTATGTGCAATATCTTATGTGCAGTTGTCTTACATGTGCAATGTGAATACTTATGGCACTACTACTTATATACTACTGATGTCTACTAAGTACAATAACATACCGCAACCATCTGTGTCATTAGATTTCACTTAACTGTAAGTTACTTATCTATAGTATTTATAACCAGTATTTGTATGTGTAGCATAGTGTATTTCATATTGAGTTTTTTTCTACAGATTTTTATTTTGATTTATTTAGACTATATGTTACGTTGTTCTTGTTCTTGGCAATTTACTCCAGGATCAGAAGTTTTCTGATTCTGATTCTCATTCATAGTATCATTTTGACAGCCGAGTTCCTAGTTTGCCATTCAGGTGTGAAAATCGTCTTGTTTTTAGGGCAGTTAAAAACTGACATGTTAATTTGAGACATAAATTCTTTTTTTTTAATGTGTACATCATTTTGAAAGCATGAACTATTCTCATGCATTGTGCAGCTTAATATTTCTTTAACAAAAGTCTGAAAACGGCATCAAAAAGCGTATTTTTGAGCAGCAACACTTTCATGTTTCCCTAGTCATAGCATCAGTAGAATATAAAAGCTAAAACTACTAAAATGGTACTTTTGATCATATGCCGCTAGGGAAGATGTTTATTTATTCATTAACCATGCATATGCAGTCAATAGAAGAAGAAAGAAGCTCAGTAAACTTTGTGTAAATTGCAGACTGCATAAAGTGACATGTTTGTGTGGTTAATTATTGCTTCATGGTTTGTGTCTGAACCTTCTACATGTTGGCTTCATCTTTAATTGCTTTGCAGTTCTACACCACTTTTTATAAACAGCTCAGTAGTTTGAAGTGTTGTTTTTTAACTGTCACCTGGATTTATGTGCTGTGTGAGGTTTTGATTTTCTGTGTGTGTGTGTGTGTGTGTGTGTGTGTGTGTGTGTGTGTAACAAATGATTAAAAAAGAATCATAGAATAGTATAACCAATGCATAACTAATGTTCTCTGGGCCTGAGAGGAGTGCAGTTGGGTTTGATAGCCTGTTTATCTGCCTCCTTTATCACTGATTCTTCTGGTGCGTCATTTAAACTTTATCTCGCTCCATCCCTTGTTGCCAGAAATCACGTTCTCAAAGTGATCACTCTGGATTTTTCCTCCTTAGACTGCTTATGGTATGTTAAGCTGTTGACTAGTGTTGAATGGTATTAATACAATTGTCTATCTTTTCTAAATATTACAGCATCAAAAGATAAGTTAAGTTTGCATTAATAAAGTCCATGAATCCATGCATCCTGAGCACTGCTAGTCTATCCAAAAGTAATACCTCACAAACCTGACCCAGCTATTTTATTGAACTGTTTTGCTCTGTTTTGCTTCTCTTTAAATTACACCAGAAGGAACAACCTTTGTAAATGTTAACCAGAAAAGAAACTAATTTTATATTTTCATACAAAACAGTAGATACACTCAAACACACACACACACACACACACACACACACACACACACACAAAACAACACACTTGTCAAGGACAGTGGCGAACACACACTCAATGGTTCTTTGGCTGGTGAGGATAAAGTACAATAAAATCCACAGCCATGAATTCATGAATTATAGTCTTTAAGGATTTATTTTTGCAGAAAAGGCTGCTGTTTAAACCTAGCTCTGTGTGTTCTCTTAAGTGAACATGATGCAACCGGACAATGGGTATATAAATTTGTCCTATTAGTCGTTGCCCCTAAATGTATAAAGAGGGTCCTAACATGATTCACTCTGTCCAGGGAAAAAGGTCCTTGAATTAAAGCAGATGTTTTATTTTAAATCAGCTTGAAGTACAAGATCAAAACAACAAAAACGTCATCGTCCAATTATTTATGGACTTAGCTGTGCACTGTGGTTCATAAGACTGTTATAGAAGACACAGGCCCTCAGGACCAGATTAACTATTACTTAGCAAAATGTATACAGTAAATTGTGCTTGTTTTGGAATTATAAAATTCTTTGCAGTAATCTAATATAGGCTATTTCTCATTTGTAAATTGCACTCTGGGCTTGTCTGAGACTTGAATATTATCACATAAATTGAATCATTCACAAGTGAAATGAATGTTTTTTCTCAGCTGTGAATAGTTCACAAATGAAATGAGTGATATTATTCTGCATTCAAACATGACGTTTCTCCCCATCTCTTCATCTCTTCATCTCTGAAGAGTTTGTTTGCTGTCCCTGGCCCTGATAATCCTCACTGTCACCTAAGTGGTTTTTGTTTGAACTGTGTGCTATTTTTAATATCTCATCAACCAATAGTTTCATTTTTTTTTAAACTTTCATCAACAGATGCATCCTCTTTTCAGTAATCACACAATAATGAATGCCTGGTAAGCTACAGTTGGAGGGATTTACACTGTGACCTCAATACTGAATTATCCTGACATTAATTGATAGTCGTTTTATAGCAAAGGCTGCTAAGTAAATCCATGAGTGTGGTTCGAAATTCTGCTTCTCTCAACTCTTCTACAGCTCTAACCAATGTGAAGTTATGGGCTATCGACAGGCAGTGCTTCCAGACCATCATGATGAGGACCGGACTGATCAAGCATGCAGAGTACATGGAGTTTCTGAAAAGGTTAGGAATCTATCCGCTTTTCTTCTGCTGTGTGTCTGCATCAGAACAACTTTAGTTTAGGTGACCAGATCTGCCTCTACAACTCTTACAGTGGGTTCTGTGTTGTGTGTTAGTGTGTGTATTTCTGTGTGTATGTGTTAGAGCTCATTTAAAGGGTCGCTGCAGCTGTCTTGCTAGTCCTATAAGTCTGTGATGAGGTCTTTTCTGCATCCACTGGAAAGCACCTCCTTCCCTTTTTCTGTTTTTCTTTCTCTCTTTTCATCATCTAACGCTTCCATTTGCATAATAGCACACTGAAAAGAGAGCACGGGACATATTTTACATATTAAAGACAGGATTCTGCAGGGTTGGGCGAAACATTACATGAAAGAAATCTTCATCAAAATATAGCTGCATAATAGAACAGTTCCTTGGAAGCTTTGCTACTCCACTGGCACAAAGCCTTTGTCTCTGTCTCTAGCTCTTAGTCTCTCCTTTCTCTGCTTAAGTTAATGGTGCAGTATCGCCATTAGTATTAACATTACTTTTCTCTGTACAGACAGGTGAATGTTACCAACAGTTCAACACATTCTGTTAATATGTGAATCATATAATGTAATCCTTATCTGAAACATGAACGTTATGTCCGTGGTCAGTGTGTTAGTGATTGCCATGTAGAGACGTGTAAGGGAAGGGGGTGGTTTCCTGTGGACCTGAAGGGCAGATGTCTGCTTCTGCTGTGGGATTCTTTAAATGAGTTTATAGCAGTATACTAAAGTAACTGGGCAACCCACCTGGCATCCTAATTCTGGGCTGCGCTTTAAAAACACAGGCAGCAGTTGGAGGAGACTATGAGTCATGAACAGATGTTTATTTCCCTGCTGTAGGCTTTAGGCTTTTTGTATTAATAAAATATTGATTAATGAGTGCTTATTACTTATTATATATAACTTTATAGTTAATAAGTACATTATAGATTACTTACCATATATTAAATGTATGTAATATAGAAACAACAGCATGTTTGTTTGCTTTATTTTGTTTTCTGAAACATTGCAAGAATGACCTGGTCCCCAAGAGAAGAGTGAAGGGGAACAAGTTGCAGAAGTAATTGTAGATAAATGAGTAAGAAAGGGTTAAAAGTGTGTGATCACAAAGCATATTTGCATATATTGCTGTTATCTTGGACGTATGTAAAAACAAAGCTGAGTATTCCTATACATACAAGATATTAAAATATCCGAGATTTAATACAATATTTTCTGTTAATTCTGTGATGCATGTTTAAGTGACACGCTGATGATGTTTGATGCGTGCACACACTATTAGCAGGCTATGCTCATAGACCATCATTCCTAGTAAAACTTGTATGCAGTCAAGCTAATTGCTCCTCCTTCTGCCCATGTGACTGTGTATAAATATAATAAATATAATAATATTTTTTCTTTTACATAGGCCTACTCATGCACATAGAGGGGGAATGCAGTACTGTAACGGTGCATGTTTATACTCCACAGATATTTATCAAGACTTGAAAGCTATTGTGGACCAATAACCTAATAAAGCTTTGCTTTGGGTAGTTGAGATTTAATTTAGTAATTCCTGTCTCCTGCAGCGTTCCAACATTCCATGGCCTTCCTGAAGAAACATTAAGCAAGCTGGCAGATGTCCTTGAGGAGGTAAACATTCATAATTGCCACACAAGCTAATCCTTCAGCAAACACAACTGGTATTATTAAATGAAGAGTTATATTCAGTTATATTAGCACAATGTATTGTAAAGACCATTTTTACATTCTGTTTCAGTTTGCATGCTCTGTAGTTCATCCATATGAGATGTAAAACTTTCTCATCTCATGACCACCCTTTTAAAGTATGTTTTTCTTTCATTTTGTCCCATGTCATTTTCGTTCTTATCTAAAAAACTGATTATTGTTCAATTAATTAGTTTTTCAGATGTTCCTTCATAAGATGCAGCAGCCAAAGGCTGTTGTGCCGGCACTAATGGACGATTAATTAATTTAAGTGTCTTTATCAAAGCAAAGTTTGCATTTATAAGTGCTAACTAAAAAAAGCTGTTTGTGCATAAAGAGGATAAGAATATATGCCATCATGACTTCATGACTGTATTTTATCACTCGAACTGTCCATCTTTTTGATACGTTTCATCAGGCAACCATCTGAGCACTCCATCTGTAAGCTCAAGGCTGTTCTATCAACAGTCTTAAAACTGCTCATTTATAAATTATATCAGATTGGGAATACTCTCTCTGTTTGCTCTAAAATGAAGTAAGTACTTACATCTCAATATCAAATCTGATGCTTATTTTTCATTATTTAGTGAGTTTCTCTTACAATACAACATAATACTGGATAAAACATGAACATAAAGAGGACTGAACATACAGTGCTATTCCAAAACATTCAAACACACATTGCCAGAAATATCAACAAGTAACAATGGAAATTACTTGATGCACAGTTATATGAAAGTTTGTGCACCCCTTGTCCAACAACACATTTTATTGATTTTATGCATGAAAAAAGTTAACATCCCTCTGCTTAGAACAAACTTGTCATATTCTGGATATTTTAATGCACAATTATTATTTATTTGCTGAATTTAACAAGAATATTTTAAAACTGTGATGTTTCTTGGAGAACTTTGTTTGATGTATATTTTGGATCATTTTCTTCTCGTAATATCCTTCTGTTCTTCAGTTTCTTCACTGTGGAATGTTAGGTTTAAGAATTTGTTAATAGTTAGTAGTGTCTTTCTATCAGCTCTTCCTATGCCACTGGCTGCCACGCAACTCGACAGCATAATGAATCTACTCTAACAAAAAAATTTTCCCAAAAACATCTGGTTTTGCTGTTTTGTTTTTATAAGTTTTGAACCCATGTGTAACATGGCTGTCACTGAGTGTTCTGAGTGAAAGCGCTTGTCTACTAATTGGCATATATGAATCTCAAAGCGTTTCAGCTTGAAACTTCTTGAATTAGAATCTGCAACAGATAAAAGAGGCCTTGAGAAAACCGATCTGGAGGTCCAGCTTTGACCTATTTTAGTCCACTTAAGAATGAAAGGAAATTAATTGCAGAAATCTCCTTTCAAGATCTACAATGAAGCTGGATATTATTGTGCGGTTTTGGCCTTTTATTATTACTTTTACACACACACGCGCGCGCACACATATATATATATATAAAAATTTTAATCACGATTAATAGCATGTTTTTCTGTGATTAATCACATTGTTATATGCAAAATTCAATAATGAGCTCAAGAGTAGTGTATTGTGTCCTTTTATTTTAAAAGTACTGCTATATGACAAAAGTGCAATAAAATGTGGTTTGCAAACACTTTAAACAAATAAGGAGCTTTTTAACAGCAGCATTCCGTTTAACACAGTTACACAGCTGCCACAACTTAAATATGAATGTAATTAAATCAAATATTAAACCAAAGCGTTTTTTTTCTAATTTGTTATAGAAAAAACATTATTCTCCTATTTCTCATCATTATCATTATTATAAACTGATGATTGTATAAACTGAATAAGCTTCATGGTAGCATCGTTTGACAAGGCAGCATGAATCGATACACTGCTTATAAGTAATTTTTTTTTTCTTCTGATTATGCATATTATTTGTCTATTTCTCATCATTACCAGTGTTATAAACTGACTATAAACTGTATGAACTGTATAAACTTAAAGGGAGCATTTTTCGACACGGCAGCATAAATCATCAGAACACCGGAGCCACGATCCGAACAGTATATCAGACACCTTCCGAACAACAGCAAGTTCACATTCATAATACATACATATCTTTTTTCTTTTTTTTTGGAGCAGGTACCAGCAGAAACATTTTTCTTTTGTCGGTGAGCAGCAGAAGCAGTCGGCATGTTCAGTAGCGAGTGTCCCTGTTAAAGTGAGGTAAAGCGGTCGAACACAGAAAAACAAACTTTCAAAATAAGAGTATTTTTTTTAATCTGCGTTAATAACTGCATTAATAGCATTAAAAATGTGATAATAACGCATTAACGTGCCCAGCACTAATATATATATATGGTACTTCAGAATTTTTCATTAGCTCAGACATGGAACAAAAGCAGTGCTTATTTTGTATAGTACGCAATGTGAAGATTTTATATATACAGTAAACCCCCACTTTAATGCGGTTCAGCAGTCGCGGTTTCAGTTCATCGCAGATTTTTTTCTGAGAGCTAATAATTGTTCATTGAAACCCCAGCACTAACACGGAACCTGTACATATCCTCCGCATTTTTATTTATTTTTTTGCTTTTGTGATGTTCGGGCCTCGTCCGCCACGCCACGTCCTTGTGCTGGGTTGCTAAACACCGCGCCCAAACATAAAAAACCCAGAACGAGGACAAGGGGCCGTGGCGGATGAGGCCCAGACGTCACAGCTTTTATCATGGCAATATATAATTGTTTATGCATTTTGGTGCTAAATTATTAAGAAAAATATAATTTACAAATTTTGTTCCATAAATATTAACGTAAATTCAGCGATTTTTCCATATAAAAAATAACTACAAATATTTTGGTACTGTCCAGAGAATTCAAAGAAAGCGCATCTTGGGATGGTGAAGTACTGGGGAGTGGTGAAGGCGCATCTTGGGAGTGGTGAAGACGGGAGGTTTAAAAGTAGCCAATCCGAGAACGCTATTTATTTCTCCTTGCTGCTGATTGGCTGCTGCCCTTTGACGCATCCCTCGCAGTCCAGAATTTCCCCCATTAAGCATCTCGAGTGTTCTCATGTTTTTCGTTTTGTTCTTCTTAAAGCCCTGTATTTTTATTACTGTAAATTAAATAAACATATTACTGTATTTACCCTGCTTATAACGAAGAAAACGACAGGCATACCGAAGAAAAATGAATTATAGTACAGTCTATATAGATTATAATACAGTCTATATTTTACATTCTAGCACTGCAAGTGTTCAGTGTACATGGTACAGTACGAATATGGGTTTACCATTACATTTTATTTAAGGGTAATGTATTAAGCTGAGTTTAAAATGATATTAAAGTGTTTTGGGAGCATATTTGGGGACATATTTAGGGTTTACACTATAAACAGGAAATATTTGGGCATTTTTTTACCACATCACGACTTTGCGGATTTTCACTATACGCTCTTGGAACGTTTACTGTACACACTTATGCCTGGTCTCATTTATGAATAAGCTCATAATGGTACATTATTTGACAGGCTCCCTCAGGCATGCAGAGCTAAAAAAACAACAAGAACATTTACAAGCACATAATAGAATACATCTTATGAGGCTTTCATGATATGGACAAAATATTAGTGTAGAGATTATACTGCAGCATACAATGCTTTTCAGTATATAAAGGAACCCATATCATTACTGGAAGTAAAATGGCTTAACGTGTGTTAATATTTCAAAATAAACCTACACTCCCCATCCATATAGTTACACCTGAGCTCAGTTTTGAGTGTCATAGCAAAGGGTGTGAATATATATACATGGGAACTAAGCTACAAAACACATAACTGTGTATTTGCGATGGCACATGACCAATACATCTTTTATCAGCATATACTGTTTTATCCTTGCAAAACATGCTGAAGTTCTAAGGAGTATTTCAGCTCTGTGTTGACTTTTAAATGCGCTGAAGTACAGGGCAGCCAATCAGAAAAGAGATCATATACATATAGCAGTCTTAAGGGCACAGAGGTTGGGAAATAGTCAATGTAAAAATAAATTATGATGAATTATAAATTATGTTTCTGGTGCACATACCAACAGAAACATCATGGAAAAAATAAAATAAAATGAAAATGTAGAATATGGGACCTTTTAAAAACAAGACTTTTGTTGGATTACACACACACCAAGATTCACCAAAACACCCAGTAACTCAACTGGAGCTGTTTTGTACCCTACACTAATAATTCAAACATGTATGAAATGCTCTTCTTACTTCAGGAGGCATTTTGCTGGGATTTTCCTTTAGCTTGACACTAGCTTGAAAATAGAGGTGTGGCAAGATACATGCTTTTTTGTTTTAACTAAGTACATGGAAACACTTTTAGAAATACTTGGAATTATTGTCCATGGTAAACCATATGATCAAGATGTGTCAGATGGAGATCTCTGAAGTATTATTTAACAGTTCTCAGGAAAAAAAACCATTTTGTTGGTGTCCATGTATCAGCTGCATTTATTTGAAAATTATTATGGCAGATCCCAGCATTGTGTCTGTCTGTATTTGATGTTAGATTGGTCTTGCTTGTATTCACAGAGATTTTGGGGGCGCTGATATCTGTAATGTCCATCTGGATAGTTACTGGGGTGTTGGTGTACCTCGCCATCGAGAGAATTGTGAAGAATGATTATGAGATCGAGGGTCATGTAATGCTCTTCACCTCAGGGTGTGCTGTTGTGGTCAACTTCATGTGAGTGGACAGCATCAGACAAATACATGCTCAAGAGCGCAAAACAGATGTTGGCAGACAATTTTTTTAGGATATGTGATAATATGTGATGGTGGTTTTGACTGCAGTATTTCTTGTGTAGAATGGCATACATCCTCCACCACTCTACAACCTTCCATGGTCATGGCTCTGGCTATCACAAGATTGAAGAGAACGGAATGAGCCCTGTGAGCCATGGCCACTCCCACAGCCTTCTGGGTGGCCATGGAAACACCAGTGTCAGGGCAGCTTTTATCCACGTCTTGGGTGACCTCTTACAGAGCTTTGGGGTGATGGTGGCAGCCATCATAATCTACTTTCGGGTAAATGAGCTCATTACACCTCAAGATATTTAATTATGGTAATAATTTAAGCCAGTTCACTATAGAAGGTCTATCTCCATAGAGTGACCCAGTCTGATTAGGCAATATATGCACTGAGTGATATGTTCATTAGGCATTCCCGCCTTATACCCTCATATATTAGCCATTTTAACTACAACATAGGTGCAATGTATCTGAACAGTTTCATTGGTTCATTAATTGTTGTCCACCAAAAATGTGAGTTTCTCAGTCCGCTTCCAAATGAACTGGCTGATTTTGCTGCTAGTGGGAACCTGTTTTTCTGACTGTTCACACCAACACGGGAATTCACCATCAGAACATGCTTTTTTCTTCTTGCATCTTTCTTCAGCAGATTATATCTGTTTTACCACCTATACACACTTATACCCTGTTTTACCACTCATAAAAAAGCAAGATTGATTTTGGCACATGCATGGATGGCAGAACCATGGAGGGATTTGACCCAACACTTTTTAAATAACTGGGGTGATAACCCACCACTTTTTCAGGATGTTTACTTCGAAAAAATCTTTCCTCTCTTTAAACTGCACAGACTGCTGACCATTAAAAATGAAGAGACACATAGTCAAGCTCAGTGGCAGAACCAATCAAAATCTCCATTTCAGTGGGGTAGCCGGGGGCAATAAAAGACAATAAAACCCTCCTTGCAGTCTGTTCAGTGAAAGGCCAGTAACGGTCATGGTTTTGCCGTACCGTGTTCAATTTACTCTACTTTACTACATTGACATCTGATGTTCATCAGACATGTTTGGTGGTAATGGCTGATATCTGAGCTGCAGTGAAGTCTGCAGGGTCAAAAGACACACACAGCATTTTTGAATACCTTTATTGGTTTATTAGGATGCTAAAAGTTAATTTTAGTTAGTCACATCAGTGGTCAGTTTCTGACCATGGGAACACTGCAGGCTTAATATTTTTGACTGGTGGTCTATTCTCAGCCTATCAGTTACACTGAGGTGTGTCTAAAAATGCTATGCCTGATATACAGTGCTGTGAAAAAGTATTTGCCGCCTCCCTGATTTCTTATTTTTTTGTATGTTTGTCACACTTATGTTTCAGATTATCAAACAAATTTGAATACTAGACAAAGGTAACCCAAGTAAACACAAAATGCAGTTTTTAAGTGATGATTTTATTTATTAAGGAAAAAAACTATCCAATCCTACATGGCCCTATGTGAAAAAGTAATTGCCCCCTAAACCTAATAATTGGTTGTGCCACCCTTAGCAGCAACAACTGCTAAGTTATTTGCAATAACTGGCAATGAGTCTTTCACATCACTGTGGAGGAATTCTGGCCCACTCTTCTTTGGAGAATTGTTTTA
>JBBJLS010000148.1:15532335-15548120 GCA_037577275.1 Bryconaethiops microstoma | reverse complement strand
TGTGTGTGTGTGTGTGTGTGTGTGTGTATATGTGTGTGTGTGTGTGTGTGTGTGTGTGTGTGTGTGTGTGTGTGTGTAATAAGTATCCCATTGGACATATTGACAATATTAGAGAATATGTGCATTGAGGCTACATCAGCAGGAGCAACAAGACTGTCGGTAGTAATACAGGCATTGAAGTACAGTGCCAGTAACGGGGGAAAAAAGGACCACTGCACATTGCATCCGTACAATTGCGGTGGTACGTAAAAACAAATGTGCTTTCTGATTTAAGTTCGCAAAAAGGTCATTTAGCAGCTTGATAGGTAGAAACAACACAGCCACCAGTGGATTGTGATAAATGTGGAAAAAGTTAGCTCTGTTCCTCCTCAGATTTTGGGGACTGTAAAGGCGTCCTGCTATGGATGTCAGATTGTAGGTGATACTGAGGGAGGGTTGGCTGGGGTCAGCCTGAGGGTACTGTTTCGTCTGTGCTATGCGGTTTGCAGGTGTGTCTCTTGTTTCATCTGTCTAGAGGGCAGTGATGGCACATAGAAAAGCAAGAGGGCACTGTTCCCTTAAAAAAGACACCACTCTGTGCCCATGACAAGACATTTGTGCTTAGAGCCCCACTGACAGGTCGTTTGGGGCAGCTGTGGTTTAGTGTTTCAGAGGACTTTGTGTCTGTACCCTCTCTTCTGTCTCTAGTTTCATTTTCACCCGGTGTCTGCCCCTGCCATCCAGCATTTAATCACCAGAACTAACCTCACTTGTCACACTGCACATGGAGAATCAGACCACCTGTAGTGTATTAGCCCTGAAAATGTTTTCCTCTACTTCACTTCTACTGTTGAGCCAACAAACATTTGATTACTTATTCTTTTACTAACCAGTGCTCCTTTATCCTTTCTCTTTCCGCTGCAGACGCATTATGAGGATGGGGATTATATCATCAGGCAGGGAGCAAGGGGAGACACCTGCTTCATCATTAGTAAAGGAAAGGTATGTCCACGGCATGTGTTATTTACTCAATTCAAATCTGTACATCATTTCCATGTGAATGAAATATAGAACATTGACACAGTTATTTGCAAAACTGAAGCACAGACTTTAAAATGTAAAAACTTACGCACATTTAAGTTAAGTAAGTTCAGTTCATCTTTTTTTTCCACAGTGTACAGGAGTGTGATGTCTAAATGTTAAGTACTTTTGTTCCGAACTATTTTGACATGGATTCTTTAGTGATCTCTTTCTCTCTCTCTCTCTCTCTCTCTCTCTTTCTCTCTCTCTCTCTCTCTCTCTCTCTTTCTCTTTCTCGCTCTTTCTCTCTCTTTCATTCTCTCCCTTCTTTAGGTGACAGTGACCCGAGAGGACTCCCATAGTCAGGAGCCAGTGTACCTGCGCTCTCTGGGGAAGGGTGACTGGTTTGGTGAAAAAGCCTTACAAGGGTGAGATTCCGTTTTATTTTTTGTGATCAGAGAAGTCTCCAAAAGCTTTCAAGTCTAATGTGATATTTAGCTGTAGTTACACTGAGCTCCTGTAGGTCCAGTTGGTCCAATTAACTGTTGGCCTGTGGAGACTAGTCTACATGGTCCTAAATCTAGTGTATCGGACCTCTGGTGCCATCTAGTGGTAAATATACCAAAGATTCATGAGAATGGCATGTGGTCACAATGTGCATAAGTGGGGTTGATTTGATGCTATCTTCTTGATTTTACACATGGAAGTTAGAACAACTGGTGACTCCACTTTATTATTTTGCATTAGAATACACTGGGAACAGTGACTCTTCCACCTCCAGACATCTTCACATTATTTGGAGGAACTTTAGTTTGTCCAGGAACTGTATCATTAGTCGCTAGATGAGATATTGAGGTTGTTCTAGGCCTAGAAGTGGTGTTTTTAGTTTCCATAATTTTTTCAAATAAGATTTGTTGATAACTATACCTGAACTTGATCTAGTCTGACCAGTCATGTCTAATACTGAGAAAATGACTTTGTACCTTATTCTACTCTTAGAGTATTTTTACAAATCAGTGCCCTTTTTACATGCAGGAATTAGTTGTTGCTAACCCAGCCTATTAATCTATAAGAGAATAAAGATAGGACCCAAAAAAGAGGTGTGACTGCCCCAGCAAATCCTTGACTGTTTTAGTTGTCTCTTCATTGTGTTGAGCTGTTGTGTTGCTAGCCTCCACAGTCCATCAAATCAGTCTGATCTATTTCTACATTTGATTGTGTTCCATTTTACAGATACACTGGTATGAAAACACAAGTCCATACCAGGATGGAATTTATAGGTTCCTAGCATAAATATGTTTGACAATAGATTGGATTTCAGTAACAAGTTCAGTAACAAAAGCTTGCTAAGAAAGTGATTGTTATGGCCCGTTTCCAAATCACTGTCTGTTTGACTAAAGATTACTGAATATTTTCTGTGCACAGTCACAAGGAAAAATGCACCTTGAGAGAGGGTTTAAAAAGTTAGTTTCTTATATGAACTGGCATGCATTGAATTTCTTTGGCTTCCCTTTTAAATAGTGTGCTGCACATATCAGCATCTCTGTAATAACTATTGTATGTGGTACTATGCTGTGTGCCTTTCTGCCACAATGTTAAAACCACGATTAGGTGAAGGCAGTTCATGAAGTGAATGTGTAGGATAGAGGAAAAATGGTCAAATGTAAGAATCTGAGTGACTTTGACAAGGGCCAGACACTGGTGGAAAGACAGCTGGGTCCTCAAAACAGCAGCTTGTGGCGTGTTCCAGGTCTACAGTAGTTAGCACCTACCAAAGTGGTCCAGGGTAGGAAACAACCAGTGAACTAGTAACAGGGTCCTGAGCCCAAAGCTCATTGACACACATGGGGTGGCGTAGACTAAACCATCTGATTAGGTTCACAAAAGAGCTAAGTTAATGCTGACTATGATTGCAAAGTGTCAGAACACACAATGTATTGCAGCTTACTGTGTATGGGGCTGTGTAGCTACCAATCGGTCAGAGTGCCCATGCCAACCCCTGTCCACTGCTACACACACCTATAATAGACATGTGAGCATCAGAATTCGACCACTAAGCAGTTGAAAGAGGCCTGGTCTGATGAATCAAGTTTTCTTTTACTTCATGTGAACGGCCGGGTGCATGTGTGTCTGTTAACAGCATGAACTATGGGATAAAGGGGAGCTCTGGGCAGTGTTTTGCTGGGAAACAATGGGCCTTAGTTTTCATGTGATGTTACTTTGACACGTGGCGCATACCTAAACATTTTTACAGATGAAGTACACCTCTTCATAGCAACAGTATTCCCTAATGGCAGTGGCCTCTTTTAGCAGGATTAATGGATCTGTTACTAGATACCACATCACACCTTCAGAGGTCTTGTGGAGTCCTCGGGTGTTTGGCCCCAGGGGGATGTACACAATATTAGGCAGATGGTGTAAATGTTGCACCTGATCAGGGCAGTCTGAGCTTAGAGGGTTCTGATGTGAAACAGCGTGCACTGTGAATAGGTCAGGGGATTCTCTTGGACTGTGATTGCAGTTGGAAGGAAGGAGCTCTTGATACCTGGATTTATTGGCACATGTGTGTGGCAGTCTGCAGTGTATGTGAAATTAGGACGGGGATATTTGGCACCGAGGGCAACTTTTGAGAGAGATAACATATTTGGCATGGAGGGCAACTTTTGAAAGAGCAGGTGTTACTGTTTCAGATGAGCATTGATGATACACTGCAGATCTCACTCAGGAGAACATGCTGTCCACTTAATGCCCTTTATAAAGCCACTTATAGAGCACTCAGCGCTTAATGACCCTCATCACAACAAGCCCACACTCATACTATTTGGCACCGAAATGACTCTTTAAAGTGGTGCCAGAGTCTTCTTTTATTCTCTTCTTTCCCCATTTCTCCTCCCCTCTTTTCTCCTCTCCTCTTTTTCCCTCCGGTAGCATGTAGAGCAGCTGTGACCTTCTCACAGAGGGTGTTTGTGTATTTGTGTTGTGGGGGATTTAGTGCTGTGTAGTGAAGAATTCTCACCTCTGTCCAAGCATAAGAGACTTTGATTGGTCATAGACTGGATGTGCATGTGTGTTACAGTCTAGTCGTCTTTCTGGTCAGACAGTGTGTGCATGTGTGTTTATGTGTGAGTGTGCGCGCATTGCGTAGGGCTGGATGGATGTTAAGTTGGTAGTGTGGTTTAGTGCATATGGTAGAGTACGGATAAATGTGGGAGTAAAGAGTTTAGAGTGATAGCCTGTAAGAGTGCCAGCCAAACGTGATGGACTCTATGAATTGGGATTCAGACTCTGACTCGTGCGACTGGGGGGATTCCGATTCCTTGGAATTCAGCGAGGGAGAAGAGGCGAATGATACCTCACAGAGAGACTCTGAGTAATGACTGGAATATGGCAATTATCTTCTCTGAACTTCCGTGATAAATTATTCACAAGTCGTATGAAGGTTCTCTTTTATTATATGCTGATATTGCATTTAAAAATTTTAAATATGTGTATTTATTAGTAAACTAATCAGTACTGAATAATGTTGTTTTTTATGTTATTTTTTCACAGTAATGTGAAATAGATTTTAATAGATGTTGTTTTTTAACTAATGTTAGTTTGATGTCTAATGCTGGTTTGCACCACTCACTAGTCAGTTTGTCGAAAATGTATTCTGCACTGGAATTGATTTGATTTCGTTGTGATCCATATATTTTTTCACTTACATTTCATTGTTATTTTTTGCACAGTGAAGACATCAGGACGGCCAATGTCATCGCTGCAGAAACTGTTACCTGTCTTGTTATTGACAGAGAGTGAGTACTGCTTATCATATCAAATTCTATTATGCCATTTTGGCACATATTGCTGCACTGGTTTTTGCATATGTAATATAAACAAGGACTAGACGATATTTCAGATGATTAATAGCTTGAAACAGACAGAATGCTCCAGCAGTGCCACGTTTAAAAACACTACAAAACACTGCACTGCATCCAATTAATACTGATTATATACTCTTTTTAATGAAGCACATTAAGATTGATTAGCGTTTTTTAGATAGCGATGCTATCCAAAAACACTCATGAAATATAGTAATACCTCAAAATACGAAGCTGATTTAAGACTTATAAACTAGACACCAAGTGGTATTTTTAGGTGTTTTATCAATATTTCTCAGTTCCATAAAGTCATCAGCTCTGTTTATCATCCTGGATGCATACAAATGTTTTTAATTGTTTTAATTAGTTTAATTTAGTTTCTGGTAATTATTTGAAAGCTATGAAATTGCACAGGACATGCAACAAAAACAAGTTATATAGAATTATATTGTTAAATATTCTAGAACGAATATAGTTACACAATTTTGATTATTAATATAATATAATATAGTATAATATAATATAATACTAAATAATGTAATATAGTACAATATAATGTAGGTGGCACAGTGATAAATGACCATTGTCTCCTATGATCCAAAGACATACATTAGGTGAATTGGAGATGCTAAATTAGGTGTGGCTGTGTGCTGTGTATAATATAATGTGTGTTGCACGATTTAAAAGGATTTATTTATTTGTGTGGCTAAGAGTGTGAGTATGCCAGCTGTGCATGTGTGAGTTTGTTTGGAGGTGTGCTTCTGCTTGTCTGCTCCCCCTCCAGAAGTCAGTGAATCCAGCTCAGCCTAAATAGCTTAAGTGCTGTGTGTGTCAGTGAACTCTGCAGACAGGTTCCCTCCTGAGGGGAACTGTCATTCCATTCTTTATGTGCTTACAGCTTTATAGCTGTTTTAGTGTTGTGAGTGATCCAATTAAGCCATACCCCAGTGGACTACTGAAACAACTAAATAGTCAGGCATTAGCAGTACACTTTGAAGAAAAATAAACTTTAGGATTGAATTCAGAATAGTGTCTTTGCGTTATTTTGCATTTCAGAACAAATTCCGCTTAAAGGGTGGCAGTGAGCAGGGGAGGGAGGGAGGGAGAGAGAAAGAGAGAGAATATTTAAATATTTACAGAAGTAGATTAAACTGTGGTACCAGAGCTGCCATTCTAGTTATAAACACATCATCTCAAGCACATCTCCAACATTACTACCATTGCTTCCAGTCATACTCACCCCTACACATCTCTCTTTCTCTCTCTCTCCCTCTGATTTGGATGTTGAAACTGAAGAGAGGATTGAATCATTTACACCAGCATTTTCACCAACAGAGGCAACGCATAACTGAATGTTCTTATTATTCAAAAGTGGATTTACATATGCATTTCTCTATTGAAAACTACATTTCTGCTTAATTTTTAAATAGGATTTTCTCACACAGTTCATCAGCTTTTACCCTACCCAGTGACTTTTTGTTATTACTTCGGTGTATCAAATGGTTCTTTCTGTTTTGCATCCGTCATCTTCTGCTCTTCAGTTACAGTATTACAGGATATGAAACATACTCAGATATATTTTTGCTGTGGAAGAACATTTTGACCTGAAACCTTTCTCTCATTTTTACTTGTCTTAGATCTTATAAGCACCTTATTGGAGGTTTGGAGGATGTTTCCAGCAAAGGGTCTGAAGATGCAGAGGCCAAAGCAAAGTAAGTCTCTCCTCAATCTGCTCTTATTAGTGTTAACACAGGGCTGAGTGGTCTCTTTATGTTCCCAGTGTCGTTTCAAAGGCACAATTTCACATTAGGTATATTCAAGGTAATTAGACTATAGTTGGAATATTTTGTAGTCAATTTGGGTTAATTCTGTTATGTCTGTACAGTATCTTGCCGTGTTGATTATGCATTCACTGTATCATTTTTATTTGTAGAAAGCATTATATAAGGGCAGCTATTCTGCTGTTGCACAGAAAGGGAGAGACTTTCTAAGGTCAGCATCATTAGAGCCAGCAACACTTTGTTTTAATGAGGAGAAACATGAGGAGAGAGAGAGAGAGAGAGAGACTGACCTCTCCGACAGTTTGAGGTGATGTGAAAGTGAACCTTGCCCAACTGAAGGACTGCAAAGGCGAGAGTAATGTGAACCCTCAGAAACCTTATCACACAGCACTTTCATCCAGCAACACACATACACACACAAAAGGAGATTACTGTTGCCACAATAAATCCCGAGTTTATGCTTGGAAATGACGCCATGAAGAAAATTTAGCAGATAGAGATCTAAGAGGTTCAGCTTATTTCCTTCTCCAAAAGGTTTCTTCTCTCAGATCAAAGCAGAACTAGAAACTTTCCCACTCTTTTCGCCCACTCTTTCATCTGTACAGTAAGTCCCATAGCTGATAAAATAAAATTAAAAACATCTCTATGGTCTGTGTGCCGTTACATCCCACAGACAGTTCCTTCGTCACAGTTATTAATACACTGTTTCAGCCATCACACAGTTTCCACTCCTCTACACTGGTTTTAATGAACACTTTTCAAAGAAATAAATCTCAGCCCATGACAGAGTAAACCCATTGTAATTGGCCTCAAATGGATGAAAATGATGTCATGACCTCAGTAAACCAATTATTTTGGGTCAGTAATATCGATAATGATAATATTGTTGTCAGTATTTTCATAATTATCATAATAATAATAATATTAGTATACAGAGTAATATATGCCTTTTTTCATTTTGTTCAGTAACTACTGATAAAGGAAGAGTGTTTCTGAAGTTCTGTATTGTTTAAAAAAAAACATATTTATATATATATTTTTTTTTTTTTTCCCCATATGATAAGAGCAACTTTTCAAAATTGTATCAACATTTCTTGACGAATAGACCAATAGAAAAACTCCAAAATAATCCAAATAATGAGTTAGAATTTTGTAAAAGTGATTGAAAAAAAAAGATTCCAGATGCTTTCGACTTGTATATCCCTTTTTAGAAAGAAAATCCAAATTTCGATTATGATCTTTTTTATGGAATTAGTTAATCTCCCAAAAAAACATGTACAAGAACTGTTTCATCTCTTCTTTTCTACTGCCACTGGGAAATAAGGCCAAAAAAGAATTGGGTGGAAGTCCCTTTGAAAGCTACAGCGACGTTTATCTTATCAGCTACATAGGAGCATTCCAGATCAATTAAGCTGAGCACTGCTCGTGTCAGTTTTTGTCTGAGAGGCAGATGTAGTGGAAAGCTATTGTCCCAGGGGCCACTACTCTGGTTTCCTGTGGACACATGGCTCCAGTCAGACAGCTGTGTTCCCGCAGAAAGCCCGTGGCTTGGAAGGCTAGTGAGCGCTTTCAGCCCTGGAGTCAGATATAGCAGCCATTAATACAAGCACAGGGTCCTGAGAGATTGATCGCTACTCCTTAACGGTGTTTCGACTCAACACGGACTCTTACGTCATACACCATGGATCTTTTAGACATATATCTCAGATTACATACATCAGACATTTAGCTACTCTGTGTGATTTGCATTATTATACATCTGAAGTGAATAACTGTCAATCACATGTTAGCTGGATCAACCTTGACCTCAAATAGATTATTTTCTTAGAATTACTGTTGATTTGTGGCAACCGCATCCAGTGGTATACAACCGCATCCAAAAAGCAGCGCTAAAGCTAAAGAAGCATTGCTCATTGTCATTCTAGTAGCAACTAAAAAGGCATTTGCGAAGAGGAGTTTGATAAAAAGCTCTTATAGCCCAGAGCTCTCTGTACGGACACTCCTGCTCAAGCTCTTTGTACAGCCACCTCATCATGCTATAGGAATGCTACTGGTATTTTACTATGCTTTAAAGAAGATCTGTCTTTCTTTAGTATGTACACTTGGATAGTATAGCTTAGTCTGTGAGATGCTGTGATTATAAGGAATCACACTTTGCATTTTTAATGTGTTACATATTTAAACTTTCTTATTTATTCCTTTTTTTATTTGTAAAACGTTCTCATTTTTTATTGCTTTCATACTGAAAAGCTGAGTGTGGTCTGTTGACATTAGCATAAGAGCTCTTTGTCACCACCTTGTGGTAAAATATACTCTTTTATTTCAGAGCTCTGAGCCATTTTTTCATGTGTTGGGGATTTAATTCCATTCAAAGGAATGGATCAGACATCTTTTTTAAAAAAGTGCTGCCAGTCCTCAATGATTTTGTCCCTCTCTTGCTTTAAAATGCAAATGGTGAACATGGTTTAACTGGACTGCAGAAGCTGGCGCAGGAAACTGAAAAGAGATCATTTTGCAGTGTGCAATTAGGAGCTGCAGCCTCTGTGCACTTTATCTACTGTTCTCAGCATCTGGAGGACTTCATTTGGTATTTATTGCAATAATAGCGCTGTCTTAAAGTGTCTTTCTTGCACATGTTGACTGAGTTGTTTGTGCTGCGCTCTATTTTTAGAAATTATGCCATTCTCCAGCAGGCTAAAACTCATACTGATGTCTCTGACCCAGAAAACCTTCCTTCTTTATCAGTCAAGCTAATCCAGCCAGGCTAATAATTGATCTGATTATGAGCAAAAGGATCAAGTAATATCCAGAGGACATTGCGTCTGTATGTGTGTGTGTTTGTCCGTGTGTTAGGGTCCTTGGCAGTGTGTGTGGAAAACCACAACCTCTGTTTGACACTGGGCAGCAATGTGCCAAGTCAAACACAGTCACAAACGTGCTGTTACTCTCACACTCACGTGACTAGTGTTTTAAAGAGAAACAGTTGGAAAGTTTGCATTTTATCTTAGGTGACATCACTGGGTAAGGAAGGTTACTAATCAAGCACAAAGTATTATCACACCACACAATTTAAAATGCCTTAATGACTGTTGGATTTGTTCCAAAACAGATTTGTTCCGACGTAGTTTGAAAGGAATATTCTTTTCCAGTGTCTGAATGAGTGCATCTTAGCTGAAACAAAGCAAAAAAATGCTCAAATACGTTCAAATATTCAGTTGCTTGAGCCTGACACAGAGCTAGACTTCAGTATTAGCATCAGTGTTTTTTCTATACTTATTCCTAACTATTCACATTAAAAAACCAACAACTGATCCTACTTAAGCACTCTGAGAGGTTTCGTACAAAGAAGCAACACCACACTGATATGAAGTTTCTGTTGTGAAGGCTGAAGCTGAAATACAACACCAAGCATTTGTAGTGTGGATGTGTTTTTATAGCTCTCAGCCTGAAGTGTAAAGCAGTATTAACTGGAAGAGCTGCAAGTGTGTAAAAATACTCCTTGGGTACATAGTGGATGTAACACTAGAGCTGATAGCTCAATGGAATAAAGTGGAGGGAGAGCATATAATTTATCAGACTTTACCAAAGCTTACCAGAGAGTATACGTTTGGACGGAAGAGAGGAGAAATGAGAGTTTGGTTTATGTATAAACAGAAGGAAAATGTTCCCTCCTTTTCTCCAGGGGCACTAACCTTCAGTTTACATTCCTCTAAGCGCTTTCCATTTCTCCACTTGCTGACATGCAGGTACGAAGCAGAGAACGCTTTCTTCTTCAACCTACACCTGTCGGACTTCAACATCATAGACACTCTTGGAGTTGGGGGATTTGGACGAGTGGAACTGGTATGATCATTCTTAATTGATACATCTCTGAGAGACAATATTGAACAGAAGCTTTTATGTGTTGGTTTATTTTCTATTTCTGCATGATTGGTTCAAAATGAGAGGGTTTGGGGGAAGAATTGGATAGACCCTGTTCACACCTGCCATTAACATGCATCTTGGATCATCTGAGCCCAGACAGACAGCTCTAAGTACATCAGTTCACACCTGGCATTAGAATCCATGTAGATACACATCTAGAGTGACCACTTGTGATTGTATCTCACTTTCGTATATGCAAATAAACAAGTACATAAATTCTTCTCGCAAAAACCAAATGTGTTGTTTTTAACCAGCGGGAGGCAGCAATGCATTTCCCATGCCTAGTCTGGTGGAAATTAAAAGATGAAGCAGAACTTTACAGAAGAAGAAATGAAAACAAATAAATAGGTGGTCCCTCTATGTGTTTCAGCACACATTCACGTATACAATAAAAGAACATGTGCAGCCCAGAACACCTCCGAATGTGGTCTGAGCGATTAGATCTCAGTGCATCTCATGTGCATTCACACCTGTTTTTAGCACTGTCCAGTGATCTGATCACTTAAAGACGCATGTTAATGCCAGGTGTGAACAGGGTCCTGATGTTTGATGACGACAAAAAACGTTTTTCCCTGTTTTGTACCACCAGGTGCAGCTAAAGAGTGACGAGTATAAGACATTTGCCATGAAGATTCTGAAAAAGCGGCACATTGTGGACACCAGACAACAGGAGCACATCCGCTCGGAGAAACTTATCATGCAGGAAGCTCACTCAGACTTTATTGTTAGGTACTCAGCAGTACTAAAACACTGATCGACTATACTTGCTCTAAAATTTCAGAAATCCCACAGTGGATTAAACATATGTTAATCTGATGGTTATGGCATTTATGTATTACACTGTCTTAAGTGTGAGCTGAAGATTTGGGTAATTTAGCAGTCAAATAAAACACATAATTGCCTTCTTTTGTTCTTCATCCTGACCACAAACCAAGTAATATAATCTGTCATAGTAAATATAAAGTATTCAACACCTCCCTGCTGTTTTATGTACCATTCTCTGTTTGTTTGTTTATTTATTGCACATTCTGGCTATTTTGATTGTATTTTGAATTTCATTTAGTTGTTTTTGGCTTATTTTGCATCTGTTGATACTAAATGTTTACTTCATATTTTCTCAGACTGTACAGGACATTTAAAGACAGTAAGTATCTGTATATGCTGATGGAGGCGTGTCTAGGAGGAGAGCTGTGGACTATCCTCAGAGACAGGTCAGCATTACATACATGCCAAGACACACTTTGCTTCTTAAGTTACTGTTTGTTCACTTAACCTGCATTTAACCTGACAACTACTCAAGTGAACCTCCCTGGATTCAGTTCTTACACTGCTTTTGTTCCTGGCTTAATGCAGGGGTTCATTTGATGATTCCACTACTCGATTTTACACTGCATGTGTGGTGGAGGCTTTCGCCTACCTACATTCCAAAGGCATCATTTACCGAGACCTCAAACCAGAGAACCTGATATTGGACCACAGGGGCTACGCCAAACTGGTAAACTGTTCTGTCTGTCTATGGTGGTGTTTGGAAGTTGGTGAACCTTTTAAAATGTTTTGTGTTTCGACATAAATATGACCTAACACATTGTCAGATTTTAATACAAAGCTGACCTGATTAAACAAATAAGACAAAAATAGTATACTCATTCATTTATTAAGAGAAAAATGATCAAATTTTTATATCTGTGGCAAAAATATTAGAAATTAGAGTCAGGTGGTTTCAATAAATTGCATGACAGTCAGGTGCGAGTGGGCTCTTATAGTAAAGTGGCTCCTTATAGTCATGCGTGAACACACAACAGCACACAGTGTGAAATTCTTCCTCTGCATTGAGCCCCACTAATGGGGGCACCCGGGGAGTAGTGCGTGGGGACAGTACCTTGCTCAAGGGTACCTCAGTAGTGCCACTAACAGTCCTGGGATTCAAACCCACAGCCTTCTGATCACAGGGGCAACACAGGTTTGTAGAAGTGTAAAATGGCATGAACAAAGGAGATTTCTAAGGAGCTCAGAAAAATAATTGATGCTCATCAAGCTGGAAAAGGTTACAAAATGATCTATAAAAAGTTTGCACTCTATCATTCCACAGTCAGACAGGTTGTGTACAATTGAAGGAAATTTAATTGTTACCCTCTCCAGGAGGTGTCGACTTATGAAAATCACTCCTAGAGCAAGGCATGTGATAGCCTGTGAAGTCACAAAGTAACCGAGGCTAATGTCTAAGCAATTAACAGCCTTTCTCACACTGGCTACCGTTAATGTTCCTGAGTCTAACATCAGGAACACGCTGAACAATAATTGTGTGCATATCATGGCTGCAAAGAGAAAGCCAATGCTTTTGGGCCAGCTTTGCTGCATCTTTGCCAGGATCGTTTTCCATCATTGATGGAGCAAAGATTTTGTATTATACAACTGATATCTAAAGAAAAAAGTCACAACATCTGTCTGTGAAGTGAATTTCATGAGAAAGAGGATCATCCATCAAGACCACGGCCCTAAGCACACAAGTTCTTCTACCAAAGGAATGGTTATAGAAGAATAAATGTAATGTTTTGTCATTACATCCTGTCCTTTTGTCAAAGTCCTGACCTTAACCTGAAGCGAGCAGTTCATGTGAGGAAACCCACCAGCTTCCCAGAGTTGAAGCTATCCTCTTTTGGCAAAAATAATCAGAAACAGAAACATTTTGGTGCATTTATTGCAGCACAAGGGGTCATGTGAGAGACTGAAGGCAAAGGTTTACATACTTTTGGCACTTAAAGATATGTAATATTGGATTTTCCTCAATAAATAAGTGACCAAGAACAATATTTTGTCCCGTTTGTATAATTGGGTTTTCTTTGACAATCTTTGGTCAAATATATGTGAAAATGGAAAACAATTCTAAAGAGTTCACAAACTTTCAAGCACCACTGTATGAAGCCTGCTGATTTAATTTAAGGGCATGTTGTTACACATACATTAAACAGGAAAAACATAAGTGTTAGATCATCTGTGCAAAGTGTGCTGAATGTATTTTAGGTGGACTTTGGCTTTGCTAAGAAGATTGGATTTGGAAAGAAGACATGGACATTCTGTGGTACACCAGAGTATGTAGCCCCAGAAATTATTCTTAACAAAGGTCATGATATTTCAGCAGACTACTGGTCCCTGGGCATCCTCATGTATGAGCTGCTGACCGGCAGGTATGTGGAATGAGTTGAATGGACACTAAATACAGCCTGAAATGTGTCATTTTTATGCACCACCAACTTCCAAAATGAAATAATTAATATCTCTATTTTCTAATCTCTGTGTTTCAGTCCTCCTTTTTCAGGCCCTGACCCAATGAAGACTTACAACATCATCCTAAGAGGCATTGATATGATTGAATTTCCAAAGAAAATTACAAAAAATGCTGCCAATCTCATTAAAAAGCTATGCAGGTATGCCAAAGTGAAAGTGCAGATAATGGTTCCGGCGGGTTATAATAACTGTCACTGACAGGAATGTTTGATTTGCTTTTTAGGGATACTCCATCAGAACGACTAGGAAACTTGAAAAACGGTGTCAAGGATATTCAAAAGCACAAGTGAGTGTGGTTTTGGTTTTAAAAGGTGTAATTAGTTTGGCGGAATTGGTTTGCCTTGAATATTCACAACGGTCTGTGCTCATGCACTGTGCTCCGTGCAGATGGTTTGAAGGCTTTAACTGGGAGGGATTACGAAAGGGAACACTGGCGCCACCCATCATCCCCAATGTAAGTGCACACTAATGTGAGATGGACCAAATGCAAATTCATGCTGTTTGTTTGACCTAAGAGCTATTTGTCCGACATCATGCATTAAAATTCAGACAGACATTAGGCAGAAATAAAACTCAAAAATCAATACCAGGAATGATTTATTTTCAATCAAACTGGATAATACTGAAAGTAAAACATATTTAATGCTATTTCATTTTCCAATAAAGGCAGTGCATCTCAAACTTTTTTTTCTGCACCGTGCCTTGCCAAAGCTGGAGTCCTCTCCCAAACTGTTCATTAAAATCAGATGGCAGGACACATATGGGATTTAAGAGTATTTCATGAAGATTGTGTCCATATCCCTCTGATCACTCACTTGTAGACTTTCCTCTTCAGCTCATCCCACAGAGTTGGCATTAAGGTCACGGAATGTAGTTGGCAATTTCTAAACCTTAATTCTGTGGTCTCTGAGCATTTTGGGGTGGATTTGGAGGATTAATTTGGATCATTGTCTCAGTATTAGCCACTTGGCAGTCAGGTTTTGCACTTAATACTAGAACTTGACAGAGAATATTTCTTTGGAAACACTTGCTTCGACTGAATGTAACATTTTCTCATAGTTTTAGTATGAGATAAAGTTGGAATGATGACTGTTCTGTCATGGCCTTTTACTGTTCTTGAGCAAAGATGTCAATAATTCTGCACAGAACCCGTTTATTTAATTACTTATTGTGTAGCTGAGTATACAAGCAAATGTGACATAATCAACTATTTCTGAACAAAAAATCTGTTTATACAACAAAAGTCGAAAAAAATTCAATTAAAAATTAAAGTGCATATAGTCAGCCACTTATAACATTGATGTAATAATGAGTAAATATTTAGGGTTACATATTGATACATTTTTGTTTTAATAAATTTGTTTTATTTACATGTAAGATGTTTTAGGGTGTATATTGTTTTGTATGATGAATTATGTTCTTCTCACTGGTGATTTTCTCCATAGGTAACATCAGCCACAGACACAAGTAACTTTGACAGCTTTCCCGAGGACGGTGAAGACCCTCCTCCAGACGACAATTCTGGCTGGGACACAGACTTCTAAAGCTACCCCACATACTGGCTCACTTTTACCACGTACCAAACAAAAGACCTGCTCCACTGTTGTCTGGAACAGAGCTGCTTCTTTTGGACAGGCTGCATTAAGGACCGCTTTAAGCAAGAGAAAGAGATCCGACTGCTTGGGAAGGAGGAAAGACTGATGGAGTAGAAGAAAAAAAGAACCTTGTGTTTTGGTTAGCCTTGACTGTTGCAATAGAGAAATTAAAGTTCCTCTGGACTGAAGCTATAAACGAATCGGAGCTTTCGACGCTCCGCTACACGAAGTTCCCACAGCGGAGGAAAATAATTCATAGTGTACGTGTGTGTGTGTGTGTGTGTGTGTGTGTGTGTGTGTGTGTGTGTGTGTGTGTGTGTGTGTGTATGCGTGTGTGTGTG
>JBBJLS010000148.1:15508314-15530589 GCA_037577275.1 Bryconaethiops microstoma | reverse complement strand
AAGGAAAGCAACAAACTTGAGTGGCAAACAACGGGTTACTGTCTTCTGGTCTACACTTACAACTTAGAACCGACAGAGGGCGCCAGATTATCACACTAGCAGTAAAAGTTCAAAGTGTGTTGCTGTGGGCTGCCTTCTCTACAGAAAGTGAATATTTCAGTGCATCCCACAGACCGTAATGACACAAACAATTCACACCTCAGAAAGGTGGATATCCGATCTGCGTTCATCTCTTAAAGCCCTTGTCATTTTAACAGCAGGCCACTTCCGCGGCTATTAGGACATAATGGACAGTTTATGCAGACAGTAGAGGCCAAAGGACAAATTTGCATTTCAGATGGTCAATCCTGAGCCGTCCATCCGTCCATGCTCTCCCCACCCACTGCAGAGAGCACATAATAAACACAGCAGTGTTAGAGAAATACAGAGAGGAGCCACAGGTAACACGCACCTTAATGATATCCTTTAAATCCTGCTTTTGAGAAAGAGCCCAGATTCGAGATTGCGAAAGAGAAAGAACAAGCTAGTGCAGGAGAGAAAGAGAGAGAGAGGAAACAGAATGAGACAAAGAAAGAGAAGAAACAGAGATAAAGCAGAAACAAATAAAAAAAGAGAGAGAAACAGAGGGGGGAGAATACACAGAATAAGAGATAAAGAAAAGGAGATACAGAGAGAAAAAAGAAACAGAACGCAAGAGACGGAAAGAGAAAGTAGAAACAGAAGGAGAAAGAAAGAGACTCACACACAAAGACGGGGGGAGAGAAAGGCAGAGCAGAAACAGAATGACAGAGAAAGAAAGAGAGACACACAGAGAGGGAGAGAGGGAGTGCGTGTGTGTGTCCGTGTCCCGTCGTTTAGGGCCTGAACGCTTTATCCACCCCCTCCACAGTGAGGGGCGGGTGAGTGCAGGTCCATGTGTATAAAGCTCATGCCTCTCTGCCTCTCCACACACACGCGCTTCAGGACTCCAGCAGCGTCCCCCCGAGAGACCACCTCGACAACTCAGAAGAACATCCTCCCTGCTCTCTCTCTCTCTCTCTCTCCCTCACTCTCTCTCTCTCTGTCAGGATGGTCAGGCTCCTCTCTCTGGCCGTGCTGGCCGCTCTGTGTGCGGCTGTGTGCGGCGCCTCCAGCAGACCGGCTCCCGGTGCGGCAGCAGCTGTGCGGAACTCCATCAAACACCCCGCGAGCGGAGCCTCCGCTCCCACACACACTCACACACACACCGTGAGCGCGAGACCCAGCGGCGCGCGCGAGGGGGACACTGACGTCACTCAGGTATTATACCACCTAAAAAAATAGTGCTTTACCTTTTATTTCACACTGAAACACTTTCCACTGTTATTTATTCATTCACGATGGGTTCAGGTATTAGACAGTATATCATTCAATTCTATATCTTTTGTTATTAGCATGTTCAGTGCAACAAGGAAGAATAAAAGTTAATAGACAGTTGAAAAAAAAGACAAGTAACAATAGTGCAATGCAATTTGTTACAATAATACTTTTGTAATTGTGTTGCCCTATTGTTTATTATCTATTTATTTTATTTTTTATTTTTGCCATTATCTTTTATTCTTTCTGGTTGCACTGAGCATGCTAATGATAAAATAAATACAGTTCTTAAACTTAGGAACCTTTCCTCATATGATGGATGATGCTCTCAGAAGCAAAGGGGCAGCAGATGTAGGAATTAAGGAACTGTTGTAAACATGCTGTTACAGTAATAAAAGTCAATATAGTGGAAAACTGAATGGGACTTGCTTCACCGCTGAAGCTCAGGTACACGCTGGCCTGTGTCCTATGATGTGTTCTGGTGGTCTCTAGTGGTCTGTGATGCTGGATCCCCCTGTGGAGGGTAAGAACAGAGTCTGATATTGTTGTGTCTCCTCCAGCCGCTGGGCTGCGCTGTGGACTCTGAGTGCAGCGCCGCTGAGTTCTGTAACGCCGCGCGCAGTGTGTGCATGCCCTGCCGCAAGCGGAGGAAGCGCTGCGCGCGCCACGCCATGTGCTGCAGCGCGAGCCTGTGTGTGAACGGTGAGCCCACACACACACACACACACACACACACACCCCTCTTCTACATCTCTTCTCCTTTCTGCACACATCTGTTTCTCCTCTGCATCTTTTTCTTCTCCCACTTTTCTTTCTATTGTCCTCTTCTGCATCTCTTCTTTTCTCATCTTTGATTTTCTTTTGCAACTCTTCTTTCTCCTCTCTTCTCAAATTCTTCTCTTCAATATCTCTTCGTTCTCCTCTCTTCTAATGCTCATCCCTTCTTTTCTCCACTAATACATCTCGTCTCCTCTTTTGTCTTTGTCTGAATATAATCTCTTCTTTTATTCTGCGTCATCTCTTCTCTCCTAAATTTCATCTCTTTTCCTCTCTTCTCCCTCTTCTTCCTCTCTTTCTTCTACATCTCTTCTCGTCTACACCTGTTCTTTTTTCTTCGTCCGAATCTCTTCTCGCCTCTTCTACAACTCATCTCTTTTCCTGCCTTCTTCATTTCATTTATCCTCTGTTCTACATCTTCTCTATCTGTTCTCTTTTCAATCTCTCATCTTCTGCATCCCCTCTTTCTCCTTTTCTCCTTTTTTATATCTGTTCTCCTCAGCTCTTTCCTTCAAGGGACTTTCTCACCTATTTCTGCATAGTTTCCCTTTTCATTTCCACTTGTTCTCTTTCCCATGTCTAATCTACATGCCCTCTCCTCTGGCCTCTTCTCATCCACCTCTCATCTGTTCTGTTCATGTCTTTGTCTTCTCTTCATTTTCTACATATTTTGTCTAAACACTTTCAAGAGTAAACAGTCAGTTCAGTTTTGGCCCTAGTTTTGTTCAGGACTGTCTCTGACAGTGTGTGTGTGTGTGTGTGTGTGTGTGTGTGCGCGCGCGCGCTCTCCCAGGTGTGTGTCAGGCAGTGGAAGGGAACTCCACTGTGCTGGTCAGTGCTGCTGATACACAGCAGCAGGTCAGCAATATTGACCTCCCAGCTGTGACAGCACCACCAACACGAGTTCAGAACTTCACGCTGCTGCCAGAGCAGCCCAGGAGAACCAGCGTCTCAAAAACACAGCAAATGCTGAAAGGTGCAGTTATGTTTCGATCTACTTCTCTCCTCTCTTCTCTCTTCTTCTCTTTTCTTCTCTTCTCTCCTCTCCTTTCCTCTCCTCTCCTCTTTTCTTCTCTTCTCTTCTCTCCTCTTCTCTCCTTTTTCTGCCCTCTCCTCTTCTTCAAGATTTGTTCTAGTCAATATCTTGTCATGTACCCTTTTCGATATCTTCTCTATCTTCTCCTCTGGGATCGTTCCCATGTCAACCTTTTCGCCTAGATTCTTCTTTTCCTTTCTTCACCTTTTCTTCTCGCTTTTCTCTTATGTTCTCAAGCTTCATCTCGTCTCAACCTCTTCTGTACACCCTCACTTCTTCAAGATCCCTTCTCATGTAGATCTTTTTTCCTCTAGTATCATCTGATGCTTCTTCTCAATCTCCACTTCTCTTATAGAATCCTTCTTTTCCCAGTTTCTTCATCTAAACCTCTTGGTCAATCTCTACTAGATCTACAAAGATTACACAAAATGGTTTGATCACACAATTCAACATGATTATCATTCAAATCTCTCTCTCTCTCTCTCTCTCTCTCTCTCTCTCTCTCTCTCTGTCACAGGTGGTGAGGGAGAGGCGTGCTTGAGGTCATCAGACTGTGCTGAGGGTTTGTGCTGTGCTCGGCACTTCTGGTCTCGGATCTGTAAGCCGGTGCTGACTGAGGGTCAGGTGTGCACGCGGCATCGCCGTAAAGGCACCCACGGCCTGGAGATCTTCCAGCGCTGCGACTGCGGTCAGGGCCTGGTGTGCCGAGCCCAGAGAGACAGAGCAGGAGCAGCAGAGGGCCAGCAGGAGCTGCACAGTAACACCAACAGCAGAGCCGCCAGAAACCTTCACACATGCCAGCCACGCTGAGCCAGCAATGACCCGCTGAGGACAACTCACTCTCCACTCACACACACACTAACGCTTACACACACATGATGCATTATGCATGTGCATGCATGGACTCAGCCACACACTGAAAGGATATTGGAAATCCGACTCCCCGGAAGGATGCTCCATTAAAAGGATTGATCATATTTCCCAAACGGATGCAGAAAAAGGCACACCATGTGGAAGTTCTAATCGGAGACTTTGCCACTGAAGACAGAATTGTGTTTTTTGTTGTTTTTTTTTCCTTCTTCAGGGTCATCAAAAAAGGCAGAGTGTTGCTTCCCTTTATAAGGGAGCTGTTAACTCTTCTTGCAGTAAATTACTGTATTGTAAATACTTATTTGGAAGTGGCACTTAACTGAGCTTATTGATTCTGTAAAAGTAGTATTGTAAGATCAGGTGCTGCATGACTCTATGCTAATACTGTAAATGTGCAAATGATATGATTTATATTGTTATTTACAACGTGACACAAATACTCTATTTTTATTTCAAACTAAATTGTTAAAATATTTCTTTTATTAAAATATTATAGTTTGACCCGTCTATCCATTCTCAAGTTATCTTTTTCCCCAAGCTTTTATTGTGTTTTGCTTTGCGTTTGTTTTGTTTCACGTATGCTCATTTTGCTATCACTGGTGGCGAAAGGGGAAATATGTTTATAATGGGGGGAAAAAAGGAATGTCCTCATCAAGGACGCTGTAGTATTTTCAGAAACGGTCTGGATGTCGCTCACTAGTAAGGCAGAGGCATGAGTTAGGGAAACGTCTCATCTATCATCACATACAAATGTTAGAATAAAGGTCCTTAAATCATTCACAGATCAGCGGTACGGTTCTAGGAAAAACCTTAACTTGATATAGAGTGTTCAAAACATCTCATTTACACAAATAGTTCTTTGAAGAAACACTCATTGGTTCCTTTGGGATCCAAAAGTGGTTCTTCTATGGTATCTACTACTGTGAAGAACCCTTTTTGGCACTTGGTTATTGCGAGTTCAGTGCAGTAGTTCTCATTCCCGGTCCTGGTGTAGTGCGTAGATGTTATCTGCTCTAGGTTCAGTAGTGCTGGTAGTGCTGAAACCAACCTTTCAAAAGATCACCGTGCCAAATCGCCTCAAGCCAGACGTGATCTTGGGATGAGATTATAAGTACAAGGACAAAATCTCCTGCAAACAAGGGTGCGCCCCATTTAAAACCTGAACCTATATTCCTTTAGACCATGTTCTTTTAACATTCAGAATACATATGCAAACAAAACAAGCTAGAAACCAACTGCTTCCTTTGCAAGTGGTAACGTTTATAGACATCCATCAGATCAGAAGACCATCATCTCATATTGTAAGCACTAGAAGTGGGAGGAAAATATGACGGTTTCATGAAATTTGGGCCGCGGCAAAATATTTTTCGCCATATTTTGACTTGCAAGCAGACGACATGTTACGCATAGGAATCTCTACGGCCATATTGATACCTCTCTCCTAATTTTTTGTGGACTTCAGAAGTAATATCAGAGTAGACATAGGCACCAAAATCTAGTTTAAATAGTATAAAATAAATTTCAATACTTGGTGCAAAATACTGAGCTGACAAATATTACAATACTACGCTTTATTAATCATTTCTCCCACCTCTAATAAGCACTACCGTCCCAAGGTTTTGGTTTTGTTTAGAAATTTCACACCTAGTTTGCTCTCACTCGACTTTCCAAACCACATTCAGTCCAAAATTTCTCGGTCGTCCACAAACGTTTTCATTTCAAGGTCAAATGTGCCCTCACAAGACCATCTGCCAATTATTTCCACAAAGTCCTGGATGTACATTTAATAGATTCGACATTATACAGTTTTTAGCATTTTCAGTTTCATGCCAATATGATCTGTCAGTCTGTCCATCTACATTACCAAGCTGTGATGGCCTTACAGGACTGATACAAAGTGTCTGGTCTGCCCTCAGCATTAAGTGTCACACCTTGCACTAGTAAATAGTACTTACATCCCACCATGTACTATAAATACTACACAAGATTGCCAAACACACCAGTGGGTTTAATGTGTAAATGGCTCATAATACACAGATTTCAGCGCTCAAATAAGAGAAATACCTCAAATTGCTAATCACATGCTCCAAACTGCTATTACTCTGAGAGCCGCATGCCTTTTGACCCGTGGAGGAAGTTATGATGGTAGATAAACAGGTTGAGTGTTCTGATGATGATATGTAATTCTCCGGCAGCCGTGGCCCTGTCTGAAGAAAAAGAAAAAGACAGAACAAAAAAAAAGAAAAAAAAAAAGAAACCACATGAAAGCCCAAACCGGGCAAAACAGCAGGAAACTACAAAGCTAACAGGAGGATAGCAAATAAAAAGAGTCCAGAGGAAGTAACAGGGTTTCAGCTGCAAAGGCCTTCTCTTCCCCAGCCTTTGGTGTATCTGGCTAACTTCTAATTAGTCCTGCAGCCAGGCCTGGATTGCAGGTTAATCATAGAGATATCTTATCCTCTAATTACTTTATCATACCCCGTTGCTGACACGCAGGTAGCATGTTCAGCGGGGAGAGCGCACAGGAGTGGTGCTTAAAGAGTTTACGCTAAGTTTTGAGCCGGAAAGGCAAATAACAGTGCCAGCAATGACTGTATGCAACAGGGCTCGGATCAGAAGAATAATTACCTAATTATTGCCTTACCACGTCTCGTTTAATGTAGGCCTACCTAGGAACCAAAATGTCTGCATTTCCCAGTTGGCGTGATATTCAAGGTTTTCTTTTCAACTTCAGAGCTGGAACCGGGCTTATAGTAAATATTCAGCGCAATGAGCGGCCGCATCTGACTCTGCGCAGTCTATCAATCTTATCAGCTAATGTTCATGTTGTAGCCAGCTGCCAAAAGCTCCTGAAAGCATGGCGAGGAACTGCAACTCGCATATCAAAAAAAAAAAAAAAAAGAAAAAAAAAGCTCATCTTTACTGTACTGCACCATTGCATCGCAGCAAAATGCCAAGCCAAGATGTTTTGTTGGGCAAGGGACAAAAGAGGTTGAAAAAAAATCAGAGTAGAGTTTTCCATACCCTCATACTCACACTGCAAGTCTCTCTCTCTCTCTCTCTCTCTCTCTCTCTCTCTCTCTCTCTCTCTCTCTCTCTCTCTTTTCTCTTTCTCTCTCTCTCTTTCTCTCTGTCTCTCTGTCTCTCTCTCTCTCTCTGTTTCTCTCTCTCTGTCTCTATGTCTGGTGACAGACTGTGGCTTAAAATTACAGACATGCAGATCTGTGTTTAATGATGTCGGGCGTCACAGATTCGAGGGCTCGCTAAAATGGACTATTTTAACTGTGTGCGCACAGACTAGAGGAGGAGACGAGCGTCTCAGCGACGCACACACACACACACACACACAAATTATGATCAGGCGTCCACTTTCAGCATTTGTATGGGGCCTGTGCTTCTGAGCACATTTCCCTGTAGACTTTCTCATGAAGCACAACTACACACCTCAAATCACAGCCAAACCAGCAAAGTACTCAGAGACGTGTCCAAACAAAACCAATGAAAAGCATTCTCTTTCATTTCACCATAGCTGGCCAACTCGTGTGTGTGCATATGTACTCGTTTTCATATATTTTTAAGAACAAAATGCCCTGAATTCATAGAGGAAAAAAATGGGATAAATTGGAGTAACTCACAATGTCCAACAAAGTGGCCCTGACCATAAGTAATTTTTTTTTTAAATGGGCAAAACACATTTATTATTAGTTTCTGAGGATGAAGTCGATTAAGCCTGGGATGCACCAGACTGACAGTCCACTGTCAGATGATGTGAGGCCAATAGGGATCATTGCTGGCTGTCTGTCGCCTACAGGCATTGCAGTGTGCTCAGTGTTGCTGGCTGTAGTCGTTCCTTATCGCTCTTTTTTTGACTAAAGGAGACTAATGGAGAGAGTGAACTAGTAAGTAAGAGAGAAACATAAGACGGCACTCTCAAGAGGGCACACACAAAGAACAGTCTTACAGCTACCACAGCGCCAGCAGCAATATTTAAGTATTTAATGTTGTTATGATGAATAAAAAATGTTGTTTTCATAAACTACAGCATGAAATTTAGTCACTTCGTGAAGTTTTTACTTTTAGTAACATCCTAAGAACATAACCACGTTTTACTTCAGTGTTTACTGTACATTCACTTTTTAACCCACCCAGTGGCAAGCTAACAGTGATTTACTTTTACTGTCACATAGTGGGTTCAACTTAAACATTGATATGTGAACCTTATAAGTCAGACAATATATTTTTTACTTTTATCCCTTGGATTTTACTGTGTTAGACTGCTGCCAGCTAGACTTATAGAGAGCTGTTCATTTCACCCAGGCATATTAAGTATGTGCCGACAGAAGCTGACAGAAGGCAATCATCAGTCTGACATAGTTGGCACTAGTTTGTAGTGTGTCCTTGGCCTTAGTATAAGAGTTAGACATTTTCCACATTAATATTAATAAAACCATATATACAGTACACATGGAAAATATGCGGGTCCTAACATAGGATGAAAATAATATGTGTGCATGCATAAAGAAACACTGAATCCAAATGCGCGATACACGCACTTTGACACAGAAAGGCGCAATACAACATAGAAATGCAGCATAAGGTGCAATGTGTGCCCTTTTTAACTGAACCCTCCGCTGCAGAGCTGCTCTTGCTTGGCAGCTACACAGGTGTAAATGGCAGATGCTAATTAGCTTGGACAGATGTGGACACTAAGCTGCCTGAAGCTGAGAGGGTAACACACAGCAAACAGCTGTGTGTGATGCGTTCATTTTGAATGAGTGGGCAGAGAGTGGGTACTCAGAGAGGCAGCTAAGTAAACACACATGGCAGAAGTGATGAGCCAAATGAGTGGAGACACACACCAGATCACCAATGAGACTCGTCAGGCTGTCATAGACAACAGCAAAGTCTTTCATTCTGCTTTACGATCAACATATATTAACATAATGTATTTGAATGCTGTATTTTAGCAGAACTGGCGCTCTCATGAAAACTGTTTTCCTCAAAATTGGGTATATTATTATCATATTAAGTTTTCCATTTGAGTAAAAAAGTTTACGACCATAATACTGTGTGGTACTGCTGACATACACACACACACACACACACACACACGCACATACGCGCACGCGCGCACACACACACACACACACACACACCCACATAGTTACAAACAGAGTATTGTGACTGATGTAACAGCAGCAGCAGTGCGAGGCTAGCGGCAGAGGGCTTTGGGGTTTGGGACAGTCTGGAAACTGTGTTTACGCTGAACTGCTCATTACTGGCCTGACCACAGACCTCTGCTGGCCACAGGCATGTGTGTATGTGTGTAAGTGTGTTTGTGGTGACAGCAAGGAGGGGGGTTGGTTTTGGGATTTGTTGTCGAATACAGCAGCTCGACTCTAACTGCGCTGAAAGGCTGATGTGAAAAGAAGAGTCACAGGCCCAGTCTGTTTTAACGGGGAATTACACCAAAATTTCTAAATTTCGATATAATTAATCATTCCCCATGTGGTTTGATGTGAAATGCAGTGCGTTACAGAATTGTTTACAGCAGTGGTGATAGGAACCAGATGCCTAAAGAGTTTAATGTATAAAAGCTGCATTACAGAAAGATGTTGCATTAAATGTTTATGAAATGTTCGTGAAATTTATAAACACGCTGCCTACGTTCATTTTTAAAATCTGTTTGCAGTATATGCAGGGTGTAAAGCAAAATAGTATCCCGAGCAATTTTTTTTCACATTTACCACTACTTTTCCCACTTATCAGGTAAAAACCAGTTTTGTCTTTTTTTGTTTTGATTGTACATAATTCAGAAACACAAGATGCCTTTACATTCACTAGAAATTCTCCAATAAACGGACAAAAAGAAATCTAAAATCACTTGAAAAAAATGACAAAGTTCCACTGTTAAAAGATTAGGTACTTTTTCTTCTCCTATAACTTTACTATTTAGGAGATACAAGGTCTTGTTCTGACAGCAATGAGATAAAACCATAAGTTCATTGGTGTAAATTGGTTGGTCATTTTATCCAGCAAAATATGGCATTATAATTATTGGAGATGTCACTACCCCTGCTTCCTATCACCACCACTGTCAAGAAATCAGAGTTATTTAATTAACCAAGAATGAACAGTTTCACATCAAACCACTCTGAATGACTTTGTGTGCATCTCAGCAACCACACATTTTAAATAGCAGTATTCCTTTTTACTACAACAACAGAGTAGTTCTATGATGATGCCAAAAGGGTCCTTTAGAGCAATGTCATTAAATAGCCACCTTTGTAGCCATTTTCAGTTGAGGGTTGGATTCTGCTACAGGGATCTGTTGCATATGGCTGATAATCGTGGACAGTCATTTCAATTATTTTCTCTGTACTTACGAAAGAACAAAAACCCAAAACACAAACGGCACTTATTACAAAAACCAATAGGCATTTACTTCTCCATTGAGTAAACAAGTTCGCTGTCTTAGGTACAGAAAAAACGTCTAATAACTGTGTGAAATGATAATATGCCAGATGTTAGAAAGCACCCAACAAAAGGTTTCATCCACTGAAAGGTTCTTTATGGCACCATTGATGGTTTATCTCTGGCATCGTCTCAAAGAACACTATAATTTAAGAGTATTTTAATTATGGTATCATTACATGAGGCATGTACAATATATAAATTTAATGATCAACACTAGAACAAAACAAAACATTGTCATCGCATATTTCAATAGGTTATTAGGCATTAACACAATGCATTAGTTGTTTGACTTGCCTGGCTGCCTAACCTGCTGTTCTGATTGGTCTGAACAGACAAACAAACCCAAAGCACACTCCCTATTTTCAGAGAAGAAACAAGATCTTGTTCTCTGTGGGAGTTAAGTATTCTTCACTTCAAAGGGCCTCTCATCTGGCACCCAGCGTCCTATCAGCCCTGTGCTGCTTATCCAAATACAGCACCCAGGAAGGGTGTCACTCAGGCAGTCCTGGCATGGCTTCCTTCACTCCTCTAACACAATGTGCTCCATTCATCTTTGTATCACTATCTCCATGACAATCAGAAGTAGGTAAGCAAGGCAGTTGCGCAAACAGGTGAGAAATTCTTCTCACCTGTCGGAATCCGTAATTATATAATTTAGCCTTTAATGCCACACCGTACTGCTCCTTACCTTTCAAAACAACCAGCTTAAAGGCTGTGTTCAGCGCTGCACTGTAAACATATCGTGAACCCAGGACCTTCAGGCCAATAGAAAGCCACATTTTTATGAGTGAACTGGAAGAGATGGCTTTGAAGTGCCTGGTTATCGTAAGTGGTTATTAACCGCTGTCCCACCCCTTCCCATCCCAGCCACCCCACAATGCTGGGCTGTCGTCATGGCGGTATGTGTGTCTGTGGGCCTCTGTGATGTTGTGCGTCTCATGTGGCAGCCAGGAGGCATGCAGCCATCCATCAGACAAGCAGGACGCTCTCTGGCTCCTTCTGCCCCAGCACTACAAGCTGCTTCTCAAGCCTTTCCCCAGGGACTACCTCTTTTGATCCCTCCTGGTGTCCCGACAGTCTGACGTATTCGTTGGGTTTCCCACTGTCTGACGCTAGCATACACATACAGAGACATGCATTCTTAGCCTCATACACCATCGCGGTAGGTTCACGGTTCAGAGAAAAAACAAACTATACTTAGTCACATAATGTTTATAATTTAATGATTTAAAATTAGGTGCATGTTGACCTGCCCACGCTTCATCCACAAATGCATTCCAAACATTCCTTTATAGTTACTGTACTGCTGCAAGGTTGGACAAACTTAAACTGTAGCGCACAACTCAAACCAAACTGGGTAATTATTATTAACTGTCTATATTGTATATGTCTGAAAGTTTACACTGTTAGGATAACCAATAACTGTTCACTTGCTCCAAATGTTTTAATATTAACATATGTCATGTTCCTCAAACCATTCTTTTTGCAGTTTTTGCAGTATGGCAGGGCACATCATCCTGCGGAACGAGGCCACTGCCGTTAGGGAATTCTGATGCCATGAAAGGTTGTACTTTGTCAGCACCAAGTTTAATTTAAAGAAAAGGGATCTATGAAAGTCTGATCTTTGTGTTTGTGTGTTTGTATTATGTGTATTATGGAACAAACAAAGGAGATTTCTGAGGACTTTAGAAAAAAGAATTCTTGATACTCATCAAGCTGGAAATCATTACAAAACCATCACTAAAGAGTTCAGACTGATTGTGTACAAATGGAAGAAATTTAAGACCACTGTTACCCTCCCCAGGAGGGTTTAACAAAGATCACTACAAAAGAAAGCTGCTGCTCTCCAAAAATAACATTGCTGCCTGTCTATAGTTTGTTAAAGATCATGTGTACAAGCCAGAAGGCTGTTGGAAAAATGTTTGTGTCGGATGAAAATAGAACCTTTTGGTATAAATGATCAGCATTATGTTTAGAGGAAAGGAAAATACTGCATTCCAGCATAATAACCTTATCTGTGAAATATGATGGTGGTAGTATCAAGGTTTAGGCCTGTTTTGCTGTATCTGGGCCAGGACACCTTGCCGTCTTACCAGTGAATTCTGAAGAAAAATGTCAGGACATCTGTTCACGAACTGAATCTCAAGAGAAAGTGGGCCATGCAGTTGCTCTTCCAAATAATGACTAAAGAAGAAGGGGCAAGACAATGTCCAGACTTTAACCCAATAGAAATGTTGTGAAAGGACATCACGTGAGCAGTTAATGTGAAGAAAGCCACCAACATCCCAAAGCTGAAACTGGAGAAATGGGCTAAAATTCCTCCAAGCTGATGTGCAGGACTGACCAGCCATTACTGGAAACATGTAGTTGCAGTCATTGCCACACAAGATTTTCACACCAGATACTGAAAGTAAGCATATACTTTTCACATACTTTTGCTGCTCACAGATATATAATACTGGATTGTTTCATCATGCAGCAGACTGGGATTCAATTTCTGTCTGGGCAGGCACACCATACTACACCAGCAAGAGTCTTTGTAAGATATTCTGGATAAGTGTCTGCCAAATGCACAAATGTAAATGTAATACACTGTTCTTGTTTGACAGGTTTTTTTATTAGGTTGCCAGCATTCTGCAATAGGTTGACTTATTAGGTTGTCATGAAGTCCAACCTCTCTACATACACACCCTTATTCTTATTAATATTATTTAAAGATGTGTGTAAGTGAAATGCATGTAACTGTGCTGTTGCAGTGCAATAAATTGAGCATAACTTCACATTGTTCACACTATGTACTATGCTGTGGTGGGTTCACATGTGACTATAAGGCGTCACTTTACTTTATTTTACATCAGCTGAGTAGTACATTAACTAAACTGGGTAGATCCATGATTTTGCTTTTTCTGCTTTCATTGAGAATAGACCTATTAAGTTGAATTGAAACACACTCAGCAGAAGGGTGCAGGGTAACACTCTTGCAGCCACAAAAACATGGTCAGGTGGTTAACCGAGGAGTATGAGAAAGATACACCCACAAGGGAAGGTATGCCAAGAGAAAGACATCACAAAGAGAGTGAGTAAAACAAGAAAAGCGATTTGCAAACAGATGATGCCAGGAGCCAAGATGCTGAATTTTACTCAGTAAAGTTGCTTTGACCAAACACTTTGCAAGTAAATTGGATAAACTCGACACATTTCACAGAAATACACAGCTCATTCAGTTTCACGCATTGAAGTAACATCACCAAAATAAAACATATTAAAACTTAACAACAGAGTGATGTTTTGCTTTTTGAGCCCACACCACTGTTTGCCTGACTGTCCATGACTATTGCTTTCCCACCTGCTCTCCTCAGGTGACTCCAGGCTCTGGCTTCTTACTGTGTTTGCTCCACTTCTTAATGCACAGCTGGGCACTTTCAATCCCTTCAACAATCTGCCCATTGTTTACCCAAAAGCAACACAATATGCTGTGTCTGGAGCTGCTGCCAGACTAAACAGAACAAATAAACAGCCCTGGGGGGCAGGGGGTCCTGGCAGGCCAGAGAGAGGGCCTGCTCTGCATTAGTCCACGTTCTCATTTGTTTTGGCTGGGCCAGCAGCCGCAACGGCAGTTAGTGTTAAATAGCTCACTGCAGCTTGAGAAGCCACAAAATGCAGTACAATTTTACAGGTATCACTTTCTCTGTGTGTGTGTGGGGTATATGTGTGAGTAAGTGTGTGCAATGATAAGTGTGTGTGTGAGTAAGTGTGAGTGTATATAATTTAATTAAAGGTTTGTTATGATTAAAAGATGTTTTCTTAATGCCTAGGATTAACCATCATATTCCAATTACGCCCAGCACCTCACCCCCCCCCACAACCAGCATCACAAATGTGGCTCCAGATTTTTTACAGGCAGGGAAAAGTTGCTGTTTTTGTTTTGTATGCAAAACCTTTTTGATGCATGTAACTGGAACATCAGGGAAATTCATAATTACTTGATCCAGAATATACTCACGAGTGATGAAATTGCTAGTTTTGACAGTGGTCTAAATACACACGCTATAATAAAGTTTCCTGAAACTATAGGTGATTGCCTTGGGTCAGTCCTTCATATTATGTATCCCGCACATACTTTTGATGAGCTTTGAATACAGACTTAAAAATAAAGGTGCCAGCTGGTTCTTCGGTGCTGTGTCACAGAGGAACTTTGTGGGGCAGCCGGTGGTCTGCTGGTTAGGCAGTTGCCCCTGCGATCGGAAGGTTGTGAGTTTGAATACCAGGACTGCCGGTGGCACCACTGAGGCACCTTTGAGCAAAGTACTGTTCCCACACACTTCTTCCTGGGCGCTGGGTGGGTGAATGGGTTAAATGCAGAGATAGAATTCCACATTATTCACACTGTGTGTTCACACATGACTATGTGGGGCTACTTTTTTTTACTTTAACTATATTTGGTCACCTAAAGAGCCTAATGTTTCTAAAAGATGGGATATTTTCGTGAATGAGATCAGTGTCAGTGTGAAGAACCTTAAAATAAAAGTTCTGTACCAATTCAGGATATTCTTCGAGCCATCTGTCCAAGGCAATAGCCATGTAGGCACCTTTATTTTAAAGACAGTGCCTAATGTAAAACACTAATCTGTAGTAATTAGGGTTTGGTTATGTGTAGAAATAAAGTCAGTAATTTACGGTTCCATAATCAGTTCTGCATCTACATTGCACTCTACAGGAGCCACAGCTAGTGTCCTGAGAGCACACAGTAGGCAAAGGATGCACTCATGCTTTGATGTGCAGACAGGAAAATTCTGAATTAGATGTGGACAGACTCTCGCTGATTCACCCGATTTCATAAAACTTTCATTTTGTTTTCTTTTTCTGTATTAAATAAAAGCCAGACAGACAATTATGGCAGGCATGTCAGCATTCCCTACAGGAAACACATATTTCACTGCATTGATCTTGTACTTTTTTGTGTTATGTTTCCATGAGCTCTGTGGTATTTCTGGCCAAAGTCAAATGACAAAAAGCTGCTTATGAAAAAAATGATGACAGATGTTTTGTTATTCTTTGATCCATTGTGCCTTCACCTTTCCTTATTTGTTAATATGCATAGGATCAGTACTAATCTGGTACTGAAGCAATGCACGAGCTTCAAAATGTTGACCACTCTATTCATATCAAAAGGAAAATGTAAGGCCTTATGAAAAAAATAAAAGAAGGCCTTATGATTTCTGTGACATTCTGTGACTAAATTTGTCAGAAAAAAAATATCACTCTAGCAATGACAAGGCCCAATATTGGCCGTATGCCCCAACACAGGGGTCTTGTTTGTCTCCTGACAGGCCATCTCAGATTTTTGGGGGATTCTAAATAAAGACTCTCAGTAAAAAGTAACCGCACTCAAATGTGCACACCAAACCTAAATAGTCATAGAGCTGAAAGACCCAAAAAATAGAGCTTAAAATCCAAGTAGAGCTTCCAAAGAAGCCCAAGCAGAGCTTAATGCCTGAATATAGTCTAATGCTTGAGCAGAGCTTCCAAAGAAGCCTGAATTCAATCCCAGCTCAAGGGGGTGCCTGATTGCCATTTATAGAGGTCTACTTCCGAAATTTCAGCTAGAGCTTAACGAAACACGAGCCCGAAAATAGAGCCTCCAAAGAAGCCCAAACAGAGCTTAGAAAAAGATAAGCCCGAAAAATCTATCCCACGCATCGGTTGTCTGAGTAGAATGGCTGAGCTCTGCCTCAACAATCTCAACCCAATGTAAAGAGAACTACAAATTAAAACAGTACCCACCTAAAAGAGCGCTCTGCCAGCCAATTAGGGATTATGAGGATCTTTACAGCTGACTCAAATCTCAGCAAACCTGAAGAGAACATCTCAGTAGAACCTCCTCCACAGGACAGCATACAGTGAAGCTGACCAAAAGCATAAACAGAACCAGATGAAAGTGAATACAGAATTGTGAACAAAAGCTCTCATAAAAATATCAACGACAGGATTCAAAAGAAAAAGATATAAACAGAGGGAATGGTATAATGTGTTTCTTTATAGGGGATGGGAGTTCACATGTGATTTTTTGTCTATGGGGCAACAGTTCAAGTGTGTATGTGTGAGTGTGTGTTTAGGGAAAGGACCAGTTCAGTTGAAGAGTGTGTCTGTGTGTGGGATGAACAGTTCTGATTTAGTTCTGATTGAGGAGTCTGATGACATGGGGGAAGAAATCGTTTCCCATCCCTGCAGTGAAGGCCTGCATGCTATGGAACTTTTTGCCAGACAGCAAGAAGGAGGGAGAGTTTGGAAAGGGTGAATGGGGTCACCCACAATGGTGGTGTGTGGTGTACGTGTCCGTGACAGAGGGGAGAGAGACTCCAGTGATCTTACTATCCACTGTTGGATCTTGATGCCAAAGACCCTGACACAGCTGCTCAGGCTGCTCTCTATGGTCCCTACGTAGAACATGGTGAGGATGTGGGGTGAGTGCTCCTCAGTTTCTGCAGGAAGTACAGATTTCTTGGCAATTTCTGGGCTCTCTTGGCAAATGTCTTGGCTAAGGGTCCACATGAGGTTCTCTGCAACATGAACGCCAAGGCAGTTTCCGCAGAAGAGCTGTCAATGTTCAGCAAAGAGTGAACACAGTGTGCTCATCAGCTATCTGTTTTGTTTTATCCACATTACGAGACAGTAATACATTTTCTGAGCATGTGTGAACCTTGCTCTCAGGGTATTACGTTGGTCCTTGATGTTCTCAGGGCCTTATCACCTGATTTGAAGGCAATGTCTCAGGTTCTCAGCAGTGAACATAGAAAGTTAAGCATGTGCCTGTAGACGTTTCTAATAGAACATGGAAACTGTCTGTGTTTTATCAAGAATGTTCAAAAACATTCACATGCATTGATCTTCACATGCTGACAGCTTTCATACCTGTAGAATTCCACAGGGGTGCTAACAGATATAAATATTATTGTTAAGGTGTTTCTTCCTAATTTCTTTTGATTTATTGCCTGAAATAAAAGCCTAGCTCTAATAGTCACAGTTTGCCACCGCTTCATACAGGGCAAACTTCTGAAATCACCTTAATGTGCTTAAATAGAAAAAAGGAATACTGCAATCTCCTCATCTCTTTGATAGCGTAGCCTTTTATGACATCCTTAACACCTCAGCTTGCTTGACCGGCCCTCTTACTTCATCCAGAAGAAGATGATTGACGGTGTCTGATTCAAGCAGCAGCAGCAGGGAAAAAATCAAAGGACGAGAGGCTTTGATCTCAGCAAGGATCTGATGGCATTTGTCTCTCTTTCTTATGCTCTCCCCTGCTGGGCAAGACGTGTGGGGTTAAATCAAAGCTGTTAATCTACAGCGAGGCCATCACAGACTCAATCACACTGTTACAACGTTTGCTTATTCTCACCTGCTCCTGGAGGGCAGAGCCACAGGGCTAGCAGCTACTGTCACGGACAATTAGGCCCAAACACCAAGGGCTTAGCTTCAAGTCCAAAGACAAAAAGGACAAAAGGCTGCTAGGAGCTCATAAAAAACTCATGTTTAGTTCCAAAGAAGGCATTTAACAGAAAGTAAACCCTGCTGTCAACAGCTATCATTCCTCAGCTTGAAGTGATTAAGTCCAGGACAGATAAAGAGACAGAGACTCAGGCAATCAATCATGGAGAAAGAGGCACTCTCTATTTAGGAAAACAATAGGGGATGTTTCCACATATAAGAAAATAAAACATGGGAGATAGGTTGATGCGTGTTGTATGACACAAAATAACAGGATTAAATGCCAGAATGGAGCTTACCCCATCATACACTCATAATAGAAGCCTGCAGACCAGGACCACCGGACATAGGAACAGTTTCTTTCCCCTCGCCATCTCCCTCCTAAACATTTGAACTGTCACATTGATTCACACTACAAGACTGCAACTGCACTTTATGTATACTCTGTTGTATTCATCTCTGTAATCCTGTATTTTCTGTATATACGATGTGTTTATTATATTGTATTGTTGATTTATACACTTTGTGTTTGTGTGTGTGTGTATGCGCATATATATGCATATATACACACACACACACACACACACACACACATATATATATATATATATATATACACATACATATCTTCTTACATATATTTAGATTAATAGTATAAATATATGTTCAAATAATATATACATTTGTTAACACTTATCTTTATATTTATAAATATAAATCCATATTACGTATTCATACTGTAGATTGTATATTATTGTTTATTATATTGCTCAGTATATTGTTCATTGTGTCGTTTATATATTGTGTTTTATACTGTGGTGCTTGAGAGACACCATCGATCGGAACCAAATTCCTTGTATTCACTCACATACTTGGCCAATAAACGCGATTCTGAATCTGATTCTGAGTCTGATAAATAAATGTGTCTTAAAGGCTTCTTTGGAGAGACGCCACAGAAATGTTCCCTATTGAACATTTCAATGGATAATTGTTTTAAAAACTGTTTGGAGTGCAGAACAAGCAAAATGATTGGCCAGTAAAATGGGATACATTTACTAGATAAAATTTACTAGATAAAACTAGATAAAAAAAGCGTTAAAAAAAAGTCTAAAAATAAGGTTAAATGAACTACTTCAAACAGATTTATGAGTATTTCCCTTGCCAAGACATATTTTTAGGTGCACCAATTTAGTATCATAGATCCAATTCAAGAACCATTCCAGAACCATTATTGCTAAGACTGTAGGTCACCACAAACTCATCAAGACCAAATTTAAAGCTGAAAAACACTGAAAACCATCCACATAGCTCAACCTGATTGACCTAGAATTTCAAACTGCTTGGAGGTCTTGTCAGTCTGAGGTTGGCTGTCTGCTTGTCCTCTCGTGTTGAGGTTTCTCATGTCCCCTCGTATTGAGGGGGGTGTGTGGCCTGCGTGTGTTCTGTCTGTGTGGGTGGGAAAAAGTGTGGCTCCCCATCTTCACACTTTAGAACATAAATCATATCTGGTTAGCTTCAGCTACACAAGTCACAGCATGCTAGCAATTAGTAAGTGAAGCGTTGGAGTCAGTTTCTGACTTTGTCCCAGAAGAGTCACCTAAAGCAACAGCAGTAGCCATAGTACATTCTGAAGGACATCGCATACAGCCACCTTCAAAGACGGAGAATGTTTTGGTATGTGCTCCACTCTGTAAAGTAGTCCAGGATTGGTAGGAGTACTGCTCTGTGGAGAGAAGTTTTTGTTTTGCCATAACTGGAGTTTTAGTCTCCTTTAAGGCTGAGTTACATTAATTCAGCTGTTCCTCATTGACGTGGTGCCCCTGAGGAAGAGTATTCACAGCATTCTGCTGTCCGTGATTATCATGCCACAGCAGAGTCATTGTGAGACCAAGTGGAGATCTTTGCTGTAATTTGCATTCCTTCCCGATAAAGCAGTGATCAGTGCACAACATGAAGCTAGCCTCAAAGGAAATGACCTCAGGGGCTGATGGCATCCTCTGATTAAAGAGAAGCTTCTGGCCTAATGTTTTAATTTACGTTTGTCCGCTTCTTTACGCCACCATCTTCTCTCCTCCTCTTCCATCACCCTTTACTTCCCTTCTTTTTCTCGGTCTATCACCCAAAAGTCTCTGGAACCCATCTCTTTTTTGTGCTGTCCATCTGCCCACATGTTCCAGTCCTTCCGTTTAGATCCCTCTGCGCTCCATCACCAGGCTTTCACTTTGTACTTCTCCTGGCATCCTTATCATTTATCAATTATGTCTCTGTGATGAAAGGAACTGCCTTCATTTCCACTGGAATGTGCCCCCTCCTAGTGTCCATATGGAAGCACTCGCCAAAAAGATTGGTTCTGTTCTTTGCTCTTCCCTTGAGCATCAGCACTCATCACTCCATTCATGATGGAACGAGAGCAAGGTCAGAATATACAGCATGAGCTCCTTGAGTACCAACAGAATACTGGAGTGTGAGGATACACGAGGTCCATCAGCCCAATCATAAATAAGCAGAGCGATAAACATGCCTCAAACAAGCCTACAGACGCTTATGTGACAGACAAGCATTTTGCCAGCAATTTCGACCAATTTTATTGGATACAATTACAACATATGTCTGAATATAAAAATAAATGAACTACATTGGCAAGATTTCAGATCATTTCACTTTTTACCAGTTAAAGCTTTTAAGAGTGTAAATGACCCAGAAACACATCAAGAGCAAATTTACTTCTAAACTTGTATTTAAATCTTTCACATCAGACTGACTTAGAACTTAAAGCTGCTTGAAAGTCTTGTCAGCAGAATGCAGCTATGTGAGAATGCACAAGGTTCATTTGAAATCACCCCAAGCTTAAATAAGTAAACCAATAAGCAACCCCTAAAACAAGCCATTACATTTAAACTATTGAGACACAATTATTCCTAACCTTACAGTGGCTGAACCGCTGAAGCGCAGACGTGTGGCCACCCGACAATGGCCGTGTAGTTAGAGGATAATTGCTAATATGCCACTACTGGTACCTCTGCTGCCAATAACTCAGTCTGAGTATATATGTTGGATACATTTTTCTGAGCTAAGTGGTTTTCCTGCTACTTACCCGTGGGCCGCAAGCATCCCTGCCATTTTAATAAGAACCATACATATAAAGCATGGTATGCTTCATTTTATTTGGGTTATGGACAAAAGAGTTTTCTGCATTGTCAGACAGACATCTTAATTCTCCTGGCAAGCAGACTACAGCGTAATCACTGGAAATAATGGATTTATAAAAAAAAAAAAAAGAAGGGGGCGTAATTGCTGGTATTGCATTTCATAACAAGTAAATGACAAATCTATGTAAATAAATTTCATAACCAAGGGCCAGGAAGTCTACCAACGCAATCCAGAAATAGCAATTAAACCATTGTAACCCCAAATAAGCACACGTAGCACACGGTAACCAGAGGGAGATCCTCAGTTCATCTGTGTGTCATGATGGCATCTCTGGCTGTAGGTCGGACTACAGGTGTCAGCCATCTACACAAACATGTTTACACAGAAAAGTGAGAGCATTCCTGTCGTTCTCCTGTCTGGGCCCTCTCCAGCACGCTCCAGCTGCCTCACTTCACCACTCGATTGTCCAGGGCTAAATAGCAGGGCAGCATTTTTTTTTTATTGAGCACTTAGTTGTTAGTTATCCAAGAAAGCCACAAAGTGGTTTCTGAAACAGTTACTAAGGCGAACACTTGAGCTTTGTCTCGCTCTGCATGTGATTTACGATCTAGTTGCTGCACGTAAAATTCACTGCTCTGCTCTCCCACAATGTGTGTTGTGAAAACTCGCATTTTAAGAACTGCTAAGTCAATGTTTAGGTCTGGGCTTCGAATCAGCATTAAAAAAAAAAAAAAAAAATCAAATATGACCTGCACTTTCTCTTTCTTACCACCTCACACACTTGCTTTCACACCAATTACTGTGTTTGTAGGTCATTTAGAGCATGCTGACACAGGGCTGACTCGCACCTCTTCTCAGAACCGTGTTCTGACTCCTATTTATGACTGCAATGAAATGCATCTCATGTAATGATCGACTAGAGCTGTTAAAGATCATAAAATGTTAGAAATGTCACATTAATAATGATCAATAAATTAGTATTTCATATCTCTCTCCCACACACACACACACACAGGTATATATACATATATATATATATATATATATATGTACACACACACACATACTCTCTCTCTCTCTCTCACACACACACACACACACACACACACACACACACACACACACACACACACACACACACA
>JBBJLS010000148.1:15496513-15508298 GCA_037577275.1 Bryconaethiops microstoma | reverse complement strand
ACACACACACACACACACACACACACACACACACACACACACACACACACACACACACACACACACACACATGATTGTAAGCAGACGCTAGTACGGGTCTTTCATCTTGCCCTGATGTCTTTTATCATACACCTTTTGTTTTGCTTTGTACATAATTATGTGCTTACTGCTAAATTTTGCTGAATAAGAGTAAGAACGGGAAAACAATAAATCAAATCTACTTCTGATCCAAATTCCCACAAATACCCAGCATTGTGTTTTCCGCTGTTGTTTTGGATCTTTGCGTACTAAGGATTTTATTGATGTTTGGCCAAAAATCAAATTAGAGTTGTGTATCCAGCCCGCTGCTGTGGGAAGATAAAGAGGGTAAGCATGTGTTATTAAATTTTCTCTAAGCCTGTAAACCAATTTGCTTTCATTCTCTCCCTCCTCACTTTGACATTCAAAATGTCTGCTGCTGTATCTCTGTCTCTCTCTCTTTCTTTCTCTTTTCTGCCTTTCTTCCTTGTCTTTTTTGTGTGAATGCGTATGCATTCATATAGTCTAATCTTAAATATTACCCTGAAATTTACCTCAGCAATTGAAGAGAAATGTTTTTATCATTTCAGTCACACACAGATTGTAAAAAGCACTTTAGAAAATCACGAAACTTTTCAGGGTGTGTCCATGTCTAGTGCGCCGTAACATCTATATAAACCTTGGGTCATATCTATATGGCCTTTCCCTGGAAAAATGAATACGGTTTTTGGTTAACCAAACCAAAATCAATATGTGTTGTCCTTTTTCTCCCCAACACAAAAAGAGGACGTTAACTTTCTCTGGATTATATGCAAGTCATGACATTTTTGACCTAAAAAAGGATGAAAATACATTCATACATGAATTCACACACACACACACACACACACACACACACACACACACACACACTTCTGCCTCTTGCTCTGTGAATTGAGCCTGAGGAATGTGTTCACTTCCTGGCATTACAGTCTCTTTTATCGTGAAGAGGATGCTGGAAGATGTTAGCTGGATGGGAGCTGTTTGAAGCCTCCAGTCAGGAAAAAAGAAGCCTTTTGTGCTCTGCCTTATCACAGAGGATATGAAGCAATGCTGAATGGCAGCCATTTAGCCAAATAGTTTCCTTCAACAGGCACTGAACATGACCTGCGGCTGCCCTATCAACAGGCCACGCCACTGTCCACTGTCGGAGAGAGAGAGAGAGAGAAAGAGAGGCAGACTGACTCATAACACTTGGCTGTGTAAGTTCTGGACCTTACCAACTGATTTGTAATCCAAAGGTGCAGGTGGGTGTCTGGATGGTTTAGTTGAGTTCAGCACGACTGAGAATGAGCGACAGTAATGATGGAGTGAGGAAATCTCCACAGGCTGTTTGGGAAAGTACTGTGCTAATTGTGAATAGTGATAGTGGCAGGCAGTTTGCTGTGTGATGATGAATATCACTGAGGATGAGACAGATGTTTCAGGCTCTTCTGCTGCATACTGAAGAGAAACTACGACCCGCTTACATACTGCACAGCCTCTGAAGCCTGACAGAGATTCTGTCTTGAGAGCCACTCTTTTACTGGGCTGTTAATCATTAAACATCTGTGTTTGTGCCTCCCGCTTCTGTTACTCTGGGCGATAAAACGGAGAAGTATACTGGGCTCCTGATGGTTTCCACTGAAGGACAAAAAGTTCCAGAAGTGTAATCTACTGTATTATGAGATCTACTAAAACCTGTCCTTTCAACAAAACACATTATGACAGCGATGGTTCGGCCAAACCCACAAAACAATGGAATTCAAATGAACTCCACATCCACTCAAAATAATCTCAGCCGGTCCCAAAGCTCTATTTAAACTGACGACAAACGCTGTAAAGCAGCCAGTGTAACATATACTGTTAAAACATGAGCCTACAAAAAACTCAACTGGCAAATTGTTGCTGTCACTTCACCTTGATCTATAATACTAGTCTAAATAAGAGAGAGCAAGAGAAAGAGAGAGAGAAAATTAGTTTATTAACAGGTGCATCAGATTGTTCTCACACATGATCTCTACAGCTATAAGTGCTCTCTGTCTCGTCCTCTTCTTTCTACATACAACAGACACACACATATACAGTACACGCATACAGCAAAAACATACATACACACACAAACACACACAGCGCGCGCACACACACACACACACACACACACACACACAATGTGATTCACCATTGGAGACTTTGGTGGATGAGATTGTTAGCATGCTATCCCGTTCTTGATGCGGTATAATTAAAGTGTGTGTATTAAAGGCCTGGGCTGTCTCCTCTGCAGCAGTAGCACATCCTCGTATGACTGAGATGTAGTTATTACAGTGGCTCAGGCCCCGCTAGCACAGGCCAGTAATACGCTGTAATGACAGAGGCTGCCAGTTATTTAAAGTTTTCATTTAGATCCTGCCCTTTTGACCCAGTGAGGTGACACATGCTCCAGTCAGCGCCCAAGCCTGTGGGGCAGTGTGTCGGCATGGCGACGCAGAGACAGACACTCCGAGTGAGGCCACAGACTTACGCTTCCTGTCCTGCCCCCCTCTTCCTGCTTGATCATTGAATAGGATTGATTTCAATACCGAGGGAACAATTACTGCCTTACAGCCTGTGAGAGGAGCACTAAACACGCCTCTGTAAGATCTACACCAGGTGTAGGATGTATTAATACTACTACTACTACTACTACTACTACTACTACTACTACTAGTAATAATAATAATAATAATAATAATAATAATAATAATAATAATAGTGATACAAACAAACAAAACAACAAGAGTACTACTACAACAACAACTACTACTACAATAATAATAATTTAAAAAATAATAATCATAACCATGTCCTACATTTGAGGATTCATTTATGATGTTTCTGTGTTTTTACAGTCATAATTCATTTTACATGACAGTTTCCCACTCCTTTTTCTTGATTATATTATAATGCCTATAAAATGATCTCAGTTCCAATATAATGCCCGGTATTGAGCTAAATTTTAAAACAATCTGGTCTGATACATTCCTTATAACTTTGAAGCAAATGGCTGGAGTTAAACCACTGAAGTCCGAATAGGCAGATATACAAAAATATCATGATTTCAAAACATCAAGAGAACTATGGATTCATATCTGGCTATTTTCACAGCTAGTTTTCTATATACATGCACTGGTGAGTGAATGGTTCTGAAACTTTGTCTACAGACTGCATAAAACTTTTTGATTCAAAAAAGGAAGGTCAAGTCCATTCTTCATGATATTAACTTTTATAGATTAAAAGGTCCATGTTTTATGCATGTGTCTTTCTTGTTTATCTCACCACATCAGCATTGCTGTGGTTCACGTTTAATCAAGATAGCAGAACCACAAACAACAGTATTGTTCTCTTCTGAACTAATTAACACATAATTGAGAGTGACATTAGCACTTGTCAGAGGGGCTAATTATATCTCATTAAGCTAAGGTGCCACAAACAATAAATTGCATTACTTTATTGCAAAGCACTGTGATTTATTTCACCGCTACGCAGGGAGAAATTCTATAGCCCTGTATTTTACATTATAATGTCGACAACCTAAACAAGACTGTGTTTTAATCTGAATAGATAGTGCACCCTGAGGACTAGATTTTATTGTCTCAGCGGAAAATTTATCAAAACCAAACCTGTCCCCAAAGGCAACTGCAAGGTTTCTCGGCTCAGCATTTATAATTCACTCGTTTCACTCTCTTTCTCCTGGAGCCTAATGAGTTAGTCTTCACTTTCTCACACATTTAATGCGTTTTCCATTGTTGTGTGTGTGCGTGTGTGTGTGTGTGTGTGTGTGCGTATGTGTATGTGTGAGAAGTGTGCTTGCGCCATTTACAGTCTCTCGCTGGTGGTCCGTTCCTCAGCTAACCATAAAACCTGCTTCTTGTCCAAATAACTCAAATTGGCATGAACTCTGATGACTTTCTGCTTTGGACCTTTTAAAATAAAATCTGTTACAGCCACTTAGACCATCTCTCTTTTATTGTGCTGACAACAGTGTACGGGTTCCATATGATTTGAGTTAGCGTATGTTGTGCTACTGCTAGCTTTGCAGAAGTGGTGGAATTTTTTTTTTCTTTTTCTTTGATTGTTATAAAATTACACATAAATTGCTTGAAAACTTGCCTTGCCAGAGCACACTGAGGATACTGACACACACTGTAAATTGTTTGATCACGTTTTCTCTTTAAACACATGTTCATGCTACAGAAACCTAGAACTTTAATCATGCACTGACAACAGCACTGCGTGTGAATGCCTGCAATAATGCATGATCTGGGCAATTCAGCAAAAATGAGAGGAAAGGGAAATGTAAAAACCTCAAAGTAAAAAAAAATGAAAGAGGGTTTAAGTGAAGAGAGCAAGCTGGTAAAGTTAAAAGACATTTCATCAGACTGATAATGGCAGAGTGTGCAGGCAGACTCTTCACAGGACAAACCAAGGAGAGTTAATGATAATGTGTATCACATGTCTCCCCTGCTCTCGCTCTCTTTCTACTACAAAGAGACCTGACTAAAGGCATAAACGGATTCTTAATTGTCAGCAGTCATGAGAATGCTGGGTAATGGAGTTTGTGACCTGGTTGTAGTTCCCTTATCAGAACGGAGCAGAGCCGCCTGAAGCATGGGAACATCTGTCTAATCAGCCAGAATCATCACTACTATTGGCAAACTGCCTGCCACTATCATTCACAATTAACACGGTTCAGACTTTCCTAAACAGCCTCTAGTGCATTCCTCCACTCGCTCCATTGCTCTCATTGTTCTAAACCTCACTAATGCTCTTGTTTAAAGACACATTCCACCCAACATGCAGAAAATGTGTGATAAAATAATTCAGTTCAATTCATCTGAGCTTTCTATGTTCCGCCCACAAACACATTCTTTTTTTTCTAATTTGGACAAGCTTTACAAAATGTTGGCTTTACAGAGGAATTCCTATCAACCTAATGATGTGTGGTAGAACACAACTCAAAATTTCTGCATTTAGAGTCTATTACAAATTATAAACATTAAGTATTGTATGTGAGGTCACACTGGATAGATTGCATATAATTTGTCATCATGGATTTTAAAAAAAAAACACATTAAACAATGGATCTTGAGTGAATTCAGCCACTTAAACTTGCTTATTTTAAAACCAAAAAATCTACAAGGTCTCCACAGTGAAACCCAGTTGTCGAACAATTAAAACAATTAAAAGCGATTAAAATCTCCAGTTCAGCTGGGGGACTACCGAAGCTCACTAATCAGTTAAATGTCTTTACTGTGGTGCACAAATTAATATTTATGAACTTGTTCACAGTTGATGTTGCCGCACTGTGTGAATTTTAATGAATACCAGTTATAATATTTCTTACTGCCAATTTGCAAAGCTAGGATTTCTTCAAAGATATTAGCTTGCCAAGTTACTCAGCAAACTCTCCAGGGTCTAAACAAACAACACTCATGTTCTTCAGGAAAATATTTGACGGGACATATGACATAATCGCTACGACCTGTGATACGTTTAGTCCTGAAAGGAAGTTTTCGTTCACCGGGACTACAGACAGTGTCTTTTGTCTGTTAGCGAGAGAAAGAGATCAGCACCTTCACTTGTTTTAGTAAAGTTATACATTTTTAAAGAATCAATTAATTTTGCTCCAATCAAATCAAATAATTTTGTTTGTATGGATGAGTGGTGCCTTGCTTACAGCTAGTGGCTTAGGTACAGGTTTGGCTCTAACACAGCTTTGAGTCCAGGGGAAATTGAGGGATGTGGAACAGATTTAGAAGAAGTCCAGTTCTACTCAGTTCTTCCCTCCTCGGGGCTGATTGGTTTTATATGGAAACAGTGTGGAGTTGGGGGTTGTTCCCCTGTTAGCCACATGAGAGGGAGATTATGAGAATCAGAGCTGTCGATGTGTGTGATCTGACCATGTCTCTAGCACACTTTTGATGTGTACATCTTTTCTATTTTTAGTCCCTCATTCATCTCAAAAGTCTCCTAAATCAGAGAGATACCAGACACAAGTCACATACGCATGCATGCGTGCAAACACACACACACACACACACACACACACACACACACAGACACACACACAGACACGCACACACACACACACACACACACTCACGCACACAAATATCAAAAGCATTTCCATAAAGTCTGTATGTGAAATAAGCTCCAAATTTATCTCATTAGGTTGTCACGTGAATAAAATAAATCAACTTAATTTTTTAAATAAAAAAATACACATCCTCTATAGAGATCTAATGTCTGCAAATTTTAACGCACATTTACTATCCATGTGCTCAGTTTAACACACTGGAAAAAACATGGACATGTAGAAACTGGGGGGTAAAACGATCAGAAAAGTGCCATATTGAAGTTTCTTCATTGTAGAAGATTACTTTGCAAATCAACAGAACATGCAATGCAACTGGAGGTGTTCAAACTTTTGAATACCACTGCACAGACCCTTTAATAGAGGAGTAATGGTGAGGTGCCCACAAACCTCTGATGTGCAGTGAACTATGCACATGCATGGAAGCACACACAAACATATAGACAAACACACACACACAGACACACACACGCACACACACACACACACAGAAACTTCTCCAGACGTCTTCATAAAGCTATTTTTACAGACTGAGGGATGATTTAGCGGATCCTCAGAAGGGTCATAAATGGTTGGGCTGGTGGCAGTGGTAGTGCAGACTCAGCGCTGGGGGACTGATGAGACTGGAGTGAGAAAGCACAGAGAAACCCGACCCTCTTGTGTGTGTGTGTGTGTGTGTATGTGTGGCGTTAGTAGAAGCCCACACAGACCCACCGGCACCATCAGCACCAGGGGAAGGAAGCAGAGCGGAAAAGAGGGGCAAGGAGAAACAGAGCAGAGTGGAGTGACATTCAAACAGATCAGAGATCTGAGGGGACGGGGTGGGGGAAAATTAATGCTAGAACTACTGCCACCCTACCTATCATATAACTGGCATTTACTTGTGAACATTTCACAGTGGTTAGAGCAATAGAATTACACTTGGAACACAACAGAATGCAAATTAAGCAAAAACGTTAAAAGCAGTTTTCCTTTTCCAACAAAATTAACTTTCATGATCTGCAACATTTTGTTAGAATAGTGATGATAAACCCCAACGTCCATATTTGCTCACAGGTCTTCAGAGTGATGGTTTGATTGATGCTCCGTTTTTGTCTCCTTAATGTTTCAATTCTCCTTAGTGTCCACATTTTTTTCTCACATTCTTACCTTTCCTCACCAAAATACCGGCTGAAATCACAGACAAATAGCTGTAAGAGTGCCAGCTATGTTAGAAATCCCAGAAACACTCACATAAACGGATTCACGTTTCAAATGTCACGTGCATTGGCAAGAGAGTACATTTTAAGAAAAGTATCATGGGCCTGCTGAGCCAGAGAGAGGCGTTTTCCACCACACACACAGCTTACTCCATCATACTGTGACACTGGAGCTACAGAAATGTGTGCGTCAGCGTGCATATATGTGTGTGTGTGTTGGTGTGGTTGTGTCCGTTGGTGTGTTTCTGTTTGTGAATCAGTGGGTGAGTGTATATGTATTCTCATGTGTGGGCCTCCACACACGTGAAAAGTATATTGTCAATGTCACCATTTAAACAGCGGACCGAAATATTAGCAGACCGAAATTTTGACCAAAAAAAGGCGATCTTGGTCCAGACCCTAATGAACCATGGTTCAGTTGTTTGCAGTGTGAAAACACTTGGATGGTTTAGACTTTCAGACCAACTACAGGAAGCAAAGGCAGGCTATCAAAGAAAAAGAACCAAAAGAGAAGTAAAAATGGGCCATGTTGGCTCATGAGGAGAGGAAGAGATGAAGAATGAAATTGTAATTTATTCTGATGAAGAAATCAAAAGTCAAATTGAGAAATGCAGAAAAATACCCAAACTTAGAACTTAATAATATTAAAGCAGCAACAAAACTGCTTTTATTTTACTCCATTCAAACAAAAAAGGCTGAATGCCAACATCAACCATACGCCCATCTACAAATCAGTCAATGTCAAGTTTAGGGAGGCTCAGCCCATGTAGGTGATGATGACATGAAGTAGGAATGTGATGCAAAGTACTTTAGTAAATTAGCACTAAACTCTAAACTAGTCAGATCATATGTATACAATGTAACAAAAACAATCAGACTTTCAGGTGTAAAAACAACTCCAAACAGGTGAGCTCGCTCAAATTTGAGCCTTTATGCTTTACACTGCCAGGGGTAACAGTAGGGTATCGGTTAGCTGCAATTGAACCTGTCTTGTGGTGTATAAAACTGTTATCAATGACAGCCAACAGCAACAATTTCCAGTGATCATAAAAGCTTTCTAAGCTCTCTTTTTCATATGGTCTGAAAATATCATTTCATTTGTCAGTACATGTTCGATTTTTACAGGCTTTCACAGGCAACACGAACTCACTGACCAATCACTATCATCCCTCTGTCATTGCCCAGTGTTGACATGGTGACAACAAAGTTGACAGGGCTGTGTCCTAGCAACTACATAATTTTCACAAACGTCAAAAGAATCAGTTTGCCCTCTGCTTCATCACAGGTGGTGCTAGCGTCTCCAAGCAGCTCAGTTTCAAGGCACCCTTGGGCTGTGATGCTATGAAAACAACGGCAGGCTTTTGGAGCTGCAGTCCATCGTGTTTTTGTTAAAAGTGTTCCACTGGCTTACCCCATGAGCAGGTCTCTTTAATTAGAGGGTTTTAGTGTCTTTTTTAGGGTCAAACCACTGTTCACACACTGGGATTTTGGATCCAAGTCATTACCTCCCACTGGGCAAATCCATATTTAATGTAATCTGGATTAAATGTACTGACTTTTTTCCAGAGGATCGGAGTCATTTTTTCTTCTTCGAGAAACATTTTCACCTCTGGCTAGCTAACTGCCTGCATTGCATGCCTGCAGCTGCAGTGTCCAAAGCAGTGTTTTTCCTTATCTTTGTTATTGGTATGTCTCGATTAACATTTACATTGTTTAAAATTTGAAAACATTTGTTATTACTTATTACTCAGTTCATTTGGATTGTTTCACATAATGTTTTATGACCTAAAGTGTAATTTCTGGCCTGCTACAAACCACTGCCTTGCCCTGAATTGGCCCTCAGACCACTGGAATATGTTTCACACACCACTTGCATCAGTGGCCCAGCAAAGTACCATTCAAATTCAGTGACCTACCATGGTTTTGCCAACTGAGAGGGCAGTGCAGTTACTTTTGACCTCTCTTATCGAACACTGCTGCTTTGCCCATTCATTCAGTGTTTCTGATGCAAATTTCCTTTCTTTCAAAGCATACTTGCTGTTTTTTGCCTGTAGCCATCCAAAACCTAACTGATTGCATTTATGTCAATCATAATCATAATCTTAATTGTTTCCTCCAATTTAGTGATACACATAAAAGCTACACAAAATGCCCCCTTTTGACAGTGGCACACCATCCAGAGAGACAAAGTAGACCCTATCTAGTTACCATATGAAAGTGATATACTGTGAGCTAGCTTGATGACAACTGGATATAAATCTGTGGATATAAATGCTTTGCATTGCGTTTATATGACATTTCACTAAACACAATTGACCACATGCACTTTTTTCCTGTCCCCAATTTTTTGGAGACCTGGGCTTCTTTGTATGGAGCCTCATAGTCTAGGATCGCCCCTGCTAATGGAGGACATTTACCCTTCTAAACTTAATTGAAAACAGATGGACAGCACATATTATCGACATCAAGCACTGTAGCACTGTTTCCGCACACCTCCAGGGTTGGAAGTTCAAATTCGGGGTGTGAGAGGTTTGCATGTTCTCCTCATGGTGGTGTGGGTTTCCTCCGGTGTCTCCTGTTTCCCCCACAGTCCAAAGACATGCGTGTCAGGTGAATTGGGGCTTCTTAATTGACTGTAGGTGTGAGTGTGTGAGTGAACAGTGTGTGTGTGTGTGCCCTGCAGTGGGCTGGCGCCCCGCCCAGGGTGAGTCCCTGCCTTGGGCCCATTGGCCCCGGGATAGGTTCCAGGTTCCTCCAGTAAGGGTGGCGCCCCGAGCCACAAAATGGCCCTGTTCAAGCTAGCATATTCAAAACACAACTGCTGGTTGTACTAGCAACTGGCTCTGCTGGTCTATGCTGTTTTTTTCCAGCAGGTTTAGTAAACATATTAAAAATATCCAGATTACATTCATTATTGTTCAAAGTGTTTGTGGTAAAAGAGCACTCATAACTAAGTCAAAGTCTGTGCATATTACAGACTCATTCATGAATTGTTCTGTAGCACTCATGAGCTGCATAGTAACGTTGTGGTAAAACCTTAAAAAAATATTCATTCATTTATTTTCTGTAAACGCTTAATCCTTACTAGGGTTGCGGGTACCTGGAGTCTATCCCGGTAATCAAGAGGCACAAAGCAGGGACTCACCCTGGGCAGGGCGCCAGCTCACCGCAGGCCTAAAATAAATATGAATATCAGTTGCATTCTGATCCATACAATGGCCCTGACTTGTCATTAACCATGTTGTGACAATTTGTTTTTTATTAAAAGGATTATTATCAGAGAAGAATTTACATACATTACACCATTCGGAATAATGATCCGCTAACAAATAGTAGTAAATATTTCACGCACAGTTTCATGTGATGTATAGACAGTGATCTTGAATGTTAATAAGAAATCAGTAGTGAATGAATATTCTTTTGAATGTCATGTTGAGAGTAATATGTTCACTGAAAAGGAAGAATGCATATTTAGGTATTCATAATCATATCATCTCTTTGTGTCTGTGTTAGTTTCGACCAGGAACTTCAGTTTCCTTCCACAGTCCAAAGACACGCATATCAGGTGCTTTTGAGATGCTATATTGCCCCTAGGTGTGAGCGTGAGCATGAGTGTTTTTATCTGTGCGCTTGCCTGGAATTGGACTGGCGACCTGTCCAGGGTTAGGATTAGTAGGTCATAAAATGAATTTTTCGAATCACTCCCATACACACTAGTTACTCATTAATGTATATGAGGAAAGTTTAAAACATAGAATTGTTATGGAAGTATAATCTAAGAAACGTAATTGTACTGTTACATTAATGCACTACTCATGTATATGTAAAGCATTATCAAAGAATGATAGAGAAAGTGCTTATAGCCCAAAAATAGAATCTGTGCATGTTGTTTATGGCAGCAGTGTTGTCCTGAGTAACAATATTGTTGGCTGTTTCTGTATTTAATGCAGTTCATTTACATAGCAGTGAGTGTGTGTATCTCTATATGGCATGCAATTGCAAATTAGATAGTCTCCTTTGATGTTCCCATGTTTGTGTGTATGTGTGTGTGTGTGTGTGTGTGTGTGTGTGAGAGAGAGAGAGAGAAAGAGAGAACAGGTTACATATAATGAGAGGGTCTGCTTGGGTGGAGTGTATTAGGTGTGGTGGGGGTCCATGATTACAAACACACTACCATGCGTGACTCTGTTCTGTGCAGAACAAAAAGGCCACAGCAGAGAAGTGGGCGGGGCAGGTACGTAGTGGACATAGTGAGCAATCAAGTGGGCTAGAGTTGGGTTTGGTAGTGTACCAGTTCAGAGGAATTTGGAACAGAGGAGTGTGGTATATTATTGGACAAATAAGTGGCTCTCCTGAGGTTTCTTAGCTCTGTGTGTGTGTGTGTGTGTGTGTGTGTGTGTGTGTGTGTGTGTGTGTG
>JBBJLS010000148.1:15476867-15487391 GCA_037577275.1 Bryconaethiops microstoma | reverse complement strand
GCGTGCGTGTGTGTGTGTGTGTGCGTGTGTGTGTGTGTGTGTGTGTGTGTGTGCGTGTGCGTGTGTGTTTGCATGCTTGTCTGCCTGTCAGTTAAAACGTAATTTGGGCACGAGTACATCTCAAAAATAACCATGTGCAGGTCAGAAATTATAAGTGCTCAAAACCAACAATGTATATTTTACGCAGCCAGAAATGGGTTTTTAAATTGCCCTGAAAAATAAAAAAAAAAAACATCAAATGAAGCACTAAAAATAATCATAGTGGATGGTGGAGGTGCACGGACGTCAAAACAAAAACATCTTTCTCAAATTGCTAACCTGACCTGGTGCCCTCGCTAAGAGGCAATGACCATTACAGACATCTTCTGGTGGCTTAAACCGCAGGAGTAATGACTGACGTCCATTCAGGTGTGCCATTAATCAAAGTAACACAAAGCAAAGCAAAACAAGAGAAAAACACTATATGAGAAACAGCAAAACAAAAGAAAACAAAACAAAGAATTTGATGTGAAAAGAGGTCTAAACACTTCACAATATCACACCCAAAGTCACGAAAGATTGTGCATTTCTGTGAGATGTGGCTAGGGGGTCAGCAGGGGGCAGTAGATATGTGTTAGCTGTGTTTATATATCACATCACATCGCTAAGCCTCGTTTAAGCTTGGCTTTACTTGAGTTTGCTCTGTACTCAGGGGCCAAGGCCAAAGCCATGCCTAAATCCTATATAGCACAAAACAATCATTCTCTACTCATAAATAATCAATTGTCCAGCTCTGAGAAACAGTCAACACTGGAAACATCACCAACTAACTAAAAGGGAAGTCATATTAGAGATTTGCATCAAAGCAGCATAAATGGCCGTTCTCCTGATACAATACACATTGACTGATTGCTTCATGTGCACCTCATTAGACATCAGAGAAGCCGTGCCCCCTATTTTTCTTGCATTTACTTTGAGTTTTTGTATGACACTGATATTTTATGTATAAAAAAACACTGAAAATGACTTTGTACAGGATTATTTTTAACTTTTCTTTAAAGAGGTCATTTTTGTTACTGTGCCTTATATAAATGACCTCCGATCTCATGGGCCTCCCAGAATTGGGCATTATTCAAAATTTCAAAACAGAGGCACACTCCTTCTAATTTCAGTGTGAATGTGTAGTGTAAACTGCTGTATACTGAATTAATGGATAAACATAAATACATAGTTTGTTTTGTGATTAAAACATTAAAACGCTGGATTTAAACTGAGCTGCAAAGGTTTTCACATAGAGACCACACAGACAGGAGTGAACGATATTTTGAAACATCAACAGTGTTTACATACTACTTTTTTTTGCTTCTAAAATGTGGTTTTCCATGACATAAAACCTTTGATGCATTAACACCATCGTTTATCATAGATCCTTGACAGTAGTCATGATTATTATCATTACTATTATTCAAAAATGTTAAGTCTTTCAGTTTACATCCCTGCACATCTGCAGCAGGCAGATCTCAGCTGGCTGATGGGGGAGGGCCGCCTGACAGATGAAAACAAATGGGACATGTGAGAAAGAGGCTGACAGCTCCTGTCTGTCCTGGGGTGAGAGAGCGCTTTCGTCTGAAACTAAAACTGCCTTTTTTCTTCTCGCAGAGCAGTTGTCCCACAGTGAGAAAATTAGTTTTCGACATTTCAGCCGCACAATTATCCCCCACCACCTCACAAGCTGCATTTATGTCTGTCTGTCTGTCATGAGGCCTTAGCAAAGGATATCATTTAGACACGACAACACGTCCACGCCCATCCTCGCACCACCAACACACAGGCACACACGCACGGTACAAACACGTTCACACTTCTGCAAAGTGTGCGCACAGGCACCTGGATGCATAGCCTCACACACACACACACACACACACACACACACACACACACACCTGAGTGTGTCTTCAGACCCAGCACTTTGACACTTGGAGGCTAATCATATAATCTTGGGTAATTATAATAATAAGTCATCTCATTCAGCAGTAATGGTAGTTCTGCAAGCTGCTGTTTAGGCTATAGTCTGCACTTGAGACCACTCAGTCAAGGCTCATCTAGCCCTGATCAAAAGACTTGAGCTATGAACCCATCGCTCCAGGAGCGCATTACAGCAGGGAGCAAACCACACGCAGTCTGAGCGTGTAAAACTGCTGCATCCTCGAGCGGCTGTTATCAGGCCTGCTGATGGATGTGCAGCACTAGTCTGAAAATAAATGAGTCATGATCACATTCTCGGGCAAACTTTCATTACATTTCTGGCGTGCGTGTGTTATCGGCACCAAAGGAAAAACGCTACCTGAGCTTGATGGGAGACACACCCCCTAATTGGTGCTTGGCCCCGTCCTCACTGCATCAGCAGGAAAGAGAGGAAGAGGAGCTGGATCCTCAGAGGCCGTCGGAATGTGATGTCGCAATTCTGCGAGACGCACAGTCACCAACACAAACACAGCACGCAGGAAAACACAGCCAGGTGTACACACACAGACGTACAATCTGCCTGTTTACACACAAACAGCTGACAAGGACTGAGACAGAACATTGGGCAAGAGCCAAGAGGGATCAGTCACTAACAGCAAGAGTTAGTGTTCGATTGACTCAAACCAGCTCTGAGGAAGAGAGGCACTACAGGACCTGTGGGCAAATATGTACTGAAAAGCATCACTTGCAAAGTGTCGCCTATTTTTTCAGAGAATAAACTACTCTCAGGCCTGCAACGCTCATCAGTCCTAACTAGTGGCGGCAGGATAGCACTTTTTCATGTTCGACAGTGATACCACAGCCTTGAGTATCAGCCGATATCGATAACAATCCAATGTCTTCTTTTTCTTCCCTTCAACAACTAAGCTGTTAAACAATTTGACAGGATGCACATGGAAACCAAAAAGGTTCCCTATTATCTCTATAGTTTGCTATGAGTTTCTACACCTATATAGTGCACAGGTTGTCCATTATAGAATTTGGCACACATGGCTGAATCATCAATGGCTCTTTGTTAAATGTACAATACACTATTTGGGTGCAGAAGCCTGCATTTATATTCCTACAAAGTAGGGAGCTATTTGAGACGCAACCTTGCTGCTCATCTGTGTTACTCATGTCCCCATCTCTTTGCAACATGTTGCTCAAAATTTTGCTTTTTTAGCACACCCCTAGTCCTAACACACAAGGTTTTCCATTCAAAACTGTCTGACCTACAATCAGCCCTGGTGTCAGCAAGGTCATGTCTTCTCCAGTTCCATCATCATACCTTATTAAATGCTTGTGTAGTCAGTGAACATATGCTGCAAATATAAATGTATCAACAAGATGTCAGAGAGGGCATTTTTTATCTTAACAATTTAGGGTAACAAAAACATGGCTATCAGAGAATGAACTTTGTTATTTTCTATATAATTGTTTTTTTATTGGCTTTGAAGTGTTTTGGCTGCAAGCACAAGGTTGCCAACCTTGTCTTCACCAATGTTTTGCTGGAATACTTTGCTTTGCACTGCTTGTAGACACAAAACACAAGACCAAATCATGAATGTGTCATGCTCGTCCACTCTAGATACCATTTTGTAAACAGCTGAATAAATAATGTGGATTTTTGCTGAACGCGTTATGTATGTAATGCTGTTTAGCGGTTTTAAGTCCCAGTCCTGGTTACCCACTGCCAAGCACATTTTCATTTACTGTTTCCATTACTTTGCCCTTAGCACACCTAACACAGCTCATGGAGGGCCTCATAATTACCTCATGAGCTGTATCAGGTGTGCTAGGGCAGTGGGTCCCCAGGAGTGGTATTAAAAACCACTCTACACTCTTCTTCTGATGAACAGTCTATAGCCACTTATGAAGGTAAAGCACTATCAGGTCTTAGTGATGTTTCAATTCCTGCCCCACAATAAACAAGGCTGTCTGTATGTAAAGGCAAACAAGGCACAAACATAAGGTATGATACAGAAACCTTTCCTCTTCCTCTTAAAAGAGAAGAATGCCACCTAGTGGCTAATCACATTGGTTGTCTGCAAAAAACTAGGGAAATGTAGCACGACATTTTTTGTATTAAATGATAATAATCCATTGATCACATAATTAACTGACTATAGCAGTCCAGCTTTAAAGGACAGTATAACATCAGGTTGTTCTGCCCACACTGAACTGAGACAGGTAAGGAAATCTGACAAAAACAGTTTGTTCCTCGGGTGCCAAAAGCTTTCCGGCACATCACAAATAGCTTTTCTTTTTCCCCGGGGTTATGAGGTGGCATATAATATGCACTTTTCGCATATGCGATTTTGAAGACCATCAGCGGTAATGGAGAAGTAAATGTAGCCTTTAGTCCCATAGAGAGCTAGACAGAAGCAATTTTGCTGATGAGTTATTCCTGTGAAAATCTCTCTGTCTTCATCAGGAACAGTTTAATGTCCTTCTGCCACTCCGTTTTCCCACGGCTGCCACCACAGTTTGGATGGGCAAACATTCATATCTGAAAGAGCAATCTACTTTTGGTGGACAGAAGAAGATTGTGCTGATATATAATGACACACTACTTGAGAGAATCGTCTGCAAGACATGACAAATATTAACCTTGCATGGAACAAACAAGCTTTCTATAGTGTACCCTGTCAAGAACATGATACACTCAATTATAAATCTTAACCAAAAATAATGTATTACCAATTTATTAACAAATATGTGTTCATTACATAGTTACTGTTCTAATCATAATACTACTAATAAAACTGACTTCAATTTCTTTGATCACTTCAGAGAAGAAAACATGATAAATGAGTATACAAGATAAATTACTTTGATTTAATTAATTATCAACAAAGAATCAAAAATGCTCTGTATGCAACATATGCAATCGAAGTTATGAAAATACATGTTTATATCGCATATATATAGCTCTCTATGCTCTTTTTTTTCCCAAAATATCAGGGCTATCACAGCCATTTATACTCTCAGGGCATAAAAAAACATCCATCCAAAACACATCAGGAACAGTTATATTGTGAGAATGTCAGTGTGTGCTGTTCATTTACAGAATTGTAAAAAGGTTTCAAATGATCAGTTATCTGTATGACTGGACCCAAATTGTATACAAACTCTCCATACACGGACATAAAAAACACGGCCTGAAAACGGTTTTAGTCAGCTACATGTTTTTAACATCTGTCGCTTAAAAAAAAAAAAAGATTCCACAAATGAAGCATGTCTTGAAACATAATACCAACTATCCACTGAATTTTTTGTGTTGCTCACATTGCTTTCAACCAATGCATCCCTTAAGAAGTGACAGCAATAAGAATTTACCTGACACTAAAATATCCAGCGTAATCAATACAATCACTCTGCTTAAAAAATATTAAAAAAAAAAAAAAAAAAACAAAAAAAAAATCCAGAAGTATGGTCACAATTCTTGGTCGGCCTTGGTTGGTGACTGGTGCATATAAATAGGAAACAGGGGAAACAAATATTTTTTGCATTTTGAAAACCAAAGAAAACAAAACAAAACAAAAGAACAAAAACAGAACAATGGAAACACAATCAAAGATAAAATAAGACATCAGAGTTTTGTCATTGGTATATGAAGGTTGTTCCAGGGACCCATCCATAGTTCCTCTTCATCTGACAGTGTGTGGTCACTTGGAGACTCTAAAGTTTCTCTGATCTCCTCTTTGTCCACAGATGACTCCAACTCCTGCACACAGCGCCCCTGGTCTTGGTCCAAATGAGCTTTAACAATGTTGGACTTTGGCCCGATTCTGTCTGGGCCTAATATACTTGACCCTAAGGATGCACTGGACGACCTCGTGTTGAGGTTGCTGTCAGCCACAGATGAAAGCACAACTGTGGATCCAACAGTAGGCCCCTCTGAAGTGCTATTTAAAGGTAAATGCTCCTCATGCGTAACTCCTAGTTTCTCCAGTTTCTTAAATTGTTTGCCTAGACGACCAGGTGAGCCCAGTTTTAAGTTATTAAGGTAAGGTGAGCGCCGGGTTCTGATGATGGTACCATTCTGTGCCAGGTACACTGAGCCATTGATGTTGCTGTGGCTGTTGACATTAGGCATGCGGTTCCGCTGGACGTCTGAGCCGCTGTCCTCTCCTGTAGTCGTGGACTCCTCCTCTCCCTCGACAACCAGTTTGATCCGCTTCTTCCTGCCAGCCTGAGAATCAGAGAGATCAGAGAGATAAAGAAAGCAAGACCAAGATTTTAAAGTGCAGAAACAATATTGACCTTCAAAAAAGGAACAACAAATAAGTTTAGAGAGGAGGAAGTGCCAAGGAGAAAGTCTCTGAATCATTCATGGTATGTTCAGTTTGTACAAAAGTGAAAAGGCGAAGATAAGAGACTGTCCATCTCGAAAAGAGAAAATTCATAAACGCACACCAGAAGAGGACAGAGATTGAAGTGTTATCATTGTCTTCATGCCCATGCAGTTGTAGTTCACTCAAAAGTTCACTAAACTTTCACTAATGCAGGGAAGAACTGAGATGTAGGTACAGGAAAAAGGAAATCACTGCACTTCAGAGCAGAAACATTAAATAAATTCAGTCTTACTTTAGAAATTTGCTCTCTTTCCTTTCTTAGAAAGCTGTAGAGCTTCCTGATTCTGATTCAGCATCTGAAGCTGCTGTGGCCCCAGATGCTGAGCCACTGCCAGATGTTAAGGCGTCTTCATCAACCTCAGTGATGGGCGAGAGCCCTCCAAATGAACTCTCGGCGCTGCTTTCAGTGCCATATGGAGTTCCTCCACGTGTGCCTGGAGATCCTCCACTTCCAGAAGCCGAAGCACTTGAGCTTTTCGACACTGCTCCATCACTCAGCTCACCTGAAGACTCTCTACTGTCTTCTGTAGCCTCCTCCTCTTCTTCCTCTTCATCTGATCCCTCTAGCTCCTCCTCGCTCTCCTCCTCTATGGTGTCCTGGGAGGAACGTGTGATGATGGACTTGCGAGAGCGGCGGCTCCCCCCTGCCGATCTGGAGCTGGTGGAGCTTCTCTCACTGCCGCTCACTGAAACAGCATCTGATCCAGCATCCTCTGAACTGGACGCTTCCTCAGACCCGCTCTGCACAGAGCTTCTTGATTCCCTGTCACTGCCCATACTTCCAGACTTGGACTTCTGTGAGGACCTCAAGGAAGACCGAGCTGATGATGCTTGGGAGCCCACTGAGCTGCTTCCAGAGCCACTGGCAGTCTCTGAGGCACTACCACTGGATCTAGCACTACCAGACCCCCTGCCGCTAGCGCTGCTGCGAGTGCTTGATCTCTCCGAAGACCCTTTACCGGCTTCAGTGCGTGAGGATTTCATGGATGAGCGAGCAGTGGACACCTCTGATCCAGATCCAGACTCTTTAGATTCCGCACTTTTGTCTTCATCCTCTTCAGATTCTTCTTCAGAATCTTTGTCAGTGGCTGAGCTCTTCTCAACACTGGATTCTTCCTCAGTTCCTGATTTTTCAGTTCCTGAGGCTTCTTTAGACCCTGACTCTTCCTCTGAGCCTGATTCCTCTTCTGAGCCTGACTCCTTCTCAGTCCCTGATGCTTTCTCTGACTCTGACTCTTTCTCGGTTCCAGACTTCTCTGTTCCTGACTTTGATTTACTTTCTTCATCAGATTCCTCTGGTTCTTCTGGCTCCGACTCAGAGTCGACAGTGCTTTCATTAGCATCATCTCTGTCCAGATCCACCTTTAGGTAATCCTTATCATCAGTGGAGGCTGCAACGCTGCTCCTTTCTGACGATTCATCCTCTTCTGAACCCTTCTTCCTACTCGCAGCTTCGGAACTGCTAGCTTCAGGCTCACTGACACTGATGGAAACTTTGGATTTTCTCTCCTCCCTCTCAGATTCAGCTGCAGACTCACTCGCAGAGCTTCGGCTGATGCTGCTCTGGGACTTACGTCGGGTTTGCAATTTTCTGGTTATATTGATCCGTTTCAGGACTTTCCCTAGTCGAGCTCTAGCTGAGGACACAGTGCCATCAACAGAACCAGTCGGGCTTGGTCCCCCTGTCAGACTCTCTTGACTGCCAATACGGCGTGCAGATGTCAGCTTGGCATAGTCTTTGTCCTTCTTGCCCTTCCCGAACATCACTGGGAAGATCTTGGCCTTCTTCCAAGGGGAGGTGTGAACCTGTTCTACTTTTTTCCTAGCAGCAAGCAGCTTGCTGAGTTTCATGACAGATTTCAGCTTCTTTGCAGCTGTGGACTCCTCTGGCTCTGCTGCTCCTTCGAATTGAGGAGGAGCTTCTGGCTCTGCAGGTTCAATCTCATCCTCTGGTGGGACGTCCCTAAATCCCACACGCCTACCACGCCCACGCCCACGCCCTCGCCCTCTGCCCCGACCCTGTAGTGAGATATTTTCCTTTCAAATTAATGTTTCAGTCAAACTAATATCTACGGTGAAAAAGACACACATACAGAATTGACTTCAGTAGAAGTCAATATGTTGCTTTGTCTTCCCACTGTATCAAAATATCATGATGAACAGGCCAACAGTAATACCTCCTGCAAAGGATTATTTTTAATAAGAGACTTTCTACTTATAGCGATGAACTATTACAACATGTCTATCAACACAAACCTGTTTTAATGTAATCGAGATAAAACATTTTATTCACATGGAAATGATGTGCAGATTTGAATCAAGTAAATTCAACGCATTACTTATTTTCAGGGTATATTAAAGCCCCTTCGTAACAGAGATGCAGAGCTGTAATGTAATAAGGTCTGTGTAAGTCTCCTCTACCCTCACTTTCAACATCAGGCACACACAACTACGAAAAATTAATCTGCAAATTTTGTGAAATTCACATTTCAATTTGCATTAGGCCATTATCTTACTTCTTTGATTTACTAGTAATGAAAATGTGCAATATTACCTCTGGGCCGTATTGACCGTAGTAGTAGCCATCGTCCTCCATGATGGCCTCTCCATATTCATCGTATACGGGAGATATCAACCTCCTGCGGCTCCCATACGGAGGATAGCCATCATACCTTCAGGAGGGAACATCAGGTTGCAATAAGACACAGTATGGAGACACAACAGTGATAAAATTATAAACATGAAAAGGAAGGGATTTTATTTGAGTTCTGACTTTGGGTACGTGTCTCTCAGAAACAGTCATTCATCAGCTCTCTAGTACAGATGGACACACCAAAGAGAGGAATGCACAGAAAAGATCAGAGGTCACATAGTTACTTCCTTTGCATTTGTGCTCCTTCATCCTATGTGAGGTCACCCCTGGCAACAGACAGAGCCACCGATCCAGGGCTTAAAAGCTTAAGACCCATTAAAGACTGCTTTCTGCTTTCTAAATAACCATAGATCTCAGCTTGTCTGGGTCACTGGGGAAGCTTTACAGATCTATTATTCACCAAAAGTGCAGTTTTTATTTTTAGTCAAAACCAATTTAGCTTTGAAAGAATATAATCATATATCCATAATAATCCAACTACTAATCCAAGTAACATATAACTACAAGATGAGAAAAATCAATATATTTTATGGATAGCTGAGTGCTCCTACTTACTGAGTAAAGAGTTTATGACAGTTCTGTAATGAATTAGCAAAACAAATGCTGAAATATTGAATTTCCTGTATTCCTTAGGCTTTGTTTCTTTCCACTTGTTGGCATATTCAGTATCCTTGGTACCAAATAGGAGAATCAGTATGAAATGCGTAGTGGATCATTAATATTTCAAATGTTTCATCATTATTTAAAAGCACTTCTGGGCAGAGTTCAGTGGAGAGGTTCTGCCGTCATTGCAGATGCTCAAAGTTTTGCATCACATCAAAACTCGCTAAAAACAGATCATAATGTACACTAAAAACACCTGTGTACAAGGGTACTGAGGTTAAAGTGTATTATCTGTGGTATGGTGATGAGAGCATAAGTCTCAGAGCGCCTCGGTGGCCATCAGATTCCATCTGTGCCACTTTATTGCACCAATATAGCATATGCGTGAGACTAATTAGGTAGGGCTAGGTAACAGGAGAAGCCAAAAGGGGATAAAGTGCAGTGTGGAACAGAGTCGCCTCTCATGTTATGAAATGCCTGCTAGCGAGGGAGGCTCAAATCCTAATGAATCCACCTGGCTTAGCTGAGGAATGATGAGGGATGCTGATGGTACTTTAAGCCTTTCATCTTGTCAAAGTATCCATATCTCCCTGGAGTGGCTGACACTAAACCTTAAACATGCAGTTCAGCACACAACATTTGCTCAGCATCTGTTCTCATGGTGATACTACCCAGAACCCCTTTATTCACCATATGGGCTAGTACAAGCACCACAGCTAGTTGAACGCTCACTCGTCTCCGTCTCCCACTCTCGTGCTCGGTCTGCCACCTTTTCTGTGTTTGTACATCGTGAGATGCTCTTTTGTTGATGTGTGTTCTCGAAAAACTGTTCTCAGCTTTCAAATTGTTAACCAAGTCACTCTTTTTCTCTCTCTCTCTCTCTCTCTCTCTCTCTCTCTCTCTCTCTCTCTCTCTCTCTCTCTC
>JBBJLS010000148.1:15455264-15465700 GCA_037577275.1 Bryconaethiops microstoma | reverse complement strand
GAGAAATATATATATATATATATACACACACACACTGATATACAGTACTTTGCATTTTTCTGTGTGTGATGTCACTAATAGAATAAATGGAAACAAACAGGAAAGCAGTAAAAACTACCAAGATTTGTTTTGTTTGTAAAATAGTAGTTGATATTCTGTCAGCTGGCAAGAACACAGGTTCGGTTCCAGATTTCTCCTCCAGCCATCGTTTGGATGTGAAATTCTCCTGATTTTTCCTAATTTAATTTAATGAATTACTGATTGAGTCGAACCTCGTCCTCATGCTAGGTTGCTAAGCACCGTCCCAAACATAAACAACCCAGCACAGAGATGAGGCCTGGACGTCACAGCTTTTATCATGGCAATATATAAATTTTCAAGCATTTTAGTGCTAAATCATTAAGAAAAATATAATTTACTAATTCTGTAACATAAATATTAACATAAATTCAGTCACATTTCCATATAAAAAAATGACTATAAATGTTTTGGTACTGTGGAGAGAAACACAAAGAAATGCGTCTTGGGATGGTGAAATACAGCTGTACTCAGGAGGTTTGAAAGTAGCCAATCTGAGAACACTATTTATTTCTCCTTGCTGCTGATTGGGTGCTGGCCTTTGACGCAGCTGCAGTCCAGAATTTCCCCCGTGGAGCATCTCGAGAGTTCTTGTGTTTTTTGTTTTGTTCTTCTTAAAGCCCTGTATTTTTATTACTGTAAATTAAATTAATTCCTTACCGTATTTACCCTGCTTATACCAAAGAAAACAACAGCGCATACCAAAGAAAACACCTGTACATGAATGACAGTACAGTCTATACAGGGGTAACATCAATATTTTACATTCTAGTACTGCAGGAGTTCAGTGTAAACTGTACAGTACAAAATTGGGTTTACCTTTACATTTTCTTTCAGGGTAATGTATTAAGCTAAGTTTAAAATGAAATTAAAGTGTTTTAGGGTTTGTACTACAAAAATAGGCTTTTTCTTTAAACACATCACAGCAACATGGTTTTTACTATACGCGGGTGCGTATAGTGAAAACCAACTTGATAAGCAGGGGGTTTACTGTACTGTACATAAAATCACTATTTACTATATAATGCTATTTGTATTTATTCTTTTTACTTTTATTTAGTATAATTTAGTAAAATTAAAGTAAAGAAACACCCACTGTTCATCTAAACAGTTTTTAAATATTATTTTAAACATTATTTTTAAAGTGCTATATATATTTGTGAAAAGGGAAAAATAAAAACAGGATACAGGCTCCTTAATGATAATAGTAATCTTGGACCATTTCCATTGATCCAATCGTCATGAAATGAAAGCAGATTGTAAAGGAAGGTGATTTTCAAATGACGTGAAAAAAAAGAAAGAAAAGAAACACAATGGAGATTTAATATGACTGATATCACGTTATGAATGTGTGCCTGTTTGTCTGTAGGAGGTATGAAGGTGATATTAAAAGCAAAAGATTGAATGGAGGCGAGGAAGGAGGAGAAGCTGAAGGGCAGTAATGCTGAGAGAGACACACAGGAGGAGAGAGAAAAAAAAGAGAGAGAGAAAGAGAGAGAGACAGAGAGAGAGAGAGAAAGAGAGACAGAGAGAGAGCGAGAGTGTGTGTGAGAGAGAAAGATAGAGAAACAGAGAGAGAAAGAGAGTGAGAGAGAGAGAAAGACAGAGAGCGAGCGCAAACAGGAGAGTGAAAAGAAGTGGTGTCAGAGGCAGATGGATCAATCGGCTAATTAGCTCTGTCCCCAGTGCACACAGACACTCACTTTCCCCTGCTGAGCAGATCGGATCACGCATACAAAGTGACAAGTCCCTGTGGAGTTCACCCCCCAATAACCTCTCACACATCCATATCCATCCTCCAGACACACACGTAGTGTTTTCCCACCAAGCTCCCTCTCATCCTCTAGCAACACCCACCATTATAGCATTTCTGGTTTCATATTTGACTGGGAAGTGGCAAATGTCTTGAGGAGAATTTCAGAAGAGGTTTTGCTCAAAGTCTGTATTCACAAGCAAAGAACAAGTCAGTTGTCACATCCAGGGTTTTTTCAACCTCATCTCTACCCGAAACATTTGTAGCATCCGCTTGCTTACCTGCATGCAATTTCCTGTAATGGAAAACCAATTTGCTTCAAACACACTAATAACAGAAACTAATGGGAAGCAATTTATGCAAATCAGATGTTTTATAGCTCACTTTTACGAATTCCTCAGCTAGGTGTTTGTAAATTAAGCTGTAAAGCTGCATAATTTGCTCTCAGAGATGGAAATAATATTGATATTTGGGGTGATATGTTAAGTCATGGTGTGCGGATTTTCTGGTCTCTCAGATTTCTGACTGAGAGCACATTTAAAACATTAAAAACTGATCTTTAAAACATTAAGGAAAGTAAAAGCAGGCAGAGGTGCTTTAAAATTACACCACAGTTTGAAAGTTGGAGAAGAATGTCAGAAAACACATTTGGTAAAACATTTTCCAAGTATTGACACATGCATTGTTAGTGTAATGGTCATAGTGTTTTAAATTATGTTATTATAGGTTTTTCAGATCTTTTCCAAAATATAAAATACAGAAATGACTGTCTGTTGGAGTCAGGCATACACTGCAAATGCTGAAGACAGACATGAAACTGAAAATCAAATAGAAGTTTTCTAAAAAGATCTGCAAGATTTTAACTGTCATTCATTTTTTTCCGCCTGGTGTTTATCTGCTGCATCTGTAGTGCATGCTTGACTCCAACAGACAGTAATGTTTGAAATGTTCACCTACGCTTCATAGAATGCATCACCCCTGAATCATATTTCTGTCACTTTCAATCTGATTTGACATGCAAATGTCATATATTTATCCCAAGCTCACAAGTGTGTCCCAGTCCTCTAACCATGTCACTCTGACAGAACAAAAGAAACCATGAATAATATTACAATAAAAATGAATATTTTATTTTATTTTTTCACTCAAGAGGTTCAATTCGGACAGATTAAGATGCGATCCAGAAGAATAATCACAACGCCAACAAATATGTTTGGCTCTGAAACACCAAAATCAACTCGATTCGGACACCCAAATCAATCTGTAAATAAATCATTTGAACTCTACGTTTAGTAATGTGGCCTGAATAGATGTCATCAGGCTCATAGGAGGGTGGAAGAAGTCGGAAAAGAAGAGTGCTTTATGTGTACACAGAGAGCTATTCATCCAAAGGCGTCTAAGAGATTGATTGTGTTCTCGCCGGAGCTGAATGCAGCTGGCTGGTGGCAGGGCACACTTTTCCTATCACCAAACCCGCTGCCTATTATCTCTATTGTTTGAGCTCAGCGCACTTCTTGACTCCTTTGATTTCCGAAAGGGCAAAAACATCCGCAAAAGTGTACAGAAACAGGCCAACCTCAGGAGGTCTGACGCTGTTTGACAGCTCTTTAGTGCGGGTTATTGAGTGCGATAACCATGCTGGTGAGGAAAAGGGGGCACTACAGAGGCTGCGAGAGATTAAAATGAAGGAGATGAATAGGTATGCAGCAAGTGAACAGAATCCAAGAGTGAAAGGTCTATTTGCTGCTTTTGTCCATTAGCAAAGAGTCACTGAAGGGGCGTGCGTAAGGAGAATTTGTTCAAAAGCTCAAAGCGTAATAAGGACAAGAGGAAGCAGGAATGCACACATCGGCCCTGTGGTCGAACCTTTATAATGCATCAGTGCCATAATCATTGTGATTACAGACACCACACAGTCATATTGATTTTTACTCTGCCCCCGTCAACTCATTTTGAAGCCATAAGACCACAGAAATTTAACCACCCTTTTCGAGTGAATATTAATGTCAAGTTTGGAACTCTTATTTTTTTAATGAATGCTATAAATCACAGACTTATTTAGACACGGAGTACAAAAAAGAACAGACAAGAACAGAATGATCCGTTTTAAGAAAGAGATACAAGAATGATGTACAGAAATGGATATGAAAAGAGCAGAATTAATGCTCTAGAAAGTTCAGTCAGAAGGAGGTAGATTTGCATGTATACAGTGTTGGTCGGAATCTGGGCTGGAGTTGTGTGAGTCTGAATCCTCAGCTGAAGAGTCTGGGTATGCGCTTGTATCGTGGTACTCTTCATCAGACTCAGTCTCAGACACGGTTAATACCACACTGTGAGGTCTTTTTGGCTCTAATTTGTGACTTCTGTCTTTTTGGCTGTTAGGGCTGCTGAGAGGTTTGTCCATGCCAGTCTCATTATGAGAGTATTTCAGAATCCCTCTGAGCTCCCTCCTCAGCCCTTCAGATTCCAAAGGCACAGGGTGGAGTTTGGCTAGTACGTTCCTGACTGGCGATAAGAGAAAAGGAGAAGGTACTGGAGGAGGGGTGGAGGTGTGGAGAAGAGGCGGTGGCGAAAGGGTATCATGAGGAGAGTGAGTAGGAGAGACAGGAGGAGAAGAAACAGTCGGCAGGGTTGGAGGAGGGGAAGGAGAAAGAATGGTGAGTGTGGCTTGGGGAGGAGAAGAAAAATGAACAGCGGGAAGTGCAGGAGGAGGTGGAGGCGGGGTGTCTGGAACATCCGGTATAATCTCCAGCAGGACCTCGCAAGGCTCCACTGTGACGTAGCTGGAGATGCTAGAACTGAACTTCCTCAACACTGGTGGAGTGGGACGCTGAGTAGGAGCCAGAGGAGGGGTCTCTCCGTGACTACCTGTGATGATGATGCAGGGTGGCACATCCTTTCCCACCGACATAGGACTATAAGGAGGGTTGATGGTGGCCAGGAGGTCGTCCAGGTCCAGTGAAGCGCGAGGTGTCCTCTCAGCCAGAGCCTGCTGCTCAAACTGCCTGGCCTGCTCCCTGACCGACAGCTTGGTGCTCCGGCCACTCAGCACCTCCATATCAACATCAAGTTCCTCCCTGCTATCTTTAAGGTCCACTTTCAGCCCCTCCTCTGGCCCCTCCCACTGAGTAGGGTCCCACAGGGACCGGCGGCGGCAATGAATCCCACCCCCTCGAATGTGGGATGGAAAGGACCAGGAAAACATCTGACTCCGTGAGCTCATGGGGGACGAAGGCTCAACGTCCAGTCTGTGACTCTCGTTGCTAGTGTCCGGGCTACTCAATGTCCTGTCCTGGTACAGCGGGTTTTCAGTGATGAATGGATGCAAGTCACACAAGAAGGTTATATTGCTTTCAGATTTGCGCAGGTTGCTATGCAGCATGCCATTCATGGCGCACTGCTTATGACCAACAATTACTTCGCAAGCCAGGGTGCTTATGAGTTTCCTCAGATCAGCCTCCTCAATTACTGGCCTTCCTTGTCTGGTGCAGGCAATAACATGGAGTAATAGAGGAAAAACACTTGAAAGATTTGAATTAAGTATATTGGGGGATACACAAAGAAAAAAGGAAAGGACTACGGAGGGGAATTCACAAATATTTGTCATTCTAGAATCCTTCACTCTTGTTGACTGAGCTTTTTGCCGGAACACTTCATGCTGTAGGTAAAGGTTCACTGAAATGTGATGAGCTGAACGCTCAGCTATAAATGAAACCTCCACGCTTATACATGGTGACGTATGTGCAGATTGTATGAGGCAAGAGCCAGTGTAAAGTGAAGGATGACATAAAAACATGTTAATAGAGTGTAGGGATGGTGCCAGGGCCGGTGCCTATGTATGTCAATGGTGCATGGTTTTCTTTCTACGTTACTCATTAAAAACTAAGGTTTTTCTACATCATTAACAAAACAAAAGCAGGGCTATTAGGAAGAGGCTTGAACTACCAGCCACGAGTGCAAATAGGGCAGTATTGTTAAAATTCTCTATTAGTAGCAAAGAGTGAAGGCTAGACAAAAGGGCTGTCTGCAGAGAAAGGATGAGAGAGAATAAAAATGTAAATAACTTACTGCATTCTGAGTTGAGAGCAAGCGGAAAGAAATGATATGGACAGAGAGAGAAAGACACATGCAGAGACAAACAGAGAAACAGCAGGTGAATGTGAGCAGACATCCTCTGACAGAATACGAGACACAATCATGCATTTATATGAACAAAGACAAAAGACGGGCGGAGTGCTTTTCTGTTAGACCTGCACCTGCGGATCAGTGATGTGTGTTATGTATGTGTACGTTAAATACCCATGTGGAAGGAAATGCACCCTGTAGATATATTAATAGAGCATGAACGAGAATGTACATAACAAAACGGGTGGATATCGTTTACAGGGGAATAATTGTCATGAAGGCATTAATGCCACGTTAATGCAAAACTCCAGCTCCAATTCAGTTTACGCAGTAGGATTTTGTAATGACTGTGTCGCGGATGTAATCGATTCAACAGTGAGGGTCATATCCACCAGAGATTACCAGAGAGAGTAAAATATAACAGAATGTTGATAGACTCATAATAAATGAAAGGTCATTGTGTTCACTGAAAAGGTCTAAACTAATTTTTGCCACACACACACACACACACACACACATACGCACGCATACACACACACACACACACACATACACAGACGCACACAGACACATTCTCAAGAGCTTCGTCTGTCAAAACTATGTGAAATTACTCTTCTTATCTTTGTCCTTGACTTAATATAATAGAAAATCTACAAAAAATAATTTATAATAAGTAAATAATAAAGCAATCTTTCGCCCTGTCTCTGTAAGTTTGCAGCTGCATTCCTGATTATGTTAAATCAATGCTAGGTTTATCTGTGGGAGAGGCTATTATGTCTCTGCTGAAACCTCAACCATCAACATTTCATTACACCTTAAAAGTTGTCTTTAACCTGGCAGTGGGATCGTTTTGTACTTTATGGCTGCAATGTGTCCAGTGCACTGGCCATGGAGTGAACAAAAGCACACTGAGCACAATGTGGACAACATCGAAACTTCAGACCTGAAAAACAACACTTTTTTTTTCTTTTCACAAATCTCATGTCTATTCTGAATGAAGGATGCAGTCACTGCTAGGCAGTCCAAGGTCAGCATGCGCTGATAAAGTATAACTAAACGTGTTGGGTGGGGCAACTGAAAGAAGTCCTATCAGCCACAAAGCTCTTGATGCTGACACTAATTCTAGATCCATCCTTATGGTACACTGTTGGAGGAATTCTACACTGAATGTGTGCGGTAGAACGAAGCAAAATGCTTCAAATAATTCAAAACGGTTTTTAACAGAACAAACTGCTCCTGTCAGGTTTGTAAAAACTCAAACTGAAATCAAAAATCTGCTGAAAGAGGACAGAAGAACAGGCTGTATAAATCTTGGATGAAATATTGTAGTTTCAGTCTCAGTAAAACAAAATAAAAGAGTAAATGAATTCTAGTCCAGTTCAAATAGATGGACAGTTCATACAGAAGAAGAAAAGTAAACTCATTTGTGACCTCAATTTCAAAAAGTAAATTAAACAGAATTTTCAGAAACCACTAACTGCTACTATATGAACTGTTCTTTGACTAAATGCAGTTTCACAACGACACATGGTCGTATGTAAAAGTTTATAACATGTTTTGTAGATTTTTTAAATATTAAATATAGGGAAAATTTTTAAAAATGGGGAGATGGGGCATAAAATGTAGCATGAGCAAAAGGCACATTTTATATTTGTAAATTAAAAGAAATGTTTCATTTACAACAGCAGGAAAATGCCAGTGCACTTATTTCACAAGCACTCCCTAGTATTTTCATGAATTCTCATGCACTCATCATGGTAACTTCCCCCCACCCCAAACACACACACACACACACACACACACACACACACACACACACACACACACACACACACATGTATACACAAACTCAAAGGTTAATAAGGAGCAGTAGAGACAGGTGACTCACATTTTGCTGTCCCCCAGCTCCTCGTAGAGATTGGCCTGAGCTGGAGGCGGAGCGGGTGCTGCAGATTTGCCAGCAGGAAGCGCCATCTGGATCCGAGCAGTTTTGGCACACTCAGCCTGTCTCCTGCAAAGAGCATCAATAAAGTTTCTCGCTTTTCCAACAGGTTGCACAAACTCTTCCTTGTTGTTGCTCCTTGATGCACAAGTCTGCCAGCGAGAGCTCAGATCAAATATATTTCCTCTAGCTCTCATCTGACCCATTTCTGCATGCTTTAACTGAGCCATGGAAATTCCGGCCCGTTGCTCAGGACCTAACATGCCGGGCTGATCTGAGGCGAGGAGGGTGATTATGAGGGAAGTGAGTCTATTTCTTTTGTACTCGCTGATTGTGATGAAATCTAAGAGCAAGTCATTGCTGGTCTCTTTCAAAAGGACTCTCTGACTGCGTTGGAACGGATAGCAGGAAGGTGCAAATCCTTTATTCACCACTTCTGTTCAACCTCTGGATCTGTGAGTTCACATTAAAAGGGCTGAACTGAATAATGAGGATGTGGGAGTTTTTCAGAGAATAATTAATGAAACGTATGAATGGTACTTACTCTTTGAACCTGACGGAGGGATCCACACGCAGCCACAAAGGGGCGGGAGAAAGAAAAAAGAAAAGAAAAAGAGAAGAAATGAATGAAAAGGGACAAGTGGTATTGTTAGATAATTAGCCCAGCAACACTTCCTGTTCAAAACAAGACAAAGTATAAATTAAAAACGGGGACTTCATTGGATTTCCCCAGTCTCTGAGTTTTAATAATAATATGGAGCCTCTTTTATGTTGCTGGAAACGAAGCCACCACTGCAGGTGATGTAATGGACATTATTCCTCCCCTCTCCACTCCCCAAACACTGATAAGCGCTCAGGCTGGAGAATCACCCTCACTTATCATACATCTCTCTCTACTGCACTGCTGAGAGCTGATTCCTCTCTCAGCAGCAACCTCCCTCACTTTCTCTCTCTCCAGCCCTAGTCTTCCTTTCTAAAGCCTCTCTCTCTCTCTCTCTAGCCCTATTTTTCTTTTCTAAAGCCTCTCTCTCTCTCTCTCTCTCTCTCTCTCTCTCTCTCTCTCTCTCTCTCCCTTAGTCACTCTATCTCTCTCTCTATTCTTATCTCCCTCTCTTTCCCTATCTCTCCTACTGTCGCATGTACACATTGTACTCCAAGCTTGACCCCAGGCCCCATGCTTCTATTATAAAGGCCCACAGCAGCTCTATCTCTGCTTCTGAACATTATTTATTTAGCAAAAAAGGCAATTACCCACAAGACAAGAGATCTCGCAGCAAGTTTGAGTGATACAGACTAGATGCTAATTCCAAGCCAAACACTATCAAACGTCGCCATTGCCACTTTAGCTGGAAGAAGTGGAAGACTTTGGTGCTTCATGTATTATCCTCGATCTCATCACTATCATCATCACCATCACCATCAGGGTTATCCAGTGCAGTAATCCCAAGAGAAGGTGAATTAAACACACATGAACCCCTCCACTGAAAATAGCCTCTTTAAGCATCTGTTCAAAGCACTCATGCGTGTCTCACTCTTTTGTTCAGCCTGTGTCTTTCCAGTGTGTGCACATTTAAAAATGCTATAGAAGAACCGCTGTGGAAACTCCATCTAGGAACCTTTATTTATAAGGTTGTTTTCCCAGACAGAGTTTGTGTCTAGTACTGAATTACAGTTTCCTTTCAATTCAGAATCTCAGATCTAAATGCTATGATCTCTGACCTATGGTCTACAATCTAACACCATGTCCATGTCTCCCACACTCAAAAGCCCCTCGACCTTTTGACAGACCTTGAGAAACATCATTGTTACTCTGTATCATTATAAATTCAAATGCCAATCTATTTCACAAACCAGCCACTGGTTTGTCATACACATCTTCTCCCTAAATGACCAGAATGACCTTGTTTTAATCACACACTTGTACAGTTTATTTATGAGAACACTAAAGATCCCCAGTACAGAACGACTTTTAAACCTCAGCTCCTCTAAAATGTAATTAATCTCTTTCATTCTTGTAAGGCTGCTATTGTAAAATACATCTATTATAAAATGTGTTAGGCAGATAAAACTGAATTTACTTGAACTAGAGCCAGTTTTGCAAAAGCATCTTACAGTTAAGATCACCTTAGTGGAAGAGAGGGTGTTCAGTGTGTATCTTGCCCTACCATTTACAAATCATTTTTGTGTTAAGATGTAATTGGGAAACCAAGTCCAAGCCGGATAGTGCGTGTGGGTGTGCGTGTGTGTGCATGTGCGTGTGTGTATGTTTGTGTGTTTATGCTTATTTATGCATGCTTGTAAAAACCTGCATAAAGTGTAGATCTACTTGCTTGTGTTTCCTCAGTTGTATGTTGACACAACCACTGATGACAGATGCACTGACCTGTGCTAAAGCTCTCTCTCTATCTATCTCTCTCTCTCCCCTGCTCCCCCCCCGCTCTCTCTCTCTCTATCTCTCCCCCGCTCTCTCTATCTCTCCCCCGCTCTCTCTCTCTCCCCTGCTCTCTCTCCCTCTCCCCCCCTCTCTCTCCCCGCTCT
>JBBJLS010000148.1:15403411-15418132 GCA_037577275.1 Bryconaethiops microstoma | reverse complement strand
CTCTTCCGATCTAACTTTAAAATTTAAATGAAAAAAATTATTTCCTGTAAGAATTGCTTTCCAATAGGTACAAGAAGTAAAACACGATCCCCCCCCCCCCCCAAAAAAAAATGCTTTAGGACTGAGTGCGTTTTGGAAATTTGCTCTTCAATTTCAAAGCTATGTTAGCATTAATGTCAATTTCATTAGACCAATGAAATGTTAGTCTTTTAGGTTGTTTAACAAAAGTTGATATGCTCAAGTAATCATGCAAGCTCTATTTTTAATTGAAAAAAGAACAAAGACAATATGTTGAAACTGAGACTTTTTTCTAGGAAAATATGTTCATTTTGAATTTGATACCAGCAACATGTTTCAAAAAACCTTGGAACAGGGGCTTGTTTACCACTGTGTTGCATCACCACTTCTTTTAACAACACTCTGTAAATGTTCGGGAACTGAGGAGACTAATTGCTGGAGTTTTGAAAGTGAAATGTCATCCCTTTCTTGTCTGATATTGAATTTCAAGGCTTCTTCTAGTGTCTTTTGTTATTCTGCTTCTAACTTTTCTGAAGTACACTGCTGGCATCAGTTTCAAAATGAGAATATATTTTTTAAAAACAATACTATTTCTAAGTTTCAACATCTGTTATGTTGTCTTTGCTCTGTTTTCAATTAATTAGGATTTAAATGATTAGCAAATCCTTGCATACTTTTTAATCAAGTCAAATGATCCACACCACATATAGTCTGTTACTACAAAACCTTAGCCTTACTTACACATTCACACACACACACACATTTAAAATGGTCAGATAAAAGGACGATTCAGGATGAAGGGTGAAGTGTGTCCCTTGCGGTTTTGAAGTCATTATACATTAAAAGCAGCTCCGCTCACACTCTATTAGGTAATGTCACCAACACTTAAAATAATATATCTTCAGGGCTCCATTACCCATTTATTACCACTGAACATATTTCAAGGTCATCAACAAACCAACTATTTCACATATTGAGACACAGACAGTTTTCTGGATCATAGGATAGGACAGAGAGTGGACCTACCAAGTAAATCACAGGCTTTAAACAACATTTCTTACTCTCAATGTGGGATAAAAGCAGTTAAGTGTTTGACATTTCCAAGTGTTTTTTTTTTTTTGTGCCTGAGTGCATCTGCCAGCACCCAGCTGACTAGTAGCCTGGTTTCTGCTTTAATTCAGGGACTGTGGTGATATATGGCTGGCTGCAGAACTGTGGATGTGTGCTATTACAGTGGGTGTTCTTCATAGAAAAAAAGGTTAATAATTCATTCTTTTTAATTGTTGTTAGACAAAAAAAAAAAGAATAAATGTGTCGCTCATGACACGAGGTTCAAAGACAACACAAAGGCAGAGCAGAGCTTTTATTAGCGCATGCCCTTTAGTATTGTTTCCCAATTCCGCACGCAATTATCCCATTCACTCCTTTCCATCCACTCACCGAAAATGTTAAAAGAAACAGAAGTCAACACTGTAATTGGACGTGTCTCAATGGGACCTACATGAACACAAGTCATATCACCGCGGCGCAGCACACAGCAACCTTTACTTCAAGGCCGTTCTGCCGAGGCAGGTCTCCGGATTAAATATCATAAACTCGGCCACATTATGAATGCCGCTCGAATGTAAGAGAAAATGTCCATGTTGAACGGTGTCTCCATGGTGATTCACAGCGCAAGTGGTACGATGATCTTGGTACTTGAACGAGGTCAGTGATTCAAGTTGGTGGTAAATAAAAAATAAATAAATACAAAAAAAGAATGTGTGGGCCCTTCTAAATATAATCATGAACAATGTTTATTTATTTATTTAAACACCAATTTATTTATTTAAAAGTTTGTACTAAAGTGCTGGGATTTTCAAAAGTGCTTTGTGATTATAAAGACTATTATATGATGATCTGCCTCAGACAAATCTCTGTTATGTGTTGTGAACATCTTGACCAATGTCAGGCATTTCAGATGAGTTCCTGTGAGTGTTTTTTTGATTAATGGCATTTTTATGCTTGCATCTATTTACTTTTAGTTAAAATAATGATGGTCAGTCTGTAACTGTTTAACATCCAGATTAAAAAAAAAGAAAGATAATCAAACCAATAACCACAAGATGCTGTGCATTTCTGTGGCTTTACCATGAATTAGCCTTTTGACCCCACGCAGTCCCTGCCAGCTGCTCTGTATTTCACTGTAATGGCTGTGGATGACTGTAATTTACTGAAGTGAATTCTGAATGAAAACACAACAATTACAGTGATCTTTGACACACATTTCATTACAGATGGTTAGGTATTTTGTTTTTTTTTGTTTGTTTTTTTTTTAAATCAAGTGTTCCATTTTTTTTTCTTTGAGGCTGAGAATTACAGCACTAAAAAGAATAATCAAATATGGAGACAGACGAGTCTGAGAGGATTTCTGTAAGGTCTAGCCCTAGATCTGAGTCAGTCACTGACACTACTGGAGAATCCTCTCCGGACAGCCACGCCAGAGATTCGCACAGCCCCATAATAAGAAGATCAGGATCACCTGAGTACCAGGCCTAAGTGGATATATATAGATCTAAGAGACATTCTCTCAGTTTGAAGTATACTAAGCCCTGCCTAGTTACCAAGTGGTTACCAAGCGGTTCCGTGGTCTATGACCCTTTTCTGGATTTTTGGCTGACTCTTTCACCTTGTGAAGTTGTCTTTGACTGCTTCTTATTGGGTTTCCTGGTTTTGGACTTTGCCTCTTGTATTTGTGAGCTGCATCTTGGATTAAATCTACTCAGTGTACTCTGCATTTGGGTCCATATCAGAGTATCATTACAATGTCTTCTTACCAAGATGATGATCTGGCAGTGAGTTCAAGCTGGTTCACTGAACGTAGGGCCACATTCACGTTTTTACGTGAAACAACTACAGTTGGCAAACATAAACTCAGTATTGATAACTTGGCCAGTTACTTCAACTGAACACCAGCTTCAACTAAATACCAGCTTGTTTTTGATTTATAGAGGTAATGCAGTTTAAAGCCTGTGTGTTCACCTATCATCTCTGTTTCACTTCCAACACTAACTCAATGAACAAGTGAGGTCGCCATCAGCCTCCTCCTGTATTAATTATCAGTAAAAATAAAAGCTCAAATAAAGTGTACTTGGCTGTTACCCACTGGATAAATTATTTCATTTCTCTTACTTCAGTCTTTTAGAGAAATGGAGAGGCCTGCAAAATAGTAGCTGGGCAGAATATTTTTAACAGCTCCCAGCTCCATGCTGATTCCAATCCTTTGTTTTTTTTTAGTTAATTAGAGGTGTGGAATTCAATCTTTTATAACTGGATGAACTTATACTTGAAATGTTCTGTTTTTATGATGCATGTCGTTTTAAACACTGATAAATTAGCGTCCGTAAACTCTCAGGAATCCACAAGAGTGTTTTAGGGTCTAAAGTGTTGAGGCATTTTGTTAAAATCCTTATTTACAATATAATCTTTTTTTTTCAGTTTCCTTGGGGTTTCAGCCAAGGATTGCATCTCTAATTGTAACCATATTCTACATATCTATAACATAACCATTGCACAATATTTATGAAATATTTATAAACCTTTAATTTTTACACACAATTGTTGGGTATGTGACAAAAGATTTTATTAATTTTCAGTTTTATGCTGTTACTGTATGCTGTCCTCTCCTGCAATATTGTAAGTCTTGCACTTTCTGTTTGCACTCCCTATAGTCCAGTCTGGTCCACACATGTGCAGTCTTGCGTTGTTTAATGCTGTTTCGATCCACTGTGTACCCGTGTAGATGGTTGAAAAGACAATAAACCTGACGTGACTTGACATAAGGTCAACATGGTATCTCAGGTCTAGTGTATAAATGTGTGTGTGTGTGTCTGTAAGGCGGCGGATGTGGTATCTACTATTAAGCGCGGTACTGATATTGACTGACGTGTGCAGGTTAGCTTGTGTGTGTTTACGAGTTTGATACACACAGACTGGCACATTCATCTGACCGTGCCAGGCCCTGCAGTGAGGCACACACAAGGGCACTGTTTCTGGGCCTTATCCAATTGGCTGGTCCCCGCTTTCTGCTGCAGCTAAACCGCTCACACATGGCACAGAATCAGTGATGGCTCTCACACACACACACACACACAGTGGGAGGTGGGACAGGGGTCTGGTGACAAGCTGCTGAGTCTCTACCAACATCCATCACAAGCCCATGGTCTTCACACACACCTGCTGTTTCCCTATGAAGCTTCGTCTCTCTTCACACCAGAAAACCCATCCATTTCACACAAAAGGAATAACTTTGTGTATTTGTGTGTGTGTTTTCTGCATGGTTGCACTCAGAGTCACAAAAGTTTGGATATTTGATATTTTATACACAGCAATAACAAACTAGCAATAATTAGACACTGAAATGTATTTTTAGACAGTCTATTCAATATTTAAAGAATTCTGGAATCAGCACAAATAAATATGACTATAATGAACATGCCGGGTCCGCTAACTGACCGGTGAGGTATGCGGCACAAAAAAACATCAGGTTTCGGGATCATTTTTACATAGAATGGGCTTGTGTCTGACTTAGGTCAGAGTAGGAACTGCTTTCTTCTCCACGCTGCATATACACGCTAAACTGTTCCACACAAACAAAGGAAACCTACTTCCCAACTGCCACTGCAAATACTGTATATTGCTTAATCCTGTTGCTCCTACTGATGCTACTTTTGCACAATTACTGACTGTCTAAATCAACTTTTTCACTTTTTCTCACACTGGACTACTCTGCTTCTACAATACAGTATCTGTACTAATACTATATTTATTCAAATTTGTACTATTACGTCTCCTGTCAGCAGTACTGTGAGTTTGTATGTTGTCTTGTAGTTTTTTTTCCTTTAGTCCTGTCCTGCCTGCACTTGTGTAGTCTTGTATAGTGTTGTGGTGTTTCTGTTTGTATTTTTTGTGCTGCACCACGGTCCTGGAGGAACGTGGCTTCATTTCATTGTGAACTGTCTATATGGTTGAAATGACAAACACCCACTTGACTTGACTGCTTGATTTGATTTGAGTCTAATGAGTAATTCTTTATCTCTTACACCTTTTTTTAAAAAACTCTTTTCTCCACACAGACACACACACCCACTGTCTGTGATAATAATATCAGCTTGTTCTCACTAATATTAGTGAGAACAAGCTGATTTGGGCTCAGGTCGAGTTTTAAATTTAGCAGTACAGGTCAGGCCAGGAAGCGTGTGGTCTCACAGCTGCTTTTATGGATTAGGTTTGGGTTTTCTGACGACCAAAGACTAAGGTAATCTGCTCCTGATGATATAAGGAAATCTTTATTTAATTATTACTTAATTTCTGATATTAAGCAGTTTTCATTGCTGACAGACTCAATATTTTTACACCTTCCTACTAATTATGTGAAACTAATGAATTAAATTGCACAGCACAGCACTCATAGTAATTTCATTTTATACTTAACTGCAACAAATGTGGCAAAACACTGATTCCAAGCTTTTAAATGTTAGTGCATGTTCATGAACGTAAAAGAAATTCAAATGCAGAGACTTCATCTTTCTCCACATGCTGAACCCCACTCGGCAATGCAAAAAGCTCAGGGTCAAATAACGCCTAAGGCTACCACCATCACACACACACACACACACACACACACACCGACATATATACACAGACACAGACATTGACAGCCATAAACATCTCCAGACATAAACAAACACACTTCTAAATGTCTACTCATTCAGCGTCCTGCTTGCCTCACAGCATCAAAGCAAGGAAGCAACAGTCAAAGGGAGGCTTGCCAACCAATCAATAGTCTAACTGCCTACAGGCTCCTCTCTTACAGCTCACATATACTATACATGGAAACACTCACATGCTTACCATGACTATACACTTATCTTCTGGGCCATTTTGGCATTCGTTATAGTTAACACATGCAGTACGAGTCAGAATTTTATGAATTTGAGCTCCTGAGTGAAGATCTGTGAGGCCCTATCACTGAGAGATCAATGATCAATTCCTGGCCAAAAATCCAAGACATCTTAATTGACCTTGCTTTGTTTGGGTGGGCAGGATGGCCCTCCCTCTGTTCCCATCAATCCAATGCTGGCTGACATAACCATTTTTTTCAGTTAATGTGTGCTTTCCAAGGACATTACATTAACGACAGTTTGTCTCAGAGTATGAACTCCAGAATGTTAGCCTTCACCATTCCAGAGCTACTGGCATGATGTGATGTGGAAATATACACACCAAAGTTTGTAGTCCAATAATCTGCAATAATTTCCAATGTTTCCTCTAAAATCCAGAGTATCCTCTGCACCTTTGGGAAGAGGAAGGTTTACACTAGAAGTTGGAACAAGATTAAATTGTATTCAACCACACATGCATTAGTGAGGTTTGGACCGTACATTCTAATCCAGCTCATCCCAGAGTTACTGGATGGAGCTCAATCACTCGAGAACATGCAGTTCCACTGTGCCACGGCCCACCGCTGGAGCACTTTATAACCCTCACCTGTGGGCACGATTACCTTAGGCTCAAGACCGGCTAGTCCACAACATCTGATCCTATTGGAAATGCCTTTCTATGGAGACTATATAAGACATGAAAAATGGGGGTACATTAAATTAGCTGAATTCTTTAATAATCAGAATCAGAGTCAGAAAACTTTATTGATCCCGGAAGAAATTGCTTATAAGAAAAGATGCGTAGATACTTTAGGACATATAGTGTAGCTAGTGGGTGGGAACCTCCAAAAAATAAACTGGGTAGAAAACTTGTCAAAAATCACATAAAAAAAATGTAATTACTTTAATTTGATTTTGAAAGAAGAATGGCCACAAAGATTTGTAAGCATAAATCAGCTATTAAATTTTTGAAAGGTCTAAGCGCTAATGAGTTCTTATATTATATCTATGGTGTAAATGAGTTGGGAAAGTATTAACATGTGTGATTGGTTTCCACAAAATCACATTTACCAGACGCTTTTTATCCAAAGTGACTTCCATTCAATCACTACAGGGGACAGTCTCCCTGGAGCAACTTGGGGTTAAGGGTCTTGCTCAGGAACCCTGTGGTGGTATGCTGGAGGTAGGATTCGAACCCATGACCTCTTGGTCCAGAGGCAAGTATCCTACCACTAGGCCACCCCCCCCTTGACTGTATAATTATTGAAAACTGACGAAAAAAAAAAAACTTACTTGAAATAAAAGCACTTTAAACACCTCTCTAAATGCTTGACCAGCTATACAAGCAAATAAAGCTATTTTGTACACAACTCCTCTGGCAGAACACATGTATGTGTACTGTTTTACTGCAATGGCCTTGTGTAGTCTTATCTGGCACTAAACCAAGAGAGTGCAGGGCTACATTCTTGAGTTCTAATAGCAATTTCTTCCTCTTCTGCAGCCAGCCGAGTGTCAAAACCTCCCCTCATAGCATGTAATTTCATTGAGGCATCTTGCAGGTGCTGAGAAAGAAAGGATTATCTCCATGAGCTGCACGGAAAAGCGCTCGGTCGCATCTGTCAAATGAAGATGCAGACAGGCAGTGACACAGTATCAGCAAACTGATTAGACATGCTTGTGGGCTAACTCGCCAATCGGGCCAAACGACAACAGCACGGCTGCACTGGGCAGGTGCGCTCATCTCACACTCTCTCACCCCTCTCATGATCACCCCTCTTAACACCACGTTAATGGCCTGCTTGATTAATTGGATTAAAGAATTAGAGTGATGCAGATACAAATCGGTTGTCCATTAATGGGTCTCACTGATGCTTCACAATCACTAAGTGGTACTTTTGGAGTGTTATGAAATTATATAACACTGCATTAAAACCATGGCAATCACTGATGCACAAATGCTCCACAGTCAGTAGTTCTGCTACTGACCCAACTAAAGTTTCAGAAAGTCTACGAAACTGGACTGAGCCAAATTCATTTACATGGGTTGCCACAAACTGTGTGAAGACAACCAAGTCTGCACATATATGTGTTTTGGCTCACACATGCACTGCAAGGCTTTCTGGCACTGACAAGATGCTATTCTGGCTTTACTATCTAGCCTCAGCAGCAACGCAATTGGATCAAATATATAGTATTGCAGGAGAGGTGGAAAACACAATTGAATAATCAAACCATTTAAATACCCAAACCTCTCTTAAATAGTTCAGCTGGTATTAGTCTGGACAACATTTATTAACAGGTCAACATGTATTAAGCTTAGTTCGATTAAGACTATAATCAGACTACAACAATCAAACTGATGGTGGCTTAAACGAGCAGTTATAGTGAGATTGGTGTCGATCTGCATGAAAATGTAGGTAATGTTGCAAAGTGCCATTTGTATATGCACACTGCCAGTCAAAAGTTTGGACACACCTTCTCATTTATTATTGGCTACACTGTAGATTAATATTGAAAACATCACATATTGCTCTCATGACAGCTTTGCACACTCTTGGCATTTTTTCTTGGCATAAGATTTATGAGGTATCGACCTGGAATGGTATTTAATTAACAGGTGTTTCTTCGTCAAGAGTTCATTAGTGGAATTTCTTGCCTTCTTAATGTGTTTGGGATCATCAGTTGTGATCATCATCATTATGGCAAGAACCACTTAAGTAAAAAGAAACAACAGTCCACCGTTAGCTTATTACAAAACATATTCTGGTTTGTTTAACTCATTTTTTGTTTACTGCATAATTCCATGTGTTTCTTCATCATTTTGTTTTCAAAATATTTCTACAATGTAGAAAACAATAAAAAGAAAGAAAAACATTGAATGAGAAGGCGTGTCCAAACTTTTGACTGGTAGTGTATATTCCAGGTGGTTTTGTTTGTGGTCAACACCACAAATCAAGCTGAAGTAACATTACTCTGACTAAAAAATACTTTCCAGATCAGACTGTGTTCCTACACGGAATTCATTTAGCATAGTTTTGGGCCTTTTACTCCTTATACGCATTAAAAAAGCAAAAATCTTTGCAAGCAAAATCATCTCATACCAGAGCAATCAGTCATTTTTTTATTGCACAATTAGTTTACTAAGTCACACCTAGAAACTCCACCTTATGTCAAGCAAATGTGTATATATATTACATTTGAAACATGATATAAGCATCTACAGTTCCAGTTCCATGCATAATAATAAGATACAGTGATTCAATATAAGTCTATAGATAAGATTATGTTGCTGTTAACCTAAGAATCTGAGCACGGAGTGTAACATTCTGAGTATTTTCTTAGTAGTTTTTAGATGTTTGATGAGAAGAACTACATATTGTGTCACATAGCCAGTTTCCTCTCTTTCAGTGATAAACATAAAAGCCCCTTAAATGCTAATAGCGCCCATCTATGAGAATCTTCAACCTGTTAAACATGAGTAACAGCATCTAAAAATGGCTAAAACTTGCTACCATGTGCTACAGAGCTGTGGTGGTAAGGAGTAATAATACATTAAATTGCAGGACCTGTACAGCTGATGCATGAGTTTACTTACGGGAGGGTCTTGATCAGTTGCCATAACAGTTGTTATAACTGTTCCCTTCACAGCATTAGGAGCCACCATGCCTCTATAAACAGCCTGAGTGAAGACTGGAGCAAAATCGTTCATATCCTGGAAGAACAAAAAAAACACAATAATAAAGATCAGATACTAAAACACACTATATCATCAATTCTACACTGCGGAAATGTCCTAGAGAACAATTGTACTGATGTTTAATATAGATCTAAGTGTGTTAACCAACCTGAATCTAAGGTGATATTACAATGCAAGGAGAAGTAATTGGTTAATGGGCAGTGCTATCTTTCATTCCTTCAGTACTATCTTTCAGTAGAATGTGTGATGCTCCTCGCACTCCGCTGTCATTCGTAGATGAACTAATCCACAAGAGAAAATAGCATACAGCAGATGCTGGAAGAAAAGAGGAAAGATGATTCTAAATCATGCTGGCCAGTGAAATGGGATTATAGGGGGCAATAATAGTGAGGTATGAATGGTGTTTGGTACAGCTATTTGGCCCAGGTGAAATAACACATTCTCCTACACCTTCACATGGCTCTCTTCGACCTCCAAGTGACAGCTATTGTTAGAAGCTCATCAGTTAGCCCCTCTGCAAAAAGGTATGCATGTGTTGGTGTGTAACTTACAAAAGAAATGAGAGATCAGTCTGTAGAAATTAGTTTTAGCGCTGTAAGTTACCACGTGACTATCTGTAAACTGCACTGGGGCAACTGGGGCCCGCACTGAGCAATTCCTTATCAACACTACAACATATGGGTATCGGTCAGTATATCCCTCGCTATGTCTACTGCAACCACAATCATGGCCAAAGACAGGAATCTATGTGCAGCCACTGGTGATGCTTTTAGGGTAATGAGAAAAAAAGATCCCCTCCATACATTAGCCAATATTGTCCCTGGCTCTGAGTGCTGCATGATCATCATGCTAGAATTTTAATTCCAGCACTGGTATTTCATCCACATAAGACAGCCCGGAGTTGTCATAGCTCTAAAAGTTTAATTACTTTTTATTTTCTATACAGACATAGATTATTTACATAAATATATAATATACTTGAGATTCAAATGTAGTGTATTATGCACTATTATTTTTAAAGTACTGCTGTATAAGCTTTTGTACATATTAAAGTATTGCTTTTGTACATATTATATGGACAAAGTAATAAACATACTATATGGACAAAAGTATTGGGACACCTGACCTCCGCGAAAACCGGCCGAGACCTAAAGCGTTGTGTGCTGCTCATACCCCGAGCACAAAAATGCAACAAATGTTCAAAATAAAAGGATTTTAAAAAGCTGTGTTAACGTGCGATAAAATAATTGTCGCCGTTAATGCGTTAACACGATTATGACCACAATAACTCTAATGCAGCCCCAGCTTCCAAACATTTTCAAGGTTTAATAGGTAGCATCCTAAAACACCTGCCGATAGATCAAACCAGTGTTTCCCACACACACACCACACATACAGCTTCAATTTGGCTATGGTCTGAAAAATCCGAATAACTTTCAAAAGATTAATAATAAATGGAGATGACGGGAAAACAGGTGACAATAGAATCCAGATGGAAAAGAAGGTAGAAGAAGAGTGCAGATTACATGGGGGGCAGTGTGTTTTCTTTTGCTCTTATCTGGGTTTGTTCTCTTTTTTCCTGTCATGCAGGAGGAATGATAGAGCAAAGTTTTTCTCCCTCCAGCAAAACAAAGACCTGAAAAACTTAAAGCCATCTATGATGAGTCACCTCTACATATCAATGAAATTCACTCCACTTCAGGTGAAGACTCAGTCTCATTTTTCTACCCTACCTGCGCTGCAGTATATCTCGCACTTGGCACACCTAGGTAGGGGCTGAGGGTGGATTTAATTGGTTTTCCGTGAGAAAAGATTCAGATACGAACTCTGTTTTCCCCTACGACTCAAGAATCAAGTCACATCAGAAGGAGAGTGTCAGATAGCGCAGGATCCAGGCGTTCCTGTGCACCAGAACAGACGCTCCTCAGTTGTTCGCAATCCAGAAAGAGAACGAGACGAACACAGGAAACCTTTAGATTGTAATTCTGCGCCACAAGAAAACAGTCAACGTGATCCATCAACACACAGCTTTGTGAAGAGAACACAAAAGCTTAAAATCCACATGAGGAGCAGAGACACAAAGACTTCAAAAGCACAGCAGGTGAGCCGGGGACAAGGAAGATGAGACGTTTCTCACTAAATCCATTTGACTGGCTCCTAAGTCCCGCCTCTGATCTCTTATGAAATTTAAAGAGATGATAAAGTGAAACTATCTAATGACTTAAGGGATTAAACTGCATAAACACATTTTAAAGCAAAGAGGGAGGGGCAAACAATTGAGAGGTGGGGAATTGTTGATTTAAGAATGTAAGATATGTAGCAGTGAAAACACAAACACACTCCAAACAAGCACAAACTGCAGTTGTGACAAAACCTAATGCAGCCAAAGGAGTAGAAAAAATGCTTGTATTGTACTTGTAATCTAATGTAATCTTTATCATATCATTTAGAGCCAGTTTCATTCAGGTTTGAAGAACAACAACAAAAAAAAACACACAAAATGAAATATTTTGCTAAGAGCGAAATAGAACCAAAAACATAATCATATCAGTTTTTTGTGTTTTTTTCCATACAGACGGTCATGGTGTGCTGACTATTGCTTACTTGCAAGCTTAACCAACAAACCAACAAAGCAATTAAGCTGCATTTTTAAGATGATATTTGTTCACAAATATTTAATTTGTTTATATGTTCTATGAGTGGTATTGTCTCCTATCTAATTCATGTCAGTCTTTTTCCTGCTTAGCACACCAGCATTTTAAATTTTATCAAGAGATACCAAGAATGAATATTGCGTTGTTGTCGTATTTGTACTGAAACAGCTGCACTATGCAGTTAAAATGTCATAATAAATGCTTACATTTGTCAAACAACATGAAAAGGTAAGACAAAAGTCATCAAATGTAATCCAGTAATAAGCCATAAACCATTTTTATACCTGTCATGGCAGCATGCTTTATCTTGGGATGCTTGATGGCTGGTGTTTTTCCTCAATTGTGTGCAACTGTGTAAATGATATGCTGTTCACTTATGAAGGTAAAAGTAATGTCTGTGAAATAATTATATTCGCTTTAATTTAGAGCAACATGCAGATTTACAAACAGTAAAACATCTTATCAAATGTCAGTGTAAACATGTCATCATTAATACAAATACACCTGATGGTTTGAATCACTTTGTAGTTCAATTTATTTGTTTATATTAGGTTTACCTACAGCCTGTGTAATAGGAATGAAACGTTTGGATTATTTTACTCTATTCTAATTTATTCGGTTTAGGAACTGAATGTTGCAAATGCTGTTCTGCTGAAATTATTAACCAAAAACATTTTTTGTGAGTTTATTTTGTTCATCTCAAAACAATCAGTTGGTGCCATTAGTTCTAACTCCCAACATATGTGGGAACCTGTAAATAACTTGCTTATTAATTCTTACTTACAGTCCCTCTCTTATTTACAGCCTCTCTCTCTCTCTCTTTCTCTCACTCACACACACACACACACACACACACACACAGCTGTAAACTGGAGGTGGCTAATCCTTCCGTTTTGATCCTATGGCTAATCTTCTGAGACGCTAGCGAGTATTCTTGCTTAAATCTGGACATAATTGCAGTCACAAAGCTAATGAGTCATTCAGGCCTGGAGTAGCAGTGCCAGCGCTGTAACTCGAACAGCGCTTCATCTGTCAGTGTCGTCACTGTCAGCCAGAGAGAAAGTAGGCAAAGACTGGCATAAATCCTGACAAATGCACCATGGGGCCCTTCACCCAAAAAAATCTGGCAGCACTATACCTCTCTCTGTCTCTCTCTCTCTCTCTCTCTCTCTCTCTCTCTCTCTCTGCTAATTGAATTCTGAGAATAAATTTCTAGATACTGCTGGAACGCCATCAACGCCGCTACTTACTTTTACAGATAGTGATAGAATGATGTCTACTCCAAGTGGACAGCCTCTCTTGCAGCACTTGTTTTTCACTGGAACCACACTCACTGAGCGTAGTCAGCTAAAGTGTGGCAAAGCTAAAGCTGTGCAGTTACGGTGCGTCTCATTGATAGATAAGATGCCAGGTGAGCAGGCTGAGTATTAACACTGCATTCAATCACTGCTCTTACCGTGATCCTTACTAGGACTGTGGCCACTCCAGGGGGCAGGAGCCCTTCGTGATCAAGCGCTTCCACCTGGAACGTGTAGTTAGCGCCGTCTCGGCCCAGGGCCTCAAAGTCCAGAGCCTGCAGAACGGTGAGAGCCCCGCTGAGCCTGTCCACCGCAAAGAGCTGCTGAGCTGCATCAGTCCTTATCCTGTAGGTTATATTAGAGACTAGATCTGCGTCTACCGCCTGGGGAGAAAGAGAGAGACACCATTGCTCATACATTTGTATTTCTCACCTGCTGCGTTCAAATACCGTAGATACATTTTTGAGATACATCTTGAGATACATCTTTTTGACAGTGAAGAAAATCAGTGAAGTATAAGTGAAGTTCAAACCTGACCAGAGACAGACACTTATTTGGGAACTGCTCTCCGAAACACAATATGGCTTCGGACAGGTCTCTCAAGCTCCAATGCGCAGTTTCATCAGTTAATAGAAGCTTGTATTATTGTAACCTTCACGAGCCTTGTAACGAAACTAATGCTAGACACCAGGCATGTCTTAGCACACTAGCAAGGGAAAACGGTGTAAATTAGATTTTTAAACCACCTCTTTAAAGGAAAGGCTCCAACGTGTAACAGCTGATGACAGCTGACAAGACCAAAAACAAGGAAAGTGGATCAGACAGTGAAGATAATGATAGCCGACAAGGCCGGCTGAACTTGTGGGAGACCAACTGTTGCCGTCTTAAGGATAAATAAGTTTAGAAAAATATATTAATATATTGAGTCACACTAATGACATAACAGTTCACAGTGGACACACATCAGCTCAGAAAGACAGAAGCCAACAAGCATGAGGATGTGTGTACCAGAACACACACTAACATGCATGCACACTTGTGTTTATTTGTTTACACAACACACACATACACACACACACACACACACACACACACACACACACACACACACACACACACACACACACACACAC
>JBBJLS010000148.1:15350422-15393995 GCA_037577275.1 Bryconaethiops microstoma | reverse complement strand
GCGTAGTGATTAGAGCGTAGTGATTAGAGCGTAGTGATTAGAGCGTAGTGATTAGAGCGTAGTGATCAGCGCGTAGTGATCAGCGCGTAGTGATCAGCGCGTAGTGATTAGAGCGTAGTGATCAGCGCGTAGTGATCAGCGCGTAGTGATTAGTGCTGTTTCTGTGCACCTTCCGCTGCATGGTTTTGCTTTTCACCTTTCATTTACTACACTGGCGTACATCTGTGATACACCACTTTATGATAAATCACTTTGGAGGAAAAAGCATCTGCCTAATGATGTAAATGTAGTTAACCTAATTTGCATTCTCTGCCTTTTCGTGTCCTTCACACCAAGATACTGACATTACAGCTTCTTCCATTAGAACATTCAACTTGAACCGAATACTGGCACTACCTGCACCCACTTTCGTTGCTTATTCTTGCACAAACAGCCACTGCTATTCTAGTATTTGTGTATTTATTGGTTATTGTTGGTTATTGTTGGTATACTTCATATTATGCACTATTGTGTAGGAGTTTTCCTCTCCCTCATACAGACGTATAGCAGACCTGCAATGGAGACGTTTTCCATCCTGATACTTAGAATAACCAATGATTACGAATGGCTTTTCTAAAAGGTGATATAGTTTCAGAATCAATTTATTTAACGAATGTTATAAAGTGCCGTGGACCAGGTCCATTTATTCTGATGGTATAAACTGTTTTTGCATGATCTGCAATGTCTGGCGTGTCCGCATCCTCCCTTTTTGCAGAATTATTAGGCTTTATATTCCAGTCCAGCCAGGTTTTCATCTCAGATTTCATCTCCGAGGTTTCATTTTTAGCCCTCCTCATCTATTTCACAACAACAGATGGGCCGGACCCGGTTCTCTTAATTGGTTCATCCGCTGATTGTTTCAATATATAATGCCTGATACATGACAGAACATCTGTCTGTGCTGGTGGCCAGCCCATTAAACCGTTTAATGATCAAATACATACCTGACCCTAATTAGAGTCTTCTAAATGAGTTTAATAGCTGATTTCAGTGGCTGGCTCCAGCATATTTTCTCACTAAATGCTCATATCCACCGTCTCACAATTGCAAAACCGCTTTCTCTTCCATTCTAGGGATGTGACTGCCAACATCGAAGTCATGCAGTTGGATTTTGAGATGGAGAACTTTACCAGCCAGTCAGTGACCAGGAGGATCAACTGGAACATTGATTACCGGGGCCAGAACCCGCCCCCAGACTCGGACAAGGTGGTGACGGAGCTGACAGTAGTTCAGAGAGACATTCAGGCCATCATTCCGCTGTCTATGGTGAGTAAAACCTCATGCATCGTCTTCTCCTGATCACAGGTTAATGGAATAGTTACACTATTGTTCCTCTGAAGTTTATTTTAATTATTACTGTGAAATTCTGATGTAGCTATAAAACCAACGTTTGTGTCTCCACTACTTTTATAGCAAATACAATCTGGTTATAAACTGACATCTGATGTTGGTTAAAGAAAATGAGTCATTATGCAAATGCAGTCATGGTGTTTGGTGAGTGCTACCAGAGACATAATCAAACCCCTCCAAAGGCTACAAAAATGCTACAAAGTAGAACAAATGATGCACAAAAAATGGTTAACTAGCTTTTTCGGCTTTCTGAAACATCCCTCACACAAATTAAAATACACCATTTAAAAGAATGGAATGTTCTTTTCCAGATTAAGTACAGCAGGTCTTTGGGTTTTCAGCAGTTCTGTTCCTTCGACAGCGATTTAACCCGAATTTTGGTGTAAGTGGAAACACACCGTAGTCGGAGTCACGTACTGATCCTCACACAGCTGTAAAATCATATAAACACAACTAAGCCACAGAAAAAGGAAAAGGAAACCTCCCTCGCTCAGACGCCGCATTACTGCGTATTCTTCCACCACACGCAACCAAACTAGTTCCCCCGCGTAGTCTGTAAGTACGAGACTAACGGTGTAAACCGAAACACTCACATCTCAATTTCTCAAAGTTTTTATGGGACTGAGCGTCGTAAACTGGACACGGCGTATGTCGAGACTGTCGTAACCCGAGGACCCCTGTCGAGGAAAAACTGAGGGATTCACTAAATGTGGTGGAAAACAATCACCTTGTAATTTGCAGTTCTAAAACAAATACCGGCACAAGTGTTAAACTGCGGTCGGACTCGGCCAACATGACCCCAACTAGAGAGTCGGCAGTTAAAACAATGGAGAGGATTATAAAAGGAAATCCAGCACGGAAGAAGTTGGCTGTTTGTCAGTCGTGTGTAAAGTCTGGAAAACAGAGAAGACGTCAAAGACCCTCGAGACTTCAAGCCCTATAAATAGAAATATATAACCAAGCCAATGGAAAAGAAACGGGCAGAGAAAAGGAGTTGATGTTTGATGCAGGACTGTGAGAAAATGGCCAAATGAAGAAAGACTCGCATCCAGAAAAGCCAAAGGAGAAGCAGCAGAAACACCTGAAGAGACGAGAAGAGGTGAAGGAGCTTGAAGATCATGTGACAGTGATGCTCAGTGATGAATCTGCGTGAGTTGAGGAGATGATGGGACTCCTGGAGCTGCTCTGGTGAAACATGACGGTGACCGCCGGACGAGAACGAGCTCATTTCTTCGCTCAGGCATGATCCGGAGCTGCAGGTCATTTAGAGAAGAATCTTCACTCAAACAGTCAGCACACGGAAATTCTGGACACTTTTCTCATTCCACTGGCAGAGATCAGGTTGGTTGTTTTTGAAGTAGATTTTCAGGAGGATGATGCGTCTCCACCTCAGAGCAAAGAGGATTTAAAGAGTCGTATCAGCTCAGAAAACTGTTCTGAAAACAGTCCGGATCTCCATCCCATTGAAAATTTAGGGTGGCAGTAAAAAAAGATACAAGCTGATCTGCCAACCTGAACGCAGCTTGATGGAGAAGATTGTTTATTTTGTGAAGTACATGAATCAAAGAATTCAGGATCGAGGAGCAGCAACAAAAAGGGATTTTTGGTTTTTTTGAGGGGTTTTTTTGTACATCTTAAGTTTTCCACACAGGCATAAAAACAGGAGGCCCTTAAATGGCCCTTTTTATTCTTACTTTTCTTTTTATTCTTATTCTTATCTGTTATGCAGCAGCAGCCTGTACGGTTCAGTTCAGTCGTTTATTATTATTACTTATGTATTTAACTTTATTTTACCGGGACGTCCCGTTCTCTTTTGTAAGACCGCCCAGGCTCGCAAGCTTAGAACATTCCATACAATATACAACGATCCACGATATACAGCTATTCAGAAACGCTGTACTATCAAGAGAATAGCACCACGTCACCTTTACCACATTCCTTATAATCGCTTAAATTCAACAAATGATGTGCAATATCGTAAGCTGCCCTCTATGTGGCGCTAACTCACTAATTACTGTAACATCTTATGTGCAATATTATCACTTCTATTCATATTATAGTTGTTTCCACTGATTTTTATTTTTCTTACTCAGATTTAAATTTATTTTATTTGGATTTTTATTTTTTAGACTTTATTTAGACTTTATATTAGACTTTTTTAATTTATTTTATTACTGTATTTTGTCTTACTTTTTATTTTATTTTACACTACTACTCTGGTGTCTTGTGTCTCTCTGTGTCTGTCTGATGTGGCAGTCAGCACATAAACAATTTTCTCTGGGATAAATAAAGTTTTCTGATTCTGATTCTGATTCTGATGAGGGAGAGAATAAAGAGAGAATGAGAAAGAATGACTGAATGAGGAAGAGAATAAAGAGAATGAGAGACTAAGGGAGAGAATAAAGAATGAAAAAGAGAATGAGGGAATGAGGGAGAGAATAAAGAGAGAATGCGAAAGAAAGAGAAGGAGAGATTGAGAGAGAAATAAAAAGAGAAAAAAGAGAGTGAGAGAGAATAAGAGAAAGGTGTGAGAGAGAAAATGTGTGTGTGTGTGTGTGTGGTGTGTGTATGGGGGGGTGGCATTTACTATCAATGAAGAGCATAAGCAGCTGTGAGAAATTGGCCCATTAAGGTGCGTGATTAAATGAAAGGATTTTCACTTGGTTATCAGAGCTTGGCAGCAGAGGTGCATTTACATTTAATGAAGTGCCCAGGTGACCGCTGGCCATCCCAGGAGCGTCTCACTGTTGGCTTCTGTTTCACTCTATAGATATAAAACTATGCCAAAGAAAATGCCCTAGCTTGGGCCCACAACACTTTGAAAAGTCCAATAAATCCTTTATGAAAGGACTGAATGAATGATTTCCAACTTTTTTGTTCATGTATGACTTGTAAATGCTCTGCGTTTATAAAATAGAATGCTATGAGTGTAGTTTTTTGGGACGGCTGGAGTTTTACCCCTCCTGGGTGTCCGTCGGAAGCCGTGACGTTGAGGAGGTACTGGTCAGTCGTCTCTCTGTCCAGGGCCTTTGCCAAGAGCAGCAGACCTATACTGAACAGAAAGAAACGGAGGAGTGCACAGTGACATCACTGTTTACAGAGAACACAATACAAATACAATAATACAAAATAATAATACATAATACAAACACACTGTTCATGAAAAAAAGGTACAGAAACAGAGATAGAAAGGGATAGGTAATGATTACTGAGATCCCTCCCCACATACACATAGACACCCTACACACAAACACACACACACACACACACACACACACACACACACACACACACACACACACACACACACACACACACACATACACAATGCACCCATATAAATATAAAGTCTGTGTACCTATAAACATTTTAGGTACACAGACTTTATATTTACATTCATTGTTCATTTTATCAGCTCCACTTACCATACAGGTGCACTTTGTAGTTTTCAATTACAGACGACTGCCCATCTGTTTCTCTGCATCACTTGTTAGCCCCCTTTACAGCATTCAGAAAAGGTCAGGCTCCTCACAGGGCCATAGTGATCAGGTAATATTTGGGTATTAAATCATTCTTGGCATGTTAGTATGTGTGTGTGTGTGTGTGTGTGTGTGTGTGTGTGTGTGTGTGCTGCACTGAGTGTATCACACACAGAAGTACTGCTTTTAGAGTTTTTAAACACTGTGTCCATGCTGTTAGACACATCTAACCTGTTGGTCCGTATTGCAGACGTAAGGTTATGATTAACAGACAATGCGGAGAAAAAGATGAACTGCTGTTGAGTCTGACTTGTTAACCACACTACTGTTACTAGATGCGACAGTAGCCTTTGCTATAGTCTCTCCTAGCATTAACTATTCGTTATTGGCGACATTCCCAACACCTGCTCTGTGTCAAACATCTCTGGTCAAACTCATTTTGTTCAGTTTAAAACTTGTAGATCTCAGTCCACCCCAGACACTATTCGTGTCCCTCTGGGTTCTGTTCTGGGCCCTTTTCTATTTATTATCTTTTACCTCTTGTCAATATCTTCAGGAAATTTGTTATTCAGTTTCACTGCTATGCTAATGACACCCAACTCTACCTCTCCACCAAGCCTGACTCAACCCTTCCAGTCCTGATGATCTCCTTGAAATTAAAACATGCTTTCCCTCTAATTTTATCAGACTTGATAAAATGCTTGCGTGTCAATCTCAACAGTATTCTATCCGTCAAATCACACATTAACAATATCACCCAGTATTTCAACCTTCATAATATAAATTGCCTTCCTTCTTCCTTGCCATCTTCGTACATGCTTTGGTAACGTCACATATTGATTACTATTAATTACTAAGTCTATATTGATCATCCTCACTCAAAAGCTCACAGGCTTCAGTTGTTTCAGAATTCTGCTGCTCATGTCATTACCGGAACCACTGTTATAAAACACACAATTCTGGTCCTTTTCAAACTTCACTGCCTCCCTTAAATATTGTATTGATTTTAAGATGTTGCTTTTAACATATAAAGCTGTTCATAATCTGGTGCCTCTGTATCTCTCTGACCTCCTACACATTTACACACCCACCCATACTCTCAGATCTTCCTTTTCCAATCTACCCGCTACACCGTCTGGCATTCCCTCAGTTTAACTATGCTGCCTCTCGTCTCAGGCATTATCTCCCTAAAAAAATCCACAGCATTGATTCTTTTCCCGCTTCCAGTCTTAAAACTCACAATTTCAAACTATTCTCTTTGATTTTGTCCCTAGACTGCAGTCCAGTTTGCACTTAGGCTATTGTTTATTGTGTTTATTGTGTTATTTACTTTTTTCATGCTACATATTTCCGTATCATTTTCTGGTATACTTTATCTCACTCTGATTAACTTGTGAAGTGTCCCTGAGTGAATTGAAATAAAAGATGCATAATAATAATAATAATAATAATAAAAATAATATAGTCTGTATGAGCACATGTATGGTAAATGGAGCTGATAAACCATGAGTTCAAATGCAAACAGCTGTATCTACGAATTGGCTTGTCAGTGTATACAAACATTTACCTTTGAGAAACCATTAGCTGACTTAAATTCCTGACTGCATACTACACAGTATGCACAAATTCCTAACTACATACATTACACAGTAGTTTGATAGTAAAAACTTGATAACTCATACCATGTAACATAATGCTGATTCTAAAATCTGACTGGCTGAAGCACATACTTCACACACACACACACACACACACACACACACACACACACACACACACACACACACACACACAAAATTCCAAAACTGAATTGTGTATTAATGCACCAAAATCATTCTGCAGTTACAGGGATAACCTCTGATTGTGTTGCTTGGCAACCATAATCTACATTCACAACAAACTACATTGCTTATTGTTAAATTATTATTAATAATAATAATTAAAAAAAAAAAAATCAATCAGACATTTTTTAATGAAATTTGTTCCCTGCTTTTAGCTTGAAGATTAATAAGAAGCATTGTAAAACGTGTACATTTTCTGGGTTTGTAATTAAAAACAAAAGACTCAACATCACTGGCAAACAACATCACTGGCAAACCCTCTGCAAGACAACAAGCAGCTCCTAAAATATCCACACAAAGATTTTCATGAAGTAAATCACTGACTAGACTGACATGGCCAGCACTACTCTATAGAATATACAATGGCCTAATAACGGCAGAAGCAGCCCATTAAACCTGGCCGCTGCTTCCTCAGTGTATTTGTGTTGGGTTTGGCCCATGGTCGTAAAGCATCTCCCCAAAATCTCCATTCAAAAGTGCAGCATCATATGCCCTTCTAATGTCTTCATGTATATTAATGCAGGCTGGAGGATGGCGATAGAGACAGATCCAGTCTGCACCAAATGTGTCCAGCCTGCATAAATCCACTCACAGCAGCCAATAATGAGCCCATAAGGATGATGTTAGTAGCTTTAGGCCGACAGCACCACATAAAGGACCAGCGTGGTGTCCTGCAGAGAGATAAAAGAGCTAGATGCTTGTGTCTGTCTCTACAGTGTGATGGCCAGAGAGGGAGAGCTGTCACCATACCACTATTGATTAACATCTCATTATTAATTAGCATTCTCCAAGGACACTTACGGCCAAATTCACATCGAGGGGTAGGAGTCACGACAAGACACCTTAATGAGAAAGGACTTAAAAAACAACAAAAGGACTTTGGATGTTTGGCTTTTTTCCCCAGCTTGGGCCCAGGCTATTAATGGACCATACTGAGGGTGGCTGACAAATTCACCTTGCCCACAAATGAGCAAAGCATAGAATAAACATTCGACTAAATGACTTCACCTTACATTTGTCACTCTTCAAGTTTAGGAGTTTAAAACTGTACAACACTACGCTGGACTATTTTGTAGTGACCATGTCACCAACATTCGTGACCATGCTAATCTTGAATACACACACGCAGATCTGACATGGACTGAACACATACAGGTCCGGGTCAAAAGGGCTAGGCAGCGCCTGTACCATCTCCGACAACTGAGGACATTCCAGGTCTCTCCAGTGATCCTCAGGACTTTCTATTCAGGCGCTGTGGAAAGCATCCTTACACAGAACATCACATCCTGGTATGGAAATAGCTGTGTTCAGGGCTGAAAAGCCAAAAAGAGAATAGCTGTGTTCAGGACTGAAAACAGAAAGATCTGTGCTGCAGAACGCTGCTGCAGGTCCGGATCCTAAAGGACAGTTTTTCGACTTCTCTAATCGGGCAAAATGTTCCGCGCTATCTATCCTCAGGCCATTCGAGTCCTAAACCAGAACATGCCTCCCTCCCCTCATAGCATTACCTTAAGGGACTGATACAACACCTCAGGGTGTCATATTATATTCATTGTCTTATATTATATCTGTCATATTTCATAACTGTACATTAGTGTTATATGCTGCTATACTGTACATGTTGCTATGCTGCTATCCACCTCCTTACTTCTGTTTACATTGCTGTGCTAATATGGCACAATGCATTTTAACATCCCACTTGCACACTGTACACATGTAAAACTGCCAGATTGTTGCTTCACTTATAACTTATCATTTAAACTTAAAATACTATTCATATTTTACCTTTAACTTGTGTTCCTTTAACTTGTGTTCCAAGTTGTTTTGCTCTCATTTAGTTAGATTTCTTTTTTCAATTTAAAATTTGTATATTTTTTAATATTGTCATAAAAAAAGGAGTGTGTTGTACTTGTATAACTATGCATGTGACAAATAAAGAACCTTGAATCTTGAACACACAAACACAAAGGAAGTCTAAACCTAGCCTGTTCTTGCTACGAGCTTTTAATCACACTCACAAAAAAGGTTTTTATGTAAAATTGTCTCAATTGTGTGTGTGTGTGTGTGTGTGTGTGTGTGTGTGTGTGTGTTATAAAGACTGTAGAAAGCTATATGTTGTCTGGATCTTGTTAACACTGCTGCCAGACACGGGGGTGGAGGGTTGATAAAGGAGATAACTGTACTCTGCTGTCCTTTGCTGTGTGAGTGTGAGAGAGTGAGCGAAAATGTGTTTGTATGCTTGGCACACTGAGCTGTACCACTTTATTCCCCCAGAAACACATCTTCTCGGTCGACCTCTACACGATAGATCGAAGGCGTCCTTGCTAGCTTGTGAAACGGCAGCGTATAATAAAAATAAAACACTGAGCGCGATTTCACTCCTCCTGCCACAATCACTAGAAGTCTATACCGTATGAGGAGCAATAATTTCAATTTTTAACTGCATGTTTCGTTACCTTCTAACTATTTTTGTTTCTCTGACGGTGAAGAATTGACAATGGTCTGCTCCCTGCTCCACGAAGCACCCCCTCCCCCCTCCGCTATCAAATGCAAATGATGCTGGACTAAGAATATGGAGAGTAAAGCAGATGGAAGGAAAAAAAACAACTAAAAGAATGGAAAAAGGGAGTAGTGGAGGTTGAAGCAGAATGTTCAGTGGCTGAGACGTTTCGCTGTGGTGTCCAGCCATCATCATGTACAGCCACACACACACGGATCCTCTTATTTATGTGTTTATCCTAGGGACGCCCGAGCTCTTCAGGTTAATATTTAATCCAGTCTTCTAATAAATCTCCCTTCTTCCGTAGTCTCTCTCTCTCTCTCTATTTCTCTTTTCATCTTCCTTCTGCTTGTCTGAAGTGTCTCGCTGCGTGTCTCCAGCTTGGAGCAGAGAGTAAAAGTGAGTGCGGAGAGATGAGTGGAGCGGTGGAGATGAGCAGAGACAGAGAGGAGGTGCAGAGCTGTGGGTGAAGCTGACATGGCCATGTTGTATTCAGGGCTTTAGCCCAGGCTACAAAGCAAAAGGCACTCTACCCTTCATTTCAGCCCTTTCTGGCACTGCTCCACAGCTCCAGCGAGAATGGATTCACCACTTTCTCCCTCGCTGTCATTTTCTCCCTGAGGGCTGCGAAGCTGGGGAGAAGGAGACTGCAGCCGCAGCTGAGCCAACCAGCAGCCCATCAGGCGTGACTTTGGCATGGCAGCCAGAGCAGTGCCAGGCTAATTGGCAAGGTGAAGCCGCTGTGAGAGTTTAACAGACCACCCACTCCGCCTTCCTGGGCAGAGAGCACTGGTGCCATGTTACCAAAGACCAGCCCTGAGCAAGACCACTTTATTTAATCTTAACATCATTCAGAGAACGGCAGTGGAAATAAGCAGAGGTGGAGAATAAACAATTACATACACTCGCATTACGGTACGTACTCCTCTTTCAGTATTATTATGACATTTTTCCTGAAATGGTACTTCATATTACCTTGATATTAAGTACAAAGCTGGCACCCCTGCATTATGCCCGTGGGCCCCGGGATAGGCTCTAGCAAGGACCCAAGTAAGGAATAAGTGGCTACAGAAAATGACTGAATGAATGCAGTTCAGTACATTTAATTTTACTTGCATTAATTATATAATTATATAATTGCATAAATCAAGTGTGATTGCTTTGCGTATTACATATACTCGCACTACAGTATTTATGCCTGTTACAGTAGTATTACGGCATTTCATTTTCCCGGAATGGACCTTTTCTAGATCATATCAAGCACATGTAATTTTACTCGCATTAATTATAATTAATAAATCAAGTACGACTGCTTTATTACAAAGTAAGCCAAGCTTAGAAGCTTGTAATCCAATTAGATGAAAGCAGGATTAAATTTGAAAAATTTAGTTCTGAAGGTCAACCAAAGCAATGCAGTTTTTGGACAACAGCGCACAAGAGGAACATACTGTACTGTTCTCAGCTTGTCACCATCGAATAAAATGAAAGAAAACTATTATAATCAGCTGCCAAATATACCTTCCAAAAGCTCAAGTTCCACCATGAGTGGCTGGCAAACTAATCTTAGCTAAACAGGTACTGTGCCTTTTCCTATTTTCTCCTTACTTTGTTGTTAGCAGGGTGGTTGTTTATTAAACCTAAAAGCATCCCAGTATATGTTTTATTGTGAGTGGTCGTCAGCTAACATTACAGGTGAGATAATGGGAAAAGAGCCATCAAGGTAACTTATAATATTGAGATCTATCCACTATTTTAACTCTTCATGACAAAATCAGTTTTACGGCCAACTCAAAAACAAACTAAACAATAACAAACTATGTAATCGTGCAATTCTATTCAAGCAAAGCAAAACATTACAGATACCTCACAGTTAAGTTGTTCCTTTTACTGTGCCTTTAAGACTAAAAAAATGTAAATAACCTTAGTTCCGATTGGCTACCCTGTATTGTGCCTCATTCATAAAGCAACCTAAAACAGTCCAACTTCATTGTGAATGGGCGGAGTTAAACATCCATAGGCTGAATAGGAGGATATATCTAAATGCATTGGTTTTTGTGACATCACAAGAACAGTGCATTTGAAACAGGCTGTTTTGAAGCTTAATTTCCATATCTGGACCAAATGGAATGGAGAGTGTTTGTATATATATATATAAAAAAAAATACAACACAACACATCGCACTGACTCAACAGGCAATGATGACTTCTCTAGGGTAAAGTTCTCAATCTCTTTCTTAAAAATATTGCTGGATGTAGCTTTTAACAAACCCTGGGAAACATTAACTAGCTCCCATTAGTTGCACACTAAGTAACACCACACAGGTCAAGGTTTCATTTGAAAATGCAAATTGGTGTCACCTGAAGATGCCGGCAGTCTTTTAATAGGAGCAATGTCATGGGAAGCACTTGTTAAGATAATTGGACCACAGGCTGAGGACAATGAGCTGAAATATATTCACTTTTTTCAGAGCGCACACAAGGAAAGTTTAATCAGGCAGAGAATGTGTACACATTCTGAACCTAACCAAAGCAGTTCAGTACCCGCACTGCCAGACATTTTTAGAGGTGAAAGAGAGGCAATATCATAAAATGAAACTCATTAAAATACGCTTCCCATTTGGAATTCGACTTCAAGAAAATATACGGATAGATTTTAACAGAATATACATTATCTACCCAAAATATATTCACCTAATCAATATTGCAGCCCAGAGGAAAAAGTACTGTAGTACCCTGACACTTACGTTTGAGAGAGGTTGAAGACCTGCTGTGGATCGCCACTCTGAATGCGGTATGTAATTGGATCTAGCTCACGGTCTGTAGCCTACAGAAGCACAGAAATAGAGTCAGGCAAACATGGATAGTATCTTTTTTTATATCTGTAAATGAACTAATATTCAATTCCACCTCCCTTTCCAAATACTAGTTAATAAGATCCACATGCTCTCACACCTTTTATTCATTCACCTTTATGCGTGAGAGGGTCTAGTTCCCGAATGTACTTTTTTTTCAGCAATGGATTATTCAACTGTAAAAAGTCTATAACCACTGTCATAACAGAACCTGGCATAACCAAATCTGAAACTGCACCAGAAAAAGTCTTAGGTTTAATATATTTTATTTTAACAAGATTATTTCAAGGTTATTCCAAGCAGTTTTGGGCCATTCTGCTATTTTGTTCAGTTTTTTTTGACAATTTCTAATCTTTATAACAATAATATATACCACAAAGATCGAAATGAGAGAAAAATACATGGTTTTAATACGATAGTGATGATATATACTCTTTCCCTGGAAGCACAAATGACAACATTGGGGGATAACAACAACAAAAGCAAGAACATAGAATATTCATAAAAATGTGTATTGAAAGCAAAAAGAAGGATATTGCCTTTTTGTATTGTATTTCTGAAGTGCCCGACCTGCAGGTTCAGGAGAATAGCTCCTATCCTCATGGCCTCACTGATCTCCAGGTTGTAGGTTTGTAGAGGGAAGCGTGGAGGGCTCTGGTTATTAGGAGGCAGAACCTCAATATAAACAGTAGTTATGGAACTCCTGCAGTGACAAAATGCACAGTGTCACAGCATTTGCAATACTGCTGCACAATAGTAGAGCAATTAGAAACAATTAATATAAACAGCTAGATGAAGACATGAATGATTCAAGCAGGGAATAAACGACGGTACTCAAAAGAAGAATAAAAAGGATAAGGGAATGAATGGCTCACCTTCTTTCTACCAAACGTGCATTGTCTGCTGCTCTGACGGTGAGGGCGTAAGAGCGGCCTACGATGAGAGTGACCCCTGGGGCTATGGTGATGCGGCCTGTGCGGTTACTGATGACAAAGTCGCCCTGGTCACCCGCCAAGATTTCATAAGTGACCAAACCATTCAGACCTTCATCTGCATCCTGAGCAGTCAGCTGAGAAAAAGAAACAGACAAGGATGAAGTCAACCAATGCTGATAAGTTCTATCAGACTGAAGCCATTTCATTTTTCTCAGGTTTGTGAACAGGCTGAAATGGATAAAAGGCACCTGCACAGTTGTAAGACTCAAAAAAAGTGGTGGTGGCCTAGTGGGTAGGATATTTGCCTCTGGACCAAGAGGTCATAGGTTTGAATCCTACCTTCAGTTAAGACCCTTAACCCCAAGTTGCTCCAGGGAGACTGTCCCCTGTAGTTAGGGAATGGAAGTCACTTTCGATAAAAGCGTCTGCTAAATGCCGTAAATGAAATGTAAATCTAAGGCCGTGTGCCAGCATGGTGGCAGAGCTGCATTTCAAGCCTAACCATGCGCCGACTGATTAAGGGAAAGCTGCAGAATATCATGAAGGAGGATGGACTCTTTTATAATGGGTTCTCTAGTCAGAGAAGGATGACTGAGGCAGGAGAGTCACAATAGAGACCAGGTGCTATGTTTTGGTTTCACTTTTATATCTGAATAAAGTCTTACTGCCCACTCAGACTCTTCATTATGTGCAAAAAATTATCTAAATAACAATAAACAGGAAAGACTTGATAAAATATATGATCTGACATTTAATTAGTTACCTGTTTCTATGCTGAAAATGCAACTACCGTGTTATTTACTAATATACAGTAAATCCTGATGATGTCCCCTATTTCCATATGTTTGTGAGACTAGAAGTTCTCATACAAAACATAAGACAAGGAGACACCCACATCACCCAGGTCTTGCCACTGCATCTCAGTGGGGTTCAAGTCAGAACATTATTCAACACCTTTATATTGTTTCTTTTGAACCCTTCAGAGATAGGCTTGCTCTTGAGCTTCAGGTCACTGGTTTTTTGGTAGAGAGCAGAATTCAAGATTGCGTCAGTTTTAGCAAGTAGCCCATGCCCCGAAGCAGTAAAGCATTCAGATGAGAAAATAGGGGACAAGCATTTCTGTTCCTCCTGACTAGCAGATGTTTTTTTTTTTGCCCAGTCTCTTTCTAATGGTGGTATTATGAAGACAATGCTATCTGAGGCAAGCAATGTCTGCAGTTCCTTAAATGCTCATCTGAGGTCTTTTGTGATTTTCCCAGATGAGCTGTGCTCTTGGCCCACTGGACATTTCTCGGAAGATTCATGTTTTCTCCATTTGGCAACAATGGCTCTTGCAGAGAATCGCTGGAGTCCCAGAGCCACTGAAATGACTTTGCAGCTCTTTTTCGGTCTGATATATTCCAACGACTTTTTATCTTTTTTTAAATTTCTTTTCATCGCAACATAGAGTGCTGCCTGTTGTGGCCTACTGACAAATTGCATACAGTAAAGATCCTGTTTATACTTGTAAAGTTTATTTGAATATATAGGTGGCCTGGTGGTTAGGGAGCTGGCCCTGTGATCAGAATGTTGTGGGTTTGAATCCCAGGACTGCCAGTAGCACCTCTGAGGTTCTCTTGAGCAAGGTACGCTCCCTGCACATTGCTCCCCGGGCGCCATGTTCCTGGCTGCCTGCTGCTTCACTTGGTGAATGGGTTGATGCAGAGATCCATTTCATGCTGTTCACGTATGACAAACAGACACATATTTTATCGACATATTTTCATTTCTTAGTTTTATCCTTTAATTTTATCTTTAATTTATTGTATGTATATTGCTCAGTCTCATGGACGAGTCAGTGACACATTTCACAACACTTGTATAATCTGTGTCTGTGACAAACAGTATTGAATGTTGAAAATGAGAGGGCACTGAGCAGCAATGGGTTAAAAAATCACTATTCCACGCTGATGATGTCCCAGAAAACACTGAGCAAAATTGATTTGCTGAAATTGATTGACAGAGCAAAAGCTGCTAACTTTAAATTTGAGGAAAACATTGTCCATGTTGTTTACAAGGAAAGGTAGAAGGGGGGGGGGGAGTGTGACAATATCAAAGCTTACTTTGTCGGCAGTCATATTAAACTCAAAGCTAGTGCTACCTGCTCTCTGGGGAGGAGATTGTTGCCACAGATTTATCCAAAACATAAGCACAAAATCAGAGTCGCTATACACAGCATGTCAACATCAATATGAAGAAGCACCCAGTGTGTTCTGTAATTCTCTACTATTTTGACTTTAACTGCTCTATTGTAGGATTTTTTAGACCCTTAACACCCCTAAAACTGCTTTTCCTTTGTTATTGTGTCAATCAGTAAAGGTTGACACCCCTGCCAATACTTCATACTGAAAATGTATTGGTTTAATACTTCACTTCACTCTCCGAAAATACAATATGCTTTACGGCACAAGAATGGGAGCCGCTACAATAAAATCTTGGCGCTGCTCAGTAGCCAGCTTTATTGAAATGGAGATTGCGTGCAAAGTATTAATGAGATTTAAAGGAAATGCGCCTATCTTGGTTAAATCCTCAAACATGAAAAAAACGTGGTCAAATATAAATTAAAGAGAACAAAAGAAAGTTCCAGTTCCCTTTTAAATAATCTTACTTAAAAGTAAACCCATAACTTGGTAACTCTTTCTAAAATCATCTTAAAAAGGGAAAGACAGTGTGGATGCTAATTCCATGCCCGAGCTGAGTCAGCAGGGGCTGTAAACATACCTTAAGGCTAATTAATTAAAGTCTCCCTAATATGAGAACACCTCCTCTTGCCGCTATTCTCATAATTACGCGGAGTCCCACTTGTGCTTAGAACACTGCGTGACTCCAGCACCACTGATCCGTGTCATCACCGTTGAGCTCATTGTGTTGCTGTAAAATACAATGAAATGAAAAGACAGCTTGGACACACACACACACACACACACACACACACACACACACACACACACACATGCACAAACAACCCCACCAACCACAACCACCACACCCAAAGCAAAAATGTGGGAGTACAGCCAGGTTGACAAACACGTGACCCCGAGCTTATTCCAGAAGGGTTCAGTGGGCTTGATTTTTCCAGAGATTAAAGCTGACATTTCTCTAGCAGATTCCACTTTTATGTCTAATCCAGCAGCGAGAGGGAAAACACAAGCAGGGAGAACAGCAGGTCATCAGCCTTGCACTAAAACAAGCTAAATACGGCGAGACCAGACAGTGAGGGGGAATAACAGAAAGCTTGGACCGAACACATGCACAATAAAGCCGTCATTCCATACAAACTACAACTTAGACTTCTGAAGCTCATCAGGTTCCACACGCAAAAAATGGCATAGAAGTTCATCCAAGCTGCAGACAACCCACAGAGCCAATATAGTCAACTCCTGATTCAGTTCGATAAATAATTCAGGGTCCATGGTTCAAAACAAGCATAATATACTCAATTTAGAATGAAAAATGAAAAAAAAAAAAGTGAAGACTATTCAGCTGTGTCACAAATTACTATTGAGTGATGTATGACATGAATATGCTAGACTGGGTTATTGATTGGCACTGGTTTAACACCATAAACAATGCAGTTAAATTAAATGTCATAATAAACAGTCTGCTTACCCTCCATGATGCATAGTGACAAGTCCGTAATGAATATTGTCACATTTTGGTATGCATTGGCATATTGTCACATTTTGGCAATGTTACAATATTTCGATGCATTGTTACACATTGATGCCCAATGCATAATCAGAACTATTATAATTAAAATGACCAAAATTATCTTAAACTGTGCTTGCTGTGGAATGGCAGATGCCAATTAGGTGTAAATATGAGGTGTTAAATGCATATTAGAAGAGAAAAAATATTAAGTAAAATGTAAAATTGTTCATTTGGGTCATAATTTCAGGGAAAGATTTGCTTGGCCTCGCAAGTCTTACCGATCCTACTTAAATATTTATAGTATTATTATGTGCCATCACATGACTCCAATATATCCTGTTAGCTGACTCTAGGCTTATTAATGCATTGTAATGTCTTCATAATTTCATAGACTACATATATATATATATACATACACACACACACACACACACACACACACACACACATATACATAAAAGAACAGAGGAGGTAAATCACTGTCTCCTCCTCTCCCCCAGGTTGAATTGTTGTTTTCACTGTCACCTCTGTGATCATCTGCTGGTATACCCTGTATACACCATTCAGCCAGAAAATTAACATCACTGACAGGTGAAGTGAATAACATTGATTATCTCATTACACCAGCATGTGTTGAGGGGTGCGATGTATTAAACAGCAAGTGAACAGTCAGTTCTTCAAGTTGACAGCAGAAAAATAGGCAAGTGTTAGGATCTGAGACACTTTAACAAAAGACTGTGATGGGTAGACAGCTGGGTCAGAGCATCTCCAACACACCAAAATAGGCAGGTGAGCTTGAGAACACCAAGAAATGGAAGGAAGTCGGGCGGTCTGATAAATCTTGTTTTCTTTTACATCATGTGGACATCCGAGTGCATGTGTGTCTGTTACCTGGGGAAGAAATGGTACCCGAATGTGCTATGGGAAGGAGGCAAGCCAGCAGAAGCAGCGTGCTGCTCTGAACAATGTTCTGCTGGAAAATTGGGTCCTGGCATTCATGTGGATATTACTTTGATGGGCCCTGCAGGATCACAGTTGAAGTACACTTCCTCATGGAATTTCCTAATGGCAGTGGACTCTTTCAGTAGGATAATGAATATAGACACACTGCACAAATTGTTCAGGGATGTTTTGAGGAACATGACAAAAATTCACTTGGCCTACAAATTCCACGGATCTTAATCCGATTAAGCATCTTTAGAATGGTCTAGGCCAGGGGTCGGCAACCTTTAACACTCAAAGAGCCATTTGGACCCGGTTTCCACAAAAGAGAAAACACCGGGAGCCGCAAATCTAAAATGAAGATAACACTGCCAATATTGTTTTTTACTTTTATGCTATGTATAAAAAACTAGTCTAGTGTGTGCTAGTGAAATTGTATTTATGCAAAGACATTTTGAACATTAGATCTCTTTCAAATGAAATAAAAAGCCGAACCTAAAGTATCAATGCAGCAAACTAAAATTGCCGCATTCATTGCCTGTAGGCTACCGGAGCGATGACCAGATATTAAAAAATAAATATAAAAAAAAACGCATTTCATTGAACAATGTTAAATACATATTTGCAAAATATCTGATTATTTATTTTACCTGCTTAATGGGACTTTTGCTCCTGAACCTCAGCGCAAAGCGTCTGCAAAGGCTGTAAGATGTCACCTTCATCTTTATTTTAAGCTGTCATCTGTCAGATGTAAGCGGTGTATTTTTTTTTAACATAGTTCATGGTGGAGAAGACCTGCTCACATGCGTATATGGATGCAAAGATCGACAGGACTCTATATGGAAGCTTCTTCATGTTTAAGTAGGTGTCGGGGATGGCATTCCATGTTTCAAACACAAGTTTGTCCGGTCTTGGATGGTTCTTAATAACACTCGTCAGAGGTAAATGCAAACGAGTCTGCTCCGGCATCATTATATGTTCTATTTTCTTCAGATATTTTTCTTTTCTTTTATTTATCCATGCTTAGCCTACCTAGGGTCGAAAAGCTTAATAAATGCGCGGCGGTTTGGCGGGCATTTATCGGCTTTTGTGATGCACATTTTGAGCGACAAAAAATTCAACACATTGTATTTTAACGTTACAAGATCACAATAATCTTCAAATTTTCGAACTACAGTTAAAAAAACTACGAATAAAAACAAAATACACTTAAATTTAATACTCATTATTTATTTTCCAAAGCTACAGGGAGCCGCAACATAACGATAAAAGAGCCGTGGGTTGCCGACCCCTGGGCTAGTTCAATCCAAGGAGGCCCCGACTTGCAACTTACAGGGCTTAAAGGATGTCTTGAGCCGCAGCACAACTTCACAGGTCTTGTGGAATCAATGACATGATGGATCAGACACAAGGGGGAACCACACAATATTAGGCAGATGGTTTTAATGGTATGGCTGATCGGTGCAGGTGGTGGGTTCAATATAAGACCTTTCTGCCAGGTGAAACCTTGAAAGGATTGAACTGCTTCCCCATTACTTTCAAGCCTCATCATCTCGATAAGCCACAGCACCGTGAGAAGAAGTATTTACACTGCATGTGGCAAAAAATCTTGTCTGGCCTTCATACCTGCCAGGCTGTCTACTGGCAGGAAGAAGTCCTACACACTTCTACACTTGCAGAAGTTGAGGAACTTCAGAAGATGGCAGGAGCTCATACTCTGCCTTTGATCATCCTGATGAGACTTCAGCCATACTGCTTACAGTCAATCGTCCCATTAAAATGAGAGAAGTGTCAAGGCAGGGGCTAAGAACTGCTCCTCATCCGCTTCACAACAGTTCCACAGCACTTCACTTTCAGTGGGACAGCTCTAATTTTGCTTAATATTTTTATAAATATTCTCATTAGCATTTACTTTAATTCATTATTCACGTGTGGGACAAAGGCTGACTATTTTAGTACTATTTATACAGGTTTTGGCTGGTGACAATTTGCATAATTTAAGTTAAGAGGAACTTTTTTTAAACCACATGAAAAGCAAATGTGAAACTCATTACTGAGGGACAGAATTCATAAGGCTATGTGACAACCTATAGACAGCAAAAAATATGCAACATAATACAGGCATTATGTTAACTTTACATCCAACTGAACCACATATGCACACACTTTATGACAAATTAACCTGTTGGAATAATGTTTGTTGAATGCTGGTTCATGATGATTTTATAAAAGGCTTATTTAAGAAAACACAGAAAGGCTCATGTGGGTCTGTGTGTCCGTTACGTCGTGATGTTCGCTTGCTGTCACATTCTGCAACTAGTCGTTATTTATTCTTTTTCTACATATATGTACTCTCATGTTAAGCCCTCTGCTGTACTTTTTTGCATGTGTGTTTCTATGTTTGTGTCCTGTTTACTGGATACCGACTTTTTTATTTATTCTTTCTGTTTATTGTCTTGTTATGAGTCCTGCATTTATTTAATTCTGTTACAATCTGCTGAAACTTACTGGGTTTTTTGTTCAAACTCGGATTTTACAATAGTTATTACAGACCTAGACTAGGTGAAACACGGGTTTAATACAATTTTCCTTACACTTTGACAACAACAACAACAACAACAACAACAAAAATCACGTTATCATTCAAATAAGATCATCGGGTTATCATTTAAATAATTAATTAATTGCGTGTGAGAAAAAGAATAAGTTGGTGTACGTGTTCATATGTCATATGTCTGGGCACATCATCGGTTGTGCCTCACAGCATCACAGCATGGTAGAAAACTGAAAGAAAAGAAAGTGTGAACTGAAAGTGATGGGAGATGGAGCGGTGTCTGAAAGGGGGTTTTCCGTAGCAGACTAAAACAATGTGGTATATATTATTATACTGTATGTGGTGTGAAGCGTGAAGGAGGGGGAGAAGAAAAAAGTAAGTAAAGACGTTAGCTGATGGTAATAGCTTCTCTGTGGGCTTCATTCAGTTTACTACAAAAACAGCATATTGGCAACGAGGGTGGCTCTTCTCAATCTTACACCACCTCCTCTCTTCCTACAAACATCAGGGGGCTGACAATTGGTTTTAAAGCCTGGCTGCAAATTTTTGACACTTATTTAATTGTCATGTCTGAGAAGGAGTTGGCGGACAAAGCGTGTCTTGCTCATCCACTCTATTGGTTTGGAGGCACAGCAGATATTTCATAGCCTTGAAACAGGCACTGAAGGAATTTTTCTATCCTAAAGTGAACGCTGTGGCCAAAATAAACAAGTTTTGTCAATGTAGGCAGAATGTTGGTCAACCAACTTTACATTTTGCAGCTACCGTGCATTTGCTAGCAGCTTGCATGCAGGTTTGGGGACGTGAGCGATTTTCAGAGACCACTTGGTTGGGAAAACCAACAGTACTAGGATAAGAGAGTGTTTGCTTCTAGAGACTACACTAAGGAAAGCTGTTGTAATTGCTAGAAAAACTGAGAATGTGCTTGCTGAAGCACAATTAGTGGCAAACAAGGGACTAGTAGTTGGGCACATGAAGGCAACTACTTTCATGGTGGAGGGAGATACAAGCCCTAGTAGAGCCATTGTAAAGAAACCTGCTCTGCACTGAAGCAGAATGACACAGGTCAATCGACTGGGAAATGTTACCATTGTGGTTCATCTACACACTTAGCAAAGAGCTAAAAGCCCTGCTAGGTCAGTTACACAGTTGTTCACACTGTGTGCTGTGTTCACATGTGACTACATGGGGCCACTTTACTTTTCTTTACTTTACCTGCAACCAGAGGTTGCATTCACCACTGAGGTGACCTCTTCTACAGTCACTGAGCCCCTGTCTACCATTTTCAGACGTGAAGGATACCCACTGGAACCGGCAACCGCCAGTGGCTCAGGTCTTGTCTCAGCTGAATTCAAAATGTTCCCTGCCAGTCAAGACATCAAACAGTGCTGCAGTTCAGTCTACAAGCCACAATGAAACGAAGAGGTCAAACAGTGGAACCGAGTTTTCAAAGACTTTCAGCCTGGAAGCACTGACTCATTGACTTTCTGCTTTCATTCCGTGCTGGTCCCAATACAGTCACACAGGTTTCCGTTGCTGAATTCATAGTCATTCTCTGAACACCAAGCTGAACATTTGATACCTTCTCTTACGCACTTCACAAGTAGACCATGCAGGACGCTGTCTGAACAGAAAAAAATCAAGTCAAAGCAATACACAGACAAATACTGTAGCGTACAGACTCCAACTCTACCGGCCAGTGGTGTGTGTGAATTACGAAACAAGGTATGGTCAAGAAAGTTTTTACAGAACTATTTCAGATAATTACACGGTTCTACAACCTTTCACCAGTCTGACATTGAAGCCTGGAATGCCAGACATCTTGCCCATGCCCAGTGACTTTGAGTCCTCATCATCTTGATGATGCTCATTTGCCTTTACAGGGTAAACTCCAAGCAGAAAATTGTTTATTGAATGACACAAGGACCATGTGATACACACATGCAAAAAAAACATCAACGCTTTCTTTTCATCATGCACGTAATTCCTTCTATTTACTGTAGTGATATTTGTCATTAAGGAAGAAAGGATATGCTGCATATTTTACCATACTGAAATTGTGTCAGTGTTTAGGATATTTGGAATAGAGTATGAATCATCTGTATGTTTGGGATGGAGGTGTTAAGCAGGTTAAAATATACAGGGGGTCCTTGGACTACAACAGTCTCGACATACAACGTTTCAAGTTCACGATGCTCATGCTCACAACTAGTTTGGTTGTCCACGGCGGAAGAATATGCAGTATAAGCAGAATACGGTGTTAATGTGGTGTATGAGTGAGGGAGCCGTCGTCCCCCACTATGCTTACACACGCCTTTTTGGACTAATAAAAGCACAAGTGTTTTTACACGTATTTTTGTCATTTTTTCTGTTACTACAGTACAGTGTAGATTTATGTCCTTTTTCTGTGGCTTAATCAGGTTTTTGTGTTCTAGATTATGATTTTACAACAGTTAAAATAGGTAAGGGACTCAGGCAAGGGTGTGTTTCGACTTACACCAAAATTCGGGTTACATCACTGTCGAAGGAACAGATATCTGTCATAACTTGAGGACCCCCTGTACAATAATATGGCCTACAGATGTTAAAACAGGTTGAAAGACGATAATACCACCTCTTAATAAAACGCAGATTGTACGTGATTTTTTCAGATATGGTTTCTCAGAGATGGTTGTCTTCAATATGCCATTACTTGGTTTGTAAGTTCAAAAAGTGACATTTATAAGAGCTTTTTCAAGAAACATAAACTTTGTTTCTACATTTCTTTGCAGAAAGTTAAGACTACAGTGTGCAGACGGAAAAATTCAGACGGAGTATGAATCATTTGCGTGAAAAGGTATTACTCACCTGTATTACAGTCTCTCCAGGCAGCATGTTAGTGAACACCTCCACATTATAGGACACCTGAGAGAAGGTAGGTGTGTTGTCGTTAGCATCGATAACTGCGATGTTCACAGTCACCGGCATACTCTGCTGTACACCATCAGAGGCCACCATCTGTAGGAGCGGCAGAAAATGATATAAGTGAAGTCAACTACTGTACAGAGATTACTGCTGAACATGACTCATGTACTTCGATAGCAAATGCCGCATTAATACACGACATTTTATCTCCCTTTTTAGACCCGAAACCAGAGGAGCTGAAACAATGCAGTGATTTGTATGCAGCTGAAAATAACGGGAACAATGAACAACATTGTTCTCTGCAGAAGATAAACACATCTCCTACAAGTGAATTAGAAATGCGTTCCCTTAGTTATTTTAAGCATGGGTTTGACCACTGCCTTCCTTTCGTGATTGTTTTTTTTGTCTGCACCTCAAACAAAATAAGTCCAGAAGAATTGATCTAAAGGCTCAAAGTGCCATTGATACCACAAAGCATTTTCTCCAGAGATCTCACAGGTATCAGTGCAGGTCAGAGCTCAGCTCTGCAGAAAGAAATATGCCAGTGAACTCCAGACAGAAAAGGCAGCCTCAGTATGTAGCAAATGCCCAATGGCAGTAGCGTGGCATGGTACAGCCAGCAGGCTTTTCTACATGAGTGAGCTGAGGGCTCTCTAGGCAAGCGGGATATATGAACTTCTTATGAATACATGCTCCACACTGGAGGATATTTTTGACCTCAGAGTTCATGGGGTTTCTGTGTGAGTGGATTTTCATTCCATGAGAAGAAAGGCTAAGTAACACTGACTTCTTTCGACCTCTAAGAGTACAGTTTTACCACCCCTGCCTATTCTTTCATCCAGGTTGAACAGATGGAAAAGAGCAGTTCTGTTTTATAAGTGGCTCCTGCGGCACGCTTGAGACAAAAGTCGACTCCAAAGCCTTGAAAGTTTGATTCAGCTTTGAACTTTGAATACGACCGTTTTTCTCTCTAAGAGCTGCACTTATTTAATCATATCTGTCATTTAATCATCACTGAGGAAATGAAAGCCAACAACTGAACAATTCCTTGTCAGTGACAACAGAAGAATGCCATCCAAACTGCGGGTGGTCCAAAAACTCTGAACACTGTATTTTAACCATAAGAAACAGAACATCATCATTTTGCTTTTGTCAATTTAACTCATTTTTTAATTCATGTATTTGTTTTTATATTTAGTGTTTTTCAGTATTTACTCACCATTTATTGTGAAATAACAATTATCTAATGAATCATACTTGTTTTCATTACATAGTTCGTTGTGCAATTCCTTAAAGTGCCATGAAAAAGAGGGTTTTCCTAATATCCTCTATTTTTATTACATCAAATGGATGCAAAATGTAATATAAAACAAGAAGGATATAAGAAACACATAATCCAGTTTTTTTAAAGAAAATATTTTTCTAAAGGGAATGAAAAAGGTTTAAAGGGAATGAAAAAGGAACAATGGCATCACCCACACAAAAATGAACTGTCTCTCATACGTAACTAGTTAATGCTTAACTAGTGACACTTTTAAAAGCAAAACTGCAACATATAACTTGAGATTAGTCTTTTGAATTGCTGTAGAGAAACTCTATCCGACTCTTATGTACAGAATTGCATTGACTCAGCCTGACTGGGCAGCATGAACCACCTGTTTAAGGTTCAGCAATAGCATCTCTCGTGCTTCAGATCTTCTCTAGCTACATAACTGGGTTTGAGCTTTAACCTTTCGTCAGGGGACTTTTTTAACAGTTCTATCTATCACTTTGTAAGTTTACTTGCTTTTTTGACAGTGTTCCCTACTAAAATATATTACTCTGTATTGTATTTTATACTTGTACTTGACCTACTCACGCTCGCTTGATTTTTCCAGAACCGAATTTCAGGCCAGTGGCAAATTCTGTCTCTTTAATGTATGATTTGAGCTATAGTTTTGGACAAAGATAGTATTTATCTAAATTATCTTCAGTAAGACAATGTTAGCCTTGATGCTTGTGTTGTTTGACTTTAACTGCTGACTCATTGATTACATTTATCGTACTACAGCACAAGCTGTGGTCGTCATGGTTACAATACCACAGTACTCATGAGTTGATAAGGTATAACATAAAAACTCAGTTATGATAGTTTCAAAAATAATATCTTGGCAGTGTCATTTGCCAGTATTGATCTGACATGTCAAATAAGTCCAATAGATAACAAAATGTGTTATACAGCGATGCACGACATACATCAAGTATGCATTTCTTCACTGAACATGGTGTGCTCTCCAGTGTACTACATAGTTTTCATTATGTCCACCATGGCTGCATGTAAACAGTTTCCTTTCTTGTCCACGTTCCTTGATATTGACTGATCTGGTAGTCAAGTGGATCCATGTCTGTGAGCTCCACTGATATATATTTAGCATGAGCTATAGATGAAGAGAAATCAGGGTGACCAAGTCAGACAGGACCTTCATTCAAATATTTGGGCACCCATGTTTTGTGCCATTTGGTACGGTAATAAAGTATACATACAAAAGTGTAAATAATCTTATATTGTTATTAATTTGAATTTTTGCTTCAGAGGTTTACAATGCTCAGAACTGTTTAACAATCCAAATCACACCAGTGTGACTGTACTTTTCAATGGAAGGTAGTCAGCATTATCCCCCTGTGAAGGTACACGCTGAAGGGTTAAGTCCTAGAATGATGACTGGACATTCTGTTGCATTATTTTCCGGGTGAGAGCACAAGTCATGGCGCTATACTTTATGGAAAATTGCACAGGCCATTAAGCTGCAAAGCATCCCACACCACTACACAACCACTACTATGTTTGACTATTGGTATAATGTTCTCAAATGCTGTAATAGTTTTATATCAGATTTAACGGGACCCGTCTTCCAGAAATCCCCACTTTTGACTCTTCAGTCCACAGAATATTATTCCAAAAGGTTTGGGGGTCATTAAAGTCTTTGGTAAATGGAAGATGAGTCTCTTTGTGAGCAGCGATTCTCCCTTTGTAAGTCTCCCAAGGATGTTTTTTTTCCCCAGTGGATTCACAAGTGTGATAATTCATAATGAGCTTTTTTAAGCCCTACAGTTGTATAGATGTTCATCAGGGTTGGTGATTGAAAGTGATATAAATATTTACTGATATTTCGATACTGGTAGTAATCAGGCCTGGGTGTGCCTAGTTTAATGAATTATAATAATCGATTACATTACAGCAGAGTAATGACTATTACACACAAGGTTAACTGATCGTGGAAAACCTTTTTTCCTTCAATAAATGAAGTGATCCTTTAAAAACTGTATGTTGTTTGAAGTATTTTTCTGATTTGAAACAATTAACAGTCTGGCACTATACATAATACATTACTCAGCAAATGTATATGGGATTAATTTTTTTCAAGGTCAGAAAAACACAGCAATGTTTGTTTTTGTTTTTGCTTTTGGTATAATCCACAGTAATAACTTTCCAACAAATTGAAATCATAATAAAACTGCTCCTCCTCTACTTACAAACACAAATGTGGTATTGATTGGAAGTTTCGAGTTTGGAATAGGTCTATTGAGCTGAATTCCCACTCCTGTTTTAATGAGCTACGAGTCAGAAATAATTCATTAAGAACACTGCATTTTTGTTATCGCCGGAGTGCAGCCCAATAAGGGAAGGGAAGGCCGATCAAGGTAAGACGCTTAAAAACAAAAAAGCGTTCCTCTCCACACTCCTCTCAGCATGCGTGTGGCACTTCTCACCTTAAGTGGCCGAAAAAGACAGAGAGAGAAAGAAAACAAAACGTTGGAAGAACGAAATGGTGCAAACAACACAAAGCTAAGCAAACAGATCTGAAACAATCTCTCCTGTATTGCTGGAGGCAGAGACAGCTGGTATTGACACGTCTCTGCGGGTGAAGAGAAGAAAGCCCTCAGTAGAACTGAGAAGAGAAGGTTCAGGATAAAGAGAGGGATGGAGGGAAGAGTGATTCGGTAAACTCCACTCTGATACGCTGGAGATCAAGAATGGTAGGCCATTATTTCAGCTGTTTCTTAAACAGAGAGAGAATATAGACAGTTCAACAGTGTGCTACTTAAGAAACTTTATTTGAAACACAGGGGAAAAGGGGGGAAAATAACTTCTTCCCATAGTTTTAATGTATGCAAATAGAACTGGGGCTCATCTCTGCCCACTTTAATTATGTCTAACTGTTATTCACTGCTCTGAAACACACTCACTAAGTTCACAACTGACACATGCTGTTTCTTCCCCTTTCTTGTTTCTGTGGAACTCTTTCTTTACAAATCAAAGCACACCAAAATGTGATACTGTCTCTGTTCCTTGTCGATAAGAAGCCTGTTATTAAGCCCATGAAGGGCATTAATGCGTATGATTAGGACTCAAACCCTCAACATCAAGCATTATAGTGTCCTGGAGAGTCTTGCGTCCAAGCAAACGCATTAATCATGATTCATAACATGCTTAATTATGGGATCATGACCCTCACAACTGTTTCAGAGAGGAAGATCTAGGGCCTGCGCTTTGTCTGTCCTTTGGACTGTTTCTGGCAGAGCAAAGTCACAACACAGATCAGAGATGCTTGAAGCTAAAGCCCCGCTCACCAGATAAGATCAGCAGAGAGTCCTCTTAACCAGCCAGCCATGCAATGAGCATCAGCAGGAACACACACCGTCTCATCCCTTCTTAAACCTTTTGTTCTTCCATGCGAATGATCTCATGCTGTATTGTGATGTGAGGTGCCAAAATATTGATATACTACAAGCCCCCATGCTTCTAAGGCGGCAATATTTGTGTAAACATACGTCTGTATTGTAAAATATATACATATATGTATATGTAAACTATATGTAAACTAAATGTAGACATAGGCAAGTTGTATGTGTGTATACAATGAGTATGCGTATATATATACAGAGTGGATATATAAGTAAATTTAAGAACACTGTAGATACACACACAGACAGGTACACAATGGAGTGACAGGCACAGTCAATAACAGAAGAAATGCACCAGAAAAATTGCACATTTTAAATCGCACATTTTGCCCAGTAGTAATAGGTCCACCCGAAAAATTGCATGTGTTGCACCAGAAAAAGTATGCAATATCTTTGCCATTACAAAAATAGATATGGCAAACCTCACAAGAAAACAATGCGTTCACACAATGTCACATGATAGTGTCTAGCAGATTCTTACAATGTCTTTATTAAATTTTTCACTATAGAAAATAGATACCGGGAATGAGAGAATAAAAGTGAATGCTGTTATTTCATGGTATGTTTTATGATTTAATCGTATTGTGCATTATGAAAAAAAATACAAATAAATAAAAATACAGTTAACCCCCAAAATTCGTGGGGGTCACATTCCAAGAGCACCTGGGAATTGTGGAAAAAACGCAAATTTGTGATGTGGTAAAAAAAAAAAAATTCCTATAAATATGCTCCCAAATATGTATGTCTATATGTAGTCGTAGTAGTAGTTCCCTGTAGCTCCATCCACAGCATCCTTCTCCCAACACACTCACTGTAATGCAATTTAAATAATATGTGCAGATGTAGTTATGCACACATACCGTGAAGGTGTAACTCATTTGTGTCTCTCTGTCCACAGGCTTCAGCAAGGTGAGGAAACGTGTGATTCCAGAAGGAGTAATGGAGAATACAGATGTGTAGTCACCCAGTGTGATCTTCACCTGTGGGTCTTTACTCTTTAAAGGAGAAAAATAAGACCTGAAGAATACTTAAAGTTACACATACACAGACACACACATCTCTTTAATATTAATGCACATGCAAAGAGAACACACTCATGTAGCCGTGAAAACAATCTTTTCCACAACAGATGCTTAAATGGAAAAGATCTGAAATCAGCATCAGACAAGAATTCTCCTATCCGTGATCCTGAACTACGGTGTTTGGTTGGTGTAAATGTAATGTACACTGCATGAGCAAAAGTATTGGAACACCTGACCACTGTATCAACAGAGACTTACATGACACTGCATTCAAATACATTGACTTTAATATGGAGCTTGTGCCCCTCCCCTAACATTCTGTAGAGCATTTATGAGCTCAGGCACTGATGTTGGGCGAGAAGACCTCGTTCGCAATCTCTGTTCCGGTTCATCCCAAAGGTGTTGTATGGGGTTGAGGTCAGGACTCTGTGCAGGTCAGTCAAGTTCTTCCACACCGAACTCACCCAGCTCCTCTTTGTGGAGCTTGCTTTGTGCACTGGGACACAGTCATGCTAGAATAGAAAAGAGCCTAGACCAGGGGTCGGCAACCCGCAGCTCGGGAGCCGCATTGATCCTTATGTTGCGGCTCCCTGTGGCTTTTGAAAATAAATAATAATTGGCCACTAGAATGGCGACTACCTGGCTATACCTATAACGGCTGCGTGCGTCAATTCACGCAGTGTCCAGTTTCGCACAAGACGCTTCCTGATACGACGCTGCTGCAGTGTCTTCGGGCATTTAGTCACGCAGCCTGCCAGCAGACATCCACGCAAGCAGCCAACAGACACAACAAGTGTGCAGCAGACTTTGGACCCAGAGCCCGTCGTATAGCGCCAGTCGCAGAATCAGAATCAGAATCGCGTTTATTGACCGAGTATGTGAGCGACACATACAAGGAATTTGATTCCGGTCGATGGTGTCTGTCAAGCACAACAGTATAAAACAACAACAATATGTAAAGATACGTGTGTACATGTGCCTACACCACACCCATATGTCTCTTACAGAACATGCTTGCTGCTCCAATAGGCCAACAGACACGATTCTAATTCTTATTCTGATGAAATTAGCTCAATTGACGCTGTCAGCCATTCTAGGTGTATTTTGCAGTGTATTATATTTTTGATTCATTGTTTTTTTTATTGTACTTCGAAATTTGAAGATTATTGTGATCTTGTAACATTAAAATACAATGTGTTTAATTTTTGTGGTTTTTTTTTACAGAGTTCTAAATGTTCAAAATGTTTTCTTTGAATAAATACAATTTCACAACCAACACACTAGCCTGGATTTTATGCATAGCATATAAGTAAAAACCAATATATGCAGTGCTGTCTTCATTTTAGATGTCAAAAAGGATTTGCGGCTCCCGGTGTTTTCTCTTTTGTGGAAACCGGGTCCAAATGCCTCTTTGAGTGTTAAAGGTTGCCGAGCACTGGCCTAGACCAAAGCCTGAAAATACAGGGATGTCCCAATACTTTTGCTCATATACTGTATGTTTATCAGAACGGTCACTGTCCAATAAACATCTGCCTTGTTTTTTTTTTCCCTTTCATTACTTAGTCTGACTCATCAGTAACACAGAAAGAGAGAGGGACAGGAAAAAGGAGTGAGAGTGAAAAGTAGATGAGTGAGGGGAGTAAGAGTCAGAAAGAGAGGGAGGTTGAGAGTGGTGAGGTTTGGTGTTTCAGACAGGGGGGAAAGTTTAAGTTTGCAGTAGTAGAAAAGTTCAATTCAACCCTCAGGAGAGTGAAACTTTTGTGAGCTGTAGGGGTCTTCTGGAAAGTCTCTGACATTTTTTTATGTACTATGGCTGGCCATCACATAGAAATGATGCAGGAAATAAGAACCTAGTACAGGGTTCAGTGTGCTCGTACACACCAATGACACCCAAACTGAACTCTTTCATTTTCTCTCGCCTAGGGCCTGACTAATGTTGGCTTATATTATTCATTAATATGGATATTAGCAAAAATGTCACCAATAATGCGCCAGTAATAACTAGTTACTCATTTTGCTCTAATGAGAAGCAAAACATTTACTTCTCAGTGTTTAGCGGTGTCATACTCCAGCCTGTCTGTATGGAGACTTCTGCCATATCAGCCAGTACAGCCTCATTCATCTAAATGACTGGCACCTAGTTTAAAAGTCAAATATTTGATCCTGTTTAATTATATTGACTATTATTATCAGACTGTTTTGCTCCTATTGTATTGGTCCCACAATTTAATGTCATTCGAGCCCTGCAGTCTACCTAGCAGTGAGCAGAGTGAAATCTTATTTTCAGCTGTCATGTTAAAGGTGAATATTATGACTGCCCTCATGGAAACATGACTCAATCTGTATGACCAAGCTATCCGAGTGTCCTCTCATTAAGGAGAAAGAAAAGGGACATTAAACACAGGATACAGAATGCTTAAAAGCAGTCTCTGGAAGGAGGACATTACTGAAGTATGTTTCAGTTACACCTCAAACCAAACATAGCAAATAAAAGAGAGAGAGCTAGAGAGAGAGAGAGAGAGGGAGAGAGAGAGAGAGAGAGAGAGTACAAAGTAGAAAAGAAAGAAGAAGAGACAGAACCAGTGAGAAACACACCAAGAGATAACAAGAGAATAGAATAAACCACTGCACACAAGTTCACATCAGTGTGATACCTACTGGTATAGCCCCTGGCTGAAGCTGCAATAAATATATTCAAACATTTTGAAATCACTGATTGCAACCGCAGTTACATAAATGACTGCAGTAATGGAATCCTTTAGCCCCGAAACCGAAACAACAAAACACACTGTGTGTCTGGTATTATGTTTGTGCAGATATGTTTGTGCCCACCTCTTCAATGTCATTGTCGAGGGCGACGATGGCCAGTGGGGTAGAGAGGTTGGCTCTGCCCGAGATGGTTGCACCCACACCAGCTGACTCACTGATGAAGCCCTGGTAGGATGGCTGCTGGAAGTACGGGGCCTGGTTGTTTTCATCCAAAATATCTATCCGCAGGTCAGCAAATGCAGGGAGAGGGTGACCATTATCCTGTTCAGCCTGCTCACAAACACACCCACATAAACAAAGCAAACAAACAAACAGGGTAAATACACTGTGACTGCGGGGTTAGAGAGGCTGGCCATCCCCGTATGAAACCGCAGGCTCACTGGCCGCCCCAGCTGGAGGCCACTTCAGCACCGTGGGCGGCAGCTCTGTGGAGCTGCCTGAGGATTAGCTCAGTCTTTATTTACACATAGCACATAATCAGGGGACAGCACACTTAGAGCAACATCAGATTCATTCAGTCAGTCCAATTCAATCCAAATCCCTCAGATTACCTCTGGAACGCTCTGGTACTCTGGTATCAAATCTTCCTCATTTATTCAAAAAAAGAGTTTCACATTAGAAACAGACATTATCTCTGATTTAAAAAATTACATTCAGTCCATATATGTGAGAGAAGATGTAAAACAGTCTGTTCTGAAATTGTTTTATGATATGACAGATATCACTTTCACCTATATTCACCAATTCACCCCCTCCCACTGAAGTTATAAGGCGTGTTTCAGCCCGGCCGAATTTACGAATAAGTAACAAAGTACACAGTAACAAACTCAGCCTGTCTAACTTTACGGATAAAACGAGGCAAAATACTGTCATGTAAAAAGGTTTTGTTCAGATAGCATAAGATGAAAGAAAAGAAACAGGAAAGAAACAGAGGTAAACAGCGAGAGAACTGAAAGAGTTATTATTTACCTGATGTCTGATGCAGCCTTCAAATGACTCAATAATTAATTTTATATACAGATGTAGATATGGCTGACACATCCATGCATATATGGCCATTAAATCTCTATTTTGTGTCAGACAGAAGACTGCAAAGCCATGGCACATTTCCCTGAGCTGCATAATTCAGGTTTCCGACTGTTCAATACTTTATTTTCTGGAGCATGTTTCCAAAACGCCTCTGATGCACTGAGTGAAAACAAAACCTCGTTTCCAGTCTGGTTCAGCTTTACCGGAACACTCGGTATATGGCACAGATTTGTATGAAGAGCAAACACGACTATTTTACGGGGTAAACAGAGGCGTTTAACATTTCTAAATGATGTGATAATCCTGGTTGCTTGCTGAACAATAATCTGCTTTATGCTTCTCTCGTCCTCTCTTTCCTTCTCTCTCTTTCCTTGCTTAATTGAATTAGGGGCTGTATTTCACTTAATTGAAAATGCACAGTGAACGGTTTCTCACTCGCATGAGTGTGTGTGTGTGTGTGTGTGTGTGTGTGTGTGTGTGTGTGTGTGTGTGTGTGTGTGTGTGTTTGTGCGTGCCTACAAGCACAGTGCTTTTCCCCATTCCTGGCTCAGGCAACCACTGAAAGACCGTTTTTATTTTCCTCTAAGTATCTTATAGCAGGGTCTAATATTGATCTGAGCTCAACGTCTACAAAAATATAGACACAACCCTGCCCACACACACTTACGCACCAAAGCATTTCTGCTCTGACTGTGTTTGCTGGCAAGTCCTGATATGATGAGGCAAGCTCTCATTTGTGTCCATAAGGGCACTTGTGAGAAGCTTTCAGAAGTTGAGAATAAAGCCATCAACCAGTGGCGTTATGCAATTTAGTGCTCAAAGTACCTAACCTTTACACCTAAACTCTTAACAGTGGCAAATGACTGCAGCTCAAAGCCTCTAGCAGTCCACTGCTTTTTATAAAATACTAATATTTGATAACAGAATTTTCAATAAATAATTACATCTGTTATAATTATTAATACAAATAATGATACCAATTATACCAATGTTCTCTTATACCAATGTTCTTTGTTAACACTAAGCTATGGTTGCCAAGCAACATAACCATTATATATATCAAGAATGTGTGTATATTAATAATAATAATAATAATAATAATACCACACAACGGAGCCCATCGCCCAAGTATTAGGAGGTACACAGCTCTGGGCACGGGTATTTGGTGTCATAGGAAGTCGTGTGTGTGGTCGTTCGGTGCCTAGGCAATCCAGGTGCTGGTGGTGAGTGTCATTAGCGCAGGACTGGGTTGCTAGGTTCACCGGTCCACCTGTCTTGTGTGAAACCTAAGTGCCATGATTATTGTCTCCGTTGAGTGATTGGTGGGTTGTGTGAGTGTGTGGGTAGAAATGGCAGCCGAACTCCCGAATTGTTGCGTGGTCACCCTTCTAGTTCAGACGAAGCTTCCCTGAACGACAAGAATCCTTATCTATGCTCTGGGTCGTGAGTTTAGGTCCAGGTTAACTAGCGTGAGTGTGCTCGACAGGAGCTGAGGAGGTAAAGTGGATGCACACCTTCCTGCTGTGCCTTTTCTCTAGTGGCAGTGGAGATAGGCCACTGCCAGCCAAGCCACAAGCAGCTGGAATCGGTATCAGCCTGATCTATGTGATGATTAACAGTGCTTCCACACTCTTCCCCCTCACACAGGTGTGAAGGTAAGAGTGCCTACCTGGCGTGAGAACTCCACGAAGCGAGGGGAGAGAATGTGTACAAGCCCCTGAAGGCAGAGGGCTTGCTGAGACTGCGACGGAGTCGACTCAGCAGCAGAGTTTGAGTCCTACGGGCAGAGAGAGCTACAGAGGACGAGAAGGTCCACCAGCATGCTGTATTTGACTTTCCGTTTACCTGAATGCTCTGGAGAGAAGGTCCTCCTGTGAAAAAGGACTCTCACGACAAGAGCAGTGTTTTGTGTTTGTTTTAACCTGCACGGTTGAAAGAAATCTTATTTGTTATTAAAACTCATTTATTAGCTGTTTCCTGCTAGTGCGTCCTTCCCGCCCGCAAACATGACAATAATAAGCATTTCACAAAACTACTATTTTACAAATGCACTTCTAGCATTTCTACTAACACAATAGTAGCCTAATAAACGTGATCAAATCAATCTCTTCATTGCTCTCTGGCGTCCTTCGTTCCATTTTTTCATTCTTTTGGAGCAGTTTATGAATGCTGTCAGCCTAATCATTCATTATGTGAGTCCAGTCTGATTGGTGAAATGCAACTCTGCTACAACGTGCTATAATTTACGTAATCTGCTGTAATTATCCCAGGCTTGAGTTTAATTGGCAAGGTTTAGTGGAAACGCAATGTGATGAAATTTCTCCTTTGCAGCACGGAGGGAGTTTCTAGCGCCCCTTAGTTTTGCTATAATGCAAATATATGACTTTAGGCAATTCAAGTACATCATATGATATTGACAGTTAATAGGAGGCTGTATCATACCTATTAAGTGTAGTTACATCATTAAACTGCTTAATATCCAGGGCTCATACATGTCTCAAAACAATTAGGCAGTAATGTCCCGGCCATTACGGCCAGGTGGTGAGGGCAGAGCGTGGGTGAGTGATTAGTGTGGTGGTGCTGACCTTAATGACGAGAGTAAAGCTCTGATATAGGTCTCTGCTGACAGGCTTCAGCAGACGCAGCTCCGCCGTGCTCCTGTTCAGAGAAAAGAACTCGGAGTACGCTGCTGGCTGACCTAAAGACAAGAGAAAAAGCAAATAAGAGCAAATACAGACCTTTCTAATTATATCTAAGACGTTCATGTTATCAGGTTCGGTGTACGTGTTATCAGGATACGTACCAACCAGAATGAAGTAGAGGATGCCAGGTCGGTCCGAAGGCGGCTGGATGTTTCTGTCCTGGTCCACTGCTCGGATGGGCGGGGTCACATTTAGAGGATTCGCTTTGCTCTGAAATAAACACAAATACTGGTGTAACTAAAAGGGCAATTTCACTTTTTTTTATTTTCTGCTAAATTAAATCAGTAAAATAATATAAGTCAATTATACTGTTTTGATGTGAAATATTACATCCTAGAAAAACGTAGAGGCCAGAACTGTTCGCAGAGGTAGAGATATGAACCAGATGTCTGAAGTGTTCAGCTTCCATAATCCTCCCTCACAGAGAGCCATTATATGTAATGGTTATGAATACAAATGCCTGATGTCGGAGACGTTATTGCGCATTAGTTTAGAGATCAGGTTTTGGCCAAATGTTTGTTTTTTTCTAAGCTATTCGTGGTGCATGGTATAATTGTACCCAAAGAAAAAACACTATTTTACCGCACAAGTATATCAATTACTTTTAAACATGAAGAACAGATGTTCAGGTTCACTGGTCGTTTCAGATGGCAAACAAACCGTCTACATTTACATTTTAGACATTCAGATCTCGGGTTCCTGTCGTCACCATTGCAAAGCAAAGTGGGATTGATTCACAAAGCCCATTAGACCACGCTCATTGCATCTTAATGATGTAATTATGCTGAAATTTTGCAAAAACAGTGGAATTTCTCTTTAAGTAACATCAGATCAATGATAATATGGTTAGTTAAAAAGGAAATTTTGAAAACGTTCCAAAGAATTGATCTATCCACACTCTACCCACAGATCATAACTGCAGTAAGGGTCAGAAAACCTTTACAGAGTTACGGTCAAAAGTCAAAAATGAAAGAAAAGTATAGCACATTTACACACAAGCATACATTTAGGAGGCATTACTAATTACAGTGTTATTATTTTGCATGCCAAGGTTACACTGTTCATGGATCCTTATTGAGTGTAGTTGCTGTTCAATTGCTTTTATGCTGTTTGTTTGTGTTTTACTGTGCATAATCAAACCAGCATTATCAGGCTATCAAATGTTATCATTTCCAACTGCACTCATTTGGATTCGCTTCGACAACATAGTGCAGCTTATGAGGGAAGAACTTTAAACAGGAAAGCCAACACTGCATAACAACTCTAAACCAACGCTGAAGTGAGATATGAGGAACAGTTTCATATTGGGTTGGAAGGTGTTTTAGCCAGCTTTCTGTCAGAAATACATTCATGGGCAGAGCGTGGGCAGGGCAGGTCCTTGGCTTTTCTGACGGATATATTTATGAGGGCTATTTCTGATGAAGTACGTGTTGTTTATAAGTACTCTACCAGTCAAAAGTTTGAACACACCTCCTCATTGAATGATTTCATTTGTTTTTATTATTGGCTACATTGCAGATTAATTTTGAAAACATCACCTATTGCTCTGATGACAGCTTTGCACACTCTTGGCATTTTTTCAATCGGATTCATGAGGTATCGATCTGGAATGGAATTTAATTAACAGGTGTTTCTTCGTCAAGAGTTCATTAGTGGAATTTCTCTCCTTCTTAATGTGTCTGGGATCATCAGTTGTGATGGTCGGGTTGGTACACAGTTAGTGATCCTATTCCACTACGGTTCTACTCCTCATTATTGCAAGAACCACTTATCTAAGTAAAAAGAAACAACAGTTCATCATTACCTTATTACAAAACATATTCTGGTTTGTTTAACTCATTTTTTGTTTACTGCATAATTCATCTTTTTGTTTGTTTTCAATTTTAATCTACACTGTAGAAAATAATGAAAACAAAGAAATAACACTGAATGAGAAGGTGTGTCCAAACTTTTGACTGGTAGCGTATATATGAAGAATAAGTAGGTAAGTCAATATAACCCATTTATATTATTTAAAATCCCTATAAATAAACTGCTTTGCTGTAGCTGTAAAGATCCGCCTAACTTGAAAGTTCCATACTGAAGATTTAACCTGTCCTGGTCTAGAACAACTCCAAAGAGACAGAAATCTGTTAGTCTTGTCTCTCATTAGCTGTAAGAGCATCTGCTAAATGCCATGAATGTAAACGTAAGCATCTGCATATGCTGCATATTTGCTACTACAGAGCACATAAATGCACAAAAAACATGCATTAATGAACAGAATTGCTAATAAGAAACATTCCCTTTGGGATCGGCTCTTATCCTGAGCTGTAGAAAGACCTTGCTCACCCAAAACACAAGTAAATAAAAATGCTAAACGATTGCCCATCAGAACTTATTAACGATGGGATGCTATAAATTAGGCCTATTCTCACCTGGGACGCTCAAAACTACCCACAGTTCTGCCCTCCAGCATTCTTTAGAAATTGGGAGAAGAGAGGAGGCTCGTATCACAGCTCATAAAACCTGAATCCGTTCTCATTAATTACGCTTAACTATTACCACCCACAGGGAGAAAGGCTGTGAAGGAGGTGTAAAAAAAAGAGAGAGAGAGAGAGAGAGAGAAAAAGAAATGCTTTGGACTGGAAATCTAGGTTCTACTTGGCAAGATGAAAAAGGAAAAAAAAAACACAAATAAAAGAAGGGACAGGCAGAAAGATGGAATCTGTCATTGTTCTCTATAGATACACATGAGGGTCATTTTGAGTTTAGTGTCGACTTGGGTTTTGCATTTCACACAAGTTGCTAACACTAGTGCGGAGCCTGCAAAAGCCAAATCGATTAAAGAAGCATAAAAGTGAAATCTCACCTGTGTGTCACATCAAAGCAAATGTGTTATATAGTCTCAAACACGCTATATCCCTTTGAAATAGAACCCAAACCCCCTAAAGTAGTTCCTTAATCACAAACAGAAAAACTCATCGTTGCACACCCTTACACTAAACAACAGAATCACAGGTGTCAAAAACATCACGTCCAAGAATTCAACTACAATAACACATAATAAAACACCACACACAAGCACCACGCAGTGCACTCGAGGTTCCCTCCACAATTCTAATCTGTTCAGTCGTGCACATATTAAATAAAATAAAGCGACGTGTGGAAAGAAAGTACAACCACCAATTGAAAATCCACACCAAGCAGCAAATAGCAGGGTAGAGCTCAGCTAGAAACAGAGACAGCCTTTGGGAATCATGCGGCTCGTGAAATCTGCATACTTAGCCATCTGTAAACCTTTTATCATAAATTATGAAAAGCCTCAGCAAACAACAGGCACAGTGGGTGCTTATTTGCTAGGCTTTCCTCTGTGTTCCTTGCTGGAAGACCTGGGCCCGGGTCTTCAGGAGACACTGCACACCTGCACTGACTGCTGCAGCTCCAGAGGCCCCTCACCTGAAGCATCACTTTCATCCCCTTCACACTGACTCCTCAGTAATAGATTTCTTTTCCTTGCACCTCTGTCTTATTGGACTTGTAAAAAGGATAGTTCCAGTTCCGCAATCCGATAAATGCTGAGTCATATCCAAAGCCACTGAGAAATACTCCATATACACATCATCAATTTCATAAACGAGGCCAGTTATTAAAACTGCTCATAGACTAATTTTTGATCATTATGTTGCTTGGGAACCACAGTATACTGTTTTCTTTTTCTTTTTTGGATCCTTCAGCAATCAACATTGTTTCGTTATTGTTTTTATTAGGTATTATATTATCACTAATGCAAAATGTGGAAGTGCTGAGGCTAAGGGTGAGACACACGGATGGTTTAATTCAAATAATTTTAAAAAACCCTGAATTCTAAGATAATAGTAAAGACTTGTGTATGAATGTTGTAGAATGAAGTTTGTATTTATTTATATGCTTTATTTATGTATTTTGGGAATCTGCAAAACGTTTAATTTAACAATTTCATCACAGCAACCCATATAGCATTCCTCTCTGTTCCCTCTCTGTTAGCGGCCCGAGTGAAAATGTATGCAGAGGGTGCCACAAAGTGACCTTTTAATGTATTTAAACGTAAAATTAGAATAATGTAATAATGTCCTGTTTTGAATGGGTTTTATTCATTTATTTTTCACCTGTTACACCTCCCACTTGGTGTATTTTTGAATCATCTCAGCATGTGAATGTGGACACCGCTCCTCTTATCAACAATCTAACTGGTTGCAGCTCAGCTTATTTGCATAATGTTTGTCCAGAACAAGACAGTACTGCATCAGCAGCTTCATGCATCAGTTATATGTGTACGTTGTTGTCTCTCATCACATTGTGCATACAACATTATGTTCTGCTTTTATAAAAAGAAAAAGGATGCAAGGATGCATGACCATCACTATGTATGTCATACATATTCTGCTTAAAAATGTAGAACCCCTATCTTCAAACACTTTCCTGCATCCCTGTACACCGACACTTCATAGTTGGCCTACTTAATAATAAAAAAGAAACACGGTAACTTTTTCAGTCATTCTGCATTTTAAGTTACACCGAAAAAGTGCAAAACTACAAATTCTGTCTGTTTTCAGCCTGAACATTTTGATGGCCAGAAGTCTGGGCCCACCTTTTATCTAAAGGCCGAAAACATCCAGAATCTTGCACTGCCGTCCTCCCTCGCCCCCCTCGGCGTCTGCTCTCCATTTTTATGCCTCCATCTGGAGCAGCTTTCTCAAGGCCCACCTCCTTTCTCTCATCTCAATCCCTCTCTCTATCCCTCTCTCCTCCTCTTGCACTCTCTTCCTGCCCTGGCTCTCTCATCTTAAGCCAAGTGTAAGATAAAGGCAAAGGGTCAGCGGAGCAGTCTGCGAGTTACACCGATCCGCAGAGAAAGTGAGGAACTGAGAGAGTGACATTTCACTAAATATGGCAAGAGGGACCACTTGGGCAATCCTCGCTTGCATACATATTTACAAACAGACTTTTTCCATCAAATATCTCACACTTTCATGTCTAAATACAGCAATACAGAGAAGATCACCCGTCTGCTCTCCTAGATTACTGCACAGAGATTAAGTCACTTATACAAGCCTACACACAAGACAGACACACAGAGACTGGCTCACACTGAAGCCAAGCAAAGTGCCATTAATAAGTGGCACGCTCTCCAAGCGTACTGGTGCATAAATTGAATGCTAATAAAACAGCTCTCTTTCTCACAGGTTTTAGTCTTTTGTTACCCAGATACTCTCCTCTTAGAGAAAGTGCAGCAGGGATAGAGAGGGCTCTAGCTCTACAGTGGGTGGGGGGGTGGAAGGAGTGGGGGGGGTGTTTAAAGGGTAAGGTGAAGTTAAGCGGTGCACATCCATGGTTTATCCATGAGCCCTCACTATTTCTTCCAGTCACTGACATTATCGCCGACCCATTCCCCAGACACACACCAGTACATTATTAACTCTCTGACGCAGAGTCGAGCACATCCCTAGTGAGCTCCCAGATTGTGAAATGCGTGAGCAGTGCTGCAGTGTGAAGGCTCTCACCGGCTCCGCCAGTTCAGGGATGACCACGCGGTAGGTGACAGGGCTGCAGTCACGGGTGTTATTGACCAGAATGCAGGGCAGGAACATGGGACCCAAGTCATCGCCATCTAAGACATCAAGAGTCAGCGTGGTCGTGGCCGTGTGACGGCTGGCCGGATACGGCGCGCGGTCCTGCAAATAGGACACCGTAGTTACCAAAGAGATTAGTGACTGTTTGGTCAGCAACTGAACACAGATTTCCCTTTACCTCAAACCCAGTCAAGACAAGGTTTGTGTCTTTAGTTTTGTACTGGAACTATGAAACTAATGTAGCTTAGCTAATGAGGAAAAAACTCATAGTCACCTGTGCTGAAAGGTTCATGAATCTGAATTATACGGCGGTGATCAGAAACCAAAATGAAAATCGGAGATTTTGTTTTGTTATTTAAACCTAAAAATAAACAACATAAAATATTGTTTGTAGCTATTTCTAGGTCACTATTTAGACTTAAGTTTGTTTATACTTAAATGTCTGACATTGACCATTCTAAAAGTCAAAATTCAATATGTTAATATGTCAATATTTCTAAAATTCTACTTTTCACTCAAATTGTTTGATAGGTTTTTGATAAACAGTTGGATAAAGAGAAGGATTTTATAGTTTTTAGACATCTAGTGGTGTCAGAATTCTAGCAACTATTGTACTTGTGTATATGGTTATAGAAACTGCTTGCATTGCTGTTATTTTATACGGACTATATAGTCTGTCAGACTGATTAAAACAGTGGTAGAACACATCTTAAAGCGTGCATTTTCAGGACAGTTTGATCAGAAAGTGTGTGAGAGTTTTGTCCCGCAATATGCAGGATGCTAATTACAGCTTACTTTCTTCCATTGTTTCTTAGTTACACTGGCCTTGTATCTTTAAAACTAATGGAACCTTAGACATCAAACATATCTTGACCGATCAGCTACATTTGGGAAATGTTTAAAGACTTAATACAAAATGTGATAAAACAGTGAAGTGAGATTGGATAAAAGTGAAAATGCATCCTGATGTAGCAGAGCAGGACGGTGAATGCGGCTATGAGAGGTGAAGCAGAAAAGGTCATGGACTGAGAAACAGCTGATGAGACTGTGGCCTTGTTATCCTGACCCTGAACAAGTCACCTGACCCCAGCTTGCTCTGGAGGACTGCCTCTACCATCGGTTAATGTAGACAAGATACATCAGACAAAACAAAACAGAAGAAGAGCCGAAAGCTTTATTCAGGCATCTCTTATAAACTGACACGATGACCTCTTTTTTCCTCTGGCTGCAAAACACATCACAGGGCAATCCAGTACCCATTACTCTCTCCACCTGTTTATGTTCAGGCTTTTAGAAATCTCTTAGCTTGCATCAGACAGAAACACACAAATACACATACATATTCTTGCAAAAATGCAAAAACACATGAATTCTGAATAGGCAGAGACACAAATGGGACTGAAAGAGGTCTATGCTCAAGAGAGTAGTTTGCGATTCTACCAACATAATGTTACTACCATATTAAAGTGATGTAACATTTTTCCCTTTCTATTTTCCACATCCTTCCAACTTGCCAGCTGTGGCATCCCGCGAACATTTTCTGACGAATAGGCTGGGGGGGAGGGGGGGGGGGGTGCTGGGTATTCACAACACTAGCCAAGAGAAGCTCATAATCTCCGCATGAGAAAGACCAGCACTTATGCAGAAAACGCCTTGGGTCGGCAAATATGCTTCATAAGAACAGTGTAGCGAAAAAGAGCGAAATGAGTTGGAAATCCCCTCATCAGATTATCGGATATGAATGTGTTTCAAGTATTCCAAACCAGCCTGAGGTCAAACCAAGGTAAAATACATTGGGGATTACGAGTAAAACATATAAGTCAGGAAATACAGTTAAAAGTATCCCATTTTAAGTGGCGAATGAAGGGCCTGGGGGTAGCCTGCAGTCATGGTGTAAAATCCTACCAGAGCCAATCAGCAATGAGCACTACAGGGGCTCTAAAACAAAGGAAAGTCTAGGTGAAAAGGAATGTAAGGCTCTATTACTGAATAAAAATGAGCCTAGCTAGCGCTCAGCAATATACCGTCAATACCAGTGGTGTTAAACAGTTATATTTATTGTGATATAATGATCAACTTTAGCGATACTAATAAACATTCGAATGTATAACATTCTATTTTATACTTGACTTGGATGCTACTAGAGGCCCGGAGCGCAGGAAAGCACTTGGTTCTGGGATAAGTCCAACCTTTGTTTCCTTAGATATCCAGCAGCATTCCACTCCTCCACAATACAATGTGGGAGCGCTTTATACCCTTACAATGCTTGGCTTTGGGCATGGTGACCCTAAGCTCATGCACAGCCTCTTCAAAGCATCATATTTAACTGGCAATACTTGTTTATAGAGACAATACAATCTGTGTACGTGCAATTGCTCATTTCATTAATCAGAAGACATGTCAGAATACTTATTAGTGAATAAATATAGTGTATGTCAAGTCTGTAGGACATTATTTTACATTAGTGGACTAGTACTGAAACGTGAGTTAATTAACAATACGCTATATGTATTGGGACACATCTGTTTTTTTCAGGGTTTGGCTCCTTACTTCTAGTGAAGGAAAATCTTAATGCTTCAGCATACCAAGATATTTTGGACAACGCCATGCTTCCAACTTTGTGGACACAGTTTGGGGAAGAACCTTTTC
>JBBJLS010000148.1:15309257-15323841 GCA_037577275.1 Bryconaethiops microstoma | reverse complement strand
GTGTGTGTGTTTTGGGGGAACTGCTGAATGTGCTCACACACACACACACACACACACACACACACACACACACACACACACACACACACACACCAACCTAACACACAGGGACAAGTATGATGAAGACATAGGGAACAGAAGCGACAAAAAGGTACGGTGTGCTCTCAGACTAATTTTAGAATAAATCTAAAAGAGGACTCTGTGAAAGCTTAAGTGAGGCTTGAAAAATGCAGGTATGTCTGACAACAGCAGAACAGGGAGGAAGAAAATGTCATAAATAGCCAGAAGTCCAATCCACCCACCCCCACAGACTGCACGCTAACTGCTAGGGGTCAGATCATCTAAAATCAATAACAATAAACACTGCATGAACAAACAAGGATAGCTGAGTGAAAATGTCAGCAGTGGAATGCTACACACCTTTTACGCCCTACCACAAATCGGAATTGTCTGACAGCATTTACAGCTCATTTCCTACTATCTCAGTCCAGAAAAAAAAAAACACTTTCAAATTTTTATTACGGTTGTCATTTTGTCCTTGGCAGGCTTTGGGGCTGCAATTCATATATCATCAGCTGCTCATTTCAGGAAGCTTATCGGAGTGCAGTTCTAATATGTCCCACACTCATGGCAGTCATGACTGATCTGGAGAAGCAAAAATAACAAAACATTTAACTAAACTTAAATTACATCTGCCTGCTGAGTGTTCAAAATACCTGCAGTCTGTTTGCTTTATCGGACGCAAATGATCGAAGACTATAGCACAAATACAGCGTTATCTAAATAGCCATGAAATGCTGCAGTCAATTATAAGGTCATTATCTCATCATTATCTTATGACAGATACAGTCAGAAAAGCATGCAGCTGTTCGCATCCCTCTTGCCCTCTGATAGGCACCATTAGTACCTAAAGTGTCTTCCCCCATGCCTCTTCTGGGACCAGTATGCACAGATCTACACCTATTGAAAACTACATATTCCATCAAACATACATCTTTACATATACACATAGTACATCTATACTTTAAACGGTACACAGCTTTAATATTTGTAACTGTTTATAACTATATATAACATCCCATGCAAATCTTAGTGGACTTATATTGTGGATTTTAAAAAATAATTCTGAGAGTCACAAGGTTTTACCAAGCTGCAGTGAAGTTTTGACAGAGGATATTGGGATTTGGGAGAGGCTACAGAGTTCTGTGAGAGGTTTTCTGACAGATTGTGGTTTTCTACAAGGTTTGCTGGGCTCTGTGAGATGTTGGAAATTCTGTGAGGGTTTGTAGGTTTCTGTAAGGGGTCATAATATTTCGTGAAATTCTGTGGGTTTCTGTGGGAGTCTACTACATCTGGTACCCCTGTTAGCGAATGATTATGGTTCTTTGTACAAGATTCTGTAAAAGGTTTGTGTGGTCCTATGAGGGGTTGCATTAAAGATTATAGAGTTCTATGACATTTTCTTGTTTGTGAGGTCATTAGGCTCTGTAAGGGGTCTTGTTCTACAAGAGAGGTTTGGGGTACTGTGAGAGATGTGGTTTGTAGAGAAATAGTGGGGTTCTTTGATTTACCTTCTGCGCCTTGAGCCCTGATGTGAAAGAGGGGCACAAGCAGGACGGTCCCGATCCCCAACCACCTCACCAGCCACGAGCCCCTTCTCATTTTCACTCACTCACTGCGGTTTGCCCACCTGAAAGAGAGAGATTACATCGTCAGAGAATGCCGAGACTTCAGTCAAAAGACAAATGATAACTCCTCGCAAATGCACCATTCACCCCGCCCCACTCGCCACACAGGCAGGCACAAGCTCTCCCCTGAACACAGTCAATAACTTGTCTGTGACAGCCTTCATTTCGATACAGACTCAATCTACAAGAACACAATAAACTCAGTGTTAACCTGGTGGGATCCTTAAGGAGGAAAATTGGGTTTATGTTTCTGCCAAAACAACATGACAGTGGTGGCGAATGAGATTCAGCTGTACATATGTGAGCCTGAGGACAAGAAAGAGATTATATAAACATGTGCTATTGGGAAAAATCCAAATCCTAAAGTAATTTTTCAAAATCTAAGTTTAATCTACTCGTTCCGAGTATTTGATGCATGATGACGGATCACATTCTGGCAGCGCACAAAAGCAAATGAGATTACAGCATTCATTTTTTGCATCCCTACTGTGTGCTTACTGTTTTGGCTGTCTCCGTAGATGTAACTTGCATAATGTAACTGATGTGGAGATAAGCTAAAAGACGAGTGTTTGGGCTCGATATGCCACCTATATTCACTCACACGTCCCAGAACACTGACGCTGCCTAAGGCGGCTGTAAGCTGCTAAAGCTAGTTTAAAACCATAAGGAGATGTGACTGAGGTTTTGTGTGAGTCAACATACTTGTCTAAATGCGACATTAGTCCCTCCTCGCTCCTTCTATCACTCTTTAATCCCAATAGAGCTGGTCTCTGGAGCCCTGCATATGAAACATTGTCATTCCTATTTTGGCTTTCCACAGAGAGCTAAAACAACTGTGACAAAAACACAGCATAGGTACAGAACAGCATGTTAAACACAGTGAACCACCCCAGCACTACCTCCCTTCTTTATTACTCTCTCTCTCTCTCTCATTCACACTCATCTTTGAAGTTGAAGCTGTTTCGTGTGTCTCCAGCAAAGGAGGAGTGCAGACTTGGGATGCAGCAGGCCTTTGATCAGTTTCATCCACTAGAGACATCGGGATTCAGGACTAAGGATTTCACTCCAGAGATAGCAAAAGTGTCAAACACGCACACACGCACACCTGCACACACACGCACACAAACATGCACACACACGCACATACACCACAAATATATTCATCACACACATCTACATCTTTCATCAGACTAATCAAACTGCTCTTCACACTCCTCAATCCATTCATGCAGACCCATGTCACAGGAAGAAACAAGCTTCCATCCTTTTTAATGAAAGAGTCTGAAGCAGAATTTAAACATTGCTAAAAGTTTGAAACATACCAGTCTTATCCCAGAGTGTTGGCAGTATCATCTGGAAATTGTGGGATCAGTAGTTGGAGGTGAGACAGCCATCCTTGGCTGGGAGTCTGAGAGACTCTCTCTAAGTGGGTAAGACGGGGATGGGGGAGGGCCGTCTTATCCACTTATACAGAGTCTCCTGGAGTCTTCTGGACTCTCCTAAGAGCACTGAGCTGTCTAATGACGTTGTGTCAGCAGCAAAAAGATGCGAAGGCTGGCTTCACATGACTCAAAGGAAGCACTTGCCATATTTCACCCTCCTAGTGCTGGTGGTGTCATTTGAGTGGAATTGAATATGACTAAATTAGAGAGAAAAAAAAATCTTCATACATGTACCTTTCACACCCCAGCCCACGCAGTCTCTAAATAGAAATTAAGCTGTAAAACATTCAATATTTCAACTAATTGTTTCTGTGGTGCCATTAAAAAATATATATTTATCTCTATCCACATATTCAGCCTCCAGTAGTTTAGCTCTGCTCATTCATGCTGTAGCCTGGACTGTTTTTTGAATAAGGGACAACCCAGGGCAGCCAGTCAGAACAGATGTAATTTACATATATCAGTCTTAAAAGTGCAGAAATACAACAGTCTGAACAAGAAAAAAACATATGAACAAGAAAGTCAGGTAAAGTCAGACAAAGATACAAAAAAAAGGCATCAAAAGTAGACTTTGTCAGGTGTTTTTTTATCTACATAATGAGTGATCTATCAAGTCTTAGTACATTTCTGTACATCAGGAATGCAGTGCTGCTGTTAACCCTGAAGCTTCAGACAAAAGTATAATGTAATTCATCCTTAAAGGGGACATATTATGCAAAACTCACTTCAGTTATAATAGATCTATGGGCTATACTAAACATGTTCATTAAGTTCTTTGCACAAAATCACTCTCACATAAAGAAATCTCACCAGCTTTATTCTTGACAGTTTCAGTCCCTTTTAAAATGAGCCATTTAAGGGCTCTGTCACTTTTATGCAAATAAGCTGTTGCTGGCCACGCCTCACCCATCCCATGCTACCGCTGTGCATTTAATGCACGTGAAACAGAAGCAATATCCAGCCCTATATGTCCGACCCCAAGTCGGACCCAGAGCAAGATGAACACAATACTTCATGAGTGACTTGCCTTTGCCTGTAGCCATAGCGCTTGGCGTCTCATGCATGCTTGTAAAACTAGCAGACAAAAATGGTGGATCTTCAGCTAATCTAGTGTGTGGGGGCTCAACAGATGAGTGGTGGTTCTATGCAAATTTCCCCATTGTGACATCACAATGGGGGGGGGGGTGTCCAAACGGCTCGTAGGAGCATACGATTCCAGACACCAAAATCTTTCAATTGATTCACAGAAAATGGATGGATTTTTTTTTTTCACGCTTGGAGTGTTTATAGGAGCAGTAGAGACCCAAATCAAAATACAAAAGGATGCAAAAAGGGAGTTTTGCATAATATGTCCCCATTAATTTTATCTCACTTAGCTGCCTGAAACAAGCAGAGAAATTCTCCCCAAAATGTTTACTTTCTAAACTTGCATTCAATACCACATTTATTCTTATGAGTATTTGTCAAAAGATTAATCTGCTGAAAAGTTGTGCATGCACTCTTGTTTTGCAGAATGCTATTTGTAATTCTATAATACCAAAAATAAACAGAAACAGTCAGAAGTGCAGTTTAAAACTCTTCATTACAGAATGTAATCTGAATATATATGTAACTCATTACATTCCTATCTTATTAAGTATCTAAAAATAAAAGTTTTAACCACTTCCAAAGGTTAAGCAGCTAAAAGAAGGGCTCCAAATCCATTTCTCCTCATATAAACTGCCTACGTTTATTCCTATTTCCTGGGAAAACACTAACAGCATCAGAGCAGATTTATAACTGAGCCAAGGCAACTTGTTCTATTGTCTTCCCAAATATAAGAGGCAAATGATTTACTGAAAATATCAAGTCTCTATTAAGGCAATGCATGTCTTTTGGGACTTTACACACATCGCTGACCAAGTCATTATTTAAAAAGAATGACAACTACTCTTCTATTTGTTTTAATTTTCCAAGCAATCGGGGAGAATGACTGCTGTCTTCAATAAGAAATGGAAACAGTTTTGTTTCTGAGTAGCTTCCATACAGAGCATTCAGCAAAAAGCAGGGAAGAGACCTATATAATACCCAGAGCTTCCCAATTTCAGTGTAACAACATTCAAACACACTCTGCATAGTGATAGCTTGAAATTTCCTGCAAGGACTGATTTGTGCATCTTCCTGCACTCTGTTGTGGGATTGAAGTTCAGGTCTCTTGCCTGCCATTATAAATGGGGACTCTGTGGGTTGCGTTTTCATGGACTTGCAGCGGATTTACTGGCATTAAACACATGAAAATGGTTCTCACACGTGAAAATGGAATTTCCATATAAATGTGGAATCCCACAGAACTGAGACCACCCTCAACACACGCAGACAGGCAGACAGACAGGAAGACAGACAGACACACACACACACACATTTCAAAACCTAAACTCCCATTTTCACATCTGCTTTTAGTATTTCCCTTGAGAAATGATGTAATGTATGCATGTAGCTGCAACAGAGACACAAGCAGATTTGTATTGTTATCATTCTGGTAGGTCAGCAAGATTAAGACGTGGTAGAGTGAAAGTTAAACTGTAAAAACAGCAAAGAAACTTCAAAGACTCAGCAATATCATAACGTCTACTCCGAATTCTCAGATCCCTCACAACAAATTCAAGAAAGAAGTCAAAGGTTGTACTGTTTACAAGGCTTTAAAAGTTTTATTTTTTGAGTAGTATTAATAATGTGAAGGAGTTCAGAAAACAACATATAAATAATTCCTTTTTTAAAAGTCACAGATTTCGTTTCACGCAACAAACAAAATTTAAATCACAGCAAAATAAGCAACTGGGTCCTTTAGCAACTGGAGAGATTTCTGGCTTGGATATTTGGTATGATTTTTGAAAAATACCCTCTCGCCCCAAAATACATCCTTAACACATTTAAAGGATGTCATAGTGGAGCATAAGGTTATACATCCAATTATGGTGCTAAAGCGAAAGATTGAGCTAAATAATGTCCAGTATTAGAATATCTCTGACTGTTGTGTGTACATGTGAACAGCATATGGCAGAATCCCTTTAAATCAAGCACAACTGGTCAAACTGTGAATCTGATGGAAAGGCGTGAAAATGAAGACCAAAGAGCAATTTAATGAAATTACTGATAAAGCTGTAGATGTGCAGAAGCTAGAAAAACACTTCATTTCCAAGAATTTTTATCACAATGAGCACTCATGAGGGAACAGAAGCAGCTTCATACCACCTACGTACCGCCTGCACAAGGCTGTCCCTCAAATCTCTGTGTCAGAACAAGAATTGGACTTGTGAGAGAAGGCACAGAGAGACCAACAAGCATTTTGAAGAAGCTACAGGGTTCAGTGGCTGAGAGTGTTGTGAAGATGCACAAGTCAATGATTTCAAGAGCTCTTCACACAACTGCAGAAAAAGAACACTAAGTGTTTGTGGTCTGATTAAAAAAAAAATGAGCCAAATTTCAAAATGCAGTGTAACAATAACCAAATACTGCTAATTTCTCAACAAACACATCCCATGCGTGAAGTACGGGGGTGGCAACATTATGTTGAGGAGGTGCTTTTTCTCAGTAGGGACTGGGCATCTTGTTAAAAGTGAAAGAAAGATGGATGGTGCAAAACACAGGGAGACACTCCAAGACAACCTGCTTCAATATGCTAAAAAAAAAAACTAAAGCTCATGAGAAATGCCAGCTTTCAGCAGGACAATAATCCCAAACAAAAGGCCACAGCAACACAGGAAAAGTTAAACAACAAAAAAAGTGATGTTCTACAAATTCCAAGTCAAAGTCAAAATATCAGTCCAACTGAAAATGTCTGGTACTACGGCCCTGGAATAAAATAAAATACCACTGCAAAAACGTTCAGCTTCTCAGGTTTTATCTTTTATGGGTGCTAGTATTGACCTGAACAGCTTTGCCTTAGTTTTCAAGAACTGCTGACAATATTTCTCCTAATTTCCAAATAAAAATACTGCTCTTAAAGCATCGTATTCAAGGAAATGATAAAACATCAAAATAAAAGAAATGATGCAGTGATTACAGAACTTGAATAATTCAAAGAAAACAAATCTCTTGTTCACTCAAACAAAATGACAATAATTACTTTTGACGTATTTTGCCATCCAACTGGTCTCACTGCAAGAGGAGAGTTTTGATTACAGCAGTGATTTTTATTCTTTTCCTCATTAAATAAGATTTAATTCAGGTGATCACTAATCAGTACCTCATAAAACAGAATGCGGTGCTTGTGTAGGAATTTAACAGACACTGGCATGGAATGGTTGTCATACTCAAAGAGTATGCTGATTAAAAAATAGATTGCAGTGGTCTCTTTATTTTTTTTCCAGAGCTGTATTTCAAACCAACAGAAGGTGAAGGCCCAGCAGAAGGTGCTCCTACCAAGTACTAGCCTTAAAGGGTTGAATACTTGTGCAGGAAGCATTTGCTGACATTGAGGATTTCTTTAGGGAACATTTTGCTTTGCAGTATAAAACACTGGTAACAGGAATCTGTATTACAAGAATCTGCATGTCTGTGTCATTCCAGAAAAAAATTTGGACTCTTCCTTTGCCTGCATTTTTAATAGCAGCACAGTTGGTTAAGTGGTTTGTGCTGTCACTGAAATATGCATTCTTAAACATCAGGCCAAAGCAAAAGTGGGTATACTGAAGCCAACAATACAATGTCACTGTGTCACAATTACACGGTGTTCTACCACATCTAAGGCACACAGACACCTTTCAGATTAGTATCTGGCCAGGCTTATCAGAGCACAAGCAATTATGTATGTGAACTAAAAACGGCCTCTCAGTGCATCACTTATTGTATATGATGACTACAGAGTGTCGTGCAGGACAAAGCATAGTATTCAGACAGTATTCACCAACCAAAACAAAGCACAAGAACCATCCTGGAGGTCTTAGATAGCTTTCCCACTTCAGCATTCTGCACTCCTGTTATTCCTGTGGTCCCATTCCATCTCCTCTTCCAGTGTTTTCTTGTGCACTGCTGTGGAACACTGCGTGTCAATTCTGGTTTCTCACTTGTTTATAAAGCCACCACGCATGGTTCAGATGGAATTCATCGAATATTCGGTTTCGGTATCAGGGCTACAGCAGCGGAAAATGCTGGATTTGATATCAGAGGGGGGAAAAAGGAATTGGAAGGATTGATTTTATTACACACATACAAACACAATTATGCCTTTTGTTCTAAACAGGAACGGGTAGAGAAGGTAATAAATAAAACCAAGCAAATTACAACAAAAACGACATTTTCGTTTACATGTACAATTTTCTCCATACCTCCCTCATACCTCTACAGCAAAACGAAAGAACTGTGGCACCTCTTCAGTTTAACACTAGGACTACGTAGTTAAAAAGTAAGACTATGACCCACAAATAGCTCATGTTATTCATGTATTATGTTCATGTTTTAAGCTTTTAAGATCAATATCAGACACAAATCATATGCATTTTGCTTACATTTTACATACAAAATGGCTTCATAAACCTCAATGCGAAGTGCATAAGCCATTTCTTTGGGGAAACACAACACGCACTTCTTATCCTCATGCATATACATACAAGAGAGGGTCATGTAAAAAGTAGGGTAAGATATTAAGCTTGCTGCTGATGATATATTCTATATACTAAAATATAAGCCTGCTGGAAATTTGCAGTCTCAAAAGTTGAAAGAAGAGTTAGAGGAAGATACAAGCCTGAAACACATCCTGAAAGAATGACTACAGAATCAGAATAGCACTGCCTAAACTCTCGAGATCAGATGTTCATTCATGAAAAGACGCACTGAATATGCCATGATGCAGCTGTAATTTTCAAATGCCATGTGTTCTTAGCTGGTGTAAAATTACACCCCAGGAGAATGTTTTGGTGGGAAAGAATTTATGAACACCACTATCTCTTCGTCATTTAACTTTTATTTTTCATTTATGCTGGAGCTTGTTGATACTTACCTTTTTAAAAATGTGCCTAATCAGTGTGCTGTTAGTGGGTGGAGCAACGCACAGTTTGCAGCATTAGATGTCTTGGTAAATCCAACAATAACATTAGACACATCGTGAGCACGTATTGAGGGCACATTTTGCACTGTGCCTGAGCTCTATGTACATCTGGCTCTCAGTGTCATTTGAGTGCATTTAAAATCTGCAAAAAATATATTAATTTTATGTTTGATTTCTTCAGAAATCTGAAGTCTGAGCTGGAGGACAGACTCATCTGCATCCAGTTTGCACAGACTCATCTGCATCCACATGTTGCTAGCCCTTCCAGGAACACTCCCATTAGGGACACCAAATACTCAGCATTACCAGAACCTCCTTGGCACAAAATGAGATGCAACGTTATCCTGTATTCTCTCTCTTTCTCTCTCTCTCTCTCTCTCTCTCTCTGTCTCTCTCTCTCTCTCTCTCTCTGATCATCATGCTCTTTTTTCCTGTGTCATCAGTCTGGCTCGGTGTGCTAAGGTAAGCCAATATGAGTGAGGGCTGCCAAAGACGGCAGTGCTATTCATTACCCACTGTGATATGCAGTCAGAGAGTCTGGGAGGCTCCAGTCTATAATGATTCGAGTGATTAACCCATCCAATGAGCCGGACTTTACCACCACAGCAGGCCTGATGATAATCAGCCACGGTAAAGAGATCACCAGTTTCAACACTTGCTCTTTCGCCAGTAGTCTGTCACAGAACCATTCATGGTCTAACTATCTTTGCTTAACTGTTTGAAACTCACATGCACCTAAATTCCACCTGCTTTGGATAATGTAAAGCCTTTAACAATTCACTTCACAAACTCAGAGAGAAACATCTCAACTAGGGGTGTTCGATATAGACAGCATGTTATTTTTTGCCATTTTTCCGATAATGATAATTTGACAATATTTAAAAAATTCCAAAAACTTGTCTTATTTTGTACCTGCTTTCTGTACTGAATACAATATTTACTGTACTTTACTAATTGTACATAAGGAACACCACACAACAATACATCAACAATAATGTTTGAAGAAAAACTGGTTAAAACTGGCATAAAAACAATAACTGCGTGAACACTGAAATCAAGAATGGCAACTAAGTAGTTTTTTTCTATGTTAATTATTTGGTATTAAAAAACAACAACTAAAAATACGCCATCTGACAAACACAATTCACTCCCTTGCACACGGAAGACCAAAAGTCAGTCATTTCGATTCCATCTAATTCTGCACAAGAAAAAAACAAAATATTTCAGCATTTGTATATAAATTATTGTCCAATTTTGCACAAAGATACTGAAAAATCTGCACGTGCACTTCATGTATTTGTCTGGCAAGTAGGATGTTTGCAAACAGTAGTGTCAGCAAAATGTACGGCTCGGATGTTCTGCTCTACTATAAATCCATTGTTGTGGTGAAGTTTGGTAACTGGCGTCATACAGTTCAGGCAGAGCTGTTTCACTGTAATACTTTCGGGCAAGCCATGGGCGCCAAAAGCGTAATAGCATAACATACATGTAGAAAGCAGCATGTAAAGATTGCTGCTTGGTTGTTTTTTACTGTCACCGCTATGTCACCGCTATGTGGTGGCGTCTTTCACCTAAACCCCTTTCCCACATTGCTGGCTAATTGGGCTGGTTTGAGCCACATCCACCCTCCTGAAGCCAAACCATCTCCACGTGAGTGATAATGTTCCACATCTGGCTACGAGATCTTCAGAAACGGAGAGTGCAGCTAGATGGTTAGTAAGATAGCCAAGCTCTCTTTCTCCATGCATATCTCAGCATCCATGGCCCATTTATGTTCCACTACTGAACGGAACGTGTTGTTAACAAGTAGAATGATCTGATTATCCTTGAATTAATCGTCAAGATCTATGACAATCGTTGCATGCACCTCGCAATCTAAGATTAGCTGTGTAAAATGTTCAGACCGTCATACGGCTAAGTAGGAACTGCCCAAACAGGAGCACTATTCAGAAAACTGTCAAAAGGCAAATCAGTCCGGTTTAGGCTACCCACGATAGGAATTTCTTTGGCTGAAGGATCATTCTAGCATTTAAAAAAATAACCAATATGAATAGGAGTTTATTCTGACTCCTGCAGTGCCTAGAGAGCTATACGTGGTGCCACTGGCTTAAATGGGGTCAAATAAAACCACAACACCAAGCATGACATTGAATGCTGGAACTAAAAGTGGCAACACATCACATATGACAGCTGGACTTTGCCCTTAATATGCAGATGTTTCAGGCAGTAATGCATCTGGTAATGTAATTTACATAGAAACCTATATATACACACATATATAGATTTATATTGTGCCGAGTAGGAAATCATCACCTTGGACAAATATACATTATGACATTTCAAATCATAAGAAATCATTTTTTATGTTAATTTGGCTCAGTCTACTACTCGTATACAATAACTGGTTATTTCAGATGCTTGCTAAAGCATTAATGTTCTAATGCTAACGTTCCATACTAAACTGTCTGATCAAGCAAATAATCTTGCCCTTTACAGAGAATCATAAAAGGAAAATTAGAAGAGACTAGAAAAAAAGAAAGCAAAGAAAATGCAGTCTGATGAAGTGCTAATTGGCTTGATACAGCAATTCTGAAATAGTCGGATCAGAGTAACTCTTCATTCAAGAAGAAATGTGGACAACCTTTAAATCCTGAAGAAAAGGAGGAGAGTGCAAAGTGCTCCATGTGGAGAACAGTAGCAGTATGAATGACAAGCTGCGTGAGAAAACATTGCCATATGTCACCTGCATAGGTAAGTCAAGTAGATATGTTTCCTTGGCTCTTATCTGGTGGTGATAATAGGACCTATTTCAAAGAGACACATCACAGTTCTGAATAAAGGCCTGCTAGGTACATTTATTATACATTATAAGCTGTAAGGTTTTCTTGCTCAGCTACTTCCATATAATAATAAACCACAAGTAAACGTCAAGAGCTTTGATTTATAAGTTTCTTCAGAACTTGTATTATTGTGCACTCTCTACCGAGATCTCAGCATTTAAAAGACTATAATTGACAAAGGTCAAGGTTCTGTTGGATAAAAATCCCAGACACCACCAGGTTGGGTAATTATGACAGGTTTAAATACAGTGTGTCACTGAATTTACAGAGGATAATGTGAAGGTGTGCACAATGAAAAGGGACAGAGTCTTCACTGGTCTCAGCTCTCTCTTGGTAAGCACTGACACCTCAAAGACTAAAGTGGATTAGACATCCCGATGGGCAGATCTTCCACAAGGAGATGGATAATGGAAAAGGGTAACACAGGTATTCTACACAGCAATTGGAAATAATTTGATTATGCCTGATTGCTAGCTGTTTCTGTTGTGACATGACATCTGGATCCACTTCAGTTTCATTACTGGATTGAGTGGACTGGAAGCTGTTCCCAACAAACCAAGGCTGGTTGTGCAGTACTCTTCAACATGAACAATAGACAGTCTTCCTGTTTAGCATCGCCACATATTTACCCGTGAGACGTTCGCTACGGAGAATCAGAGCTATTAGCAAAAAAATTTGACTTATAGTAAGCTACACTGGAGAAGGAATATGAATGAATATTGGATAATTGTGTTATAATCTCACAGGCAAGTCATTTGCATTCACACACCTAATGAAAGTGAATTGTGTAGCTGAACAACGATCCTGCTGCAAAAGGAGCTGATTGCCAGCTTGGTGATGCAGCTGATCCAAGAGATTCTATCAAGTCGAGTATGTTAAAGAACCTCTGGCATAGTATCTGTTTCCTCACTGATAACACACATTTATCCATTTATTCATTCATCTATACTTTGATCTTCTGCAAGTCTCTAATCACAAGACACTGACATGTCCTTTACTATACATCATGTTAAGAGTTCTAACATGCTGCAATATGTTGCGATTGATAATGATCATCCCTTTAGTTTTGCATTAACCTTTATCCCTGGACGCGATTAATAAGCTATTCGCTTACAACACTCCACTCCTGGAGCCAACACCTTATTTTGGTGGAGGGGTTTGCGCTTTCTTATGATCCCAGGAGCTATGTTGTTGGGTGCTTATGCCCCTGGTAGGGTCACCCATGGCTAACAGGTCCTGGGTGAGGAGCCAGACGAAGAGCGGCTCAAGAGACCACTAATGAAGAAAAAGATCCTGAAGAAAAGTTTTCCCTTGCCCGGATGCGGGTCACCGGGGTCCCCCTCTGGAGCCAGGCCTGGGGGTGGGGCTCGATGGCGAGCAACTGGTGGCCGGGCCTATACCCATGGGGCCTGGCTGGGCAAAGCCCAAAGAGAGGACATGGTTCGCCTTTCCAATAAGCTCACCACCCGTAGGAGGGGCCATGGGGGTCGGGTGCAGTATGAGTTAGGTGGCAGCCAAAGGCAGGGACCTTGGCAGTCCGATCCTCAGCTGCAGAAGCTAGCTCTAGGGACGTGGAATGTCACCTCTCTGGTGGGGAAGGAGTCTGAGCTGGTGCGCGAGGTTGAGAGGTTCCGACTAGATATAGTTGGACTCACCTCAACGCAAGGTCTGGGCTCTGGAACCAGTCTCCTTGAGAGGGGTTTGGACTCTCTTCCATGGTAAGAGGCGTCAAGCATGATTGGGAGGAATGGCTCCCTGATCCAAACTCGAGTGGTGTTCTGTTATTGGACTTCTGGGCTTGTCATGGTTTGTCCATAACAAACACCATGTTCAAGCATAAGGGTGTCCATATGTGCACTTGGCACCAGGACACCCTAGGCCGCAGTTCGATGACTGACTTTGTAGTTGTTTCATTGTACTTGCGGCTGCATGTATTGGACACCCGGGTGAAGAGAGGGGCGGAGCTGTCAAATGATCACCACCTGGTGTTGAGTTGGCTCCGCTGGTGGGGGAAGAAACCAGTCAGACCTGGCAGGCCCAAATGTATTGTAAGGGTATACTGGGAACGTCTGGCAGAGTCCCCAGTCAGAAAGAGTTTGAACTCACACTTCCGGCAGAACTTCAACCACATCTCGGGGGAGGTGGGGGATATTGAGTCCGAATGGACCTGAAGAAGGAGTCCTACCAGGCCTTTTTGGCCTGTGGGAGTCTGGAGGCAGCTGGCAGGTACCAGCAGGCCAAACGAAATGCAGCTTTGGCGGTCGCTGAGGCAAAAACACGAGTGGGGGGAGCAGTGCAGCGTCAACACTGTATATGATGGGGATGGGGCACTGCTGACTTCAACTCAGGATATTGTGGGTCAGTGGAAGGAATACTACAAAGATCTCCTCCTGAGTAAGCAGAGTCTGGGAACTTGGGGGTGGATTCTCCCATTACCAAGGCTGAAGTTGCAGAGGTGGTTAAAAAGCTCTTCTGTGGCAAGGCCCCGTGGGTGCATGAGATCCGCCCAGAGTTCAGTTCAAAGCGTTTATTGTCATATGTACAGAAAAAACAAAAGTGACATTTTCTCTGTGCAATGAAATTCTTTCT
>JBBJLS010000148.1:15291889-15307482 GCA_037577275.1 Bryconaethiops microstoma | reverse complement strand
TATATATATAGGTACGCAATGGAGTGACATTGACAAAAACAGTAATAATGCACAAAACGTATGCACTTCCCCCAAAATTGCTCCACTTGTTTCAGTCATATATGAGTGAGGAATAATGTATATAAATAACATGATTTTGTTACTTGCAATAACTGGGACTTCCGAAGCTTTAATGGGTCATTTAGCAGATCTATGTGTATTTCTTAAGCCAGCCATCAACAGGTTGTATTGCAAGTATAGGTCCACCATTTCAGCATGGTCCATCATCCTAACGATCTATACAATACAATAATGTTATGTGCTGTACAAACCTTGTCTGCTCATTTCTGTCAATCATATAAAGAACACACACCTGGATACTTTGCTCTAAGACTACCATCCCCGCCACAAGAGCACGCTGCTTTACTCAGGCCGAGGTCATGGATTCATTAGTCAAAAACAAGATTCTGTGGTGTCCCACAAGAATTTACCTTTCACATGTCACTGCACGTCAAATCCCTCTGAGAGTTTACTCACAGCTAAGCTTCAGAGGGCCTGCTTTTACCTTCCACTCAGGTGAGCAAACTCAGCTATGTTTTTTAAAGTAGATTTAATGTCTCTATGCATTTTTTTTTTACTCCACAGTTGCTTTGCAGTAGACAGATTGCTTCCAATTGCAGCTGGCAGATACAGAAGTAGAAGTAGTTTTGAGAGTTGCCCAGTCTTGGAGTCAAACGAGAAGGGGAAACAGGAGCTTCAACATTCTCTGGCTTTATATTGAATGTTCCCAATCAAGCACTTTTAGTATATGATAGTTGTAATGGTATGACTTATCTTTAAATACCTGTGTATGTATAATCCTGCCTAAAGCTGAGACTAATGTTAATCAGCATTACATTTACATTATCTGTAACATATTCTATTTTCATTGCTTCCATTGATAGAGCAAAAGAAGAGGTCAGACTGGCAAGAAATCTGGTGGCCTAATGGTTAGAAGGTGGCCGGTGATTAGAAGGTTGTGGGTTCGAATCCCAGAACTGCTCATGGCACCACTGAGGTACGCCTGCACAAGGTACCATCTGCACAAGGTACCATCCCCACACACTGCTCCCCGGGCACTGCGCCGCTGGCCGCCCACTTCTTCACTTGGTGAATGGGTTAAATGCAGAGAAAGAATTTCACACTGTGTGCTGTGGTGTGTTCACATGTGACTATAAGGGGCCGCTTTACTTTAACCTTACTATTTGTAGCCAAAAGTTAACAATGAAACTTGCAGACTTTAGATACAATGAGTATGATGATACTATTAAATAAATTAACTACAGGCATATATTAGTTTCAAGAAATTATGAGACAAACCCTGAGAGCTCCCCTCTGATTAATTTGCATGTCTGTCAAATGACCTTTTTAGGTTTCATATAACACTTTTAGGTTTAAAAGACCCATGTCCTATGTTCCCTTGCATTTTATTCTTATCTCTGACATCCACCATTACCTAAAATGGATGTCACTCATTTAGACATCCATTTTAGGTAAACCATTTTACAACTGAGATGTTGTAAACACTCCTAATGCCAAAAAGTGATCGGGTGATGACTGAGATGTGTAAAAGCCCTTTTCTGATAGGCTGCCCTCTAATGAACCTCATTCAGAGAGCAGTCCAGACTAAAACACCCTTATAACTTCAGGGGACTTTAATGGGTGGGACTAAACTGCTGTGGGCTTATTTGGCAAATAAATTTCAAAGTGTAGACTTTTCTGACATCACAAAAACAATGAATTTCACATGGGCTGCATTTGTAGAATGGACTTAGATGTGAACCGTACATTTTGAAACAGTGTTTGCATACCACAAGCCTCATGTTTCAAAAAGCTCAGAAAAATGTTGCTTTCTGTTATATGGGGCCTTTAAGAGTATTACATAGTTTAATTTATTTGTCCAGTTAAAAAGTGTATTATTTTAGAAATAACTCTATCTAAAACCCAAATAATTGAGTACATTTTGCAGATTTTAGCCCAGCACTGTGGTGACCTCCTTGACTCCATTTGAAAGTTCGGACATGGCCTCGTAGATTTTTCTCCTTTAGGGGAAGTGTTTTATTGATTGATCTGTCTCTCTCTCTCTCTTGCTCTCTGTACTGCCGCTGCTTTGAGAGAGCCATAGAGGTACAGGAGCACTTAGGATATTGAACTAGATGCAAACTTCATTGCAGCGGGCCTTTTAGTGATGTCATTAATTAAACTGCATTGTGAATAGGGAGAGCGTTTGGCAGGAGAGCCTGACAGCCGTCCACTGCCGCACTGACTGCTGCCGCAAACACGGCTGACGTAATCCCGCATTACTGCCAGAACTTTCCCAAAAGTGCCATCTTTTTTTTTTTTTTATAAAAGGAAAACATTTCACTTAAAAACTATCTGTTCTGCCTAAGAATCTCTAGCTGGTAACCTTTTAATCTCTAGGTTCTGTATGTGGTTCCACACTTCTATTCCTCACTCTCATAGCTACAACATATACTTTCATTTCATAGTAGTTACTGAAAAATGACCTGCCTGAATAATAACCTGCATGTTTCTGTGATTTTATGTACCAAAATCAGACATAATTCCTTTTTACATGACCACTTTCCAACCACCTCTTCCTCAAACCTTTTCTGTGCCTTTAAGACTGATATATACAAAAGTATTGGGGTGCCTGACCATTTTATCAACAGGCACTTTAAAGACACTGCATTCAAATAAATAGACTTTGATATGAATTGGTCCCCCCTTTGCAGCTATAACAGCTTCCACGCTTCTTGGAAGGCTTTTCACAAGATTTTGGAGTGTTTCTGTGGGAATTTTTGCCCATTCATTCTGTTGAGCATTTATTCCGACCTTGCTTTTTGCTCTGAGGCACAGCCATGCTGACATAGAAAGTATTCTTCCCCAAACTCTGTCCACAAAGTTGGAAACATTGCGTTATTCAAAATGTCTTGGTATGCTGAAGTATTAAGAAGTAAGGAGCATAGCCCAAACCCTGAAAAACAGGTGTGTCCCGTTACTTTTGTCCAATTAGTGTATGTAACCTCTATTCTGATAGGCTGCTTTGTATTGTATTGTGTCTCTTTTTAAAAGCAGTCCAGGCTGAAACACATCTTACAACTTTAACATAAATTAGTAAGTATACACTGTATGTACATCTGCTTATATACTGTTTATCATGAAATCAACAACACTAATGGAAAGTTTTTCTCTCTTTCATTGCAGTAACAGCATCTATTCTTTTGGGAAGGCTTTACACTAGGTGTTGGAACATTGTTGTGAGGATTTGCTTGCACTTGGCCATAAGAGCAGAAGTTCAAGTACTGATGTTTGATGATTAGTCCTGGATTACAAACTCCAACTCATCCCAAAGGTATTAGAAGGAGCTCCATCACTCGATCACTTATTGGCATTAGGTGTGTTGGCCTCAGGCTCATGTGTGCCTGATCCAGAGCATCCCATTCTTCAATCTCATCCCATTCAGTTTTATGGAGATTATACAAACCTGTGTCAGCAATGGGGGGCACCTTAAAGTAGCTGAATTCACAAGAAAGGTTTGGAAACTTTTAGATAATTAGTGTTTGTAAATGTGCTGGCTTTTGTGACATCACAAAAATAATTTAAAACTGACTTTTTTCAAAACAGCTGAATAATAAGCCTAGCATTAAAAGGGTTAGGTTTGTTTGGAAGTATCAAGAATGCTCCATAAATAGCATATTTGACACCTAATGACCAAAATTACAGGGTGCATTCAGTCAGCATTTTTATTTTTGCTTTCTTCGAGGACTGTATTTTCATTCCTACACGACACACTAAAGCACATAATTATAATCTTTTAACAGCATTTACCGCTGTTATGAACCCTGCTATGAGTATCTCTCTGGCCTGGGAAAGGCGGATCTGTTACTCTCTCAGCCATAATTGGAAAGGTGTTTGTGTGTGTGTGTGTGTGTGTGTGTGTGTGTGTGTGTGTGTGTGTGTGTGTGTGTGTGTGTGTGTATTTTGGTGAAGGGGCTTATGAAAAGTGCACTATTCTCAGTCATCACAGCTGCACTGAAAAAGTGATGCATTTAATTTATTTAATTCAAATATGCACACCAATTTCATATGTATAAAATATACATCAACACAATAAGAAAATGATAAGAATACGATTTGAAAGACAGTATTGTGTTGATTCATTGGTTTTGTTTCATGTGGAAATGAACATATCTGAGTCAAGTTACTCCTACACTGGCCACTTTATTAGAAACTATACTGTAGATGCACCTTGCTGGTATACATGACTGAAAGCTTGTTAGAATCTTATTCATGGTCACTGATGTACATCAGAAGGTCCAGAGTGGCATTTTTTCTACTGAAACAGGTAACACTTATTCCTCTGTCATGTCCTAATTAAAATCCAGACTGGATAATAGTACATTTGTTGACTCAAGAATTGCACTCTTTAGCTCTTAACAATTAAGAGTAGTACCATGTAATTGTTCTAGTTCAGAAAAAATAATTGAACATTCTCAGAAGGCCTTAAAAGGTCCCAGGGGTTTTGACATGCATCCTTGCTGGATGAATGAGAACAACAACGACAACAACAACAACAACAACAACAACAACAATATTAATAATAACCTATTTACATAAACCCTTCCATACATTAAAATGCAAGCAAATAATACACACACAAACACACACACACACTCCTGAAACCTAAAATACAGCCATCCTGGTCACTTTGGGAAAGGGTCACTCTAACCATCCTACTCTTTTATTTCACGCTGTAGGCCTTGAATGCTCTAGTTGACATACCCCTATGTTTGTTTATGCACCACACAAACACTAACTGAGTTTTTTTTCTCACCATAGAGGTGAAAGAGCAGGAAAAGGACGTGTTCTGTTTGTTGCAAGGTGCTCCATTCATTTGTAAATGGCTGTGAGCTGGAGAGGCTCCTTCAGAAGTTGTGACAGAGCAGTGAAAAGAGTTGTTCACAAAGGACACATCCGACTAATAAGCAACTTCAGAGGTGCTAGCTGCATGGGGAATCCCTTTGGCTAGATGAAGTGTGTATCTGAATTAAACCATGGTTTTCAGAAGTCAGTAAAGAATGTTCTTTACTCTTCTGTGTGCCAAACAATGAACCTTTTCATTTTTACGCAGGCACATGTTCCCAAAGTAAAAGTAGTGATCAATATAAAACTGACAGTAGGTTACAAATGTCTGAATCCACTACATTCTGCAAAATGTGCCAAGACGAGTTCTTTGAACCTCTTAATCGATTTACAGAACCAAACTTCATTTTACAGATACACACACACACACACACACACACACACACACACACACATATATATATATATACAGTACTGTGCAAAAGTCTTAGGCTCCTGTACAAATTGTTTGGAGTCATTTATATCAGCAGTGCGCTTCTTTCTGCTAGCAAAAACACAGCTGAATATTAGAATAAATGCAAACAAACAAGAAAGCAGTAAAAAGTATCAAGATTTCTTTTTTTCTAAAATGTATTCAACATTTTGTGAGCTGGTTAGAAGAACACAGGTTTGGTTCTAGGTTTCTGCTCAGTGCCTCCAGTCACTGGGTGAAATAATACAATTCCATAAGCAACTCACCTTTTACTAAAGTAAAAAGAGCCAAACCAGGTATCTAATCAAATACCTGGTTTGGTAAAACGGGGCTTCTATGAGGAAAGAGGTCTAGAAATAGTTTAGTGAACACTTTACCATACATAAAACCACCATTTACTATATTAATGTTGTTTTTATTTGTTGTAATGTTAGTGTTTTAACACTAACTAAACAGCACTGCTTGGCAGTAAACAGCTTTTAAGCATGATTTTCTCAGGTGCCTGAGACTTTTGCACAGTACTGTATGTGTGCACTATAAGCATTGCATCATGAATCAAATTTAAACATACCATCTGCACTGTGCCCAACTTTGAAAATTGTTTTGGTACAGTCTCTTAGATTGAAGCCTTTCCTTCCTCTGTAGACACGAGAGGTTTTGTCCTCGCAGCAACAATATGCTTTATTTTGTTTTTGTGTTGTTTTTCATCTCTGCCAGAAATGTATCTTGTGAGTAAACAAAACATTTCACAAGTAAATGGCTTATAGCATCAGCCTTTAGGGACTACAGTTGCAAATATGCCAGCTGGCTAATGCTGTCACTCTTACACAGTTGATTAATCTGCACTGTCCCTAATTTGTATAAAAATACATACATAACATTTGACTAAAATTAAAACTGTGTGCACTGTAACAGTGTCAGACAACAGTGTGGCTGCACTGTGAATGACCCTTTGTTCGGGGCACATGGTGTCCGTGCCATTTGGACAGAGAGCAAGCTAATGGCCCTAAATCAGTTTACCACACTAAAGTGGAAGCATACTGTACACACAGGGCACATTCAACTGAGGTGCTGGACAGAAGCCTCTGTGTTAATGCCATAATCAAACCTCTCCATCCCCCACTCTCCTGGCTCCTCCAGAAACCCCTCCAAACACACACACACACACACACATAGACACTGATCAGCTCTCCTGAACAGCTCTCTTAACCCAAGGTTTGGCCCTGCAATCTCCTGCTCCTCAGCCAAATAAATGAGGGCTCTCCTGCTTCTCTTCTGTAGAATACCTGCCAGACCTGCACTCACTGAGAGCGCTCTCCCTCTCTCTCTCTCTCCAGCCCCTGCAATGGCCCTGGCCTGCTGCTTGGCCCCTTAGGGTGCAGTGGCTGGCACACACTGATTACAGATGGATCAGAGGACCGAAAGAGGCTTTGGTGATGCGTTCAAGACCTGACGCCCCACGCACAGCAGTATGGAGAAACGCACTCAGAAGGAAGCCGGAATGGGTACATGTAAATAATAATAGATTCAGACAGATGGTGCATCCGTCATTAGCACGTTACAGTAGCACAACCCTAATTATCTAAGCACCCCACTTTGCCTCATGATTACAGACTTTTCTCGTGTTTGTTTTTCCTCTAGCCTCTACTTTTCACTTTTTATCTGTTTTCTCTCTCTCTCTCTATCTCTTTCTCTCTCGTTCTCTCTCACTGTTGTCTACCTTTTTTGCTCTGCCATTCACTTTCTTATTGCTGTCTATCTCTCTCGCTCTTTCTCTCCCTTCATATCCCTCTCAGATGCTCTGTATGGATGGAAATCATTTCAGGCGTCACTAACCACGGGTCTCTTATCAACAAATGGTGAAATGTATTCCCCAGGTGTCCACTGTGCATATGAATACAGTCATATTCCAACTCAGACACATCACAGCCTGATATTCTAAACATTCTCACAATCATGCAGCTTATTATCAAAACCCCTCTACTGTGGCTTGGTACACACACACACACACACACACACACACACACACACACTCACACACGCGCACACCTATCAGTCTTCATCACTTCATCCTGCTCTTATGCTATGACCTCAACTCTGTTCTTTACAAGAGAAGTCTCAGCAGCCTCATGCTGAAAAGTCATGTGCATGTCTAAGACTTCGACCTCTCTTTTAAACCTTAAGCAATCTATATCCTCTTGATAGTACTGCTGAGATTTCTCACAATTCATGCACAATTAATTTCACTGGGCTCAGAAAATTTCCAAAGAGTGGGTCTTTACGAACACAGCAGATAATCTGAAGGCTGATCAGTGTAGACACATGACAATTGTACAATATGGCATGAAAAATATATCAAGCGTTTGTGGAATGTTTACCCCTTCTGTCTAGACATAGAGATTATATGCCTTAATACATCTGAAATTGTAATTTCAGTCAAACAGGGTGGCCAGTCCTTTTCGAACACATTCTGGCAGACAAAACCACCAACAGCACAGCGTGACTGCTCTACATCTGTCAAATAACTAATTAAGATTAAAGATGTCATTTTTGTGGTGAATCATGATGACATTTATCATTATATAATGATTTTATACATAATGTGATATTAATAATATATGAATAATACTTGCACAGATGTGACTCTTAAGAAGGGCTTTTTAAAGTAGTGAATTTGTTAAAGCTAGTGGACAAAATAAACCCAATCAGAATATATTTATTACTGTCAGTAATTCAGAAACATTATTTTCTTCATGTGAACACATGGCCTGAACATGAAAATCACATGATTTCAGGAAATTATGTATTTTTATCATCCTGTGGCATGTTCCATTTAATAAATGCACAGTACTGTGCAAAAGCTCAGAGCCACCCCTCATTTCTTCATATTTTTTTTCCCAAAATAACAGACTTTTCTGTATTTATTTATGCAGGTCTTCAGGCTTCCTATAATATTTTTTAAGTTTCAGAGGAATGTTTTTGCATGCTAAGCCACAAAGTGACCTATGCATGAATCATTCAAGCAGAACAAAGCCATCTAACCAAAAGCCTGAAACAGTGAAGAAACAGCAGCAGATAATTCCAGATGATCATTTGGTGATCAGTATACTAGTGGTTCTGAATGCTTTGTCTTTAAGCACTTCGCCAAAGATAAGACAGGTTGACAGGCATAAAATAGTACTTTCACACCAACAAGGTGATTCAAAATATAAAGAAATAAGGGGTGGCCCAAAACCTTCGCAGTACTGCATATCACATATATCATAAGCACAGACAGTTAATTAGGTCGGCTACAATTCTATATATTTTCCTGATTAAAAATATATTAGACGATTGCTATTTTTAGGCTCACTATGATCTGTTTCCTTAAGTTTTACCATAACAAGTAGTGTGCACTGTGTGTTTCATCAGTTGAGCTAAGACCTGGGTACCATAACATGTTTAGAGGGTAGCATCATTAATGGTTTGTTTATTTGCAAGCTACTGCTAATGATATTTGCTCTATATATATTTACACACTCAAGAGAAAAATGACCTTCGCTTTATTGAGATATTTGTATGTTTGAAGAGTTCAGATGCAAAAGCCTCCAAACGCCACCTCCGTCAAAAATGAGATAACAATGTTGAGTGAATGCTCTCCACACGTAGTATATGTAAATCAAATCATTTTGCTTCAAAAATGATTAAATACCACTCTGCGCCTCGTCAGATATATCGATATGTTGGCAAAATCCTTTAAATGCCAGTTCCATTTGTCAGCAAAAGCCTCTATGCTCCGATCGAATCATGTGACGCCGCGCTGAGGAACCTGCTTTTTTTGTAAACAGAATTTCTAAGAATTTCTAAGAATTTCTAACACGGAGAATTTTGCCAGCGAAAAACCTACCACCAAGAAATTTTACAGGGACCCTCAGTTCCCCGAGACCTATCGAACGTGACTGGTCGCGAAGCTCTCCCTGCCAGGGAATCAGAGTAACGGGCACACAAACCTACACACTTCAAGCGACATTGCGTACCAAACTCCACAGGCAGATAGGTCTCGCCAAGACCTTTCCAACGAGCCCAAGCTTTACTCCACCCGGAACCGGAAAACTAAAGTCTGCTTTTTATGTTTTATTATAATTTTGTATTACACTTTAATATTATTAAACACTTTAATACTTCATGTATTTTGTTTGGTTGAATTTTGTTTGGTATGGGGTGGGATTAGCTCACGAGCACAGGTGCCGTCCGAAAATGGGTATGGATGTATGAATGAACCTAATCCCCACCCCACCACCACTACCACACATCCAACCAAAACACCCCTTTGCTTATGTGTGTCATCATCATTTTCAGTGTTTCCAGCTGCATCTTTGGTGATTTAGCAACTCTTTCCTATGTCTGTGTGGAAGACGTGCATGTAGAGGTTTTTGCAAAAAAAGGATCTGTGGATTTCGTTGGTTTTGATGCAAACAAAAAAAATATTTGTTTAAAAGCAGTAAATTGGCTGAAGATACATTTCATAAAAGAATACATTTTTTTCACCAACTAATAACCTTATCGATGCCTTTAAAATTAAGTTGCTGAGCTTGAACATAGGAGCCTGATAGCAAATGCTCTTTTAAAAGAAAAGTGGTCAGGCGGATTTAGAGGGTTTTGCATCTGAACTCTTCATTTGTATTTCATTTCATTGTAATACAACATAATATTAGCTCCAAGGTAAAAACAGCAAGGAAGCAGATAACCAATCTGACCACAATCTTGTACTACATACTTGCTGGTATACCAGTATTGGAATCAAACAATAATAGTGATTTTGAGGTTTAGCAGTACTTAAGATTAACTGATTACCAGTAATATATGACTTCTGATGGAAGTTTCAGACTGTTTGAAAAGAACAAGTCAAAATACATTAAAAACTACATAATTAGTGCATTCCTTATTCTGCAAATCTGGTTTCTGTCTGGTTTACACTGTGAAAGGTTCTCTTTGACACAATAATTCAGATAAGACGAACAGAATAAACAAAAACCATCCAAGGATGTTAAATCAGGTTAGTTGGAGATTTCAGAGTACCACTACTCAGAAAGAATGTGTTCATTAACTTTACTAATGCAATCTTCAATATCTTCGCATTCCATTCTACTGTGATATATTTGGCAATAACTGAGATATTGAATAGCCATGGGTCTCAGAACATCAAGTTCAGCCCGACTCAGTTTCGGCACCTAAATAGTGGAATGAACTTTCCCTGATCGTTCCCCTGAACTTCTGAGTCTTCAGGCAGTGTCTGAAGATCCACCACTTCAGTGAGCACTAGGGATAATAACTTCACATTCATGCCCCAACTAACACAACTAACACCAACTTCCTAAATAACATCCAAACAATGTCTCCTCTGTGGTATCAGATAGGGCCCTTCAACTCTGGATCCGGCAGCTCTAAATTGGAGTATGGGTTTGGAAGTCTTAATACAAAGACAATCTTTTTTCTCTATATTTGTCATTGTTTGATAAAGGCACTTTAAAATGGAATCAAAGACTAGAGAATCTGCATTTCATCTTTAGAGTATGTACAATGTTGTACTGATTAACTTCTCCAAAGCATATTCTGTCTGTATATAGACTCTAAAGAAACTGGCCAGCTATGTTTTTATCCACCATAACACCAGTGGAACAGTGCAATAAGAAAATGTGATTGCTAACTCAGTGTAGGCTGAATAGAAGACTTCATTAGGCATTCATGAGAGACTTATCACCCCCATCTAATTAGAGCTTCTTTGAATCCTCTGTTAACACTGGTTTACACATTGCTATAAGCTACAGGTGTACCACACGTAAATCAACAACTGTTAGCTCCCAAAGCAAAAGGCTACAATATTGCTTCATCAGACCTTTTTCTCTGTCATTCAATGGGTTTGACGATTGGCCTAAAACACTGTTTCCCAATTTCTGATTCAACACAACGCCGTTGCAGGCCTCAAGCACAAGAGGGGTAAAGAGATCAGGTCTTAAATTGCATTGCTCTCACTCCCTCTGCACTTCAATTAGAACCAGGAGATAAATTTTGGATTAGGTAAGAAACTTCAACTTTAACTTTAACAAGAACCAGGGGAATCCAGCTTCCAAATCTCAAGGTCATTATTCGTCTCAAAGCCTCGCTGCAATTTTTTTTTTTTTTTTCGAGCTGCAATAATAGAGAGGGTCAAGTTACAATGAAGCACATGTTTGCTGCACTTTCTGTTACGAAACCCAGAGCAGAAACCGAGGAGGTAATGGCTCTGTTTTGAAAACTCCTTTAAGGCTTGAACATTTTATTTGCAGTGAGACAGGTTCTATTACAGGGTGCAGAGCACTGAAGGATTTCAAAGCACTCAGCACTCTGGATACATGGCGAACCCATCCGCAGCGCCCACAGTGGAGGGTCTGATCTTGTCCTATGTCTACCTAATGAACTTCTACATCAAACTGGACTTTATCTCCGGAGACCTCTATCGAAAGATCCCTCTCTCCCTCTCTTTCTCGCTCTCTCAGTCTCTTCCTGATAAGTGCTTTAGCTGAGCTTCAGTGTGCTCGCAGCTGCAAAGCAAACCCACAGTTTGCCGAACAGAGACGCTATTCATTACGCCCGCAGCACGTTAGCAACACGCTTCTTCAGCTAGCACAAATGGAGAGAACTGTCACGGGGGAAATGTGTCATCAGCTCTAAGCGCAACATCATATTATTTTCCTATTTTCACTGCTTCCCTGCCCGTCCTTTTTATCAGACTGCTTTTTTTTTTTCTTTAAAGGTTGATTACTGCATTCACCTGCTTATTTTCTTCTGTCTTGCTGAATCCTTTAATGGTTTGAAAAAAAAAAGCATCAGCCTTTCTCAATTCTAAAATTCTTTCATGGAGAATATTAATATGAGTAGTAGCAGTTGAAGGGCTGGCCCATATAATTCAAAACCTCAAGTATTCATATACTCCACTGGGGACATAATGGACACCGACTGCTGGCATACGGCAAGTAAAAAAAAGGAAAAAGAAAAAAAAAGGAAAGAAAACAGCAGGGATATCAAAATTCACACTTGTAGGCAGACTTTAAGATATTAGATGACTAAAAAATGCACAGTGAAAAATGCACAATAAGATGTTGAAGGTATGACTAGATTGAGGAATCGTCTCAAATATAAATGTCACATTAAAACCAGTTATCTGATAAAAATGAATCTGATTAAACTGAGAAGTCTTGACAAGCAAGCTCAGTGATTATATTCAGTTTGAAAAAGGTGTCCACAGGTCATTAAGGTATTGAGCATATTCTCCACAAGAAGGAGCTCTTACCACTTAAATTGTTTTTTGACTATTACTCAAAGAGAGGAAATCAACACTAGCAGGATCTCACAAATCTGCGTATGTCTGTTTTTAATGAAGTAAAATAAAAAGATTGTTGATTAGTGATCAAAACAATTGTTACATTTCTCAGTTACTAATATAGTTTGTGATAGCAGTTATGTTTATTAATTTATATCTGGTGGGGGTGACACTACAATTGGAAAGCTCAGAACTTCAGAGCCTCAACTCTGAGTTTAAATATGAGTTCTCAGAGCAAATGAGATAAAAAGCAACCAAATTAAATTCAATCCCTGATGGTAATAAATAAAACAACCCTAATTCATCACACCCTTACCATCTATCTGGCCCAACTTCAGAATCTGTATTTGAATGGGAGGCTATAACTGTGGCTTCTATCGCAACATATAGCGCACAAGCAGCTAAGTGGACTATTAATACATTCTTGCCACCTACTGGATATATTTTGAACTGCAGTAAAAATATTTCAAATTATAGTAAATTATTAAACACAATATTACTGTAAAAGCGATTTTGAGAACAAATATTCAAGTACTGGTTTGAAAGATTTCAGCGAAAATTCAAATTCCATGAATACGATTTGGATGAACTTTAATTCTTATTAGTAGTAGCAGTAGTATTATTACTATTATTACCATTTCTCATAAATCCAACAGAATATGGAAGAATGTATATATAATATGCACACTGGGTTTAAACATTTATCTTTTTGTCATAATATTTTACAAATGACTTTGCTTGAGTAATTTACACACTTCAGTAAATGCAGTGGAACAGGACTAATACTGATTTCTTTATAATGAAATATGCCATTGGTCTGTGTTCTTTGGACATTGTTGATATACATAATTTGCTCGAAGCACACTGAGACATATAGTGACAAGTTATCACAATAACAATAAATACTGTCACATTTCCCAGACCTACTGACTCACACAGATGGCAACCGTTTACACAGTCAATCAAACTAAATGCAGTAACCTACACTCAGCGATCACACCTGTTCCACATTCACACTGCATAGCATCAAGCACACACACACACACACACACACACACAAGCACGTTTCCCACCTGCCCACACATAAAAACCCATACATACATTCACAAACCAACACACACACAGGCATACACAAAACTCCACCCAGCCCGCCAACCCCACCACCCGGCCACACACACACACACACACATACACGAGCAAGCACACGTTTTCCACCTGTCCACACATAAACACTCATACATACACGGAGGCAAACACAATACACCACCCCCCCATAATCCCCCAACCCCACCATCACTCCACACACACACACACAGTCACTGCCACAAACGGACGTGCAGCAGAGTGGAATGGGGGTTGTAATGAAGACAGGAGTGTTAGCAGTGGTCTTAGGCTGTTTGTTGAAGCTGTGTGAGTAAGAGTCAGTGTGGTCGATGGACTTCCAGAGTAACCAACAGCCTCCACTCTGCATCTGGGAGAATTAAAAGCACGCGGGGCCTCAAATTAACATTAAGAATTTGCCCAGAGTCCACAGCACCCCAAAGCGGCCACTCCAACACAAAACCCCCTCTCACCCGACCGTCCGAGCTCTGCCAACTACTAACTTTAACAGGATCAAGCACACACGATGGCGAGCAAGGTGTCTGAAGCACACGCACACACGCACACACAGATATCACAAAGGTTTAGCACACCACAGAAGAGAATGATCTAACGGGCACTTTCAGTTCTGTACTCGAGCGCAGCTGAAGTGAAGCCGGAACGAGCGTGAATTAAGAGAGCACGCGGCAGGAACGAGCGTGATCAGGACAGCGGTTTTATTCCGAAGCGGCACGTCTTGCCGGGCGCGCGCTCTGGGCAGTGTGTAAAAGTGTCCAGCCTGATGTCCATCCAGCACTCTGAGCGGATCAGTGAGCTTAACACAAACCCGCTCTCAAATTAGACCATTTACTCACCTCACCATGCTGCAGCCAAACACACACACACCCGCCGCCGGAGTCAGGACGCGCGAGCCGAGCGACGGACATCCATCTCGAAACAGCCCCCTCTTTCTCCTCTTCCTCTCCCTGTCTCTCTCTCTCTCTCTCTTTCTCTGTCTCGCTTCCCCTCCCTGTATATTTATCTATTTATCTATCCTACACATACACATACACACACAGATGCAGGTGATCCGAATGGCTCTCAGTAGTTCCACGCGCGGTGTTGAGTGTGAGAGCGGGACAGCAGAGCTGCACCAAAGACAACACACACACACACACACACACACACACACACACGCACACATAAGAACGCAACACATAGATACGCGCCTCTCTCTCTCTCTCTCTCTCTCTCTCTCTCTCTCTCTCTCTCTCTCTCTCTCTCTCTGTGTAATCTTATTTGTTTGGACAGCAAAGGTGAATCGCGGTTAAATCTTTTGACTCTGTTTTCTTTCCGTCATGTGAAAGGGAAGTGTGCACAAATAAAGTATTCGGAATATTAAAGCTGTAACAATACGCAATTTCGACTCTCGATACATGAAACAATTCAGTTATGTATACGTGTCCAAATGTGTTACTTCCTCTAATTACGCACTATGCACACTGGTTTCATTCAGAAAAATACTATTGCTGCTATTTCTGGTTGTGTCTGTGTTTTTGCATGAGTTTCACAGGGTGATAGATTACCAAGAGCTGTGAAACAAAGAAGACCTTACAGTAAATGAAACTATTATTTGGGCTCAGGCTTTATTTGGTTTTTATTAGTTTCACATGGGCTCCCGATCTAGGTCTAAACTCTATCCCTAACCTGATCTGAACTCTCTAGGTGTGAGTGACTTAATATTGTCTGTGTGCATTTCATAAGCCCCTCCCATCCCCTCCCACTTTGCTCTGATAAGATACACTCAGATTCTTATAT
>JBBJLS010000148.1:15236900-15252987 GCA_037577275.1 Bryconaethiops microstoma | reverse complement strand
CAGAGAGAGAGGGAGAAAGAAACAGAAAGAGTGTGAGAGACCGAGCATATGTGTGTACATGTGAGTGAGACAGAAAAAGAGAGAGTGAGAAAAGGAGAGTGTGTGTGTGGAAGAGAGAGAGAGAGAGAGAGAGAGAGAGAGAGAGAGAGAGAGAGAGAGAGAGACAGAGAGACAGAGAGAGAAGGGGAGTGTATATACAGAGAATGCAATCCTGACTTCCTCTGAGCTAATTACAGGTCGACTGAAAGTTCAAAGGCATCAGAACAAAGAGCGACTGTCAATCAAAGCAGGAATGTGTGTGCAATCGGCCTTTACAAGCTTTTAAACTCTCAACTGACCTAAACAACTTAACAGTCTCCTCTAAACTAAACACCTTTGTCTGGCTGTGCTGCAGTAACTAATGACAAAAACTCTTCAGGGGCACATCACACAATGCACTGGAATATTAAGAGATGATAGAGTTGTCTACTTTAAAACAAAAACACATCAGTAGAGTGTCAAAATCTCAAAGGCATTTATGATGATTTTATGGATATACAGGCAACAGTAGTGGTTCTGGGGATTTACCATCCAAAAACATTTGATGCTCATAAAAAAAACATCAGAGAGAAGTCTGGTAGCTTTGGTCACTCAGCATGGTCAAGGTCAGCCTACTTTGACTGGAAGGGCCATTTGGCTGCCATACATGACAAATTATTGGGTTTTACACGATGTGTATAAACAGGTAACTGACCAAACAATTAAACAAAGCATGACTGTGCCCCAGTGTACAAAGCAAGCTGCATAAAGACATGGTTGGATGAGTTTAGAGTGGAAGAACTTGACTGACCCGCACAGAGCCCTGACCTCAACCCCATCCAACACTTTTGGGATGAAGTGGAACGGAGATTGCGAGCCAGGCCTTCTCGTCCAACATCAGTGTCTGACGTCGCAAATGCTCTACAGAATGAAGGAGCACAGAAACTCCAAAATCTTGTGGAAAGCCTTCCAAGAAGGGTGAAAGCTCTTATAGGGAAAGGGAGGGACCAACTCCATATTAAAGTCTATGGATATGAATGCAATGCCATGCAAATTCCCTGTTGGTGTAATGGTCAGGCGTCCCAATACTTTTCTTCATATAGTGTATGCTGATACATAAGCCCATATATGTGTGGATACCACAGCTCACTGATAACTGTGCACTGAGGGTAACTGCTAGCTACTGGAGACTTGATAGTATTCAGTTTGATAAATAAAACGTTGACTTCATGAATGGGGAGTCATCTGTGTCCCACTGACATTATATTTATAAATATGTTATGTAAAAGTAAAAGACATATTAAATACAGGTACAGTGAGATGCACAACAACCTATGGAACATGTTTCAGATGAATAACCTAAAACATCAATAAAACTTATCTAAACCACTTTTTTCCTACCCCAGCTCCCTAAAATGGCACTGTACCTTGAAATATAATCATTTTTCAATATAATAGTTTTTTGCAGTAATGTGTGAATCCATTTAACATCTCATGCTTGAATTCTTTTTCATGACTCATCCTTGATGGGTTATGGCGTTTATTAATGTCCCTCATTATTCCTTCAAGACTCTTACCTGAATACATCAACACCTGTGAAATATCCAGATTATTTCACAAATTACATATTCAACAAGAAGATGCATCATATGCATTTCTTGAAGTTCAAGGGAATTAGAAGAGTTCAGCTCTTTTATAAAAAAAAATACTTTTTGAAATTATATTGTGATACTAACTTACAAAAGGTCAATTTGAGAGTGCAACAATATTATTTCAATTATAAATCAAACGTAAAGTATCCATTTAAATAACCTATATATTTTTTAATAAACCATACTGATGTCCTCACTGTCATCATATAATAACATGGACGTGAGTTCCGTGTTGACAATTTTATGCTAAAAAAAACACAGCATTGTTACTTTCAACCCTATCACTCATTTAAGCCACTGTCACTAAAGCAGTCCTGCAATATTTCTGGTCAAATATGTGTTTTCTCATTTCTAAATGTTTATATGTATGTTTTACTTTGATTCAGTGATGGAAAATCTAAACCATAAAGCTCTTTTTTTTAAGCGTTCAAGGGCCAAATGGCATCCCAAATGTGGAATCACCCAAAAAATTGTTTTTCATCTGACAGAAACAACCTGCTGTGTGAAAGAACATGCACACAGCACTGAGAATAGCACTGAGTGTAACTGGCACACTTCTGACAGCAGTGGTCATTTTGGGGTACAACAGATGTGTCTCAAAGCCAAGGGCACAGCTGAAGGAGGCTGCATTTCTCACTCTGACGTCACTGAATGCTTGAATACTGAATCCCCATTTGTAGGAACTGTTTAACGCAGGTGTACCCTTCATTTCTGAGAATTTAAGGAGTTCTCAAACATTCCTCTGGCCTGAGACCCTTTCAGTATGAAAAAGGTTCCATGGATCCCCACATTACAAATCTTCAGACATTAGAAACATTAGGTAAACATGTAGTGGGTCAAACAACTGCCTGGTGTGCTCTAGTAGAATAAGCAGATGAGTGAGTGTTAAAAGTTAAATCACAGCAAGATGTTTGTATATTGTGAAAAACTTAATCACAACACACTCTTATGCTATTTGTATTGTGAATACTGCAACTGCAAATGTCATTATAATGAGGGCATAGTAAATCATGTTTAATTGGATTTGGTGCAGTCCATAGTGTAAAAAGTTGATTATACATTGTTAAATTATATATTAGGCACCTTTTGCTTATACAAAGTTATCAAACCTAAAATGATGCTATACTTAATGTGGACTGGTAAAGTAAAATGATGTCTTTGCTGTATTGCTTGACCCTAATTAATGAGTGAGCTAATGATAAGCATAGGAGTATAGGATATTGGCTCATGTCAAAGATTATAGACTGCTGGCTCCGGAAAAATGTGGGCTCTTTATTTTGGAAGTACTGTGTCACAGGTCCAAACCCATGTCATAAAAAAAGTATCAAGAACCCTGGTCCTACATCACAAAATCCTGGGGGGTCCTTAGACCCCACTTTAAGAGCCATGGATCGAAAGGAATCGGCCCTACATCCTCTCTCCAGACCTTCAGTCCTCCATAATCCTTTGTGTACCACATAAGTTTTGAAAATCACTTGAAAATCACTTGAGGAGAACAGCTGTGAGTGGGCACAATGTCGCAGCACAGAGGTTTATATTGAAATGTAAATTGTACAAGCAGGTATTGTTAAAAAACAGATCATGTTAATAGCACACCGTCTTATGCAATATTTGTGCAAATTACATGTTTTGTTGATTTTCTAAGAGAAAATAAATTAACATCTTCGATAGGGAATAAATTTAACACATTAGGAAAAAAAAACATATTAACATAATAAAACATATTAACACGTGTTCCATAACTTTTGTACAGGCCACATTTGATTTTTATCATTTCTCCTAATCTGTCAAATAAAAGAACAGTAATTATCCTTTAAAACTGTTTGATGTATTTATATGTATTTCGTTTCACTTCAGTTTCAAAATCAACAAAACAGGCAATTTGACCAGGAGAGCCTTTGCACTGTATAGTAGTTCTTAAAGAATATGATAATGAACCTTTGCAAGAAATACCTCACCCTAAGCCATGGTGTGTGTTCACCCAGCCCGTATCCTTCTGTAGCCAGAGTCCCTGAGGCTGATACTAGTCTGATGCTAAGCATGTCTGATGCTAACCATAAGTGGAGCTACTGGGTTGCTACTTTGATCCTAATGCACACACACACTGGAGATGATGAGTCACTGGACACAAGCGTAAATAAAGAATAAGAAGACTACAAAGAACGTAAAGAGATAAACAGAAATAAAGATGGTACGCTGAACCAAGACAGAGAGACTGTGAGCTCTTCTGCTCGGCTGTACTGACGGGAAAAAGAGACGGAAGGCAAATACCTGTAAGTTTACAAACATAACAAATGCTTGTGTGATAAGAGGTGATAGATCAGGGAGTAGCATGTTTTCCAGGAGGAAAGCATCTGAAGGCTTGGTGCTGCTGGAGTGTTTTGGGATGACGCAGAGTTTAAGCAGCCCTGCGGAGGCTCTGAATGATGCTCTTATACTCACTGGAAGTGCTGTGCTTTACACATTTCCACGAGTCAGCAGCTGCCATATACTAGGCCGACCACAGAAAATGACACTATACACCACACCCCATAAACACACACACACACACACACACACACACACACACACACACACACACACACACACACACACACATAAAACCACAAACACCACATATCCTTTTGCAGAGAGCTGCTTGCCTCTTCAGCATAACTGGCCTAAAACTTCTTAACATATAGCTAAGCTCTTATGCACTCTACTCTGCCACTCTCCCTGTCTAAGCACCCCCCACCATTTCTCTCTCTCGTTCTCTCGCTCTCTCTTACACACACAATCTCATGATTGCAAGGACAAAGGACACATACTCTCAGTCTAACTGTAATTGAAAGGCATTCTCTCACACACACTCACACACACACAAACACACACACACACACACGGTTTGTCACTATCAACCTTCCAAAGCCATACCCATTATTCCTTCTGGCGGAGGAAGAAAACACTAGGAACAGAAATGTTCAACCTCATCTTGTACCAAACCTCGAGCAACTTCAACAAAAACACCCCTCACACATACACTAACTCACACTCCCACCACGAGCATGCAAACTCCAAAAGAGCTGACAATTAAAACTCTTTCCAGTCCAGTTCAAACCACAAGCAGCCCAGAGCGCAAGCAAACTGCTGCATGACAAAACTTCATCCACTCAGCCACAGCATTCCACCTACTGCACTGGCTTTTAGCTTTTAGCACATTAAACACGTTCCTCTTTAGCTAAGCAGTTTTACCAGCGCCACACTCAACTCGTTTGCTAGATCCAATTAACAGTTTATGACTCTTAGACAATATTTTGCAGGGTGATACTTTTCTACAGCCAGAGCCCACTGAGGTGCCTAATTATTGGGTACCTGCTCTCTTTGACAATTTTATCAGGCACGCTATAAATACAGAAGCTACAAAAAAAAAAAAAAAGTGCTGCGCAAAAGTCAGAGTCTGTTTCATTTATTTATCTTCCAGTCAAAAAGGCCAGAAAGTTTATATTTTCAGTTTCAGAAAAAAGCAAAGAAAATATATTTAACAGAAAACTGTTCTAAAGACTCAACAACTACATATTAAATCCTTCTTAAAACAAACCAGTTGCAGCTGTGTTCTCATCTTTCAACAAAACACTAACATTCACACAAGCAGCTACCCATACACACATTAGCTGCCTTAAATATTTGTCCTATCCGTCTAAAGCCATTAAAGGAGATAATCGTTTGGAGATTAGATATAGAATCATCAACTTTTCCTAAAGGAAAATACATGAATTCATGTGAAAATGAAATATTAAAATGTGAAGATTATGAAGAAAATCCAACCAAACTGTTGTCAGTTAAACAGTACTTAAAGCTTTCATCTTTAAGAGCCAGGACAAAATCAAGCTCCACTCATGCTTAAATTGTTTTCAACAGGCAAAACAGTAGGACATTTGCACTAAAAAACAAAGTGGACACGGTTTTATAGACTGAATTTGAATTAGGGATTACTGAGAAGCAGAAAATGCAACCAACATCTAAGACTTAATGCACAGTATGGGAAAAATCTCTGCATAATACTGCAGACAAACTCAGAATTCCTAAAAAGAACAGAAGGCAAAGAATGTACACACTAAATACCAAAAAACACAACCCACATCAAAAGCAATGCACATAAACTATAAAGAACCATATATGCTAAAGGGGTTCTTTAAGGGTGTAACGAACCCAGAGATGGACCCAAATGCAGAATATAAAAATAGAAAGTTTATTGCTATACAAAGTCCAAAAAGGCAAAAATCCAACAACATAGAAAAGAGTCCAAAAAACAGAAAATCTGACAAAAGGTCAACAAAGTCCACAAGGCAAAAACGGGGTCCAGAAATGGGTCAAAGAAGCACAGGAAAAAACACAGTCCAGAACACAGAGAAATACGCTCGGTAACTAGGTAGGGCTAGTATACTTTGCGCCGGTAGATAGTCCTGCAGGTCTATATATAGTATCAGGAAACCTAGTACTCAGGTGATCTTGATCTCTGCCCTATGGGCCTGGAGCTGTAATCTGAAGAGGGCTGTCTGGTAGCATCTGACTGGGACACCGCCTCTAATTCTGTACCAGGCCTTACAAAGGGTTCTGCTTTGATATTGTTGCTGTTGGGAAAAACCTTATATCTCTAAAATAAAGAGCTGGGGTTTTTTTTAGCTCTTCACAGGAAAATAAAAAAAAACTTCCTTATCAGAATGGACATTAATGGGGCAACATTTTTGGACCACTTTTACTGTGAAGTGAATTTAAAAGTTCAAGCATGTACAGTAAACCCCCGAAATCCGTTGGGGTTACGTTCCAAGGGCACCCGCGAATTGTTAAAAAAATACAAATTTGTGATGTGATTAAAAAAAAAGCCTAGAAATGCCTATTTTATAGTGTAAACCCTAAATATGCTCCCAAAACATTTTAATTTCATTTTAAACTCAGCTTAATACATTATCCTGAAAGAAAATGTAACGGTAAACTTGTACTCGTACTGTGTACACTGAACTCCCGCAGTGCTAGAATGTAAACAGCGATGTTACCCCTGTATAGATTGTATTGTAATTCATGCAAGCTGTCGTTTTCTTTGGTATGAGCAGAGCAAATACAGTAATAATTTAAGTTCATTTTCAGTAATAAAAATGTATGGGTAATAACAAATAATGAATGATATTGATTGAAGACGAGGATTTACAGTTCACCGGGCAGCGCCTCTTCTTCAAGTGCTTCAGGAGGAGTAGTATTGTAGTGATAAACCAGTTACAGCAGACACTAGACAGCAACTGAGCTCAGCAGCCTCTTTTTATTAAAGTTTTTAACAGTTGAGTTGCTGTAAGTTCACAACTCACACCGCTAAACCTTGAACCAGTACTAAACCCGCTCACCACTCTCACTCGCTCCTTGGCCATGCCCACACTCACACCATACATGCACGCAATCAAACTTTTTCTGGCACTTAGGTTCATTGCCAGAAGCCTTAGAAGGTGCAGGGCATCTGGACGGCATCTTAGGACTTTAAGAAGAAAAAAACGAGAATCACGAGAACACGAGGGCAGCAGACAATATACGGTTGCTTTGTGTTCTCTCAACAGTACTAACATATTTCTACAGTCATATTTTATATGGAAATGTAACTGTATTTACATTAATATTTATGTTACAACACTAGTAAATGATGTTTTTCTTAATGATTTAGGACAAAAATGCATAAAGAATGATATATTTCCACAAAAAAAAAAAAATATGCGGAAGATATCAGCCGTTTCCGCTAATTCGCGGGGTTTCCGCAAACAATTATTAGTTCGGTTCTAAGAAAAAATCTGTGAACGACTGGAGCCGTGAACCGTGAACCGCGAATTTGCGGGGAGTTACTGTATTTTGAAAAATAAATAAATAAAAGACACAAACAGAGATACGGGGTTTTGTTCCGATACTTCCAGTCCTATATCAGTTGTAAAAGTCAGAGCAGATCATATGTTATTTCGCTGCATATAAACTTCAGGAGACAGTAAGGCAGCACTCCTTCATAAACAACCACAAAGCATATTTTCTAAATGTCACGCTCAAAACACTGCAGAGCCTGCATATGTGTGCTGCAACTCCTAATGCTTTTACTACGTTTTCAGGTCCGGGCCCTGGCTGATGCAGTCCCCAACACAACATTTGAGGAAAAGGCAGGAAGCTAATGTGTTGCTGTTGAGGTTTAAAACTACATGCATTTCCTTTTCACAGTACACAACACTCAAGGCCCTAAATTGCTTTTCCTATTGCAGTGTCATCAGAAAAGCATTTGCTAAGCACATCTGCAACAGTGAGCACACACTCCATCAAATCTAAATTGATTTGATGAGAGCATCATGTTTGACCCAGTTTTGAGAGGCTAATCGCCCTTTGTGGGGCTCTGGCCATGAGAAAGTGTGTGTGTGTGTGTGTGTGTGTGTGTGTGTGTGTGTGTGTGTGGTCATGTGCTGATGGACTGCAGAGACAGATGTGGCCACTAACCCCCTGCTCAGTTCCAGCACACAGCTTAGTTTCTCTCTCCTCTCTTCACCATGGTTACTTATCTTCTAAACAGGTACATTCGCTTATCTGCTGCACTGAGCAGCTTTGATTGATTGAGAGTGCATCGGAAGCCATTTGTGCCTTCTCTGCAGTGTATCTCCATGATTGAATTAAGCATCAGCAAGGAGTTAACAAGCAGTTTATACATTCATGTTTAGGAGATTTTTGCATACATCCAGGCTTGAATGAGTGTGTATTTCTGTTAGGGGCAGTTTTCCTGAGGAAAATCCATTTAACCAGTTGGTAAGGTGATTACTGACTGGGGTGTCTGTACACTATTACTATATTCCCTCCAGGGACTGCCTTTAATGACAGACTCCAGTATTAGCAATACCCCTACTAATGGAGTGCAATGAGGCAACATGCGCAGAGCACATCTTAAGGCATTATCAATAACTGGAAAGACCCCATTTACCTGAAAGTGCTTATCAAACCAATGAAACGTCAAACAGACAGCTCCTGTGATATCCCTGCAGGGGGTACTTTCAGTGTGATCTTCAATAACAGCCTTTCTTCTTCTGCCTCATCTCAGAGAATCAAAACAGTTCTCATGAAGAAACCCAACGCTGATGAACGTTTAGCTCGAAAGAAACAGAGCTTAAAGTAAAAGAATTATGAGGGTGCATCAGAAAAGCTACGTTGGATAATGAATGCAGGAAATCTAATTTGTTTCGTTGCTCTTAGTCCTTTCAGGTTTGCTAAAATGAATGTAGCATGCAGCTCCTTTCTCCTGAGGTGGGTAAGCTACCATGCTGCTTCACTGGTGAATGTTCTTGAAGCAGGCATTTGCATGTATTAACCACATATGGATTTTCACTGAGCCTGAGTGAGGCGTGTGTGGTTTTAGCCTTCAGAGCCTGCGGATTTACAGCAATTAATTATGCAAAGATCAGTCCATCTAATTGGCTAGATTGAACTAAATAAGGCTTCCAATTTGCCAGTGATTGCATGTTCCATGGTCACAGAGAGAGGCACACTATGTGTGTCTATTTATGTGTGTCTGTGTGTGAGTGTGTGTGTGTGGTTGTGTGTGTTTGTGTGTGAGATAAATTCATAGCCCTTTGCAGACAAAATCACATCAATCCTCATACTCACTGCAGTGTATCTAAATCCATTTCATATTATTATGTGCATTCATCATCATTACTAACTCACTTTCACTCTCTCGCTCTCTTTATTTCTGTCTTGTACTTCCATGGATATTGACTTTATTAACCCCATGGCAACACTGTTTCAAGTTGAGAGAATGTAGTTCTTTTTCTCTTCCATCTCCTTTCTTCTCTGTTCTTTTTGAGAGAATAACAAAATATCAAACCACACTTTTAAAATAAAGGTGGAAAAAGGGTTCTTCAGAGCAATGATGAAGAATTGCCTCACCACTTTGCTTCCCTAAAGATTCTAACAATAAATGGATATATATATATAATCTTTTTTGAAGTGTGAATCATTTTGAGAACTTTAAAGAATATCTATGGTTCTATACCGATAAATGAATTTTTCTGAGAACTGTACATCCAGGCTGAGAAGCACTGAAAAACCTTTTAGGAGTGTAATTTACAGTCTGTTCACCCCATATGGTGCATATTTTTGTGCTTTATCTCATCTAATACACCTGATACATCAACTAATTACCAAAGTCAGGGGCTGGGTTCAGTGTGTAGAGCAGGAAAGACTCAAAAATCTGTAGAGCGTAGGACCTGGGAATTGGGAATCCCCTTTACATTTTGTGGAACCATACACAGAAATGTAACCAGAAGTGGTATTAGGCCAGCGATTCATGAACCCTTGTGATTATTTTTTCGTGGTTGAATCTTTTTGAAGCCTCCAGAGGATACAAATGTTTCATCTATTTTTCATCTATTTTTAAGTCAATGTGCCATATGAAGTGGAAGCAAGAAAATTAGAGCTTATCTCTTTGTTAACAAGAGCCATGAAGAATTGACTGAAAATAACTGCATAACAAACTTTACACAAGCTTTTCGTCTTCAAGTGTTCTTCAACAACACTCACAACTATAGGAACCGGCAACGCGCATCTTTCAAGTGCTACAGCAATCACAAAATAAAATCATTTATTGTTCAGCACATCAAAGGCAAGGAAGAGAGAAAACTGAGGACAGCAAGAGAGACAGACAAAGAAAGAGAGAAAATTAGAGTCAATATTGAAGCACACTTTGAACGTACATGGTTTATGCTTACTCAGCATCCAAATTGCCAAGTGCTGCGGTGACTCCTACAAGTCCCAAGGCTGCAGCTCTAGAGAGCTGAGCCAAAGCTCCAGTTATTTATGGAGCATGGAGGAACAATAATGTGTCCTCTGCACTTGAATCATTCAAAGCTGCACCTAACAAATGCAGGTGCTCAGCTCTGAAGTGTTAATGTCCTTCTTTGTAATCTTCTAGTCACTTTTCTTTCCAGGGCAAATTGATCTTCTGTTCAAGAACTGCAGATTTGTGGCCCAAGAACAAATATATAGGTGTACATCTTTTTAAAACATATTATGCTGAATGAGAAGAGACATCTGAGAACCTCAAAAAAAAAAAAAAATGCCAAAGAGAGAGAAATCAACTTCCCACAAGCTTCACATCTTGTTACGACGAAAACCATGAAGTCAATATTACTTTTAGGTTTTTAGGTTAAAGATTGCCAAATACAGTATTTAACGCATACATGTTTAAAAGATATGAGAAAATCAAACTCAGCTCTTGCTCCAAATCTGAACATCCTTCCAGTGTGGGAAAAAAGCTCCATACTGTGGGCGTGAAAGGATGTGAGCCTGTCAAGAAGACATTACTAAGAAAAGGCAATAAATAAAAAAACAAAGAACATTTGCACTAAAGCCCCAAGACTGGTTGAGGCTTCATAGATTGATGAGTGTAAATTTGTATCTGGAATTACTTGGCTCATGAGAAGCATAAAATGCAACTTCTAACTTCTAAGAGTGATTTTACAAGTAGTGAACGAACTCTTTAATCTGTTAAGGATATTGTACATCTTCTATACTGTCCTACTTTCCTATCTAACAATCCGCAACTTTATTGCGGATTGTTAGATAGGTCTATTTCTGATTATCTTAAATAGACTTAGTCATTGTCATTGGCTAACAATAGCCAATGTCATTGTCTAATAACATTAGTCATTGGTTTATCTCATGGATCTTTCCTCTGTCCGGTCTGTTTAATGTTTAATCTCATTTCTTTAATTATAATTCTCCAAAATCTCATTTGTTTATTGTGCACATGAATACAGGATGGGCTCCTCTTTTGAGTCTTGGTTCCTCTCATGGTTTCTTCATCATGCTTTTTGATGTCTAATGCAACCCTTCATAAAAATTACTAAATGGGTCTTGGTTTGATGGATGAAAAACTTTTAGTTGGTATACAGCCTTTACATGGAAGTTTGTGTTTGAACTTTGAAAGCTTCTTTAACATTTGCACCTTCTTAACACTCGCACCTTCTTTACACTTGCACATCTCACCTGTAAATTGCTCTTTAAAAATCATTTAAAAGATGATTTCTTCAATGGCACTGCTCAAAAGAACCCTTTTAGCACCTTTTTTTTCAAGAATAGACACACATTTTAACTGAACTGAAGTGGATCATCTTAAAGAGCTCATCAGAAAGTACCCTTTGTGCTGAAACTGGATGGTTTCAAAATGCCGCAATACATTCTCGTGCCCTCTGCAGTATGAGAGCGATACTCATATACGTTCAGAGTGCATCATAAGACCATATGGTGCGCTACTTTCTACATTTTCCCCCTTCCCCTCTGCATCAGAAACAAGGTTTCCAGGTTTCACAACCCATTTAAGGATCAAGGAATCCACTTCAGGGACCAACATCTAACTCAGGAATGCTAACCCTCCAGAGCAGGCTAATTCAAATAGACACACACACTGCATGTGTTTATCTACACAGAGGCTAATCAGTCCACTTTACTAGAGCTCTAATGGCAGTCTCTGCATTTCAGAACGCCTCAGCTATCGCACCTGCTTTGAAGCTGCATCCGATCACACGCCCAGGCTGTTCTCAAAACGCAATGTGACACACCATAAAAAAACATAAATGGGGTGGTCGGTTTTCCCAACTCCAGAGACCGTGGCAACCACAAATTGATCAAACTTCATGCAACAGAATTCCGCATTTCTTGGTCTGCTTAGCAAATCAGTGCAAATCAGTGTTAAAACAGATGGGACAGGTTGACCCGAGGTTACTGTTGTAATGCCCTTCACCCCATCGAACACAAGGCGTGTTCCTTGATCACAGGGCTCAGAAACAGGAATACAACTGGCTTGTTCCAAACAGAAACAATATTTTAACATTTATCTTCTTGAGTAATCTCAATGGCTATATTATAGTAATTTAAAAAAGGTTTCATTCCATTATTAAGCTAAGGTCACACTGACTGTGGCTGAAGTTTGTTTGGCAAATTGATCGAAGGAAGAAGGATGCATTAAAGCAAAAAAGCAATTTGTTCATCTAGGCGAACTATGCCACAAATCGGTGAATCTTGGAAGCACGAGCCAAAAGAAAATGAGCGCGAGCTGCCCCTCACTGAACATAACATTTCATTTCATAATCAAATGAAATGAAATGAATGCTCAAATGAAATGAATGTTGAATTCTTTGTACGAATTACAGAAATCCACGTGCTCTGTTGCACTATTTGGAGTCTGCAATATTAAATGACAAAATGCAAGCTGTTAGGCTTATTTGATAGTCTTGTGCCCAACTGCCATGCATATTCAGTGTATTCTGATAGCAGAATATAGATATAACTGACTGACTGACTGCATTACCATAATTCACAGAATGTTATAATGCGTGTTTTACTTCGGTAAAGCCGAAGTTACTAAGTTTTTATTTAAGTTTATCTAGCTTAGTTTTCTTTCAAATTTACTTACTTTTCAGTTTTGTTGCCATTGTAAAATATTCATTGCTGAGGAGTGAGGCCATGTTGATTTTTGGCGTTTACTGTGTAATTCTGTCTGGTAAATACCGTTAAAGGTCTTGCGTATTACTAACATCACCGATCAGCTTGACTTGAGCCATCAGTGTGAAGACTATCGGGAGCTACTTGAACTTGCACTGATATTCATTGGAGGAGTTCCGGTTCATGGTCTAATGTTCAGGAAGCCAGGTGCCATCCATCGTGCACGCTTCATGGCATGACTCATCTATGCCCTGGAAATGTAGATTTTCAGGGATGCTGGATTCAAGATGACAGGTGTGAAGTTCGTGGTCTGGGTGACTTCCGTGTGTTTGGTATAGCCGATTACATCAAGTCATGGTTTCTTGCTCGTCTGTCAACTGCAGTACCAGCCAACGATTTGCGGCTGTTGAAACTTCTCGCCTCATCTGAATTTCAAGCATGTCGCAGTGCGCTGAAGAAGTTGTGTGGGCAGCTGTGGTATCTAAGTGAAAAGCTGGTGGCGCTAGTCTTTTTTGATCAGAACGTTGATGCAGCTGAGATGCGTTGATGCATGGTTGACGCATTACTGTGAACCAGTCCAAGATTACTGAGAAAAAATTATGGTACTTTGTTACACACAACACAAGAAACGTCTTCCGTATTCTGTCCATTTCAGATTCTTTCTTCTCTTCAGATCCCGAGATATGGGTTACAATTTTTTTTCATTATTTTGCCAGAGGTTACAATCAAAATAAGCAACTGTTACACAGTGTCAGTATAGTTAAGAAATTCCCTGCTCAAAGCTGATTAGGCATGCTAACTGGTTAAACGGTTTCGCGCTTCTGGATATATGATGCAAACCAAGTGATGAGAGAGTATGTGGAAAGGCACAGAGGAGGTTCAGAGTTGTATTTATAGCTGAAGGTTGCTGAAAGAACCAAGCCAATTAAAAAGTGCATGCCTACAGTAACTGTAAAAAAAAAGGTTGAATTAAAGTTTATGTGCAGGAAAACTGTAATTTTGCTCAAAAATACTGTTCACTTTCCGGTGTTCATTTTCATTCAAACAGGCTCAGAGCACTGACTGTCTATCAGAGCTATTGCTGTGACTGACCCTTCACTCAAGCAGTTCATCACACAGTCAAGGTGAGCCAGGCTCCAAGGCCCACTGCAGAACCCTACAGAGCTAGCCGTTCACCTCAGCCAAGGTTCAAACAGCTTCTCCCTCTGCGTTTTAAAACAAGCTCTGCTCGCTTTTGCACTGATGCTAAAACACAAAAGAGAATCTGTTTGCCAGCATTTCAAAGCAACGTCAATTACAAAGACAATATCCACCCATATCAGGAGATTCTTCCTTGTTAATCATTTTTCTCTGGCAAATGTCAAAGCAACTTCTCAAAATAGTCAAATATTTACCTGCAGCTCTGGAGTGGAGAAGTAACTCCCAGCTATTGGGCCAAGAAAAGAGCACGGAGCGCGAGAGCGTATCGAGACATTTCTGGAGGGTAAATATCTGCTTTGAGGAGATAATGAAGAATTATGAGGGGAATGATCCCAACTCCCATATCTGCCCACTTTTAATTACCTGTCAAAAACTCAGCAGTAACTACAAAGAAGTAATGAAGCCGAGAGCTCCCACCAGCCTTCCAGCATAGTCTATGGCACCACATGCTCAATACATGCTAAGCGATCCACTGTGTTCAAAGAAATCTTTATTCTTTCTTTTAACATGTGCATATCTATGTATCAGTGTTTTTACTTTATTGATGCCTATAGACAGCATCAGTGCACTGGCAGCACTAATCCATTGGTAAACAGCCAGGGCATTACATTAATAAAGCCTTTAGTAAATCATTTTATGCAAATATGAAATGTATCCATATAGCCTGCAGAACTTCTGACATCAATATAAAACACCCCTCTGATCATGATGAAAATATTTTAAAAAGAGACGCTTTGCAACAGGAGTGATTCTATTTATCAGCTCTCAGGCTTTACATGGCTTGGGGGTTGTAGATACTGTACCTTGGATCCTTTTATCTTCTTCTGGTGCGGCCGCTTGTTTGAAGAATGCCTATAAAATAACATATTATACCAGGCAATATTTGCCTTTCATTAATAGCCCTCCTGTGCATTCCACACTGGATAGACCGAAGGTCAGAGAATTGGAGAAGGACCGTGCTCCACACTCTCCTCCTCATGTTTTGCTGTGATTGAGGCTCAGGTCTGTGAAATGCAATTACAGTGACTCACACAAAGTAGGAGGTCACATTTAAAAACCTCAGAGATGCATCCACTAACCTCCAATAGGACAGTAATTGTGGAATGAAATTAGAAAGCAGGACATTCAGCTCCAGCCACGGTTGCAATACAACACCAGGGCTGAAAATAAATAATGAATAAATATGAGGAATTTCAAGCATCTAATTACCGCATGGCTTATTTGTTTTTGAGCACACAGCTTCTCGAATTGTGGGCTTGGACGTAGGGGTGGGATGTATACTAACACAAAGGTGAATACAATATGACCTTACTTTACACTTACTGCACTTGGCAGATGCTCTTTTCTGGAGTGTCTTACAGCAGAATTACACTAGCATTAAAGCATTATTCCCAAGGACATTTACTGGTGTAACATAGGATGCACGCAAACAGCACTGTGCTGGGGTTAATTAAAAGTGAACATAAATAGCTAAAGTAACTCATATAATTACAACAATAAACTAAAGTTGCAACCACTGTGAGAGTTGCAGCAGGGTATGCTGCATCTTTAATCAGTGTCTTTTACATAGTACCAGCCAAGCATTGCAGCCGGCAAAACACGTTTTTTGTCACTTGCCACTTTACTGTAGTAATAGTAGTAGTAGTAGTAGTGTCACGGCAAAAGCGCTGACTTTTAGGTGAGAGAAGCACTCTAAAGAAGTACAAACGACTGTATTTTGCTATAATAATCAG
>JBBJLS010000148.1:15197885-15209635 GCA_037577275.1 Bryconaethiops microstoma | reverse complement strand
GAGAGAGAGAGAGATGTGGTGAAAAGTGTTGATTTCTCTGACACTCCAAAATTCAAAGTAGGTTTAGTATCTACATACGACTTGAGAGCAATCAGTACATTTTAATAGTTTTACAAAGTTTACATTATACTGAATCAAAATGAGTTATGGGCCCTTTAAGAAAGAATTTGATTGGAATGCCAGATGCAAAACTAACAACAACAATAAAAGTATCACTGTGGTGCGTCTGGTGGAATCACAGAGTGGCTATGGGCAGCTCTGTTGGCCACGCTGTAGCTGTAATGTGACAAAAACGTGCCCACTGGAATTCTGGCGTTAGTCATTTTTTCTGAATGGCTTGTAGTCCTTTCATGGTACACCAAAAAGGAAGATTAAATGTCAGTGAGGTCTAATATCCACTGTACTCCATCACTGACTAAGGAATATCCCCAAGCTAACTTCAAGCTGTGATGAAATGATATCCAGTGATTCTCAGTCTTACATCTATGGAGCATCCTGCACTGCCCAATTTAACACTTCTCCCTCTAACAAACCAGTTCAGTTCATGTAATTATCAAATCCCCAATGAAGCAGTAGTGCACGGTGTCTGTACTACAGGAGGCACCTAATGCGAAAATACAGTAGTGTATATCGCCTCTTTCTTTCCTTATCAAGGTCTTTTGCTGGTTTTCTCCTGGATCATGTATTATTATTGTTATATAGTCAGGGTGTGTCCTTATAAATCAAGCACTATTTAGACAAACCAGACAGTCTATTGTGCTTGTGTGTGAGTTAATTGAGATGTCTCTTGAGATACAATTTATTTTCCTGTTCATCCATGGAGGTAAAAGTGTGCGCAGATGGACCACAGTGATAAATCCGTATGTCAGCACAGACCAGTGGGGATCTGCCACTCCCCGCACACACACACACACACACACACACACACACACACACACACACAAACACCGACACCCAACACACATATAACATGATGAATGTTACAAATTATGCTATTTTTTTTTTCTACTTCCATAGTTCTAGTTCTCTCATTCTCTTTCCTCTTTCTTACTGTTTTGGCCTATCAAAGAACTTATCAGGTTAAAAAAACACAGTCACTGAAACATAATTTACACTGGGGGCACTAGGTGCTTACTATATTTTTTTGTGGCCCAATTTATGCCCAACACTATCTGAAAGTTTTATTAAGTTGAAATGAACAACTAGACGGTGTGCATTGCGTCGCATGATATGACTGCCGCAGTAGTGGACAGGATAAGTGGTGATCACGTGGGTCCAAGTAAAATGTGCAAACTGGCCCAAGTAACAAGAGGCTAAATGATCTGATCAATTCAGCAGGGACAAGAGGACCATGAAAATGTATTTTGAAGGCAAAATGAAATCCCTTTCAGAAGAAAATATGTTGTAGATTTTTGCAGTGATATGGCTGATTAGTTTGAAATTGGGGGCATAGCACCAGTATGCCATTATGAATGAGTCTACAAATTATTATTAAAATTAGCCAATGACAATGACATTTACTGACTGCTGAATTTTGATTGGCTATCGGAGGCTGTTTTGTTGAGGGAAGTAAATGGAATTGTAGGAGGGTGAGCAAATGAAGCAAAGTGTACACATATCAAATGTAAAAAAATTAGTTTAAGCTGAATACTGAATTATGCCAAATGCAGTGCCACTTATGTATGAACTTTCACAAAATTTGGCCCAAAGAATACAAAGAATGTGTTTGTGATGCTGGGTATGAGTTTTGGTGAAGTTTGAGCCTTTACATCATAAGACACTAGCTAGTGAAGCAATAGATTTTTGTATTTCATTTTTTATTTTTGTATTTATTCATTAGGTGATACTAACTCACTATGATTCATAACGAGTTAGGGTCATGCGTCTCCTAGGGACCAGCCTACCATATGAATTTCATAACTTTTGGAAAAATGATTGCCGAGCTATTGCACAAAAAGTACTTTGTTTCTACCCCCAAATCTCTTTTTCAATATTAACCATGTGGGGCTACAAGCACACTCACATATATTGATGAGGACCAATATATAAAAATTGCTTAAAAATCAGTGGAAAAAATAGGCTAAAATAAAAACAGAGAAAATGTTAATACACATGACAAAACAATACAATACAAAACAATAAAGCTTTATCATCATCCCAGGCAAAAGTGTTAGCTTTTAATATCAATCTGCCCAGAACTGCAGATCTGACAGACAGTATCTGACAGACAGATTCCACTAATGTTCTTCATTACATTTGTGCTGCAGATGTTTTTATTATACTATATACACTACATGCAGACCTGAAACTACTCCAAAAAACTATGTAACAGTGTGCTTTTCACCAACCAGGCTACTAATGATGACAGAGGCTAATGGCGGCAGGCTGCAGCCGAGCCCTGTCTGAGCCACTAGAGAAGGGAGCCAGTGATTTGCAGTCAGTCCCTCTGCTCCCTCACTGGCTTCAGTAAATATTCAGCAGGTTGACCCCAAGCTCTTGGCGAGTATCATGCTCTGTCCTGAATGCCGTCTGCTGAGCCGAACTGCAGTGTGGAAGAGATAGATTTTCTGCCCGAGTCAATACGCCAGACCCCAGAGACTGTTCTGTCTCTCGCTGTCTCTCCACACACTTACCTCCTGCAGCCTGATCTCCTGTCTGAAACCACAGCTGTAAAGCGCACACCTTTTGTGCACACACACATGCACACACACATGCACACACACACACACACACACACACACACACACACACACACACACACACACACAAGCAGAAAATATTGTCAACTAAAAGGGAAGGTGAGAGGCTTGCCAGGAGTGAGGAGAACCACACAGATCCATTTAGAATGCTTTCAAGGCAAAAACAGCGGAAAAACAGACTGTGGCTTCATAACTTCCTAATGGCTCAGATTCAGAGGTACAGGCTGCAGGTGAAAGGTAGTATTTCTGCATCTGATGAAATATTTTTTCATATTCATGCATGCTACTGGGTGCAAAGTAGACAGAGCAAAAAGTGATGAACTTTCCATATTCACTAAATACATATCATGACACAATATCCAATGGGGTGTTTTGGCACAATATGATATATGTCAATATTTTTTTGCATTTATTACTCCAGTCCAACTCAATTAGTCACAGTATCTGGTGAATGGAATTCACCCAAAAATGTATTTAGCTGTTATTTACTTAACAGATAAATAAATGCAAACATACGCAGTGTAATAGTTTTAGGAAACAGAGACTATTTCTACAGCTATTTCTTTAAGGAATGTCACTCTTTAAATTTCTCATAGATTCAAATCTAACTGTGTTCAGTGGCTGCAGTCAAAAAGCTAGGCTTCATCTGAGAAAGACTGTTCTCAGGAGCTCTATCCCATGAAGGCTCCTCGTTTGCATTGCATAATTCAAAATGGAAAAGCCTACCAAGACCACTTTGGTTTCATCATATAGGAGTCGGAGCAGGATTTGATAGAGAAAGCGTTGCTGATGTTACACATAGGAAGGTGGTAAGCTAAACACTAACGTAATGTTGTGATGTGACTGGCACAACAGCAATTTGTTATAAATGAAATGTTCTCCAGCAAGCTAAAACCTGTTCAGCAAATCCATTTCATACCTTGCATTCAATTTACACCCTCTTAAAAAGATCTAAAACCTGTTAAAGATTTTTAAAGATCTTCCACGTCTAAAAAAACAGTGTACTGTGTTGCTTTTATAAACTTTACTGGCCTTATTAAACAACCTGTAGTAGCTGATTTCTTTAACTTTCTGGGGATCAGACACATGTGTAAAAGACTATGGGTAAGTGTAAGAGTAAAGAATACTACTGCTGCATCCTCAAAACTCACCATAATGTAGGTTGCCTTTCTCGGCTGTATTACAAGGATCCGTCTGATTGTAACAGACTTTGATAACGTAACAGTCTAGAAATGCAGCCCACCTGGACAACAGCCTAGTTTTGGGAATGGAGCTACAGTTTATATTGTTTCAAGTCCCCTAAAATGAAAAAGTATGCATATGAACCCATCAGCCAGTGACTTGTGAGGAGATCAATAATGATTACATAATTATAAAGGCATCTGTCATTGTCGTATATTAGGCACCAAAGGAACAGTCAGTTCGTGAAGTTGATCTTCACAAGTTGATCTCTGCTTGATGGCTAGATGGCTAGATCAAAGCATCTCCAAAACAGCCGATCTTGTGGGGTCTTCCCACTATAAAGTGATTAGTACCTACCAAAAGGTCCAAGAAAGGACAACAAGGATGTGGATGTTATTTTGACATGTTCCACTTATCCAAATATTGTTATAGACCAAATACAACCCTTAATAGCAACAGTATTCTCTAATGGCAGTGACCTCTTTCAGGTGGGTAATGTATCCTGTCACTGTTCAGGAATGGTTTGAGGAACATGATAACGACCTGCTGTGTTGTGTTAACTTGGCCTCAAAAATTCCCAGATCTCAAATCAACTGAGTATCTGTAGGATGTGGTGTACAAACTAATACGATCCACAGAGACCCCACCTCACAACCTACAGAACTTATACCACAGCACACCTTCAGAGGTCTTATGGAGTCCATGCCTTGATAGGCCAGAGCCTGTCAGCCCATTTTGGCAGTATGATTCAGACCCTCACAACTTTAGGTAGGTGGTTTTGATATATTGGCTGACTGGCATAAGTACGAATATGAATAGAGTAACCCTTACTCAGTATTTGCACCATGTTGTGGAAATGTCATAGCCTGATTACAAGACTTTACATCAGGGAAATCATGTCTTCCAATGGACTGTGACACTATTCCTAGATAGCTTTCAGTCACTTCAGCCAAACTGAGGATAATGTGGATCATGAATGGGTTAAACATCCAGAAATAAAGAGCAATCTTAGCAATTTTCTGAATAAGTACACTGAGATTAGTGAACAGTATGGACATGCATGCCTGGCCTGAGAAGCTTTACATCAGCAGTTTTCATTATGATAAAATTATAGTAGCTTTCATAATGTCACAGAGTCAGACACGAATAACTGAAAGTTGCCCAGGTGTAGCGTAAGGGAAGAGCCCAGTCGAGGAAACAAACGAGAGAGCTGGTTACTCACGCGATTGATCTGAGAACGCTCCACGAGGGAGTAAAGATTTCCACCAAAGGAACCTGCGTTCTCACACACACACAGAAAGGTAATAAAGAAGGTTCTGACGAACCAGGAGTAGTCACAGTACCGAGGAGTTGAGGAGGGACACGAGTTGGGCATGAAAGCTCAATGTCTGTGTACAGAGGAACCTTCTCTTCCTGTTTATATACCTAGAATGTACGTCACTTCCGGGACCGGGACAGTCCTGGATGAGGAATGGATCCGAGATGAACCGACCAGGAAACCAGGACCGGTCCTCCGGACCGTAGCCTTCCCAATCGACAAGGTACTGGGTGCCACGGCCACGGCGAGTCCAGGATCTGCCAGACAGTATACACAGGACCACCATCAATGATCCAGGGCGGAGGAGGAGCAGGAGCCAGGAGAGAAAAAGACAGGTTTAAGTTGAGAGACATGAAAGACTGGGTGGATCCTGAGAGAGGCAGGCAGCTGGAGCCGGAGGGTGACAGGGTTAATCCGTTTGGTGATCTTGTAGGGGTCGATGAACCGAGGTGAAAGCTTCTTGTAGTCCATGTGGAGCTTGATGTGCTGGGTGGAGAGGTAAACCTTGTCACCAATGTGAAACAGTCGTGCTGGAGGGTACCGGCAGAGATGTTGCGTGGTGTAATGGGCATTGGCTCGAAGGATGGACTTCCGGGCTTGAGACCAGACCTGCCGGCACCGGCGGACCAACTGTTGGGCAGATGGTACATCAACCTCCGGCTCTTCATGGTCAAACATCGGAGTTTGGAAACCATTGCATACCTCGAAAGGGCTAAGGCCAGTGGCGGAGGAGGTGAGGAGGTTATGAGAAAGTTCAGCCCAAACGAGATAGCGTGCCCAGGAACTCTGTCTATCAACCACAAAGCAGCGAAGAAAGTGCTCCAGTTGTTGGTTGGTCCGCTCCGTCTGACCATTCGTCTGGGGATGGTACCCAGACGATAGACTGGTGGTGGAGTTGATCAGACCCCATGCAATCGAACTACGTACTCGATGATCAATTCCGCAGTGGCCTTAGCTGTGGGGAGTCCGGCGAGATGTGAGGATGGTGTCCTTGCCTTGTGACTCTGGGAGTCCCGTGATGAAGTCCAGCGAGATGTGGGTCCAAGGCCGATGAGGGACTGGAAGTGGTTGAAGAGGCCCTGGCGTGTTAGAGGTCTTCGACTGGGAGCACACGTCACAGGCCAGGATGAAGGCTTGGGTGTCAGAGTGGATGCTTGGCCACCAGAAGGCACATTGCAGGAGGGACAACGTCCGTGAGATCCCCGGGTGACCAGCCAGAGCCGAGGAGTGGGCCCACTGGAGGACTTCTTGTCGCTTGTTGGTGGGAACATAGAGGTGTCCAGCAGGAGTGTCGTTAGAAGGAGGTTCCAAGGCATGCCCTTGGCGGAGTCTGTCTTCCAACCCCCACTGGAGAGGAGCCAGGATGATCTGTGATGGCAGAACAGGTGCGGTATCTGCCCGGGGGCTCTCCGCTTGGTATTGACAGAAGAGGGCATCAGCCTTGGTGTTCTTGGACCCTGGGCGGTAGGATAGGTGGAAGTTAAATTGCTCAAAAAATAATGCCCACCGCGCCTGTCTGGGGTTAAGTTGTTTGGCAAGCCGGATGGCGATGAGGTTCTGTTGATCGGTACAGATCGTGAACGGTTCACTGCCGCCCTGGAGCCAGTGACGCCATTCTTCTAGAACCCACTTGACGGCAAGCAACTCACAGTCCCCTACCCCGTAACGTTGTTGCGTGGGACTTAATTTTCTAGAAAAGAATTTACAAGGGTGTAGTTTTTGGTGTGGCCCTCGCTGTGAGAGAACGGCTCCTACATCCACATCGGAGGCATCCACCTCGACAACGAACGGCTTGGATGGATCTGGATGAAGGAGGATAGGTGCGGTGGTGAACTGATGACAGAGATTACAGAAGGCTTTGATGGCGAGAGGGTTGAGAGAGAACCGTCCGAACTGTGGTTTGGTGAGGGTCATCAGAGGTGCTGCAGTTGAACTGAAGGCAGAAATTTGGCGAACCCCAGAAAACGTTGCACGTAGAACGCGCGTCATTTCCGGGACCGATTAACGTCACGTGATCTGATGCGTGTGACACATAATTAAAAAAAAGACATATGTCTTCCTGCTATTATAAATATCCATCAGTTAATTGTCAGCTAATTATCAAGCCCTTCATTATAGAAATGAATTATGCCACAGCAAAAAAGAACTAAATAACCCTATAATTGTTTACAAGTGAAAGAGACAGCACATTTCAAGTTGATATTTAGACATTTATTACAGCTAAAGTTTGCATGACCCTAGACATTCGTTTCTTTTTAAAATGAAAAAAATATATATACATCCTCTACAGGGAACACCTCTGTACATTTTAATGCACAGTTACTGTATATTTTCGGACTAGAGTGTGAAAATCATTTTTATTAATTTAACCATTTTTGTGTAGATTTGGATGTATTAGAATCATCTACTGCTGAATGATTCATCCATGAGTTTTAGCATTTATTGTCAGAGGCAGAGAGATCTTCATTTACAACTGGAGTCCATTATGCCTAGTATCCCACCAGGGTCCTCAGCCCATTTGGAGGAACGACAGCCCCAACAAAAATCCCCTAGCATACTTAACAGTGTGGATAAAGTCTTTCTTGTATTACCTTTTTTACACTAGACCTACCTTGAATGTTTGTTAACAAGAAATAGCTACTTTTGTTCTCATCTGGCCATAGAAACTGGTTCTATTCAAAGGTCCAGCAGCACATAGGTGCTTTCATATGTGATTAGAAGAAAGAAAAGCTTTTCTTCTGGCTCTAATCATCCTCCTCACTGTGTGTGGGAGCAAAAAAACACATGTCCTCTTCTTGCCCAGTGAAACGGCAAGTCAAGGATAACTGCTTAAGCATTCCTGAACATAGGTGGATTAAAACAAAAGTGAATATGAAATGGGACTGAAGTAGAAATGCTTTAGTTATACTCTGTTCATTGAAAAGGTGCCAATAGTTATCATACAAGTGGTTTATGGACTAAATTTACTTCTATTAAATACTATTTCTCCTCATATTTCAATGTGAGATTAAGGTAATTAACCACAAAGACATTTTTCATAACCCTTTTACCAAGAGTGTCAATTAGCATAGAGTTGACTGTGCGTTCAAAAAGAGTTCAAAATATAGCAATGATGAATTATGACAATCCTATTAGCACATTATGTGTAATATTAATCACTGAGTGAAACACCACTGAGGTTAACATGCTACTGTGTTGCTAAAGTGTGCTGTTCAGCACCACGGACAGCGTCAGATAGTACAATAGTGGACACAAAGAAAACTCTGTGGATATGTACATTTACAGTGGACTCATTTACATGCCATCATTCTTTTTGTTTCATTTAAATTTGCTAAAAGACATCATATACAAGACAGCAAGTCCCACACAGCAATTAATGCTGCCCCAACTAGCTGAGGGGTTAGCTCATCTAAAAGGACATTTCTGTCACTCTTACTTATTAGTCATGAAAACCTGCTGCTTTATTCCCTGGTGGATGAAATATTCCCTTTAATTAATGTAAACATTTCCAGAATCAAGTTAAATGGTCCTAAATGAATGTTTTGTCAATTTTCAAATATGTCTTCACTGAACTTTATGTGAAGCCACTTTATTTTTGAATGATAGTTTGTTTTTTTTGGTTTTTTTTACCTTTTAGCCCTTTTGCACAAATGCTTGCAATTGCTGCCTTGGGCCTGGCCTGAAAGGTTTTCTGTGCCAGTACACAATAAGACAGAATATTTCTCTCAGGCAGGAAAGGGTTAAAAAGCCTGACCGTGTGGCTGTAACACAGGCAGTGGCATGGCTACAAACCGAGAGAGAAAAAAGTAGCGGAAGTGAAGTGGGTCACTTCAGCAACACACACAGAGGTCCCACTGGCCTGCACACTAAACACATACACGCCTTATTAAAGCACAAATACATGAATAAACCACTTAAGTTTAAAGGTCTAGTCAGCAGCCACTGCATCAAAGTTAAGCTCTGTAATATGAAAGGATTTCCAACAACACAAACACACCTCCTGAAATATAAATGACAGTTTATGCACATTCACTTTTCAATCCCTTTTGTGGCTTGATGAATGAATCACAGCATGAGTATCACAGCATGTGACCACAAAATGACTGCCTTCAATAATATGACCTGGAAGTCATAAAAAAAATATTTGTCACAATGCTCTAAAATAAGATCTTTAAACATAAACAAAACTTAAAATAAAGATTTCTGGACATTTTAAATTTGGTGGAAATTCAAATAATATTAAAATAATACATTTTAAAAATGTTTTTTACACTCAGATATTCCATCCATCCGTCCGTCCATCCGTCCGTCCGTCCATCCATCCATCCGTCCATCCATCCATCCATCCATCTTTTTAGTCTGTTTTAGGGTACCAAAAGGTTCTATTATGACATCTATTGCAATTTTACAATTTTACAGTATTCCCTTTTTATTATTAGGAGTATACAATTTTAACTCAAGCTTAACTTTAAAATAGTTGTTAAAATGTGTTCTACCAGAAGATAAATTATACATGAAATTACAGGATGGCTTATTTTCATATGAAATGTATTATTCACGTGACCAGAGCTTTTTACTTCAGGCATGGATCTGAGAAAGACGATGTCTTCATTGATGCTCTTAGAAAGAAGAAGTGAAGAAAACATGCTATTTGATACACAGCTGCCCTATTTGGTCAATTGTGTTATTGGCCTTAAAGGAAATGTGAATGGTCACAGTGAGACAACACAGCAAATCAACCACAATTGTTTTCTTGCATATAACTTGATAGACATTAGAGACAGGACTGATTATCCAGTACAGACTACATGTGACATTTCAGTGATTATGCCAGTGTGCTAACAACACTTCTTCTTTTTCTATTTCTTCTTCTTAGTTTTTTTGAGAGTGATTCCATTAACAATACTATTGTTCATCTTAGGTTTTATTAGTACGATTGTGTCAGCAATCTACTTATGTTTTATATTTATTATTCTTTTTAAAGCTGGAGTTTGGCACCTACGGTTTTTGAAATATTGGCATGATTCCAATGTCAAAACGTCCATTAATATCTGGTGCAGTGCAAGTGCATTTAGATTTCTGATTAGTTGACCGGGGGCGAGTATTGACCGTAAACAGACTTCAAAACACTAAAGCTTAGGTCAATTATAAAAACGATGTGCATCACAGTTTGTTGTAATTTAATTAAAAATAATCAGCCTGTGCACGTGGCTACGTGTTCAGCCATGCTTAACCACTAATGGCTTGGTAAGAGCCAGTGACTTGAGTCCAACTCAGCGGTTCAGCAGTAAAACGCCGGGCCCTGAATGATGAGAATCAGAACAAGCACTGGTTCGAATCCAAACTTTTTTCCCCATAAAACCAATTTTTGGGTGGTTTTATAACAACCACACAATCACACTTTGTAAATGCAGCCTAGTAGTTGTTGTTATGCCATGATGGAGAAGATGTTATGTACGTATGTAGCGGTTCTATATAGCACCTAAAAGGCTTCTACTGTTATTAAGTCATGGGACTTGGCACTGTACAGAACCCTTTAACTGAAATGTGGGTACAGATGTCCACGCCGGTCACTTAAGAAATAGGGTTTGTTTCTAGCTGCATTTTTGGGAGGGAACATCAAGAGGCTTTAGGAACAGATGCTGAACCTGCTGACTGGATGAGAAATGAAAATACGCTGTGGTATGAGAATATGTAGGTGCTTACAGACACTAATGTCAAACACCAGATCGATGACTCCTCCTACAGAAACTGAGCACGCTCTAATCCCTTTAAAGCTGGGACTTCACCTTGACTGCTCTCTGAGACATAAATGTATGTGTAATCATCTTAACAGTGTTTCCAAATTGAGAAGAATGAACTAATAAAAGGAGCTTGAGCTAATGGCTTTGCGTGTTTTAGTGAGGAATCACAGGCCATAGAAAGACAGGAATTGTAGCTTGGACACATTCCCTACCCTGCAATTAATTCCTTCTAAGTGAAATGGATGTTGCAAGCTAAAGTAATTGAAATGGCTCAAAGTAAAAAAAAAAAAAAGAAAAAAAAAGAAAGAAAGCAAAAAAAGGAAGAAGAAGTAGACTGCAAACAGCCTGGTCTTTCCAAAGAGGGCTGAAAAACTAAAGGGAGAGAAGCAAACACAACAAAGTCTGTCCAGAGAGAGTGCAGAGATATAATCAATAACACTGAAAAACACCACATTCGACAGGCTAATCGGGATCTTATTAAGATCTTATTAAGCCAACAAGGACTGTGTGTAAACTTCTCACTGAGGAGAAGCAGAAGATCGAAAAAAAGAGGCTTCTGACAGACTGCCAGCACTGAGTAGCCTCTTATCCAATCATAAAAGAGAGCGCCATAAATCTGTGTCATATCTAATGAGAGAGATTCATAGAGGTGGATGAACTGTCTGTAGTCAGATGGCAAGAGATAGAGGTTCTTTACTAGGCCTGGACACACTCCAGACAAAGAGACTTACTTAACAGAGAGAGAGAGAGAGAGAGAGAGAGAGAGAGAGAGAGAGAGAGAGAGAGAGAGAGAGAGAGAGAGAGAGA
>JBBJLS010000148.1:15149826-15170350 GCA_037577275.1 Bryconaethiops microstoma | reverse complement strand
ACACACACACACACACACACACACACATACATATATATATATATATATATATATATATATATATACACACAATATACACATATATAATCTTTTATAGCCAGTGTTTTACATTACATTCTCATGCAACAATAATCTTTTATAGCCAGTGTTTTACATTTTCATGCAACAATATTTACAAGCACACTGGACCCTGGACAGACCCAATGCAATTAAATAAGGATCAATCATCAGTTTGGTAGTGCAGAGTGAGATAATGTCTGGACACGTCCTCTTCATGCCAATAATGTATATTGATATTGCTTCAGACTTCAGAGATAACATTTTAAAGATTTTGGCTTTGTCTGACAGATTCTATTTCTCTAAACATATCATCCCTCACACAAAGACAGCTGCTAACTCTGACCTGTCAACACCTGTACAATGTTCAAGCAGGCACAAGAATTTTTCTATTATTTACCATCTATGCGAGAATAAAAAGGGGGTCCTTGGCAACCAAATTCACACCCATAACTGATGGGTAGCTACAGTAATGTAATAACGCATTTTAACAATTAGTTTGCATTAGAGCACCAACTTGATGGAAAAATAACAGTAGCAAATAAAAAAACAAATCATATTTGTCATTTTTTTCACTGAAATTAATTTTCAGGGGCCCATTATGTTCTTTCTTTATTTATTTTTTTCATGCACTGAGGCCCATAAAATTTTATTTATGTCATAATCTGTATGCTGACACAATTTGCATGGCAATTGAGTCTATTGCAGAATGTTCTTATTTTTCTGAAAGACACTATATTAATATTCCCAAAACATGCCATGGACAAAAATATAACTTATGCGGCCCTTATACAGATTCATGAATTCATGAACTCTCTTGTCCATCTTCTATCCCTTAAGCTCTGGCTTTCATTTAAATGGAAGCAGGGGGTGGGTACTTACTGTATGCTAATAAAGTCTGGGCCTGTTCCAGCTCCAGCTAGCTTTCCAAGTATAGAGGCAAAAGGGAGTCCACAGAGATCCCTGAGCAGTCTGCTAAGTCCAGAGTGTCCACACTGTAGATGAAAGAGTGCACAAAAGTGCAAACAAAAAATCAGAAAAATCTGTTTAAAGCTTGAACTCACTGTTTTCCTTGGGAGGAAATTTTAGCAATTTCAGTAATGCTTGTGATTTATTCCTAGCATTACTGCATCTACTTCATTAAACAAATATTCTTGCAGAACACGAACTCCATGCCATCACGTTTGAATTTGCATTGGAAGCAGGTTGTTTGCTTGTCACGTTTGGAGCAGAACCATATTTTGGCAGCAAAGACTAATTTAGAACTAGAGCAACAACACCACATGTTAGGTAATGAATTTTGCAACCGTTTAAAGAGGAGCTAACAAAGATCATTAAATAACATTTTGAAATCTAAATTTGGGACAAAAAAAAAGAAATTTTGAGAAGTTCTTTTTAAAAATTTTTTTATGAAGATAATTGTCGGTGCACTTTGTGCCTGGAGCCGGAGCCTTATTCTCCTTTAAGCCCACACGTCACTGTTTTGGCTCATCATGCTAAATAATACGTGAAAACGTTATTCGGTCTAGCTTGATAAACGAAAGCAACATTTTGCTCATTTAAGAAAACAGGCATATCAGAAAGCAAACCTTCTCTGCCTCTGTGGTTAACTAAGGTCTCTGAACAAAAAATGCATCATTTATTTTCTTATAATTGATCATGGATTCTCTTGCCTTAATGACGGTGTCAACTGTGTCAGGTCAGAATTGCTCCGGTCTCTTGAGATTCTCTTGAGTTTCTGTCCTGTCCCACTCTTTTACTAACTTAGTCTGAGTATAACACAACATTGACACTCACAGCTTCCCGGAACATGTATCGGAATCAGAATCAGAACACTTAATTGAACCCAGAGGAAATTATGTTTGGACTGCACAGGCACACAGAGACAGATAGACAAGAACAATATAAAATATGAAGTCCAGATAAATCCAAATAAAACTCTGAAGAAAATATACGAAATACACCTTTCTATATAAACAAATGCTGGGTAACTTCCAATTAAGTGAATTACTAGTAACACAAAAAGTGGTTAGGAGTATGTAAGGAGCAGTGTGTGTGGAGGGTACCTTGCTCAAGGGTACTTCAGTGGGATTAAAACCCACAACCTTCTGATCGCAGGGGCAACTCCCTAACTACTAGGCCACCAGCTGCCCCATATAATGCTGTCACCCCGCCACTTCGTTCGCTCAGGTTTGCTGACAGAGTGGAGGTGCGCTGGTGTTTCTGGGTGCTCTCATGTCCATCATACCCCTCGGCTCTTCCCTTTTTTAGCTAGGCTGCTATAGAGAGTCACGCCAGAGACTCAACTTGCACTCCTTATAAATCCTACCGTGTAAATTTAAGCAGAATTAACTCTCTTCTCTGTCTTTTTCTGAGGAAAACCGCTGCATATTTGTCGAGCTCAACCGATCACCATTGGGATCCCAGGCCACCACCTTCCCGGGTCTGCACCCACTGTCATTCCATGCTGAGATGGCCTCGACCGATTCAGCTACTTTGACTTTCCTTATCCAAAGGCAACTGCTGTCTAAAGTTCCAGCAGCAATTGTTGGTTGTGTTCCTGTTGTTATGGACTAGAGACTCTCAGCTACTCTTATTGACTCTTAACTGCACCAACTCTGTTAGCCATAGATGGCCAATCTGTCTATATGTTTATTCATAATGGCCTTCTTTTGTCAGTTATCTCAGTAGAGATTCTCTTTTCCTTTCCCTCTGGGTCGACCTGAGGAGGATGGGTTCCCCGTTTGAGTCTTGGTTCCTCTTGAGGTTTCTTCCTCCAGCCTCCAGGGAGCTTTTCCTCAACTCTGTTGCCTTTGGCTTAGTCATTAGAGGTTCAAACCAGGACTCTCTAAAACTGCTTTGTGACAACTTGGTTGTAAAAAGTGCTATATAAATACAATTTAATTGAATATTAATAACTGGATATTAACATAGGTAGCAACATTTCACTGGGCAAATATGAGTAATGTTGGCATAAGGAGTAATATTTCACATGTAAAGCCCATAGGTCCAAAAGTATGTGTGTAACTGGTTTAACACACATTATGGAACACAGGAACACTGAATGACCACCAAAAACAAAGACCTTAACATCAGTTCACAAGATGGAACTCTATCAAAATGTCCAGCTATGTTGTGGAAGAGCAGGCTAAAATGGACAGGAGCACAAATGGTCAGGATCTCAATGATCAGTACAATCTTTAACTGATGGGGCTGGAAAAGAAAAATTATTTTTTAAATAAACTGAATTAAGAGGCTCAACGTGTCTCATGCAACTATAAGTCTTCACATAGGGAAGATATGGTCTGGTTTTTCATGAGTGGAATTAAAATGTACTTTTCTAAATGAATGGAACATAGATTATGTATTAATATACAGTATTTAAATGCTGAAACAAGTGGGTGAAGACGGAGTCAGGATGCAGGCTCTGGGGAATTAAAAATGTAAAAGCATCTGCTTTAGGCTTCAGTGCATTTTAGGTTGTGCTTAAATGTCGCTATTGGGCAAAAGGTAATTGAAACCGTTTTTTTCCTCTTGCAAAAGATAAGATTCAATCAAAAATGAAAATTGAATTGAAAATTAAACATGTTAATGACCTTTACACTCATTACATTCATTCATTCCTTTAGTAAATCCACTTGTATTCAGCATAGATTTTGGATTCATTGTTGAATGATGTTTGTTTAACTTTAATAATAATAATAATAATATTCTTTTGCACCATGAATGAACCACATAATTGCACATTTCTTTATTAAACAGACCTTGTGCTTAGTGTCCTAAATACATAGGAGACATTAGGAGACTTTGTATGTAGAAAAAGAGGCCCTTTCCATTGCTTTTAGGCCATTATATTATAAAATGTAATCGCTCACTGAAAAGACATTTAGAAAACTGTCTGTTTTGAGTTTTTCTTGTAAGAAAGTGAACCTCTGCAGTCATTTTAAGGCCATTTTGATGAACAGTTCTGATAATGGCAGAAAGATGATCTAAACAAGGCACAGTCAAAAGAAAGCACAGAAAGATGGGGAATAATCCAATCGACTCTTTCCTAATTGACATAGGGAGAACACATTTCCCTGGGCTGTTCTTCAGCATTAGGTAGCACCAAGATTCAATTTTGGCACACCTTTTAAGCAAGATACTTGTGTGAGTCATGTTATTCGATTGCCACAGCGTGCTCATTGAAAGCATGACAGTGTCACTGAAGAATCAGTATACATGGTCTGAATTAATGAGCCTTTTCCAGTTTTTTTTTTTCATGTCAGATGGGATCAGTGAGATAAGAAGAACAGATCAGTATGATGGAACTTGCTGCTCGTCTTGAATTTTTTATCTTGCTCAGTCAGATCATTATTAGAACCATACCAATCTCTTGGGCCTCTCCAGTCAAGTTCATCTGTGCTAGAGAGACTGCCCACCATTTCTACCTACACAAACTTCCTCTCTCTTTAACTAGCCTTTCTCCACTCTCGGCTGTTAATTGCGGCTTTACTTTTAAAGGGTATGGTGACCGCTCATATCTTATGGATGGTGGTTCTAACAGCAAGAGATCATGTCTTGTCTTCCTTACAGCAACCTTTTCTGTTTTCTACGCCATCTCTCGTCTTTCATCCTCCTATATTTTGCCCCAAGATACTGCTGTATTTTTACCGCTTTGTTTCTCTTCTCCTCATCATTTCTCTCTTTTCTCCTAATCTCATTCGTCTCACTGTCAGGACTTTTTAGAACTGAGATTATGTTACGGAGGCAGCGTCTGAACTGCACATTTCACACAGTAAAAGTAAAAGGAGAACATTCATCACATACACCATGCAGAGCATACATTGACAAGGATGTTTCCTTTCCATCTTCTAGTCTGGAATGAATTCAAAAACGATGCGCTCTTGTATTCAAGAGCTTCATATCTTAGTAAACATTCTTAATGTGACACACACTTAAAAGGTGTTTCCTAAAGGAATCTTCAGTAAAATATACGGTAAGTAGTTTTACTATGTAACAGAGACCAGTCTTCATTCATTTAATGCTTCTTGTAAACAACTGGTTGCATTTTCTGCATATCACAAGTAATCCCAGTTACAAATTTACACCTATCTGTCCATAGAACCTCATCTCAGATGTCCAGTTTCAGCATTGTTTGTGATTTTTTTCTTTTATAAGTAACAGATTTCACAGTTACACACCCTGTCAGATATATAGTGTTGAGTTCTCTCCTCACAGTGTAAGGATGTACAGAAACACCTGTATTTTTTCAGATCTGAAGCAGAATCTGTTTATCTAACAGTGATGGTTTTGGTGGTCTATAGGTCTTTACTTTGTTCACTCGCTTTCCTTGAATGACTGACATATCATCTCCTTTAGCCACTTGACAAAGAAACTATATGGCAGCTGAGGTGTGTATGGGTAGTTCCTTGTGTAAATGTTAGTGTTTTGTTGAAAGAAAGCACGGTGAACCCTTTGGGAGCAACTTTTGCTTTGGGGGACACAGCAGTTCAACTGCTTAGTTAAGTTAAAGTGTGGATAAGAAGCACAAAAGTAAAGAGGGGACAAATAAAATACTAATAGATTTGATAATATATTTAGTAGTTGAGGTTTTTGTGTAATATTCTGTTAAATATTTGTTTCCTGTATTTCTTGTTCTTAATGGCTAAATAAATGAATGGCCAAAGCAGATTTAAAAAACTGGCAAAACTAACTTCTGAAAGTTTTCCATACCCCTCCATAACCCCCGAAAGTCCCCTGGTTTTCAAACATCCATTCAAGTTGAGTTCAACATATGGTCTTAGGGCACAAAAGTCTTGCTATGTGTCAATGAAGGGTTGCAAAATAGCTTATACACGACAGCTTGCTCTGTCCAAATGTATCTTATTGTGCATCTTATTGTGCATATTTTCAACAGAGTGGGCAGCTTAGCGGTGTTTAGAACATATGGTCTAGATCTCACTGTTCTCATTGTTTACACTTCTCTGTCACTCTGCTTACTGTCTATACATCTGCATTATTATGATACAGCAGTACATTGTGGATAAATGTGGTGAAATGCATATCAACACAGGGAAGGCCGTACTGATGTTTATGGGATTGAAGCACATGGTGCATGTGGCCAAATGAAATGGACGCCGCTAAAGTCTGAGAATGTCTTCAGTATGTGACACACTCCAGACTTTCCTGCATGTTGCACATTCAGTTCAGCAGAAAAGTCTGGAGTGTTCAGTATGTGATATAATAGTTAAGGCTTTACTCTTTATTTCTTTTATTTGTATAAAACTCTGCACTGGTGAAACACTCCAGACTTTTCAGTTCAGCAGAAAAGGAGCACAGTGTGCAATCTTTCTTCTTTCTTAAGTTATTTCCTGCTGCTGTGAGTGAACTGAATGAATACCTGATATTAACTGTTGTTAAGGCATGTATGAACTTCTTTAGTTACTGTAGTCAACCTTTGCTCAAATCATTATTCCTTACAGCCTCTCTCTCTCTCACATACATGCACACACACTCACACACACACACGCACACACGCACACGCACACGCACACGCACACACACACACACATACACACATACACACACACAAACCCACAGACACACACCCACACGCACAAACAAACACCCACACACTCTCCATCGAGTCATTGCATTTCCATCATCTCTCAGTTGGGATAGCTGTTTTGTAACAGGATGCAAATTTTGGCCTAGCCTCGAGTCATCAGAACAAAGTGATCAGAGCTTCTCAAATCACAATTTTTGCAAAACCAATTGTTTTTTGTTGTTTTGTTTTTTTCTCCGAAGGAAAACAAGGGAAACAAGTTCTTTAGGAAGGTTTCACAGGACTGGATATCTGAGGACAGGATGAGGGAGATTGGACTGTGCATTGTTGACAATCCTTTTCTCAGCTGCCCCTCAAAAATTCAATTTTAAGTATGATGAGATTATATTTCATATAGGAATTAAGGCTATAACCTTGACTCTAGGTTTTGAGCTGTACTGGGATATATATGTTTATCAGATTAGCTTTGTTGGAGACATAGAGACTGTGTAAAGAGATTGGCCATGGGAGCCCACAAAATCCGATAGTGGCTAAAGGCACTGGTAACAGGATTTCGAAAACATCTTCTGACAAAACACCAGAACAAAAATCAAACAAAAAGAGAAATTATTTGATTGATTTGGCTTTACCTGATCGTATTAGGACTTTCATTCAAAATTCAGTTCACTTATGAGTCTATATTAGACCACAAAATAGTGTTGGATTTTCCAATATACGCTACTAAAATGATCCGCGTCTGTATATGATTGTTGTGGCATACAATTCATCTTCTAGTTTCAGATAACAAAATACAACACAGGCCACCTGTGAAATTTTCTGCATTAATCTTAAATAAGATAAAACACCACCTCTATTGTATTTCACACATATTGCGTTCGAGAAAGACTGAGATGGACCTGCTTGGACAAAGTGGACTGAGAAAACATGAAGCATTTATATACAGGAGATGGTAATATGAAATATAGAACAGGTGTGTATACAGGCAGTAGTCCTCAGGAGAGACTAAGTGTTTGGTATACAGCACTGAAAATGGGCTTTTTTACAGTTTCTGGACAACTGAGTCCATAAACAGCAATTCACAAAGGATCTAGACCAAAGTGGTCATCAAACAATAATCGGTATGAAATTAAAAAAGATCTGTTCTAGACCAGAAAGACATTTAGCATTTCCTTGTCCCCAGTAGACTTATTTTAAGTGTCTTTCATGAGTGAACACAGCTCACAGCACACAGTATGACCAGCGTGAAATTCTGAAGCAGTGGGCAGTCAACAACGTGGCGCCTAGGGAGCAGTACGCGGGTACGGTGCCTCACTGATTGGCAGCCCTGGGATTTGAACCCATGACCTCCTGATTACAGGAGCAACTCCCTAACCACCAGCCCACCTGCTGCCATGAGGTGCAAACTGGTGGCAATGTGGTGTCTGAAAGTCTTTCAATCCCTGTCTATTCTGTTCTATTCATTCTTGAATGACTAGCCTAATTATGTTTCAGTTTTTGATACTTGTTGTTCATTAGTTATAGTTTACTTAAAAATAGATACCTTATATTATATCTACTTAGAAAGCTTACATTGAAATTGTCCAGCTGTTGATCATTTGTCATATGTGAACACATCACAGTGTGTACAGCACATATTTTTCCTGCATTTAATTCATTCACCAAGTGAAGCGGTGGGGAGCCAGGAGCACAGCGGCCAGGGAGCAGTGTGTGGGGGTGGTACTTTGCTCAAGGGTACCTCGGTGGTGCCAATAACAGTCCCGGGATTCAAAGTTAGAACCTTCTGATCACAGGGCCAACTCTCTAACCACTAGGCCACCAGCTGCTCCATATACTAATAGCCTTCAGTCTGTAAAGCATCTATCTTTTATAACAAATTACTTTAGATTTGACTCTAACTTCATTCCAATGAGTTATTAAGAGAGTATAAGAAACAGCTACAAAGCTGTTTTACCTAAAATGGTAATACGTATTTACTCAGTTTTCTCCATTGGACCATTCGTGGCAAGTCCTTATGCAGTTGTGATGATGTGTCCTGATTGAAGACTCAAAGACCTTTAAGCAAGGATATTCTAACTTCTGGACACTCCGTTTAATAGAGTTGAGTGCAACTGTAAGTGGATCTGTGAACTCTCCAGTGTGGTTGTGTTTGCTTCAGACGCTAAATATACCTTCAGGTGATACATAAAAGGCAACAGATCACAGAGCCAATGCGTTATGCCTGAAATCAGATCAAACAACCCATTGGTGAGAAATCTGTAAATATCATTTAAAGACACCAAACGGGTCCAGCAAAAAATAATATTCTTTCTTTTTTCCTCAGAAACCCATCTTGCAGCTTGGCTTTGCACTGGCAATGATGCAAGTTGGTAGATGCTGAAGCAAACATTTAACAGTGTTGACACAGTAAAGGTTTCATGGGTGTTTCTTGTTTACCTGATATAAAAGGCTTAATGTAGTTGCATTTCACTAAAACTAATTTAGTATAAGATACATTACAATATAAATGTAACAAACAAAGTCATTCTGAAGTGCAGACTGTAATCTTTCTCAAACGGCTACTAAAATGTACTATGCTTATTATCATGAAGCCAAAGACAGCTTCTGAAGTGGGGTTTATAATATTTAATAAGTGTATTTTGGGTCCTTTTGTATTAATTATCTATCCTAATGTAATTTTCTTTTACCTAAATGAGCCAATTTCCTCTACTTGCTGGAGCACATCTCATCAAGACACACTAACACTCAAATCCGCTTCAGGTTATTTTGAAATGATGACTCTTCTTTGCAACTTCATGCATTTCTACCAGCTTAGTTAAGCTGTCAGAACGTTCTTGATGTGTCAAGAATGACAAGCTGTATACAGCTGGCAATGGTTGTAATAAAATAATATTAAGAATGTGTGTTATTTAGGTCATGCTTTTATTCAACGCAACTTAGAGTGCTTTGCAAGAAACTTGCAAATAAAAAAAGGTATTTATTATTCAGGAGTTTTGAGTTGGTTTTTAAATTGTCAACAGATCAAATCTGAGGACATACACTTTGATGACAAAATATTATAAATAGGTACTATTATTAATATTTACCTATTTGTCATGAAGTTGGGGGGCGACGACAGAATTTATGTGGGAGTTCATTGATCATGTATTAAAGGAAATAAATCACTGAAAAACAACAAGGAAACTAAAACAACTTAGGAAATACATAATAAACGACACAAGACCAGACAGAGTCACACTGAAACACAGAGGCTACGTAACACCAGACAAGACTTGAAACACCTGGGACAGGAGTGGCAACAAACTACACACAGGTGGTGTCACTAACAAGAAGGTGTGACCTTATTTTAACCATTTCCAACTCTGCTGGAGAGATTAATACTACTTTATGTAAATAACCTCAACCTGTACTGGCCTGTATAGTTCCTTGTTCAAAAGTCCTGAGGGACTATTTTGTGTCTGAAACGTCTGTAAACGTCTATAACGGGCCATTGTTTCAAAGTACAAAACCCCACCCCACCCCATTCATAATTGATGAGAACCATAAAGAATTCAAAATGAGCAGCTTAGTATTCACATATGTACTGCGTGCACAGTATATTTTGTAATACATCACAATCTTTGATTTCAAAAAGCAAGTAAAATTAGTTTATTCATGATATGGACCATTTAAATAGTTCAAAGTACCTAGCTAGCATAGAGAGTGAAGTAGAAGAGGCACTGAATGTTTATGCTTGTGCTTCTTCTTTGGAAGCTCTTTTGTGAATCTACTCTTTTAATCAATATACAATCACGAACATACCATAGGATGCATAATTTGTAATTTATTATTGACAAAAGGCCTCCAAAAACAAGACTACGAGGCAGTGGGTGAAACTTAATGTCTGTAAAATTACTGGTGAGCAGCTTCTAACCACTGCCATCATTGCCGGATGAGAAGTAAGCAGCATGTGCTGTGGGTTGATATAGTGAAGTCATCCGTCTGAAACCCTGGTTTTCCCATATCACCGAGTCCAGCACATCATAAAACTCTGATGTACACTGAGCCGACAGTACATCAGGAAGAAAGAGCCTGTCTGGACACTGGTGAGGCCTCACAGGATTTGATTTAAGAGCTAGATAGATAACGTGGCTGCAGACTTAGGTTGATGCAGGATACAAGTGAGCCTCACAGGATGGCTGTACATTGCTATAATAAAGCAGTGGATAAAAATGAAAATTTCAAAGCAACTCATGAGGATGTCACTGACTCTGAGAAACAACCAGTCTAAACAAAGCAAACATTTACAGAATGCTGTAAGGCTGCAGAATGCAATACAAGAACAAAAAATTACTGATTTATAATGTCCTACACAGAATGAACTTTCTGAGCATTCAGACCAGATACTGACTGAAATGCAGTAGAAATGTTTAGATCCAGCATCTATCAGCATATCAAAAATGATGTTTTTTAGGTGCTGTTCTTCACTTTTGGTTGCATGTATGTGCCTAATATAAAATGATAAACTTCAAAAGTCAGAGCTTTTGAAAAAAAGGTGCAAATACTGTCACCAGTCAACACTTAAACAATGAATAAACATAAAGCTAATTTTCATGATTAAAATGTGGATTCCTTCCCTCACAAATATCTTCAAATACTCATTAAAGGACAAATTCCTCACAATTTTGCTTTAGAACATGTAACTGAGTAAAAGTAACCAATTAATACCCACATCTGCTGTTTAATGAGAGTACATGCGATATCCACAAAGCTTTCAGAGCTTCACAGCTTTATCCAAAAGCATCTATTTCTCGCTCTCAGAAATGTGTTTCAGCTGTGGACGTTTATCCCTCCAGATACCTGCTCTTGCTGTAGCTAAATTAAGAGAAACAAATTTAAAAACAATCTCTTTCCATAAATATTTTAACACTATTCTGCATTACTGTTTGTATCTACATCTAAAAGTGCCTACAGATGCTGGCTCCTTTTTACTTTACTCTGATGTTGACAGGATGATAGAAGATCGACAACAAGATGTTGTGGCAAAGCATTTCATCATCACAAGCACTGAGGAAGAAAGATATTTTCGGAGTTTAGAAGAGACAGATTTCAAGTTTCTGCCAGAAGCCAAATAACAAAAGAGCGTTAAATGAGCAGGTTCTAAACCCTGCCACGAAATGGGCAGCCATGGTGAAATATTTGGCCTAAAAATGTTAAATTAAGTCGCAGAAAAACGGTGTTAGAAAGGTCCTTACAATAATAACTGCGTTTAACATTAGTGGCCTGCACTTAAAATCTGTGTGAAGTGCTTTGTAAAGAACTACTGAGGTCAAAAGAGCCAGCAGTGAAGCCCGAAGGGACAGAAGGAACAAGTGGTTTTGAAGTTTTCTGAAAAGATAAGGTAAAATGGGAAAAGAAAAACTTGTTCCATTTCTTCACCAAAGTCCTTCACAAAAGGACTCAATAAGGGATTGAAGAGCTGGGTGGTGGCGGGGAGAAGGGAAAAATAGAAGAACATTGTCATTTCTGCCCTCTCATCTCGCCTCTGATCCAGTCTTCTCTCCTGCAAACACAGCGAGAAAATCTCTCATGTTGCTTAGCTATGCGTGTCTGCGAGTGCTCTCAGCCCTTCTGCACGGCGCAGTTCACTTGCTACCATCACACAGCACATAGAACATAATCTCCGAGAGAGGATAGAAGAGGCTGGCTCTGAAATGTAATCTAGCCCACAATACTCCAGGAGAGTCTAAGAAGAGGCACAAGTGGGCTGCTGGATGTAAGACGTGAACTGGTCAATACAGATGTGAAAGTAGTTCTTTAGAAGTTTGTTTTTAAGTTATCTGGCCTTGCTGCCATGCAGGAGGAAGATTCTAACCCTTTGACTGACAATAGTTTTTACTGCCCGAGCCCTACTGAAAAGATGCCTTCGAAATGAAGCTCCAGAGGGCACCAAAAGTCCGAGACCTTTAGTAAAAGGGCTCGGACTCTTCTAGTGCATTAACTTTCTATTGCTTTTATACTACATGTCTGCAAGATTAAGAAAATAAAAAAAGCCCTAAACATTGTTTTAAATGTGCTTAAATACTGGTAGTTCCTTCCACCAAATGTGTCGTTTTGCATTACATCGCCATGAAACTTATGGAAACTTTTTGGAATATTTGCCAGAATCAGACCATACGGACTGAAACTCAAATATAATCAAATAATCCCAGTTATGTGGTGTCATATCTGACTGAAATGATTTTTTAAGTACTTACAATTATGAATTTACATTTTTATACTGTCATTTTTGTAATTTTGTGGAATCTCCAGTAAAGATCAGATGATTGTGCACGGATAAATGGCATTTATGTTTTTTGTATCTTTGTATCTTTTATATTTTGTGTCTTTGCATGCTAATGGTAATTCTTGTGCACATATTTTTTTCAATAGAAATATGTCCACAATTAAATGTGGTTAATTTTAGTATAAGGGGGATTTATTCAGTAATGTGTAGTTCTATGCATGGTTTGTTTTTTGATTGAGACGGATTATTCTGATTGACTTTAACTTATTCTGCTTTACTTTATTGAGGTATCAGATGTTATAAGTGATGCTGAAACTGTATGTTGGTTTTGAGTACTACTGAAACAAATTCCTCTATTTCAGACACTAGGTGATTCGGTAGTTAAATACTGAAACTTGTTTTGAGGCTATGCTAAAGGTGATGTGAAGACAAAGTGATGAAAAAGTGAAAAAAATCCCCAGGATTCCCAATTTCCAATAGATCTTGATATGATTAGGAGAGCGCTGTGCAATTTCAGACTGTGCAATGACATTTATTTTCATTTACAGTTGCAGCTTTGAAGGAGAATGTAAATGGATGTCGACCTCCACCACTCACCCAGCCGTAAATTGACAAAAATCACTCCCATATAAAACTGCCATCCCTCGTCCATTCCCCTTTGAATCAATGTTATTACACGATATTGTGTTTACATAGTTCAAATTCACACAACATGTTACCTGTGATATATGAAACAAAACACAAAGACATTATATTGTTACAAGCTGTGTAGCTGGCTGCAAGTGATGACCAGTTATAACCAAATGCCATGTTATTAAAACATGATTTAATGGAAAGAGAAACATGTGCTTTTTAAGTCTACCAACGGTTGATTTAGTATCACTCCAACATCGGATTTTCTAATTAAGCATCTGTAGATTGATTTGCATTACAGATTCTTTGAGCGGTTTGATTTGAGCACGCTAAACCTGGCCACCTGAGACTAGAAATGTGGCACCTTCATTATACACAACTTGGCATGAAGAATGAATGAGCACTCCGCTGCCTGTTTAAGGTCAGTGCACCACTGTCTGGGTGAATGGACCTGACAGATACCAGCAGGTAGCGACCACTGCGGAGAGGAGGGAGATTAATCAGTGATTTACGCATCTTGTGTGATGCGCACACATGCACACAGACGCATAAAATAAACATGCACTCCCCTGAGCCTGCGAAGCATGATCAACAAGCATGTCAGGCAGCGTTTATTCCAGATCACTACACACACAGGTTCATACAGATATTACCACGCAGTATAGCCTTTACGTGTTAAGCAGGATGACAGTGAGGACGGAGAAACATGATAAAACTGGAGTGTAAGGTGAGCTCTTATGCAACCGCCGCATGGGCATTCAAGCGGTGAGGTTTAAAATGGAGAGACAGTTGGTGAAGGAGTCTATAAATGGAGAAAAAGAGAGGGATAGGAGGAGAGAGAGTGCAGACCTGCAGTGAAGCTTGACTGTCTGCTCCGGACTCTACTGGACCTGTGCAGATGCGCTGGCCTGTCGTTTCTGCTCAAGGATGTCTTGTTCCACAGCTGAGTGGGAATACCATGAACTGTAGTTTAGCTCAGTGAAGCACACGCGGGGGGCTAGAGAGGTACACGAGCCTGTCCTGGTCACACAGCAGGGGACAGACTGAGGGTAATGCAAAAGGGCCAAGAGACTTGACTCTATAGAACTCCCCTTCTGAGTGTGTTGGCTCTTATATCAGCTTATAAAATGTTCAGAATTGGTTTATACATGTATTAGTTACATCATTTTGGAGGTGGCATTACACCCTCAAAACATACATGAGACAGAAATAACACAGCATGGCTGTAGTAGGGTGGTAGTAGCCTAGTGGGTGAAACACTTGTCTGTGAACTTGATGACCACAAAGTTGCAGGTTCAAACTCCCACTTTCTAGCATTGTGTCCTTGATCATAACACTTAACCCTCAGTTGCTCCAGGGGGGCTGTAGCTGTAACTAATGACTAAGTCACTCAGGAAAAGGGCATCTGGTAAATGCCAGTTTAATGAAATGCCACTTTATAGACAGCACATTTTGTATTACTTTTGACACGCTCGAAATATAAGTGGCCCTTATGTTTTAAGTCATGTGTGAACAGAGTACAGCACAGAACAGTGTGAACTTCTTTCCTTGCATTTAACCTATTCGCCAAGTGAAGCAGGGAGGCAGCCACCAGCACGGCACCCAGGGAGCAGTGTGTGGCGATGGTACCTTGCTCAATTTTACCTCACTGGCAGTCCTGAGATTCAAACCCACAACATATTGAGTGCAGTGCCAACTCCCTAATCACCAGGCCACCAGCTGCCCCATGATACAATGTGACAAAACAGATAACAAAAGTGTGTTTTCGTGAGGGATTTTTGAGGCTGATACTAGTTATATTTCCCTACATGCATACTCTTAAAAATAAAGGGTCCTAGCCTAGAAAAAACGTCTTTGCTTCCCCAAAGAACCTTGCTATGGGTGGCACTGTAAAGGAACACTCCTGCATTTTCAAACCTTATCTCTCTTTCTGCTATGGTGTGTTTGGGACCACTGGGTTTTATGTTTTTTTCTAAGTATAGGTGTGAGGACTCATTGTCCAAGTGATGTGACTGCAAACTAAAGACTCTGCAGATGGAGATTAGGTTGAAAACTGCTGGAGTACTTCTTATTAAATTAAATTAAATGTGGGTCTGTTCTGTGGCATCATTCCAAAGCATCCTTTTAGCCCCTTATACTTAAGAGTGTACTTATGTTACAGTTTGGTGAATGTGCACCTTTCTGAGGATTTTATCTCAGGACACAAATGGTAATTCAGTTTGCCTTATTGAGCAATTTCCTCCAGGATCCTCCAGTTTTCTGATTCTGATTCATTCAAGCTAATACTCAGATGCACTTTAGCCTTTCCCATTGATTTAGGTATTGTCTTTTATGATTGAATTAATTTCATTATGTTCTCTTGGCGCAGCACCTGTTCTGCTTTCTTCTTGCTCGCATGTCTCATTGTCAAGCTTTAGTGTTATTTTCTGACAAATTTACCAAAAGAGAGGAACATCCCCAAAATACTTCATCTATTAGGTCAATACTGGAAGTATTAAGACATTCCATACCATTTCTATGTTGCTCAGTAGTTGTTGTTAGCCTATGATTGCTTTTATATGAGTCATTATTTCATTTAAATAACAATCCTTTTCCCCTGGCTACTCACGTTTGCCCAATTATATAATCATTAATAATGTAAACAGTTTCAGGGCATTATTGAATGATTTTTTTTTTATCTGGAGCAAGATAGAGTGAGAGATTGAGAGGGAGATAGAGAGAGAGTAACATTATCGAGACACTATTAACTATAAACTGATATGCACCTGGAGGATGTTATTCAAAGCAAATTTTGTCTGACAGTGACATTATCAAAAGGACCCTCATTTCTGTCATCATGATGTCTTATTCCATTTTTGCACCGCTGTTTTGCAAAACATCCATGTGCAGCCAGGCTTAAGTGAACGAGTTAATAACATGCTGATAGAGAGGCAGGGGGAAAGGTATAATCAATTCTGAGAATAATATCCTTAAGGGACCTTGTGAGTAATTGGAGCTTACTGCCGACTGTTTCAGTGACAGTGTATCACGGAGAGTGAAATATGATTTTCAGATGGACTATTCTCGAAGTTCATACGTCAGTAAAATGATTTTCGTAATTACAGTTTGGTCTGTTGGGAGAAAACCCCTCTTAAAATAAAAGGTGCTAGTCAGGATTCTTTAGGGCTCCCAGACAGATCACGGAATGAAATTGAAAACCAGAAATAATTGGAATTTTGGTAGGAACAAAAAAAGTCTTAAAACATAATGAACCTTTTACTGTCCTGAAACCGGAAATTTACTCTCAGACCTCTGATGGCTTCTAATAATGCAGGGCCAGGGTTTGCTGAGTGGTCACAAATCCACCCCCCACTGAGGAGAAATATTCTGAAGCTGCATTTTCACAATTATGTAATTTTATTGATTTTCTTTGAGAACTGTCATCGTGTTATGGTCAATCCAAATGATGCCAGTTTTTGTGCTCTTAGCCCTCCAATCACTGTTTAGTACATCAGCATTTTGAAAAAATAGGCAAAAAAGAACCTTTGTGATCTGGAAAGGTGAATCCTGGGTCTCAAACATACTAGAGGCTATAGTTTTCTACCCATTTCTAAATCCAAACACAAATGATAATAAAGGTCATCTCCTTAAAAAATACTAGCATTGTCACAGTTGCAGGCTGTGATAACAGACTATATTAAAATGCCAAGGTTAATGTCTATAATCAAACAGCACGTCATAAAGGTAAATGACCTATGAACACGTTTATGTCTGCTGTGGATATACTTTGGATTGATTTGGAATAAAAATGACTTTCTCTACTACATCTCAGCCTTTCAGTTTGAAGTTTTAAATCTGAAAAGTGCATTGTAAGGCTGACATATCTATGCTACAGTTTGATGTAATGGTTTGCAGTGGGAATTTATTTCAATTTTTAATGAAATAGTGTTCTTCAGTCTGGGAAGATGCCATTACATATTCACTTTAACCTCTGCAAGGAGGAGAGATCTATGTAGTGAGTTAGTCCAGCAATAAAATGCTTTATTACTATAAATAGCTTGGTATTTGTACCTTGACCATCAGACATGAATGATATATTTTCAGCAACTCAAGTGTATTGACTGATGTGTTCCCAGTTTGGTCCATCTCTTTCTGCTTAAAAGAGAAAAAAAAATCCTAAGCTAGATTTTATTTGCTTTTCTGCCCTGTCCTGTTTGAACTACTTGGTTAAATTTGTATGGTTTTATACTTACACACTCAGAGTACAGAGTACAAGCAGTGAAGTGAACTTAGGTTCAAAAGCACAAGGTGGATCAAACTTCAGCTTGGCCAATTTTTAACTCCCTCATACTGTAGAATATAGCATCCTCTGTCTGTATCTATTTCTGTCATTTCATTCTACAAAGCTTATCAGACATATAAAATATTTCTGTCAGAAATGCATTGATTTTTTTAGTCCCTGTCTCATTTTCTCCGCTGCACTTCAAATCTTGCTGTTTTAAACTAGCTGGTCCAAAGAAATACTCTGCACTGCTCACTTTTGAAGCATGCAAATGAATAGGAATTTGGACTAACCATAGCTTATTATTAATGTCTTCAGAAATTCCCAAATGTCTTTTGATCAACTGCATGCTTTCATTTACTAAATCATTTTCTATGCACTGTGCAGCATCTCAAGACTATGAGTGAAGAAGTTAGTTATGTTAACATCTCCAGGATTCTAGGAACAGATATTTAGGAACATATGGTTGAAAGAGAAGAACAGAATTACTGGTCGTGCCCAGACAAAACGTTTCTAAGGTGTATATACGTAACAGTAAGGAGAAGCAGTTATTCCCATAATCCATAGGTACCATAAAGCATCAGCATTCCGCAACAGCATTTTCTCAGCACATTCAGATGTGCGTTATCCAAAGAAGTGCAGGCAAATGTCATCTGCGAGTGACAGCCTTTAGTTTGGAATAAAAATAAACATCTCCGCTACCCTGACAAGCGTGTAATGAGCAAGCAGCCAGCAGACACTGCAAACCGCTTATCACTGAGTGAACACAAGCACATTAGCATCTGCCCCCTTTTCTCTGCTCCCCAAAAGCAAGGAGGGATGATGATTAGAGGGGGACAGAGTGGGCTAGTGGGCCAGCCTGCAACATTTTCTCAAGGGCATCTTTTAAACACAGTAGGACAAAGCCTCCTGAGAGGGAGAATGTGTGGCTACAGGGCAGAGGAACTTGAGGTGATCACTTCATTGTGCAACATATACTCCCAGCATACCAGCCTCAGCTTCCGCTTATCAATTCATTTCTCCTTGTTAAACTGGCTGGAGAATAATCTTTTCTCAGACGTTCCCTAGTGACAGCATTGAGTAATGGGTTAGTGGTGGGACATTTTTTATAAGCAACATGTGCAGTCACTTAGGGCCCCTGAGCCACATTGGACCCTATGATTATGTATTTTGTTTACTTGAGGGGGAAAATGTATTGTGATACATTCTTTTTGCTATTAAAAATATTTCAACAGCACATACCCACATCAATTTTACACACATAGTGGCTTTCGATATATAAATATAAACAAAAAAGTATGTTTCCTAGAAAAAAAGACATGTTTCAAAATAAAATAATCAGACACTAAAACTTAAGTACTTTAGCAAAAAGCTGCCGTCGTTTTGAGATGTGGACAGTAATGAGTATTTCAGTTTTTTGCAGGACTGTAGTCCAGTTTTGGTCTCTTCCTCTTTGCAAACCACTTTCACTTCCCCAAGGTTACAAGGGTCCCTCTGATGGACTCAGAATTTCAAAAAGGTTTTTGATGAGCTTCCAGAGGCTGGCTAGGTCACATGAGAGCCTTATTTTTTTAAACCAGCCTTGGAGTATTTTGGGGTTATTGTCAGTTTTCTCCTCAGATTCAGTTTCTTGGCCAATGAAACAAAATTCTTCTCTAACATCGGCTGGTACGTTGCACCAATTTTGCACCAATCGGCAGGTACGTTGCACCATCTCCACAGAAATGGAGATGTTTGGGATGCAGCTCATTGCCTGTTTCTCGTGCTCTTTTAGGGCATCCTACAAAGCTTTTGACTGACTGCTGGCTTCACAATCTCTTCACAAACTCTTCACAATCAATAGCAACATTTTTGTTGTTCTCGATATTTTGTTTTGTTGTTTTGTTACTTTTATACAACCTGCCGACATGTACATACACACACATACACACACATACACACATCTATGTATATCTTTGTATGAATGTACAAATGGTGCATGGAAATTATAAATGAAGATATATTCAAAAGTATTCTGTGCATATATATATATATATGTATATATATATATATACATATATATATATATATATAATATTTAATATGTCTTAGTTTATAATTTACATGCATCTTGTAAATTATAAACAAAGATATTTATTAATGTATCTTAGACATTTTTAAATAGCATGTTCTTGCATTAGCAGCATAACCAGACCAAGCTCTGAAACAAACTTGGCTTGAAGTCTGGGGATTTGGCATCAGAACCACAGCGACCAGGTCATGGAACTGGTCAGTGGCTGTAGCCAGAGGCACTTGGTCAGCAGCAGATGGTGCTGAGCGAGACAGTAGGAGGTCGGCTGAGCAGGACACTGGGAGCCTTGTGCTGCACAGGGGCAGCCTGAGTGGCCAGTACATGAATAGCCAAAGAGACTGGTAAAAAAGCAATGGAATGCCAGGCTGCAGTGGTGTCTCTGGTACAGTCAAGGCTGTGCCATCATCCTCAGAATGCAAGAAGAATTGAAGAGCAAATTTCCAAAACTCACTCAGTCCAAAAGCATTTTTCTTGGAAAATTGCGTTTTACTTGTTTTACCTATTGGAAAGCAATTCTTACAGAAAATATTTTTTTTAATTGAAATTTTACAGTTACTTGTCATTTTCTGTTTCTAAAGTGCAACTCCTGCACATTTTAGTATGGGGAAATTTGTTTAAAAATATAATGAAAACAATTTTTAAGTAAATCAATATTCAATGTCACAAAATTATGTACAAGTTTAATATTTATAT
>JBBJLS010000148.1:15138506-15148856 GCA_037577275.1 Bryconaethiops microstoma | reverse complement strand
GTGCGAGTGGACTGAGTGAGTTTTGGAAATTCACCTAATCTTGTACCGTGTGTTATGCAAGGACTGAGTGAGTTTTGCTCGGTTACACTATTGCACATAATGAGGTCATGTAAAAATATGCCAGTAGTAGTGTTACCTGAAAAATCACAAATAATGGACTGAGTGAGTTTTGGAAATTTGCTCTTCAAATGCTGTCTTCAGTGACTCAGTTTTGACAGATTCTTCCATGAGGAGAGTTCTTAGCCCTGACAATCACTGCAAGGTTGACTAAAGTGATGAGCTCCATGCCCACAGTTTCACCCCTGGCCCGCCCAGCAACACATGGAGTGGATTTGAGCAGTATTATTCAGGGGATTTCTACACTTAGAATTAGTCCCAATAACACACTAACGGCAGGGTAAATATATTACAAATGCAGGAACCAAACTGCCAAAACTAAAAGAGACTAAAATGATATTTATAAGAGAACTGATGAGTCCAAAACAAGCCAAAGATATGAGTGATCATGAGCGGGCAGACAAAATAATAAGAAAGAGATAAGTGAGCTCTTAGCATAGTATGTAGCTTAGGGACTTCACGTGTACAAAATCAGCCCTGGCTTTTTTCCCCTGGCATATTTCTGCCTCAAGCATGGACACATTTTCATCCATATTCTGCTTGTTCCCCTCTCTGTCTCTCTGTCTCTCACATCCCATCGGCCCTCCCTCCATATATCCCTTGTGATCCAAGAGTGGAGCTAATTGACAATAATGAGATGTCAACTGCATAAATCAGTTTTGCCAGTTCACACTGAATATGACATAAAATTCAACAACTAACAGAATGACATAAATCTATTAAGAAATCATTCATAAGGCTAACTAATACACCCTGTGAATTGTACGCCATTCTCATCAAGTCAAAACAAAGGTCTTGACAGAAGGTGGTCCAGATTCTATGCCCTTAAAAATGCCCATCCCCCTATTCAGTCAGGAAACATTCACAACAAACTGCCATTTTTTCTCTAACCACATGTTTCACTAGCCTAATTGAGGAGTGGCAACATGTGGCAACATTAGCAGATTCATGAGATGCAGCCGTTGCAGTGAAGGCTCAGGAGAACATTAATCCTAAAGTGAACTGGGCCCAAACTCTCGGCTGCTCTCTCCTTAGATCTGGGTGTGCTAATAAGAGATTAGCACACGGCACAGGAAGTTAGGATGGCCGGGAGGAAGGCTCGGTTAGCGTCCCGCTGAGCGCTAAAGAGTGTCTACAGTTGGGCACATTTGATTCAGCCACATGAAAGAGTCACAGTGTGTGCTTACATTCATTAAGCAAAAAAAAAAATCAAACCAAAGCAGGCAGGAAGCAACTCCAAAGCTTTGTTTCATTTTTCATTGCCCTATGTGCACATCACAGAAATTAAATGTTTGTTTTGGATTTGTGTGTGCGCATGTGTGTGTGTGTGTGTTGTGTAGTTAATGTTTTTCTGTGTGCTTAATACTTATAATCCTTTTTCAAATGTCTTCCTGTCATGATACATATCCCACTCACATACACACATTTATATATTATGGACTTTAGAGTTGTCTAAGTGAGCCAATGCAATTGGTGTTAACCCGTTCATGAAGTGTGAAGTGTGACTAAACCCTCATTTGATGTGTGAAATTCCATAAGCGCATCCTTAAAGTGATGTTTTTGTATGTCGGATTTGTACAAGCAACAGACTTGCAATGATCAAATTCTGAACGCTGTTGCCATTTTACAAATCACTCAGGCATGAGCATCTATTCTATAGAACCCATCGCAGTGTTCAAATCAGACCAATCCTGCTTTTACCCCTGAACTGCTGTATTACAGTTGTAATCAAATGTACGAGCACTGTGTGGAATGAGAATGTGCTCTACATAGATTTGAATACAGATTAAAAATTGGTTAAGGCGAAAAGGTCCAGATTTACTACAAGTTTGCAGGGTTGCTAATGCCTTTCACACGCATTTATCATCATGTGCGCAGAATCCTGTTTTGCACATGCACGTAAGGTCACCACTGAGCTGCACATTTTTCTTGACCTCATGAATATGAATTTCAGGACACGACACTGTTGAGGCGCAAAATAGAGGTGGGGACTATGCAAATGAACATCCTGACGCAATATAGTTACGTGAACTGACTGAAAAAAAAACGCATGTTTTTAACAAGAAGGTGAAATAGGTGTAATTACCTTGAAAATGGGTAAGACAGATTTGTCCTCTACTGGCCGATCTGCCATTCCTGGGTGAATTTAGACAGAAAATGCAGTAATTACAGCAATCTTCAAAATGAATTTTAGATTAGTTATATATTGCATTTTTATTTGGTTTACACATCCCTTTTTTATAATGATTGTCCTGAGGTCCACTGATGGAGGTGATGAGGCTGAGACTTACAGCAGTTAAAAGTGTGTTTAAATGACTGTTTATTACATATAAAGACAGATGAGTCTGACAGGATTGCTGCCTAACTGAACAGCAGTGATGTTCTAGAAATAAGATTAAGGTGTGAATTTGAATTTTTTTTCTGTAGTGAGGTGTGTTTAGAATTAATACAGCTCATTATTGAATGCATAGCCAAGTTTATGGCAATGTTTTGTAAAAAATAACTCTGGTAGGCAAATGTTAGTCTAATTTTAAAACTGATGAGTTATTTCAGTCTGTGATACGACTTTGTATCATCTTAGAGCCTAAATTAATTAGCTAAAGCATTTAACTAGTTTGTTGTCTCTGTAATTTCCAGTTATTCTCAGCCTCCAGCTACACTAAGTGAGTGAGGACACACTCAGCTTGGAGTGTCACTCAACTAGAGCCCAACAAATGAACTTTTTTAATTTTCCTGTTTATTTGTCTGAGTGTGGCTTATCTACTACTTAGTATCTTCCACTGTAGCCCTTTAAATGGTTGAGGCTTTGTAGCTGGGAGAGAGGTGTGTAAGCTTCAGCTATGTGTTATACATTGTGATTTTTTTTATAGCTTAGTAAGCTATCATATTCATCACCAGGATATGATGTTAAGCATTGTTATCTGGTGTAGTTTTGGTGTGGTTCATGCTAGATTACTTTTTTCTTTTTTTAATTAAAATGCATCCTAGTATTTCCTTCAACTCCAGGCTCAAAAAAACGCCTATTATCTTTGAAATGCATCTGAGATGCTCAGCCTGATTTTTAGCGCATCCAGTGATCCTTTTAATTGCATTTGTTTCATTTATAGGCCACCTAAACTACTTGTGTTTTAACTGGTAAAACATGTCAGGATTTACAGCTCTACAAGAGAAAATGTCTCTTTTTTTCTCCGTTTCCCCCTCTGTACAGCTAGCTTTAACATTCTTTAGGCGGAACTGTCCATGGGATGGGCAGGATGCTATTCAAATTGCCCAGTTTACGCATGGCGTCATTTAAAAATAGGACAAAGTAAATCAGAGTCTGCAAATTTAAGCCAGTTGTGCTTGCTAAATTTGAGCATTTGCAGGATTAGCAAGACACTACAATTCTGCCCACCATTCTGCAGCAAGATGCACTAATATAGAAAGACATAGTAGCTGTCTTATTTGAGCAAATGAATAATGTCAAAAATGATAAACTACATGCACAAAAACACTGTAAAATACATGCTGAAACACTGTAAAATTTCTTTTTTTCTCCTTTTGCTTGCTTCTTTATGGCGAGTATTAACGGGGCCTAATGTTCCCGTAATACTCATAACTGACGCCCTTGTCCATTTTTCTTTTACTGCTTTGACCCTAGTTAGCCTTTAGCACAGATCCTCTAATAGCCCGTTCATGCAGCTAGCATGGCCCTAACCTCTTTAAACCTCACTCCTCCTCCTTCATTTCTTCATCTCTTGTCCTGCGCACTCCCTCTCCTCTCCTTAGCGGGTCTTATACCCTCCCTCTCTCTTTAAGCTGCCAGTTGCCCATGCCTGTGTGGCTGTGTGATGAATAGGCGTGGGCTCTGGAGACTGCACACAATGAGAGAGATTTAAGTGGCTAACGCCACCTCAGCTGTTCAGCTGCATCTCCACTGGGCAAGGGGACAAGGGCCAGCGCGTGCCGAACGACTGCGCAGCACGAAATGATAAATAACAGCAGATGAGGAGGAGAAGGAGAGAGCGGGGGATGAAGAAGCAGATGAGAGCAGCGAGGGAAGAGGCTGTTAGTAAAGGAGCCACTATCTGTCTGTTTGCCCTCCCTTATGTCTCCAGAGAGCCGAGTTCTCCTACGCAGCGTTATTGATGTACCACAAACTGGAGAACAGCACACAATGAAGACATAGGTGGGGGTGCATAGGGGGAGAGGGAGATGGACCTGAAATATAGGATAAATACATTTTCTTTAGTCCAGCTTTGGTCTGTTATTAAAGATAATTATTCATCAATTCACAGATTTATCTGTTATTACTCCACATACAAAAAAAACAATAGCACCACACATCCACTAATTACCTAAAGTGGCAACATTTTTCTTGAACTTTACATTTTCCCTGAGGGTTGCTTCATCAAGATATCAAGATATCGTGATATGGATATATGCTCTGAAAATAGTCCTAATTTGCTTTTACATGGCCTTTTCCAACTTTTCTTTATCCTTTATAATTAAATTAGACTATTTCTGTTTCTATGCCAGTGCAACTGATTTACACACTTAGTAACCTAGTAAGTGTGGAGGAACAAATTCTAAATGAGTATATGAGTTATCAATCATTTGCAACGCAGCATGCTTCATTACTAACAAAAGAACGTGAGCAGCTAATGTACACAACACAGCCGCACAAGGAGTTTGTAATAACAAGCAAGAAAGATTTCACCAGATTTCATGTAGAAGAATTCCTAAGGGAAAGTACCTCTGCTAAAATTACCTCTCGCCATGTGAATTCAAACTCATCTGCAATTGTGCAATAGTCCTGAAGAGGGACTTACACAAAATCTATCTATCTTTCTTTCTTTGCGGATTGATACTGTGAAGTTCCTCAGTTTGAAGGCAGTTGAAGGCAACAATGATTAAGGTAAAACACCACAGTCTGCCATTCGTGTAATTCTCTCACGTCTTTCGTGCAGAGCCCGATTTCATGAGGAGTTAACAGACTTTCCTCGATCTATTACTCACGAATAAACTTGTCTGTTCCGTACCAATTCTGCCCATAACAGTTTATTTTTTGGCAAATTAGGACAATAACAGCATTAGCATGCCAATTAACTGTACTATTTTAGCAAAGCAACAATATAGCCCCACTCTTATATCCACCGTGAAATTTCATTAAGAATATTTTTGTCCACCCTAGGTCAGTTTTCACTGTTCAAATAGTACATCACTGTTTCAGCTACTGAAAAAAAAACACATATGATAATATAAAAGCATTTCATAAATTGTATTTACTCTAAGAAAACAGAACAGCTACTCACAGAATTAAGCAATAGGTCTATCAAAACATGAACACTTTTGTGTAACTCCCTTCCCAATGCTGTCACACACTTGCAAATGAGTGAGAATTCACATGGTGAGGTGTAATTTTAGCAGTGGTAGAATCTCTTAGGAATTCTTCCCCATGAAATCTAGTGAAATCAGTTTTGCTTGTCGCAATTCTTACAAACTCTTTGAGAGACTGTGTTGTGCTCTTATGTTTGTTCTTCCCAATACATGCTGGCTTCAGGTGGAGTGTGACCCTTAAGCTTGTGGATACTGTACAGTGTCAATTTTGCTGGCCATAAAAACTAGTATATGGTTGCTGAATGCTTGTAAATATGTATATAAGTCTATTCTTATTGCAGTGGTAGTAAAATGTTGCAAGTGAACTACAGAAAAGATGGCATCTGCACAGCAAGGAAAGATACCGGGAAAGAGAGAAGACAGAGATGACAAGGGAATAGACAAAATAAAGAGAGGAGAGCAGTGTACAGATAGGAAGTGGAAAGACTAAATCAACAAACGGAGGAAGGAATGAAAGGAGATATACAGGTGTATTAAGTGCAGATGGAAACAGGCCAGCAGAATCCTGGACATCTACAAGAAGATTATAAAACTATATACAGTAATCCCTCAGTTTTACGCGGATCAGGAGTCGCGGATTCAGTCACACGGATTTTTTCTGAGAACCGAACTCTCCACAATACGCGGAAATCTCCACAATAACGCAGAAACTGCAAATATTCTCGCAATTTCTTCTGCTTTTTTCGTGGCAATATGTTTTTTTATGCATTTTAGTTCTAAATTATTTTAAAAATATATAATTTACTAATAACATAAATAGTAATCCAAATATAAATTCAGCTAAATTTCCACTTATTGGCTGCTGCCCTCCTGTTCTCCTGTTTTCGTTTGGTTCTTCCAAAAGCCCTATGCCGCTCAAATGCCCCCTTCTGGCAATGCAGCTCAGCATCTTGGCCACATCTCAGGCGAGAAATACAGGCCGTGGTTCGAGGGTCCGAGATTTCATTTTAAATTCAGCTGAATACATTACCCTTAACAAAAATGTATAAAGTGGCGGACTGGCAATCTGTGCGTTCTGCCGCGCTGAATTTAAATCTCTCTCTCTCTTACTCTTTCTCTCTCTCTCTCTCTCTGTCTCTCTCTCTATCTTACTCTCTTACTCTCTCTCTGTCTCTCTCTTCTGGAGAAGTCCAGAACGGTCGTCCGGTGCTGGCCATTCTGCTGTGCACTGGATGGCCATTCTGGACTTTTCCAGAACGCACAGATTGCCAGTCCGCTCCTGTATACATTTTCGTTAAGGTTAATGTATTAAACTGAGTTTAAAATGAAATTAAAGTGTTTGGGGAGCATATTTGGGGGCATATTTAGAGTTTACACTATAAAAATAGGCATTTTTAGGCATTTTTTTCCAAAACACAACAATGTGGTTCTTCACTATGCGCGGGTGCTCTTGGAACGTAACCCCCGCAAAAAGCGAGGGATTACTATATATAAATATATATAAACTGTAAGGAAGGAATGTTATGTTTTGTTTTTAAGCAACCAAAATGCTCCCAATTTTAAAATTACTTTTCATAGCTGATTGAAGCTTGATTACTTCATTCAGCCTATTGAAAGCAATAAATCAACTAACTTAACAACGATTTAATGCAATTTGGATATACATTTCTTGAATTATATTGATATACTACTTACATAATGCTTTTAATCAGTCTACAAAACTTAACAACTCAACCTGAAAGCTATAATTTAAAAAAAGGGATGCAAATGGTGCATAAAGAGATGCAGTATTTATTTGGAACTGAATTATAACATGATTTCACTATAAGAACTTGGATGAAGAAAATGTATCATTTTTAAACAAAAAAAAAAGTGTTATTTTACCATAAATCACCCTACCAGTAGCCTCGCATCACCACATAGCTGTGTGGTTGATAGAGTATTCCCATTGCGGAGGTGGTCTGGGATAAAGCTGGCACTTCATGCTAACAATAACCTGACAAACTTTTAAAGGCCATAAAGGAAGGAACTGCATGTCTGCTAATTTGCTGATGCATACACTAATTTTATTGTTTTGCCAGAATTGTATGCCTTCCACAAAATAGTGCTTGGCACCTCCACAGATAATTTGCTTGAAATGCTGCAGAGAGGAGATGGCGTGTTTTCTGACAGGCTACATAAAAGCCTTTTAAATCAAGCGTGGCTGACGGTCAGCCATTTATTGAAATTGAAAGTGAAGTCTATGGAGTATGGTGGTCTTTCTGAGAAATAAAGACGAGCACAGTTTCTAATCACCAAAGGTTTTTAAAACAATCATCAAGAAAATATGGTGTTCTAAATGAACTAAATGAAACATTTAGATTATGGTGACACATACTCTTTAACCCTTTTAAGAATATGATCAGAAGTATGTGATGGGCTCTGGCTGGTCTGTGGAGAATATGATCACAAAAATGTTAATTAGAACGTTGGAGAACAGAGAGTTTCATATTATGACACCAGAATTACCCTCAGGCGCTTTGTTTCAGCTAACAGTGACATTTCTAGAACACTAGTGTACAATTCTAAAAGGATGGGGAGGAACAACTCACTCATGGTATGGCATTGTTTTAAAGAACTCACTCCTTAAAAGGTTCATCCACATTGTACAGGCTTAGCTTTGTTTTAGTTGGAATAATTCATGGAAATGACTGAAAAATGAGCCTTAAAACCAAGCCTGGAGTTTAAGGGGTAAAGTATTGATTTTGGCAAGAATCTTTGCATTAATGTATTGTAATGTATTCCAATGCTGCGCATCTTCGCTAACCTATCTGTCTTTGTGACAGCACAGAATGGTCACTGCAGACCTCAACGTGTTCAGTCATTGCAGCTAACATGGAAATAAAGACTACTGGGGAACTAACTACTGGGGGGGAAAGGACAGTGCAGTGAAGTGTCGGTGTTATGTACTGCCCTTTCCAAATCTGAGCACTGAACCGTTTGTCCTTTTTTTCTTTTTATGAAGCTATTTTACATGAATGTCATAACGTGATTACAAATCTCATTTATAGGCGTGACCTTGCGGAGAGAGGTGAGCAGCCTGAGTGCAAGGCGAAGAATGGCCATGTGAACAGTTGGAGTCTGTCTGTTATGAGAGAAAGAGCCCGGTGACAAAAGGCCAAGAGTAATCACAGACTCCCGAAGTAATGAATATGACTAATTTGTAGCCTGTATCCAGCTGGAGAGGGAAGACCTGCCAGAACACACAGTTCTATTTGAATGGGGATGAATGAGCAGATTCATTATTAACCCAGCCACATCCCACAGATACAGCACACAGGTTTCAGATGCCATTTATTTCTGCCTATATGTATTAAAGCTGTACAATCGTGATATGATGAGGTGGGGGGGGGGGGTGCAGAAATGGCAGGGAGCTAGAAAGAAAGGGGGAAAAGAAGAAGAGATGGAATGATGAGAAGAGGCTGAGTTTGAGTTCAGCAAAACTCATATGAAAAGCAAAAGTAAATTATAGAAAAGCAGAGCGAAGAAGAGGTGATTATACAGAAACTGTGGTGCTGATTTTGAACTAGAGGAAAAGAAGAAAGGACAACAGACAAGGAAAGGAAGTGAGATGAGAAGCAAGCAAGTGAATAGAGAGACAAGGAAAACGAGTGAGCTGAGATAAAAGGGGACCAGAGGGGTGGAGAATCAGAAATATGTGTGAGAGGGAGTCACATAAAAAAGCATGGATGAAACCTCACTCATAAATGAATGATCACCTGTCGGGTGATTTCAGCTCTCGATACTTTGTCTTAGCCTTGATAGAGTCTAACAGCTGTGGCAGCAGGGGAAGACCATGTTGAGGGTTAGAGTCCCTTTTGTGTCATTCAAAAATTCGAAGAGGACGCTTTGTAAAGTAAACTCAAGGAAAGTCTTCCTCATTTAACATTTATTAGTGAACATAATTAATCAAGAAACCTAAAGACTGAACAGCGGAAACCTAGAGACCACAGTTCCTGGAAATGGGCCAGTTGGCACGCTAGATAACCAATCAATTGTCTTCACTTTTGTGCTAAGTAGGCACATTTGGTAAACATTAAATCAAAAGTATTGCAGCTTCTTTCTCACTGTAATCCCATTCACTGATTACATTGAATTCATGGAACTTCATGGAACTTCAAGCAATGCATTTACCAATATGAGACAGCACTGTTCTGTTCTTGGCATTTTTCAGTTCTGTTAACTCAAATTTGTAAACATTTTTTAAGTTAAATTGTTGCCACTTTTATAATCTTAAACATTAAGACCTCTAGAAGAAGCACTCTTTGTAATCTAAACAGCATTTCAGTGAATGTTTCATTAATGATCCATTTTCACAAATCAGGTTTATGACAATGAAGAACCTCTTTAAAGAACCTTCACAAAATGCAAATACCAATAAATAGATTTTTTCCTATAACTATGCCAATGCCAAGTACATGCCATAAACTTTTATTTTAAGGGCATTCTGTTGTCTTCTGTATGTTGCAATGTTATGTATTTATCTACACTCTTAGTCAATGGAGTCTGATGACTAATTATAGTGGACCCTTTGGAGCTATACTGAACCATTTTTATAAAACCCTAGAAGAACCCTTTGTAAGGGTGTAGATTGTGTCTTAATGAAACCTACAGTGTCTCATGAACTGTAAAGCTGCATTACATTAATATGTTTGCTACTATTTATATTACTCTGGTCACTCTGTTTACATTACTCTGGTCACTCTGTTTACATTACTCTGGTCACTCTGTTTACACTGTTTACATTACTCTGGTCACTCTGTTTACACCACTCTGGTCACTCTGTTTACACTGTTTACATTACTCTGGTCGCCCTGTTTACATTACTCTGGTCACTCTGTTTACATTACACTGATCACTTGTTTACATTACTCT
>JBBJLS010000148.1:15109325-15130702 GCA_037577275.1 Bryconaethiops microstoma | reverse complement strand
GGGGGGGGTACAGGAGCTGATTCTAGCTCTCATAGGGCACAAGGCTATTAATGAATGGTCTGAATTTAATGGTGTTAACCATAGCTATGCCATGGCAAACCCAGGCACCAGCCGGCATCATGGATCATGTGCTGTCCTCGCCCCAGGAGCAGAGATTAGCCTAATGTTCTCCACTCCTCTCGCCTAAAGAAAAATAACTGGAACAGTAATTACCCCAGCACTCATGGCACATTCATTACCATACTCACCAAGGAGTGGGCCCCATGTCTCCCACATCATCTGAAAGAGCCCCAAGGGGCCACATTTCGGAGCCCACTTTAATATGACGATTTCATTAAGTGGCTCGAGCATTGCTATCACTGTCATGAAGACTGTCTTTGAGTATCTGTATTGTCAGTGATGTAGTGAACACCCTTATGGCTCCACTACTGGTAGAAAAATAATTATCCTGCTGCTAGCAGTACTGAGAACTTTATTCTTTACATTTTGTATTCAACCGCTGTATCATGGTCCTGGCATTTTGAAGAAATGCATGTTACATATCAATGTTCTGGCTTTCTCATTACCACAGACCTTTTTCATTTCTATGATTGAAGTAACTGTGTCTGTCCAGTTGTGTTATTTCTGCCAAAATGATTTCAGTCTCCGATGCCAGACAGCCGTAGACGCAGCCGAATGCCAGTGTTCTAAAAGTATTATTCTTCTGATATGGAACTTCATTTTATAACAGAGACCTGAAACTGAAACCGACCATGAGACGATGCTCAACAAAGACAGATCAAAGAAGAGCTAAGAACCGACCTTCAACAACCACAATGCTTTTTTTCAGTATTATTAATCTTTTAACTATACATATACTTTGTGGTTTGTGGTTCCTTAAGTGCAATACTTGTGGTGGGGCAAAATGGCTAATCCATTTGCAATAACATTTTTATTAAAAGATCAATTGTTTATAGCATGAAATACAATTGTTTTTTCATTCAGTGAGTGGGCTGGATTAAGGTAACCTACCCATACTTTGCTGGATTCAATTCAATTAGTTTGGGGCAGATGGTGGCCTAGTGGTTAGGGGTTGCTCTTGCAATCAGAAAGTTGTGTGTTCAAATCCCATCACTGCTAGTGTCATCACTAAGGTTCCCTTGAGCAAGGTATCGTCCTCACACACTGCTCCCCAGGTGCCCCTCATTGGTGGCATCCCACTGCTTCACAGGGTGAAGGGGTTAAATGCAGAGAAAGAATTTCGCATTGTTCACATTGTGTGCTGTGGTGTGTTCACGCATGACTATAAGGGACCACTTTACTTTAAATGCCACTCTACAGAGGTGGTCTGTTGTCACTAATCTAAATTATTACAATAATTTGCTTACATCAAGCTAACATCAGTAAGAAGTGCTTGTAGTGTGTTTGTATTAAATTACTATACCCCATATGGAAGGTGACAAAAGCATGACAGGACTGCTGGACAAATGCTTGTTGCTGTCTCCCAGGGAGACTTATTGAGATATGGTGACAATACTGAGAGAAAACCCAAGATATGGGGATTAAAAAAAGAGAAAGGGAGCCGTGTCTGTGGCTTGGAAGAGTGAAGTATTCTTTCATTTCTGAAGACTGTATTGCACAATCTTGTTCCCTTGCATTAAGAAGTCTTCTCTATACCTCCGACTTTGCCAGACTGTCTGCTCTCCAGAATTTTTAGCTTCTCTTTTCATTCATGCTTCAGTTGTTCCTATTTTCCATAGTGTTGGAACTAATACTCATTCTAACCTCGTGACCTAAATTGTACCACAATAGAGCCTCTCTACGTTTGATCCATATTGCACAGCGTGGTATTAGTCATAGTCTGAAACACAAACAAGAATAAGAAGACGAAGTGACAGTTTTATACTTACTCTGCTGTGAAACTCTAAGTCTAGTCGAGTGAAGGGCATACGAGCAAACTTGTACAGTAGAAATGGTGCAGAATTACAGATTACCGCATTTTACTGCATTTTTAGGATATTTTGTAAAAATATTGCAGTACTTTATTGACTTTGATGTTTGGATTCTGTTACAATTATTTTGTGGCACATTCATAGTTAGTCAACACTTTTGAAAACACGCAACTGAAGATTGTAACTTCTATTTCTTTGTGTTTAAATTGTTTAAAATAGCCCCCAGAATTACCAGCACCCATGCTGAAGATGACTGAAAAGGCTTATAAAAAATATCAGTTATTATTTTAATATTATATTGAAAATAGCAAAAAAGGTAAGTAAATTCTGAGGGGTAAGTTTAGTTTGAGAGTAAAGACAACCAATAAAAAAATACAATTCAACAATACCATATACCAATTACTGGTACTCTAAGAAACTTACCTGTAAGTTAAGAAAATGTAAACGATATATATAACTAATTTTAAGTTGTTCTAAGTATTTGTGAGTCAGCAATGACTCCCTGTTTTAATATCTAGGTGATACAGGTACCAAATTCCTTAGTCACCCATCAGCATGAAAATGATTCAAGAGCTTTCCCTTGTAATAAGGCAAAAGTGTGTTGACAAATCATGGGATGGATACAAGAATACAGCCTAAAATGGCCATATTATCTGTTATAGCAATAATTATGACATTCAAAACTATGATTAACCAGCCTGGAAGAGGACACAAGTTAGCCAGAAGAGTTTAGTTTTGGAATTACAGAGTTTGGCAGCATCTTGGAGTCACCGTGTCTCCAAATGCACTATAAGCTGTCATTTGCATCCCAACAAGCTGTCTGGAAGTTACCATTAATTGAGCACAAGATCAAGGTGGATTTTCATCAGCCTTTTTCATTCATATGAAAACCAATTATTCTGGAGGCCAGTGTATCATATCATACAAAAGTACTGTTGCTTAAATAATACACATTGCCGTATTGCTCTAAAGATGATTCACATTTTCATTTCTGCTCAGATCTCTATAAAGTACAATATTCTCAGTCTGGTCTTGTCTTTATTAATCTCTTTAGGTCCATGAGTCTCTTGGCCACTTGGCTTTTTGGCAATATAATCTGAACAAAGAGGAAATTGTTCTTTGTCCTGGCCAATCCACCTAAAATATAATGGATATTTATAGAGATTGCACTCCAAAGTACATACTCTCTGCTTTTCAAGAGTCTGTGTATTGGAGTGTAATTTCCTTGAAAGCAATCTAAGCACCTAAATACTCACCTCTGACCTGTAGCATTTATTAAAGATCTGATATAATCCATGATTGACTCACTTTCACTTTTAAAAAATAAATAAATAAATAAATAAAAGTGGTTAGGGCGTTCGCCCTGCAATCAGGAAGTCATGGGTTCGAGTCCCAATACTGCCAAGCATCTCTGAGGTAACCTTGAACAAAGTACCGTCCCCACACACTGCTCCCGGGGTGCTGTGTTCCTGGCTGCCTGCTGCTTCACTTGGTGAATTGGTTCATTTGAAAGAGATCTGTACACTGAGTTCTGAGCTTTCCATTTTGGGCTGTTTCATTTCCAGTTTTTAAAAACCTGTTTGCAGGAAATGTGCCCAAATGTATGACTAATAAACATTATAGATACATCTGCGTCTGACATTTCATAAGTACATACTGAACCTGTAATTTTCAGACTCCCTTCTAGTACTATTAACCCTGAGAATTTACCTTCTTTAACTCCCAGATATTTACAGCAATTTATTTCACCCTCGCTCGTCCCTTCAGCAGCAAACTGCTTCCCACGACAGCTTTCCATTACTGTGAATTGAGCAAAATTTGGGGTGATGAATGTGAGAGCCATTTTCTCACCTGTGACTTCTTTTGAAAAAGTGCAGCTGACACTATTCCTTTCCGAACATGTCCTAATAAGAGCAAGACAGTGAGCCTGTCTGTTTTTTTTTTTTCATTTCTTCCTCCCCTGAGAGATAATTACCTTGATTAAAACAAACTTCTTGTGAGAATTTGATTAAGTGCAGGGCACTGACCTTGCAAGGACTGCAGGAGTCCTGTGGCTAAACAAGGTCTCACCATGCTAAATCTCTCCATCCTAAATCATCAACAACACACTCACAGTTCTCTTACCAAAAGGAGCTATTCGTCTAGAATAGGAACTCCCATGATACAAGACGTTACAAATAACCCTCTCTGGTAATGGAGTGCTGAAAGATGTCTCCTCTGTTTAGAGTAGTCTGTAAGAGACTTAATACCAGTCTATTTTAATGCACTGCCTTTCCAATAGTTATCATTGTCGATCAGGGCACTTTTAGGCACCTTTAAAAAAATTGATAGGAAAAAATTTTCAGACACTATACTAACATATACATTTATGGAAAAAAACTAAAATAAGTCATGTTAATGCTGCAAAAAGAAAAATGTTCTCAAAGAACGTTTTTATGCAATAGGCAGCGACGAAGTGGAATCCTAAAGGTTTCCGGTAGAACATTATGAAAAGCTATGTAGCCCTTTTCAAAGCCCTTAAACATCCCTATCCGTACAACTGGTTAGATAGTATGCAATTAGAAAGTTCCTGGAACCACAACTAATCTTCAGCAGGACAGGTGCACCATTCAAGATCTGCTTCAGACTAATGATAAGGAAGGTAAAAGAGAAACCATCTGTCACTCAGAGAGAGTTGCAGGATGACCTGAAATCATCAGAAAAAAGAGTTACACAGAAAAATAAGCAAGAGATGCACTTCAATCATCTCCGTTTGTCCTTTTTAGGGCTAGTTGGTTGTGTAGTGTAGTTAGGTAACACTACATTTTTTGAACCCCTTAATCTTAAACCCAAGGCATTAATTCAGGAGGTTTTATTATTTAAGGGGCAAATTTGAAAAAGTAAGGGGAAAATTCAGTAGTTTTACCCCTTAACCAGCCTTAATCTGCGCACATTTCGTCTTAATTATCCTTAATTTCCTGGAAAGTCAGATCAAAATTAAGGTAATTTTAAGGGGTAAAATGAAGGGGTTTGGTTTCATAGTGGTAGGGTTATGCACTTTTTAAGTGCATTGTGTTTTATAGTGATAACAAGACATTTTGGACAACTTTGTGGACACAGTTTGGGGAAGAACCTTTCCTACTCCAGCATGACCGTGCCCCAGTACACAAAGCAAGCTCCATAAATACATGGTTGGATGAGTTCTTTCTTCTTTTTTTTTTGAACTGGTTATGAAGAAATGCTTAAGGCTATAGCCCAATTGCAACATATCTGGTCATGCTCCTGATCATGTACATACATTGAAATTGTACATCAATATAGCAGTAGGAATTCGAAACTTCTACTGACTAATATTAGTATATCGTCACTGTAACTAACATTGTGATATCAAATCAGTTCTAAACACTAGAGGCAGACCATGAGGCTGGAATGCCCCCAGAACTCAGTAAAAACAAAAGTGAAGGACATGAAAATGCTGGAGACGCTTGTGTCTGGCTGTGTTGGTTTTAGATGAGTTCTACAGAGCACCGTACCATCTGGCACGGAGGGACAGACAGGCACCATGGCTCTCTTCTTCCCACAAAGCAGAATGATGAATGAACAGGTAGCTTGGCCAAGGAGAATACAAAGAGCACCTCAAACTTTCCATCATCTGAGGCTCTCCTTTCTTTACCGTGGGAGTGGAAGCTTCTGTGTTTGTGCCGGGCCTGAATAAACAATACCAACCACACAATCAGAGGAAGCATCCCATTGTTGGGTGCCACATGTTTTCTTTCAGCCTAACAACTCCCTGTGTTTCTGTGTTCCTGGACCACAACTTAATGCCAACATTGCCCACAACTCTGCGGACTGGATTAGAAGACAGTTCCCCATGAGCATAATCATGATTGGATCAGGGTAGAAGAGATGTGTGAAAATTACAGTGCCATAAGTCGGATGTACCTACAGAGTCAAAGCTCTGATCTTTTCCAAGTAACACTTTCAGGCTAAAAGGATGATTTATTGCTTAAAAAGCAGCCAAAGCTAATTGGCATAATTTGATGTATTTACAGCCATGGATACCCAAGAAGTCGTGATCAAATAAGACAGTTTTGCATTAGCTCAGGTCAGGTTCAGGAGGAGACAATTAGTTCGATGATATGTTGTAAAAAGGAGGACGGCTTTTTGGAGCACAGAGATAGCAAAATGCAATCAGAGTGTTGGAATTATAATCTGTAGCTAAGGTTTGGCTTTAATGAGAAAATTCAGGTAATTACTTCTAGGCTTATTTAAATCAGGAGTATTAGCAACAGGTGACAGCTGGTCATAATATTAGATGGGAAAGCTTAAGCATTACATCACAGACTGTAGCACCACATTTGGAAGCCCCTTCACGTAATTACTAAAGGACTCTGTGAACCAGCAAAATACAAAGTAAAAAATATCTTACCTGAACGTCTGTTGGGCCCACTAGTCAGGGATGAGTCAATTTCTTAAAAAGTGAGGTTAACTTTCTGCATTTCTGCATTACCTTTACATCAACAGTGTGTAAACACTATTACGTTTTAATGTACAATGTGGTGTTACCATTCTAAGTTCAGCAGGACCTCCTACTCTTAAGTATTGATTTTATTGACTTTTAAATGCTGAACAAGAAGTCAGCATTAAAACCTCAAACGTACATTATCTTTTGCTACAATTACTCTGTATTGTCCATTATTGCGAAGTCAATAGTTACCAAGCTAAAACAAATTAGGTGGCAAGTTAAGCATAGGTGTTAAGCATCTCATTCTAACTGCATTTATTTTGAAACTGCTTTTGTGCTTCTAATTATCTTGTAGTAGATATTCAAACACTGCCTGAAAGGGACAATTCTATGGAAGGGAAATACGACAGTGCAAGAGACAGCTCGGTGTGACAATGCTATCAAACTAAATGAATCCAACTGCTATTGACAACACTGCAACAGTAAATTCTGCATGACTAACAAAACCTCAGATTTGTCGACAGCCTCAGAAGCCCGTTTCTCACGTTAGTTTTTCAAATAACTTTGAAATCGTCCTCTCTACTCTGACTTTATGCCCCAATTTAGAATAATCAAGAGGGCGTTTCACTCTATGTAAAATGCCACAGCACATTCTACAGCTGGGGCAAGAGGTGAATCTGCCTCATCTTGACCAACCCACATATTTTTCCACAACCTGTTGGTGGAGCTGTTGTTAATAGGTCCACAGAAGGCCAATATAATCAGCAACTGTTCATTAACAGCAAATAAAACCATGTAGATTCTAAAAATGAAACCTTATTTTGATGCCTTTTGATTTATGGCTTAGCCCTATTATCCCATTCATACCAGCCATTCCTGTTAGCACCTGCACTGACTTAACACTCTGCCTGACTTTTAATTAGCAGAGAAATAAACTTTAAATCTCCAGTCTGAGAAGCTGGGGATGACTATCGACTGTGTTCGAGTTAATGATCGTATAACTGTGATCATGATCTTGGAACAGAATGCTAGCCAGCTTAGTGGAAAAGAACACATTTTTTCTCTCATACCGGGGAGAAAATGTGACTATTTTGGACTTGAATAAGAGTAGACATAAAGAAGTGAAATGTGATGAACAGTGATGAAGAGGCCTACATGTACACTCTTCATTATATAGGCTTTGTACCATAGACATAAGATAAAACAACATTGTAAGCATGCAGGTTAAGATTAAAATATATTGAATACCACATACATTCATGTTGATAGTGGTCAACTTTCTATACCATTAAAATGTGAATCTAATCTGAAATTAATAGTATGTCATTGCACAGAATGGGGTAGACTTTCAAAAAAGAGGTGCTAAATACCAACAGTCTACTTGTGACAGAGTGGTTTAGCTCACATGCTTTTTGTGTGAAAGCTTATTTTTGCTAAGTAGAAGAAAAACTTTTTTTTCTGTTCTTTTTTATTTTTCTTTGATTCTAGTTCAAAGTTTGACCCATTAGGTCAAAGTAATGAATGAAATAAATGAAAGTAAAAAATGAAGGAAAGTGCAGAAATAAGGACATTGGATCAAGAAATCCAATTTGTTTCTAAGTAATATTTTATTTTGAAAAGTAGTGTATGTTCATTACAGCTGTTTGGATATGTTCAATTTAAGTGCTGTGCAGAGTACATTTGGAAACTGTGTTCATTCATTTTATCCATTATTTGAGCCCCTTACACTAAGCCTGGTCATGGGGTGGGGTGCAGGAGCCTGTCCCAGCACTTATGGGGCAAAAGAGGGAGAAACACCCCTTGCACGTCACTAGGCCATTGCAGGGCAGACACACAGGGACAGTTTAGCACCTCAGATTCAGTGACACACACGTATTTGGACTATGGGAGGAAACTGGAGCTTCTGGCAGAAGTCCATGTAGACATGGGATAACATGTTAACTCCGCAAAGAAAGGATCATAGGCCCTGAAGCCAGGTGATAGTGCTAACCGCTGTGCCACCATGACACCACTGGAAAGTATCTGATACTGTAAAATCCCTATTGATTTTCAATAGGGGTGTTGCAGTTGTTTAGAAATGTGGTGCATCAAAGGCCAGGACATTTCTGAAATGGAAGCTTTAAGTAAAGAGCATCAGTGCAATATCTACACCACAAAAGCTACTCTTTTGCAAAAGTGTCAAATCAATATTTAGGAAAACCCTGAAATTGTGATTTTAAATTAGGAATCATGCAACAACCAAAAAGGGCAGCCATGCGTTATACTCAGGATTTACCAACCTTGAAAGGAAGGTCACTTTGAAAGGAAAATTCCTACATTTTGCTAGAGGGTAAAGTGTAAACAAACAGCAACCCCTTTGGTCTTATTATAGGTGCTCAAGGGCAGTGCAAACACCTTCTAACACCAAAACAGGATTTGCAAAGGCCCTAAAAATAAATGATCCTAATGTTATCCTGATGTTATCCTAATTATTGTCTCGTGCTTAAACTGGGTGTGGAACAAGTTCAAGTTTAACATATGTTAATAGTCTAATCATTTCAGTCTGACATCAGCTTGTCTTCTTTTTAAAGTATTTTCACAAAAGTACTTGACATGTACTTGAAAGACAAGATAATTTACTTCTAATAGATACCACATGCCCCTCATGAATATTCATACAATCTTATTAGAAATTAATGACTTGTAAGATACAGATGGTGTGTTTAATCTAGTGCCTGACTTCATCTGTTTTAACACCTAAAAAACTCCCTGTGACTTCTTGGCCTTAAATGACTGGGAAAAAAAAAAAACAACCAAGAACTTAAATATTTTATCTTTCTGCACACCTCCACTCACATTCCCTCTCTCTTCTAATGTAACATGATTATTCCATTGCAGGCTTGGGAAGTTTTCCACGCTGCATTGATAGTCACATGCTGTTTACCAAAACACATTTCCCAAAGCACTGTATACATGCATATTGAAGGGCTGGTTCTTCGAGTTAGGCTATTTTTTATTCTTTCCAAAATTCAAACAGAGTTTCTCTCAATAAAAAGATTCATGAGCAAAAACATGACACTAGGGAAGCGCACTGATATTTACACCACCGCATAATCTTATGCAGGTTCAACAAGATATTGCATATCGGTCTACAGGCCCTCTCAGGGTGATGAATCAGATGAAGTAAAATTCATGACTGATGTTCTTAAGATTTAACCAAGGATGCAATCAGACCTTCAGCAGGGTATAAGGTCTTTAAAGACTGTAAACATATTATTGCTATATGTCCAGACAGGGGTGGGTAAAGATACATCAAAATGTATATTTGATGTACTATCTATTACCTGTGCGGCTAACCAGGGTCACGGGAGGTGCTGGAGCCTATCCAAGTACTCACAGAGCAAAAGGAAGAGAAACACCCTGGAGAGGTCATCAGTCCATGTCAGAGCAAACACAGGGACAATTACACTCATGCAGACATTCCAGTTCACCCGACGAGCATGTGTTTGGACCATGGGAGGAAAGCAGAGTGCTTATTAGCTTTACTCTACCTAAGGAGGCATGCCATAAATCTGACATGCAACCAGTCAACAGCTCACATATTCTGACCTGCCTGTTACATCCCAGATCCCCACACATCCCTGGGATCACCCAAAATAAAGGGCGTTAAATAACAGATTGTTAATGATAATGTAGTTACTTGATGTTTGATAATGCATCAGCAACAGTTTTGCAAGTTTGCATCAGCCTCAATGACAAACAAGTCATTCATAAGTACACAACTCATAGTACCTTTATCCAGAGCATGTAGCAATTAATTAATCATTCGATTGGTAATTATAAATATAATAATAAATGATGTGTCAGGCTGTCATTTATGAAATAGAATGCAAATGTGTGATCCTACAGCTACATCAATCAGGGTACAATCACTTACTGATCAGTCATTCAGTTAATACGTTTACGGCATTTAGCAGACGCTCTTATCCAGAGCGACGCACGTCAGTGCTATTTGGCACCTATTTGGAAATTGAGATCAAACATTCAGCACTTCCAGGAGTACAAGCCCACACTAGCTCAGCTCCCTCACCTCTTCACTTGTTTGCCTGCCTTTCTCTCACTCATGTCTCTTCTCATGGGGTACCGCTTCTAATCGCTACCTCCAGACTCGCAAAAGTAGGAAAAGTAGGAATGTTCAAATATTGTGACCACACAGCCTTCGAGCCTTAGATAGCACAGACTTATTTGGGAACAATTCTCACGAAACAGCCCCATTACATATTCTTAGACTTTGTGAGTTGTGAGCTATAACAAATGCCAGTGGCGGATGTGTTGCTAGCCTGCTGTTTAATGAGGCTGCAGCACAATGTTGAAATGACAGTATGGCACAAAACTTGTGTACGCTTAACAAGTTACTGAATCTAGTGCCATTATAAAGTAATGTTGTACAACAACTCCAAAATGTTTTTTTTTTAATGTACAAGCCATGGAAATTTTGCACAGACGGAAAGTAGTAAGCTAATGTGCCACCATGTGCAACATGGTGCAATTTTCTTGTCGTGTGCAAAAAACATCATTATGTGCAATATCTTATTATGTGCAATAGTCTTACCATGTGCAATTTTATGTGCAGTTTTCTAACTGAGTGCTAAATCATTTCATTATGTGCAGTATCTTATTATTATGTGTAATACTCTTACCATGTGAAATATCACTACTTATGTCAATATTATTTATAAACTACTGATCTCTACTATGTGCAATCACATACTCCTAACCCTCATTTGTGTTATTAGTAATTCACTTGCTTAATATTAAAACCCCAGCATTTGTGTATATAGCATTGTGTATTTCATATTGGGCTTTTTTTCTGCAGAGGTTTTATTGGATATATTTAGACTTTATTTTTATTATTATTCTTGTCTTTGTGTGTCTGTGTGTGCAGTCGTAACATAAACAGTTTCCTCTTTGATCAATAAAGTTTTCTGATCCTGATTCTGATTCTAATGGTGGCTGTCAGAGCCGCTACTCTGGTCAAACAGTTAGAAAAATTATAAACTGGTATTCGATTCAGTCTAGGCTACTAAAATCAACACCAAAACTGAGCAGGATCTATTAATAAATGTAGCAATTTATGCTAAAAAATTATGGAAAGGTCATAAAATACACCACCAAACCACCTTGTGCTGGATCAAAAAAGAATGAGCAAATAACTACTCATTTTTCATTTTTATGATGTCATCACATAACATCACACAAACAGCACTTTTCAACTACAGAAATACAAAACACTAGAATATTTTGAGACACAATATGAAGCCATTTCCATCAACCCAATTAAAAATACATATAACAAAATGCTATTTTTTGTTTGAAATATGTTTATAAATACACGTATCATAAATACTGCCCATCCCTGAGTCCTGTACAACAGAATGTGATCGCCTTAAGTCACACGCACAGAGCACTGAGACAGTCTGCTTGCTTGTTTACTGCCCTGGAGCCATGATGACACCTGGCAGACAGTTCTTCTAATGGCCTGCTGTTCCCTCTTACATCACTGACTATCAATGAAACAGCAAAAGTGGTAAAAGCAATTGCAGAGTTGCAACGCTAAAGAGTTGCAGTTGCTGCAAATTGCTGGTGTAGTATGTCTGTCTTTGTATAAAAAAATTGTTCTTTGTAATAGTTCCTAAATAGCAGGTAAGTCCTAATAACAAATCCAAATCCAAATCCAAAACCAAATGCTGTTCTTTATGTGTCATTAAAGTGGTCATTCTGAACTAGAACAAGGTTTTCTATAGAGAAACTGTGTCTGGAAGGTGTGAAGTCAATTTGTTTGTACTATATTACTGGTATAATCATTGATTGTAAAGTAGCAATGCACCAATTTGACTAATTTAAACACCATGTTAAAATAGACACTTAAGATCTAAATGATGTTCCCTAAGTATTTTTGTATTTGTTACCCTGTCTATGATTTTTAGAATATAATGCCTCAGTCTCCTCATTTAGTGTTTTAAAAGTAAGCTGTAGCATTTTCCTTTCTTTGTCTGAAACCCCCAACTGTGACATTATAAGTTCTGTAATGACACCTCGAAAATTGAAGTCCATTTCTTTCTTTATTTATTTTTTTCCTTATTTCTTTCTTGGTTCTTTTATTTGATTTCTGAGGAAACCTGCCGTGTTCAAAGCAGGGGTTGTTTTCTGTGTGTGTGTGTGTGTGAGATCTCCCTTGCTGGTCTGGTTCCAAATCACCTGATTGATTTTGTGTCTGAGCTATAATGCCTTGTGTTTTCTCCTCTAATCTCCTCTGATCAACCTAAGCCTATCACTACACCCTGGAATGTGTGTGGGGACTAACTAGAATTAACGAGAATTAAACAATCAAGCTAAAAAATAACAAAAACCCTTGTGCAAAAAGAGATGTTCTTCAGTACATCAGCAGTATACCTGAAGTGTATAAAAATACAGACTTTTTTTTTTTTTTGGCATGTTCAGGAAATACATAAATATTCTTCAAATTCTATATTTTAAAGTAATGCATGTAATATACATTATTCTGAACGTTAACAAAGGCCTTTCTTAACAAACTGAGACACACTGGAAAAGATTTATTTAGTAAAGTGGCCCCTTATAATGAACACACCACACAGTGTGAATTTCTTCCTCTACATTTAAGCCATTCACCAAGTGAAGCATTGGGCTGCCTCCAGCAGGGGGCACCCGAGAGCAGTGAATAGGGCAGGACCACAAAGATTCCTCAGTAATGAACCTAACAGTTGGGATTCGAACCCACAAACTTCTGATAGTAGGGGCAACTCCCTAACCACTAGGCCATCAGCTGCCTAGACCACTTGACTGTCATTTTAAATTAAACACCTTTTCAAGTGATATACTGATTTAAAGAAAGGAAATACACCTACCCCGCCACTTTCACGCGGATCAGCAGTCGCGTTTTCACTCCATCGCGGATTTTGCTGCTCAGCGCCGCCCCAAACATAAACAAGCAGCACGAGGAGGAGGGGCGTGGTGCACGAGGCCCAGACGTCACAGTCAGCTGTACTCAGAGAAGGGAGGTTTGAAAGTAGTCAATCTGAGAACGTTATTTCGTTCTCCTTGCTGCTGATTGGCTGCTGCCCTGTGACGCTGCAGTCCAGAATTTCCCCGTGGAGCGTCTCCAGTGTTCTGTTTTTCATTTTGTTCTTCTTAAAGCCCTGCATTTTTATTACTGTAAATTGAATTCATTTATTACTGTATTTACCTGCTTATACCAAAGAAAATGACAGCGCATACCAAAGAATACGCCCGTGCATGAATTACAGTACAGTCTATACACGGGTAACATTGATATTTTACATCCTAGCACTGCGGGAGTTCAGTGTAAACTGTACAGTACGCATACGGGTTTGCCTTTACATTTTCTTTAAGGCTAATGAGTTTAAAATGAAATTAAAGTGTTTTGGGAGCATATTTGGGAGCATATTTAGAGTTTACAAAATATAAAAATAGGCATTTTTAGGCATTTTTTAACCATGTCACAACAACGTGGTACACTGTACACTTGAAAATGTATTTTTTAACATACTGAACACACTTTAACATGTATTTAACTGTCAAGTCAGTTTATGTGCAGTAGTTAAAAAGTACACTTTAAAGCAGTGCCTTTCAAGCGCTGAACAGATAGTCAGTAGAATTGAAAAGATAAGCACACTCTGGGCTCCTGAAAGCTTTTTCCAGGAGAAATTCAAGATTTTTTTTTTTTTTTTTTGCTCCATATATCATCACTGGCCTTATGTAATGTTCTTATCCACAAATCAACCACAACCTTAAAACTACTGACAGGTGAAGGGGATAACATTGATTATCTTGTTACAGTGCCATCTGTCAAAGGGTGGGATATATTAGGCAGCGAGTGAACAGTCAGAATGTGTTGAAAGCAGGAAAAATGGGCAAGCCTAAGAATCTGAGCGCCTTTAACATGGGACAAATTGTGACGGCTAAACAAGTGTGTCAGAGCATCTTGAAAAACATCTTGTGGGCAGTATTAGCACCTAACAAATATGGTGCAGAGAAGGACCACCAATGATTTGGGGCAGGGTCGTGCACATGGAGAGCGAAGGCTGGAAGGTCTGGTCCGATCCCAAGGGCTACTGTAGCACAAATTTCTAAAAGGTTCATGCTGGCTATGACAGAAAGGTGTTAGAACACACAATGCAACGCAGCTTTCTGTGTATGCTGCTGAGTAGCCCATGGGCCCATGCTGACCTTTGTCTACCACTGAAAGTGCCTGCAATGGGCATGTGAGCATCGGAACCGGAGCAATGGTAGCTTGGTCTGATGAATCACATTTTCTTTTACATCATGTGGATGACCAGGTGCATGTGTGTCACTTCCCTGGTTAAGAGATGGCACCAGGAAGCACTATGGGAAGAAGGCAAGCCGGCGGAGGCAGTGTGATGCTCTGGCCAATGTTTTGTTGGGACGCCTCGGGTCCTGACATGCATGTGGATTTCACCTTGACAAGTAGCACCTTTCTAAACGTTGTTGTAGCCCAAGCATATTCATTCATTGGTTTTCCCTAATGCCAGGGACCTCTTTCAGCAGGATAATGCATCCTGTCACTTCACAAGGATATTTTGACACGGAATGATTTGAGAAACATGATAAAGAGTTGACTTAGCCTCCAGATTTCCCAAGTCTCAATACAATCAAATGATCATAGGATGCGTTGAACAAACCAGTCCAGTCCATGGAGACTTCACCTTGCAACTTACAAGAAAAGGATCTGTTGCTAACGCCTTGGTGCCATATATCACAGCACACCTTGACAGCAGAAGGAGGACCCACACAACAGTACGCAGGTGGTTGTAAGGTTACGCCTAATGGGTGTATGTGTGTACTGTATGTGTATAATGTACATTTATGTAACAAAATCATAATTCAAGTCATTTTGGGCAGTTTCTGTTATGAAATGTTCATACCAGAAAATGCAGATGCCAGCTGGCACTTTTAACTGCTGTGTAAAATGTAAATAAGAAAACAACCTTAAAATGGTTTTGAGATGAAAATAACTGTAATATAGAGTAAAGTGACAAAGCAAGTAACATCTCATCACGCTCTGTGGCATATATTTCAATGCCAAACAAGTCCCCTTTTCCTCAGTTTTGGCTTGAGATGGCGAGAATATCTATAGCTGTTCACTTTATTACTCAAGCAGGTTAGCTTTAATTCAATCTGAATTTCAGCTTTTGCTTTATTTTTTTTATTATTTTCTTTACCAGAAAACAAGACAAGTTAAATTGTGTAAAATCAATTCAAATTCAGAGACAAGACAAGTTCTTTGAGCCTGACAGGCTGTTTGTGCCTTTACCTCACCCACTCTCTGCAAACAACAACAAAGCTCTCAGCCCTCGCCATACCTACAACAACCCACTCTTTTTGAGTTTACTTTTCTGACCTGATATCATGTTTACATCCACTCATTAAAACCTGAAAGATAAACTTTCACATCTCATGTTTTCCTCTGCACTATTCATCCATGCTCCTACTGAATGAAAAGGGTAGTGACAAACACAACCTCTGCAGCTCAGAGCCCTATGGCCATCAGGCAACCTTGACCTCTCGCCTCCCCTCGGTTAATGTTGTGTAGTTTACCCTGACAGGACAGTGAAATCTGCTAGAGGACATTCTGAGTGTGCAATTATAACCACCAGCGAGTGAATAGGTGTTTCATTCTGCAGGGAGGAAGCTAAACAAATGGAAATGTTTGAGGTGGCTGCACAGCAAAGCAGCTCTGAATGCACAGCAATATACAACTGTTATCCAGAATCATTGGTACTCTTGTTAAAAAAGGCCTTGCCTTTTATTATCTGCTTGAACTCACATTGGAAATAGAATGTAAATACAGCCATTTTTTCTGCTTATTGCTTTTGTAGTTTTTGAGAGTGTGTCTGTAAAAAATGTACAGGTCACTATTGTTTTATACACTATCGACTACACCTGATTCAAAATTCCAAACAAAAACATGTTTGGAGAAAATGTAAAAATAATACATATAAATAATTTATTATACCTTGGAAATGTTAAACTACACACCACTCTGACATTATTTTACAATTGCAACAATTAAAATTGTAATGTGACGTGCATAGTGTGTGCATGAAACTGAATCAGGAGTGAAGCTGCTGGAATACAGCACATATACTGCTGGAATACAGAATAGCTACTATACAAACACTACTGCACTTACAACACATATGGAGGCGTTTATTGTTTACACAGCTCACACTGCGATAGTTCATAAAAGAATAGCAACTTGTGCATTTTACACACAGACACACACACACACACGCACGCACGCACGCACGCACGCACGCACGCACGCACACACACACACTGTCGCAAATTGTACAAACAGTGAACAGAAAAAAAAGGGAAAAGTGGTCTCTTGTTTTTTTCCATGGCTGTATAGTCCCGAAAGTGAGGTAAATGATTCTCTGAAAAAATAAGCATTTTTCTCAATAAATAAATAAATAAATATCACAATTATTGGCAACCAGAAATATACTTCTAAACAAAATATAACTGATATATACTCCCATTCATATTAAACCATTATGTGGTGACAACTGTGCATCCTTATCCATCCAAAGACGTGGAGGGGACAGAAAACACACTAATCAACAAGACAAAATGTTTTGACCTTCATAAATCAAGAGATGGCTACACTAATATATCAGATAATTCTAATGCTATAGAGCTTGCCATCCTGGTGATAGCATTTCTGAAATCTCTGCATCAGAATTATACCTCAGAGGAATATAGTGCTCAATAAGTTTCATTTTTTAGACAAGTATAACTGACCTGCAGAATCACAGCAAACAACAGTATTTCATTTGAGTAAGTTATTTCTGAAAATTCACGGGGTTTTTTTTTTTTTTCTTCATTTGTTACCATTCATGTGAAACATCCCCTACTTGAGCTTGACAGCGTGCAGCGCCCAGCAATTTGAGTCAGAGTAAGTCTCAAGTGAGTCATGAACTGAGAGCTTATTGCTCAAATTGGTGCACATATGAAGTAAACAGAGTGTTACTGGTTTTATTTAATCAGTTTCAGTCCATTACACACTCCCTGACTGACACTCAAGCGCCAACATGTTCATTAGACCCACACTTCCTAATTAAGACCGAGATATCTATCTCTCTTTGGTTTTCTCACTCTTTCTGTCTCATTCTCGCGATCCATATGTAAAATGCCATGTATATGTAATGATGTGATATACATGTGATATTTGCATATTTGTTGGTTGCAGACAATAATTCACAGTAGAGCTATAACATTCACTTGTTTTCTCTCAGTTATACATTTATTATTGCCCATCACAACAGAATCGTGACGCATGGACATTGCTTATTAGTTACAGTCAGAAACTTTTTCTCTCATTGCCGCTTTTTCTTGCCTCCCTTCACACCAGTTTCTTGAGTCAATGTGTCCAGTCTGGCCTATATAACGCTGCATACTGATCTGCCATAGCAATTAAGCATGCACACGCTAACACATGCACGCTTAATGATATTAATATCCCCCGCAACTACAGTTTCCTAGAAGGCTTTTTAAAAATAACGTAAAATGTTTAGTTGATTATGTATTCCAAGTGCTCATCACTCTATATTATGAAGCCCTCAGGGCTGACTACTTTATGTTAAAGTTTATGAGAAGCAGTAAAAGAAGAGAGAAAGTCTCAATGCCCTTGTCATCTTTAAGAGAAGCCCATATGGTCTCTGTAAATGTCTATTTAACTTACAGCCCTCCATAGCCTTCGCTGCGACATCCACATTTGCTAATGCCAAAACATAGAGGACCTGTGTTTTGGCACTCATCAGCCAAAGCCTAAGAAAAAAGCCAACACACACAGACGCACACCCACAGACACACGTGCGTGCACACACACGCGCGCGCGCGCACATGCACACACACACACACACACACACAGTTCATCATCCACCTCTCCATGAAGAGAGAAAGAGGTGAAAAATGTCGACTTGTCATTCTGGTCAGCATAATGAAGTGAGCATGACTGAGGTTATTTTATTCCCAGTTGCTTCCATAAACAAGCCTACAACCACACATACACACAAACACTTACTCACACACACACACACACACACGCACACGCACGCACACACACGCTCGAGGCTTGTGCAGAGCTGTTTAACCTGTGCTGATTTTTCAGGCTTGTCTGACAGGATTATAATGTTTATTCCAGACTGTAAAATAAAATATGAGCATAGGTTAACATGAACTTGGATTTTTGCAACAGTGTCTCCTATCACGGAAAACTGACATTTCCTTGCTTTTTATTGTATTTTTTATTGAAAAGTGTGATGTAAAATGTGAAAATGGTTAAAGAAAAACATACCATTCACATCCGTGCGTTCTGTGAATGGAAACTAAGCTGCATAAACAGTCTGCTTTAAATGCGTTACAGGTGCTGTAAATCTATTACCATTGTTCAGAATTTTCATTTATTATTCTTTCCTGCTTCAGAAGCTCAGACTGGTTAACATCAAACATGGTACACAGCTGTCACACCTTAGCCTCTACTGAAAGAAATAAAAGAATCTCATTTGGCCAGAGGCTGGTGCTATGGGGCTCGCTTTTCCATTTTGGTCCATAATTTCATCATGAGGTGTAACATCAGAAATCATCTTCAGTCCTGACACACAGAAACAAGGTGTGTCTGCAGGCCAGCTTTAGCAGGTTTGGACCAGAGGTGAGAGCAACACTATGCAAGTGGCTGGATCAAAACAGCTCAAAGTCATGCAAATTTAGTCCTGTTCTCTCCAAACGTGAAGTTATGTGTGACACATCACCATAACTTCCCACTTGTGGGACTAATAAAGGTTTACCTTATCTTATCTTGAATAGGAATGAATTTGGACATTTATCTTTCTACTGCGCTTGATTCATTTACACATTAGCAAGCTCATTCTGAGTGTGCAGGAACGTGTGTATCCCAGGATCAGACTTAAAAACCACTGTTCAATTTCTAACCACTCGGTCAAATTCTCAGTGATTGACTGGTTAAGTGTCCCTTGTCGCATGTTTGGCATCAAGTGCAAGAAGCATTTGAATTTTACTGCTTATTTAATGTCTTTTTGGATTAGTGAGACACGAGCAGCCTTCGCATGCTGCAGTTTGCTCCCCTGAGGTCGGATTAAATCCTGAACCCTTTCACTGGATACTTCATCCAATTCACGAGTCAAATTCCAGTCAGGTACTTTGGAAGTAATGGTAAGAACAAAGTAGTGAAATGGTAAGAACTACTTTAAATGCACCAAAGAGGTACACTCTTCTGTATCTACAATGTACATGTACGTTTTTGTCTCCCCAAAGTACAGTGTGAAGGTACCCTCAGAGGTATAACGTGGTCCTTAAGATCCAATGGTGTACCTTCAGTGAGCTTTGAAGTTACACTACGTTCACTTTCCCAGGGGAAGACGTATAAATAACTTTTTTAAAAAGAGAGTATACAAATAAAAAGCCTGGTTATAGGATGTGTAGATTCAGTGTATCTGGGCTGAAGGTGTACCCTTGAGGGGAATCGGCCTAGTGACAAGAAGGCACAGCTTCAGACCTTTTTTTCTGAGTGCAGATCAGCACTGACCCCCGTTTCGGGAAGTGTCTTAACCCAAGGGCATAATTAGCCCCAAGTCTATTTGCGCTAGCTTAAGTATACATTCCAGGCAGAGAACAGAGCACATTTTTTTAAGTAGCACTGGACAAGAGCCTCTGCTAAATGCCATGAATGTTAATACAATTGAAAATGAAGATTAAATAATGTCGCATTTAATCAGGTGTCTACTTAATTACATGTCACTTGTTAATGTACCCTTTAACTACCCTTTTGTACCTGAAGAAACCAGAAGGCTTTCTACTCTCACCTCCCTTTGGCCCATTCCTGTAGAATAGTCCCAAAAGGCACTCACACAGATTAACTGACCATGACACCAAAATGACATACTGCCCCACTAAATTAATCAAACACAGGCCACTAGAAGAAAGAGCTGTGGCTCTACACCAGGGTGAAATGAGTGTCCTGAAACATGGCACTGGATAAAAACCACTTGCAACTAATGATTCCTACAATGTTATAGATTTTTCAAACAAAAGCAGGCTCAAACCTGAAATTATCCACCACTCGCCTGCTGCTTGAAACAAGTGGATTCTATGCTTTTAATCAACAAATATACGTTCTGAATTCAAAATCAGTTATTGCTGAACATTCAGTCTTGTTTTGTGGGGGAACACCATTTATAGTTTGCCCTCATAAAGAAACATCTGATGTCAAAATGATCTTCACAACTTCAGAAGAACACAGTAATGTCGTTATATTTTAATAGGGTACTGAAGTAACACTGACAAACATAAACTATGGATTACATGGAAAAACTGCCCATTATCAGTCGTCTAATTAAAACCTGAACAGAGGCTGAAATGATTGTTCCTGCCACTTTGGGTTTTTTAGGGATAAGTGAGCCACCTTGTATCGGAGACGTTCTGTTCAGTATGCACACTCCCCTGCCCCTCCTGTCTTTCCCTCAGCTATACAAAGGTCGACATACATCGATTTGTCACACACTACAACAGCAGTGCTTCTTCTCTGTTTATCTGCATGGCTTCACTGCTTCTCCTCAGCTGGTCACCGGAGGACGTTCAATATTTTACTGCAAATTATGACACCTTCTCATTCTTCAAACGTCCTATTCTCAACCACTACATGGAATTATGATTGCTGGTTCAATGTGCAGGGGGAATAGTGTCTGTGTGGGTGTGTGTGTGAGAGAGAGAGAGAGAGAGAGAGAAGATAGACAGACAGTCAGACAGAGACAGACAGTCAGAGAGACAGACAGTCAGAGAGAGAGAGAGAGAGAGAGAGAGAGAGAGAGAGAGAGAGAGAGAGAAAGAGAGAGAGAGAGAGAGAGAAAGCCAACACAAGAAAAAAAAATAGAGAGAGAGAG
>JBBJLS010000148.1:15093669-15104333 GCA_037577275.1 Bryconaethiops microstoma | reverse complement strand
ACTCATTAGCAAATGAATAAGCATTAACTGATTCATTTACCAATATATGAAGGTCAAAAGGTTTTCTTCAGTGTGTGCATTCAGGAAAGAAATATGAAAGGGAGTTTTATTTAACTGTGCTGATGCAGTTCTAGGCAAACACTCACTGAGAGAAATACACTAGGAACAGTTACCAAAGTTAAATATGCCGGGGACTGCGAAGTAAATAGGAAACACTAAAAAAAAAATGAATAAACAGTCCACAGTTATGTTGGCACATAAAATCTATAAGTAACAGTATGGTTTTAAAATAATTGAAAGAATAGAATGAAACGAATGTAGGTTGTGACATTAGGCATGTATGTATTAATTTGCTTACTGCATGCTAAACTGAAAAAATCACACACTGAAGAAAACCTTCTTTACCATCATCTTCAAACACTAGAAGGTGTATTAGTTCATTAGGAGAATGTCATTAGTTTATAACTCTATAGTTTAAAGTAAAGTGCCACCTTATAGTCACATGTGAACACAGTCTGAACACACGGAGTGAACAAAGTGAAATACTTTCTCTGTATTTAACCTGTTCACCAAGTGAAGCGGGGGGCTGCCACCAATGAGAGCAGTGTGTGGACAGTACTTTGCTCAAGGGGACCTTGATGACACTAGCAGTAAGGATTCAAACCCACAACCTTCTGATTGCAGGGACAACACCCTAACCACTAGGCCACCCAGATGTCCCAGTCATTTCTGATTTTATTAATTATTCCATGTAAATGCATACATTTTTAGTTCATGTACCCTTTACAGAAAGTATTAGCAAATATTGTTTGACATATTTTGAACAGATTTTACAAGTTTACAAAGAATCAAATAGAATTACAATGCTTAAAAAGTTTCATGACTGACATTTGGAGACTGGGAAGGCCTTGTTTCCAGAATCATGTTCTAATGCAGAAGGTGATAAAAAGTAAACAGTGCTTCATATATTTACTTTAGCCGAGGCTGGGTTCGGTCGTTGAGTGATAGCAGCTATACTGATGAACTGAACTCCATGTTGCTCCTTGTTGCTTGCATTGATCGTATGGATAAGTTCCAATGAGCATCTCTGAGTTTGCTTATACTGAAGAGGTCAACCTTGGAGAAAGATTGACCACGACCTTTGAGACCAATTTCTCAAGCTGTAAATATTTTCAATCTAAATGTCGTACTGAGATACCCACACCTGTTCGTTGTGAAACTGCTGCATATTATACCTATTCTCAAGAACAATCACAGCACACAAAGAACAAGATCACACCTTCACACACCTCCACAAACACTAGATAAGCCCGTCACTTTCCAATTGTTCCTTACAGAATGGAAAAATGGTCAATAGCAAGAAACCGGATTTCTATCTTTGCTGCTTAGGTCACGCATGGTTTGTGCACCGTCAGATAAGGCTTACCATTTAAATCGAAAAATTACTCCATCTCAATCTGGTTGTCTCTCCTCTTCATCAGTGTTTTAAGACACAAATTCTTCGGCAACAAAAAAAAAAAAAAAATTTTTTTTTTACACATTCAAATCCAAAATATCGTTTTTTTATCATTCGCTCATAACGGTGAATTTAATGTGTTGAGAAATGAATTGCTTTTCAGTCATTTAAGGTGAGTGCATGACAAATTCAAGTATTTTATATGCGATGTTCTATCTCTGCCCTCTTCATCAGCCTTTTACCTCCAGCACTTTAACACTTCACATAAAGATCCTGTCATAAACTAACACTCACACCCACACATACTTCCATCACAGATCTCTATACCTAATGTGCTGTCAGATGTATTAGCGAGCTGTCACTGAGGACTGAATAGAGAATGGTACCATTTAGTTATTAAAAGGGTTATGCACTTGTACAAATTCGCATCGCAGCATTTCTACTGAGAGCTATCGTGACAGTTTCCTAAAATTACGACTCTTGACATATTTGGGAATTTAACAGAGACATTGGGATTCTGATATTCCACCACTTTCATGCTTCTCCAAGAATTTCCGTGCTTCTGACCTTTGCAGAAAGTGATGGTTATGGTCATTTTGGCACTCTAGATGAGTTATGTTCATTGGGGGGGGTGGGGGTGGTTGGTTGGTTGGCTGGAGAATGAACATTGATTTTTGCCAGTAGGTTCTGCTCTGAGGGCGTCCCTCTACTGGTGGCACTCTAGTCCCTGCTTGCAGAGGATCAGCAATGAAATGGAAACCTTTGTGGGTCTTCGTCTTTTGAATTTTGCCAACGCCTTTGCAATTATGTCTTTTTAATCCGTCTAGTCAGCAAGGTAGTCTTCTCATCAATGGCAACATTTGGCAACATAATAGTGTAACAGTTGTTATACAAAGTACAATTAAAATGCATCGACTGGGGCAAAAGAGTCTAATTGTAAATCTATTTTAAAACACTTCTTCCTATCATGAACATGGATTCGGCAAGTAAACCTTCACTGATTGTATGCATGAAAAAATATTAAAAAGTTGACATTATAAAGCAGGAAAAATGACAATGCTGAATGGGTGAAAACTAAAATCCTTCCCTATGGTAAAGTTCTACAGCACACACATCAGAGATGCGCACTACAGGAGGCTCACGCTGGGAAATTGGTTTGGAGGCTCCAATTATATTTTAAATTACATTCAAATTAAGAATAATGGAAAGTTCCCCCCTGCTTAAAGACTATAGTGGGCCTAGGGGAGGGAATTAAATAAACTTAGCTGTGGGACAACTCTAAATGAAGTAATGAAGAATCCCCAAAAGGTGTGGGCTGTGTCTATACGCATACAAATGCAAGCGTCCGTTCCCTTAACATTTCCCAATGATGGTTTTATTAGTGTACATACAAGGGACAAGGGATTATTAATACCTCTGTGACCTTACTTAGCATATAAGATGTCAAATTCCAATTTTATTCAATTAGAAGCTAAGGAATGAATTTAAACATAAGGAAATGAAGCAAAAGTGCAGTGAAGACATTAATCAATTATATGCAACTGTTGTCTCTCAATCTTGCTCTTTCTCCCAGTTTTTAATACTCACATACCTGTGATGTGGAATATAATACATCTGAATCAGACTGCAATTTTATAAAGAACCACTTGATGGCTTTTCTCCTTTGCGGTGTTGGAGAGAAAAATCAAAATGGGTTTTTGAGCTACATTCCTGCTACACACAACTTGTCAAACTGACATGCACTTATTTGGAGTGCACACCATGAATGGGGAGTTGTACAACGCGCACATAAGCAGAATAAGTGCTGACTGGTTTATGGTCAGCATAGCACACCTCCAGATTACTGCCGGATATCTTCAATAGAGCAGTTGTCTGTAACACACAAATGGAAGGACTTCAGCTCGGATTAGACAGCAGCCCTGCTTCAAAAAGATTCAATATGCACACTTTCAGAAATGTTATTCCAAGTTTAAGATTTATAAGATTTCAATCTGCAGCTCGCAGCATTTCGAAAAACTGCAACGCAAACCAAGAAAAGAAACCAGTCATTTGAAAAGTTTCCGACCGTACACATTGTTCCATTTAATTGCCATAAATACTTCTGAAATATTAATACATACATCAAAAGTAGGTCGTACCACAATGAACGTCAGAGAGATATTCCTTAGGTTTACATGTGCTTTCAAAGGAGGGGGAAAAAATCCCCGCAGAATGATTCCAGTTGCATTCCCTGTCCCAGAACATCATGTAAATGCAAATCCTATGTTAACCATATAAAACACTACTTAAAACAATTGCTTGATGACATACACAAAGCAAGAAAAGAATACGCAAAACTGCAAGGTTGTGTGATTTACTCCTTTTTTCCCTGTTCAACGAGTAGTGTCCAATTCTTCATATCAATTATTCATGCCTTTGTTAAACAACTTCTTTGTGACTTGAGGAAACCACAGAAAGAGACTCGAGAGGAGGCCCCAATTCTAACTCATTAATTCAAGCTTTTTGGAGGGCCTGAGTTTTGAAAGGGCCAAAAGTTTAAAAAAATTGGTATGTACCATTTCCAATGTGCATATCAACTTGCTCATGCCGAACTAATGGTATGGCTTCAAGGCTCCTGCACTTTACTGTGTTCTGCGGGTGAGGTATTCAAGGGCAATGCTTATCAAATTGGGTAGCGAGCCACGGCGAGGGTTTTTATTTTTCCCACACGAGCACAGTTAAATGAAACTCAGCTTCAACACATCATTCATGACATGAGAAAGTTCCTGTTTTGAAACACCAAAGCCAAAGAAAAGGAAATAATTCACAAATACAGAGGATAGAAGAAACAGCAGGGGGTGTGCTTTAAACTGAACGCCAGCGAAACCTACGTGAATAGCAGAACAGCGTTCAACAAGACAGTCTGCGAAGGAAGGACACACTGGGATTGGCTGCGGCGTAGCATGGTTCAGATATAGAACTGAGATGTGTATACGATTAAAGACCCTCATGTCCAAGGCCTCTCCTGCTTAAGTCCTGCACTGCTTGTATTTTTCTGTCCATTACTGTGAATAAAAAGAAGGAAATCCAGGAAAGCTGAGTGGATTACGCATTGAAGATCAATCAATGACTTCATATCTGTATATGCACTGAGGTTGTATTAGGCTTTTCCATGCTTCGGCTGTTTTTTGCCTCATGAGATGTGTGTTCCGTTCGCTCTGCTAATAGATTAATTAAAAAATCCTTGATTATTTAATTAATATCTGATTAATTAGTCAGGCCACCTACAGTTTTAGATCATCGAGCGCAGAGGAAGCTGCAGTTAGTTCGGAGTTCACAGAACAGGTTGCTGAGAACAGTCCAAACAAGCCGCTGTTTGACAAATAAAGAAAAAAACAAATAAAAGGAAAATTAATTTAATTGGGTTTTATCAACAAAGGGCAGCATGATTTATACATGCACATCTGAAAGTCCTGATAGAAGGGAAAATTCTGCCAGGAGAATCAAATTTAGCCCGTGTCTGTTATTATTTCATTACGATTGTGGCAATTCAATGTATTCTGCTGCATATTAAACGGAACTAATGTCCCTTGAAATCACATCTTGGGAAAAAGATTTTCCGAAGTAGGTTACTGTATATTACTCAAAGCAGACTGGCTTTGCTAATGTCCCTCCTTTTAAAATACATTTTGCTCTTGAGAGAAAAAGGCCAGTTGTAGGCAATGACAACCGTTCTCTCTTCCGCTACACATTCATACATCTTTAGGTTACGAAGCATGCTATTACATTTTTTTTTTAAAGTTTGCTGTGAGATGACAACATTTCAGAATTTCCAGAGGACAAAGAAAACCGTTGGGACTTAATCAGTTACTGTACCACCTGGGTTTAAAAAAAAAAAAAAAAAAAAGACTACTGTTTACTGTTAAAACACAAAACCTGAATCATTAAACTCAACCACCTTCCACTGTTTACGAAGCAGCATTATTAGTAAAAATATAAATATAATTCATTATTAATATAAATAATTCAAAATGCACCAGCATGACATTTAAAATCACATCTGCATCAGAGAATCTGCTATTATACAGAACGTGTATGGAATGCATATTGCCAGTATTGGCGGAAACAGTGCAGGACAATCAATCAGCCTAAAGCTCCACAATATAAATGGCTATGACGTCCCTGTGTTCTGGTTCTCCAACAATGACATCCCTGTGTCATTGCAGAACCTTGTGCCTTTTCATATCCCGTTGGTAATTTTCCAAAGATGATTAAAATGCTACCTCATACTTCATAATTTCTAATGTGTTTTAGTTCTCAATTAGTGCTTAATTGCTTCTCGTTATGGTATTATTACAAAAGACCAAAGGAGATCTCTCACTAGTCCCACAGAAATATTAATAAAACATTTGTATTCCCAGTCATGATGTAGACAATCATTTCTCTTAGACGAGAAGATGGTATGCATGTTATTATGCAAAATGCTGCCCATGCAATACTAATGTGAAATGTTAATATCATTGGACATGCATTTCCCAATCTAAACATCTAGGAATTTTGAGTTTAAAGATCTTGGACTTTCAAGATTCTAAAACATCACATAACAAAGAAAGATTTAGAAGATTTAAAAAAGTTGACTCCTGGAGTTTAGGAGGCCTAAGCAACCTTCAACAGGTTGATTCACTGTAGAGCTTTAGACTGAAAGTTGGTAAAACACATTGTTTTTATCTAGGAGAACCATTACTCTTTCTGTTTCTGTTCAAATTAAGGCTATTATTTAAAGCAGACACCTCTTCCAGCCTGACACACACACACACACACACACACACACACACACACACACACACACACACACACACACACACACACACACACACACACTATTCTGAAGAGACTGTATGGTGGTGTGAGAGGTTGTAACTGACATTTCAAGCAAAACTTTGAGATGACGGCATCTAGGAAAAGTGAAGATGCATTAGGTGATCAACCACACTTTGAACAACACAGTTAAAATGATTTTTCAAATGATGGCTGACCTCAAACAGCAAGTGTACATCGAGTTTCCAGTTTGTTAGGCAAATCTACCTCACCAGATACCTCATATAGGTGCATTTGACTGTCAATAACTAGAGATTACAGACTACAGCTCATCTATTTCCATGTACAGTTTGTGTCAGTCTTCCTCTCTAGTCCTCAGTTTCTGACTGGTTCATTGATGGATGTTTTTTCGGTGCACTATTCTTACCCACTGCAGCCCTGCTGCATCTATTCCGTTTGTAACACTCACTAGCCTGCCACTATCATGTTGCCAGATATCATGTTGTCAGATATCTTGTCAGAGGGGGTCCATTTTCCCTGATGGACAGGGTGGTGAATGGCTGATAAATTGTGCAGCAACGCATGGGCTACAGTCAGTAATTGTAAACCTACTAACGGTCCACCCACACGGCAGGTGCATCTAATAAACTGGCGAGTCAGTGCATCCGTCAGTGTGGCACAGGAGACTCACTCTTCTATACTATTCCACAATCTTTAGCAAATTCAACTTCAGGAACAGTGATGAAGTTTGGGGGGGGGGGGATGCCGTTTTTGAATCAGCATACAGATTCTGAAGCGATGATGGAAGTCAGTCATTGAGGATCTGTTCCAGAATAGACAGAAGGTTCTTCAAGCCATAAATGTAGCCCTCATCTGGACTATCACTAGGAAAGACATGGGCAAAATCAATCATCCTGACCTCTACATCCTCACGCTCTCCATCTCCACTTCCATCTCTCCACCTTCCTTTCTCCAAGCCTGCGCTTTTGTCCTCAGCCACTCTTGTCCTTTTGGTGTCTTCCTCATCCCTTAACGAGTTGCCATTAGCTTGTTGCGAGTGATAATGTGGAGAGTGAGGCCAGATCCCATTCTCTGGCCTCACATGGTGAATGTCCTGGGGAAGGTCACTACAGTTTAACCAGCCACAGGCACTCCTCTGAGAGGCTAAACTGCAGCACTGACCCCGAGGCTTGCAGTTGGTGAGGTGAATGTTATTATTGCACTCTGGCTCACCTTGCCCACATTCCTGTCTGATCTGGGCGTTATCCCTCCACTTGGTTCCATTGGCTAAGCCAGGCGAGCCCTCGTACACAAACAGCAGAGAGCTGGCAAAGAAGTGCAGCTGCCTCTGACCCTGAAACCAGCCCAGGATGTCACGGATTTTACAAATGCTAAGAGAAACAGCATCCTTCCTTAGCTCCTCTCCGTTATGGAAAAATCGAGCCAAGCCTGTAAAAACAGAGTAGAGGAGGAGCATTTTAATACCTGTTTTAAAAAAAACAGCTTTAACCACTTTTTGTCTTTTATTGTATTTATTTATTTTTGCTTTTAAGGACTTCATAAAAGTTGAGTCGTACCACTTTTGAGGGTATCTTTCCTCAGACTGCGTCCATAGAACTGGTCATGGCTGATATAAGTCCCTGAATTTACCTGGTATACCTGAACATGAAGAAAACAAAAGGACAGAAAGAAAGAAAAAAAATGCACATAGTAGTCTATAAGTATTTTCATGATAATCAAACATATACGATTTTTTTTTTACATATACTAAACAAATACTAAATTTGTAACTGCATTAAGTGCATTAGAGGTGCTGCTTATGTGGGTTTCCTCTCTTTCAATGCTGCTCAAAATAGCAATTTAAGGGCTAATAGTGCTCCTTTGTGGACAATCTTAAGACTGTTGAGCACACAACCTTGTGATTAAGTGGTAAAAAAAACAGAAGCAATTGAAAAAAAAAAAAAAGCAAATGGGGATTGAACCTATTGGGGATGTGGGAGAGAGAAAGAAACACAAAGTTGGGAAATAGGCCTAGACAGAGGCAGTAACAGAGGTAGATAGAGAGTGAGAGAGGAAGTGTCCTGGGAAAGTTGAGAACATTTCATCTACTGAGAAAACCTAATTAGATGCTAAAAGAAATTTTCAAAAAGACTGTAGGAACAGAGTCGGTGTGTGTGTGTGTGTGTGTGTGTGTGTGTGTGTGTGTGTGTGTGTGTGTGTGTGTGTATGTACATGTCTAGGGATTTAAGTGCAATGAGAAAAAATACAGCACAAAGCCAAGAAGAGGCAGTGCTCTCATTCTCTAGAGACAGGGGAGAGGACAGTGAGGATAAGCTACAAAAACACCCCACCAAGTCTCTATCAAAAGCAGCCAAAAAGCAATTTTATCAATTAGAACATCAGATCCTTTGTTTCTACAAAAATGAAACCAAAAATATTTTTTCCAAATACAATTTTAATAAACTATTCAAAGAAGATGTAAATCTTTATGCAACGTTTTATTTTCACAGGTTTTCAGCAACCAGAGGTATTCATTTCAAACTGTGGGAGAGACTGCCCTCTAGTGTCCAAATAACAAAATAAATAAAAATAAAAGCAATATACATGATATGTAATGGGCTGACGACCTGTCCAGAAACTACTGGGAGAGGCTCCGGGACCTGGAGCCTGATTAGGATAAGTGATTCAGGTAATGGATGAATGGATGGATGGATGGATGCATCTTTAACAGACTGAATACTGCCATTATCACTCATACATATTTGCATTTGGACTGAGATACTTTGTCAATTTCTCACAAGATCTAATTATTGATAATAATGTTCCAGGCATAAAAACGTACACTATATGGAGAAAAGTATTGGGACACACCTCTTAATTACTGAATTCACGTGCATTTCTAGTGAAAGGCAATCGTAATGCTTCAGCATACCAGGACATTTTGGACAACTTCATGCTTCCAACTTTGTGAACACAGTTTAGGGAAGAACCTTTTCTATTCCAGCATGACTGTGCCCCAGTGCACAAAGCAAGATCCATAAAGACATGCCTGGGTGTGGAAGAACTTGACTGGCCCGTACAGAGTCCTGACCTCAACCCTATCCAACACCTTTGGGATGACCTGGAATGGAGATTGTGAGCCAGGCCTTCTCGTTCAACATCAGTGTCTGACCTCATAAATGCTCTACAGAATGAATGGACACAAATTCCCACAGAAACATTCTTCCTTCCAGGAAACTGTTAAAGCTAGAAAAGGGGGGGGGGGGATCTCCATTTTAAAGTCTATGTATTTGTATGTAATGTCCCTGTTGGTGTAATGGTCAGGTGTCCCAATACAAGTGTATGACCTTTAGTGGCTAGGCTGGTTTCGTCAGTGCAGAGACTGACAGGAAATCAGTCAGGTTCAATGTTCCTCTTACTTCTTTAGAGAAAATTCCATGCTCTACAGAATCATTCTCTCAGCGTGTTACCTCACATCTACACTCAGAGCCAGGCTGGACGAGGAAATTTCAGCTGTGTTGTGTGGCATTATCTGTAGCATGTATTGATTGCTTACTTGCCACATCTATCACTTCGTGGAGGTTTTCCCAACGTCTCTTATCAAAACAAGTCCGGGAATTAACGTGGTTGCTAGAAAAGGCCTTGAAGTATCGATCAGGCCTCTCCACTAAAGTTGGAGGGAGGTTGGGTAGGAGTGAGTGGACTTTTACAGCTCTTGGCTTTTATACCTGTCTGGCATGTTTTGCCAAGATTCTTAGTTTTTTTGCTCTCAGTGGTAGATTTACAATATCATCATGTATAGACCCAACAATAGCACCTATTGACTAGTGGATTAACCCGCCTGAAGGCAAAGAGTGCAAACTGACTGAGTGAGATCGAGCTGAGCAATACATAGTAAAAATAGTTAATATAGTATAGTTCCATCATAAATCACATTGTTTCACAGCATGAAACTGTTCTTTGCATTTATCCCCATATACCCAAGTGAAGCAACAGGCGACCTTACTCACTGGTACCTCAGGAGGTGCCATTAGCAGTTGCAGGATTCGATCCCACAACCTTCTGATGGCAGGGGCAACTCCCTAACCACTAGGCCACCAGCTGCTTGCTAGTAAATCTACAAACAGAAAAAGCCCACCTCCAAGAAACATGTTTTTAGGGCTTAACTTCAGGCAATCACTACGAATCACGTACAGTTGTGGTCAAAAGTTTACATACACTTGTAAAGAACATATCGTGGCTCTCTTGAGTTTCCCGTTATTTCTACAACTCTGATTTTTCTCTGATAGAGTGATTGAAACAGATACTTCTTTGTCACAAAAAAAACATTCACAAAGTTTGGTTCTTTTATGACTTTATTATGGGTTAACAGAAAAAAGTGATCACATCTGCTGGGTCAAAAATATACATA
>JBBJLS010000148.1:15064586-15086526 GCA_037577275.1 Bryconaethiops microstoma | reverse complement strand
CACACACACACACACACACACACACACACACACACACACACACACACACACACACACACACACACACACAAGCTCAGAAGCACATGGAAGGCAAATACGTACTAATCTCTCTCTCACACCTTTGATGAGCAGAGACTACTGTGCATCCACCAACAGCGGCGACCCTGAGTATGTGACTGCTCTCACTTATGCCTCCTTGCGCTTTATAATCAGGGGGCCTACGTTGTCTCCTGTCTCCTGATTGTGTTTTGTATGGGCACCATCACAGTACGGGAACTGCAAGACAAACAAACGAGACCATTTAATTACAGCGGTGCCTCTTAACCATGCATTGTAACAAGTGGTTAATATTTGTTAACTTCATTTTAGTGTCCTTAACAATTCCTGATTCTAAACTTTAACATGCAATCATGAAATGAACAAAAGTGACAAAGGTAAAAGAAAATTAGCTGAGAAGGAAATCAAAACAAAATCTTTTTTCTTTTCTTTTTTACACACCCCTAGAAATACACCAATCAACCAGTACATTAAAACCAAATGTTTAATTTTGTGTAGGTCTGCTGCATGCCACCTGAACAGCTCTGACTCAGACTCCACAAGACCGCTGTGGTATGAGGGACCATGACATTAGCAGCAGATCCTGCTGTCAGTTGTGACGTGGGGCTTTCATGGATTTGACTAGTCTGACCAGCACATCCCACAGATTGAGATCTGGGGAATCTGGAGGACAAGTAAACACCTTAAACTCGATCATGATCCTCAGACCACTCCTGAGCAATGTTTGTAGCATGACAGGGCACATCAACCTGTTAAAAGAACTGCTAAGATCAGAGAACACTGAAGGGGTGTACTTGGTCGGCAGCATTGTTTAGATATGTGGTTTGTGTCAAAGTAAAACCCGAGGTTTCCCAGCAAAACATCTCAGAGAACATCACAGTGCCTTTGCCAGGTGTACATACCATTTTGAGAAAGAAAAAAATAATTAACAAAAAACAAGAAACACACATGATTGATCAGACTATTAAACTACTACTTGGTCCATTTCTGATGCTCATCTGCCCATTGTTAACACCTTCAGCTGTAGACAGGGGTCGGCATGGGCACTCTGACCAGTATGACTAAGGTCTTTAGAAACCCTGTGACTGCACCAGATTGTTGTAATACCTCCTCCATCAAACGGTCCTCATCATCTCACATACAATGTATATGTGCATATTATAGTTATGGAATTTTGCTGCTGTGTTTACTCCTTTTTATCTGCACTTACACTGCACTTCTGGTTAAATACTAACTGCATTTTGTAGTTTCGTACCTGTATACTGCACAGTGACGAGGTTAAATCTATTCTAAATTACTTTCTTAGTAATTTAGGCCCAATCCTTCATTCCCTTGCACATCGCTGAGCCTTAGGGGTCCATGATCATGTTTCTTGCCCACCAGCTGTCCTTCCTTGGACCACGTTTGACTGGTATTAACCACTGCACACCAGGACCACCCCACAAGGCCTGATGTTTTAAAGATGCTCTTACCCAGCTATCTAAGCATCAGTTTCTTATACTGCCAATTTTTCCTTCTTCCTAAACATCAACTTCAAGAACTGACCATTCACTGGATGCCTAATATATCCCATCCCTTGACAAGTGTCTATAAAACAAATAAAAATGTTATTCTGTCCATGTTTTAAATGTTGTGGATGATCGGTGTAATTGGGCAATCTACTTTATTAACCCAATAATCTGGTTAAATAAAACATTAATCTGACTGTGAACTGTCTCACTTCAGAAAGACAATCAGAAATATTTTAGCATAAAACAGACTTACTCGTTAGGAGAATTCTGTCAGCACTAGTTAACTCTTACCTTTTTAGACCTCCAGCATCTGCAGTACACTGCTTTATCACCAAGGTCCTCAATGTCAAACGCATGCACCACTTTGGGGTTGTCTTTCTGGAGATCCAGGTTCACCTTTGGTTTCACACATTTTGCTTTGGAGAAAAATGTTTTGTAGACTAAAAATCCCACAGCTGCAGCCCCAGTAGTGACAGAGAGAGCTGTTATCAGTTCAGCTGTTGCAAAAAAGATAGCAAGATAAGATTTCATTTCAGAAACAGGTTAGGTGAGCAACGAGATGCAGATACAGTCTCACACACAGTTTAAAAAAAAACACACTTACTGGACCTATTTATGTTTGATTAACACTGAAACCCAAACGGAATTCTTTAGATCGTAAGAATAAGTCCTAGTTATTAACATTAGGTCTTAGTGGGTCATGTGCTCAGTGCCCCACTTGGCTACAGCTAAGGGAGGCAGCTAAGGTTAAGTAACACAACTAGCAATAGCAACTTGCTTCATTTTGCCCTGTGTCTTAGATATTTTTTGATAAAACAGGCTTGGTAGGTGGCACTCATAGTTAGAAACCAGAATGTTAGAAACCTTACAATACAAACAGACAAAAAAGAGAGATGTAATAACAGGTAGCTGGCTAGCTACTAATCAATAAACTCAAGTATAAACTCCCAATCAACAGGGTAATTAACTTAAAGAAGGTTTTTGAGAACATTACCTTTGCCCAGGGTATTTGACCTACTCATAGCTGTGCTGGCCAGTTAATTTAGTGCTCTGGTGAAGGCTGTACAGTTCTGACTGTGCTGCTGTGTTTCTGTAGCCTGATGACCTTTATTTTAAAAACTGCAGTGGGTGGGGAGCACGGGCTCTTCAGGAGAAACAACCATGCAACAACAAAACGCATACAGCCAAGTAGTCCCTACTCTACATGGACAGAAGTATTGGGACATACCTGTTTGGGAAGGCAATGGGGAGTCATTTCAGATTCAGCCCTAGTTTTTAAGATAAACCCTTTTTTAATCCCACAGATGGGAAATTTACATTGTTACGGCAGCAAAGTGGACAGAACAAGAAAGTAGAAGCAGCAAATTAAAATAACCAATAGAATAAAATACACAACACAACAAAATATAAATATAGTTTGTAGGTATGTATATGACATTTATACATATATATATATATATACACATACATATATTTTATAAATTTCACATGTTGACTAAAATCAGTCAAAATAATTTAGCTCTAAATTCTATTTCTAAACAAAAATTCATACAAGAAACATACTTAACTTGAAAGAACTGTCAGGGACTTTTAATTTGACATGTGTGAATCGACACAGGCACTAAATGATGTGCAACAAATACATCCTGCCTTTACTCTCAGACTGATCTCAGCTGACAGCGGTCCAGATCTACACTTTAAACCGATGTTTTGTAAGTGATTTTTTAAATGTTCTGTACATTTCTCTAGAGCAAATGTTACCTCTACCCCTGGATCTCCACAGTCAGTAGTACCTGATGGAAAAGGGCTCCGCTGTCAAAATCATCTTTTAGCACCTGTGCTAACTATCTCTTTATTTACTCTCATAAAATTCATTTTAAGTAGAAATGAATTTCCAGTGAGACATTTTGACCGTTTACAAAAAAAAACAGACCATCTGGCTCTGTATAGCTGAACTACCTCGTTCTTTAAAGTGCTGGTTCTGCTGGAAGACCTGCTTTAAGTAGAGTTTCTATCACATATACACTATATGGACAGAAGTATTGGGACACATCTGTTTTTCAGGGTTTGGGCTGGAAGGGGAATCTTAATGTTTCAGCATACCAAGACATTTTGGACAATACCATGCTTCCAATTTTGTGGACACCGTTTGGAGAAAAACATTTTCTTCTCCATCATGACTGTGCCCCAGTGCACAAAGCAAGCTCCATAAAGACATGGCTGGGTGAGTTCGGTGTGGAAGAACTTGACTGGCCAGCGAACCAGGCCTTCTCGTCCAACATCAGTGACTGACCTCCTAAATGCTCTACAGAATGAATGGGCACAAATTCCTTCAGGAACTCCAAAATCTTGTGGAAAGCTTTCCAAGTAGAGTGGAAGCTGTTATATCTGCAAAGAAGGGACCGAATGCATATTAAAGTCTATGTATTTGAATGCGGTGTCATTAAAGTCCCTGTTGGGGTTATGGTCAAGCGTCACAATACTTTTATCCATGTAGTGTATCTGAAGGGTTTAATTTAAAAAAAAAAAGAACACTCTGCACTTCATTTTATTTTCTAATACCCATATTTGGTAGTAGGTTTCACATACACAAGAAATATCATAATCATAATATTGCAAAAGAAATATTGCAATATTATCATTATAAAACCATTTGTGTTATACATCATCTGCTCTTTGAATTCTTAAGCATTTAAATTATATATATTAAAAACTGTGCTAATTACAAATGGATGTGTGTGAGACTCTTAATTTATCCCCCTTTCTTTCAGGAAAAGCACTAAGTTATGAGCGTAAGGAGAAGAGGAAAACCCAATCGGGGTGGAGGGCGGTTCAATAAGCCCAGAGGAGGAGGAGGAGGAGGAGGCGGTGGTGGAGGAAGGAAAGGGGCCAGTGGCTGGGATGATGATGAGGATTTCAGTCTAAATCTTGGACCTAGTCGCTCCAACAAACCTCCACAGACCAAAAGCAGAGGAGGGGGAGCTTTTCAAGGCATTGGCCGTGATGGAGGTAGAGGCAGGGGACAGGGCAGAGGACAGGGCAGAGGACGGGGTTTGCCCAAGTTTTCTTATAATGGAAGAGGTGGCCCCAAACAAGGAGAGGAGCGGCGAGATCGAGTTAGACCAGAGCAGGTTTATCTTCCACTACAGAAGATACACATGACGTCAGAGAACCAGCTACAAGTAAAGGAATTACTGAGAGAACTTCAGAGTCAGGAATACACCACTCCAAACAGGTTAGTGTGTAGAAAAGTGTGACTTGAACATCTGTTGACGTATGGTTGTTTAATAGTACCAGCATGGGACCTTCAATGTAGTCCTCATTATAAAGTGAAGTGGCCCCTTATAGTCACGCGGCACCACACCACACAGTGTGAACAATGTGAAATTCTTTTTCCACATTTAACCCATTCACCGAGTGAAGCAGTGGACATCCACCAACCCGTGGAGCAGTGTGTGGAGAGTATTTTTCTCAAGGGTACCTCAGTGGTGCCACTTGCAGTCCTAGGATTCGAACCCACAATCTGATCACAGGGGCAACTCCCTTAGCGCTAGGCCACCAGCTGCCACAGTCTGTTTAACAGTATATTTGTCTCTGTGTTGTGTGTGTCAGTAACTCAGATAATGAAACTATCATTTTGCTTTTTGAACCAAGCAGCTCAGACTTTGAGGCAGAGGATGAGGAAGAGGAATATGATGAGCTGGACCATCGTGAGGAAGGTCAGTTCTGGAGCACTTATGATGATGGAGTAGATTGTGCAGAGGACGGCGTGTATGAAGAAGATTATAAGGAAGAGACACATGCCAAACCAGAGCCGGTTGTTTCCCTGTTTGCTTTAGGCACTCTCAGCAGGTACTCATTGTTTCTGTGCTTCCATTGTTTCATGAGGTGTTTTATGCTGTAGGATTTGTAGAATTTGTTCCATCAAGCACCACCAGTTTCCAATCAACTGTACAATAAAAGTTTCATATTTTGGCCACTTCACGACAGTATTGCATCACTATTACTACGATTATTAAAACCGACCTCCTTTTTGTATTTGTATTAGCTGTTGTTATTTGATAGTTTGCTTGATGACAATGTATCATTTATACTGCAGGTCCTACAGAGCCTAATGAACACATGCATTTTCGCCATTTAAGCTTTTTGGATTTTTTAAAAAAAGGCTATCCGCAGTTCATTATTAAGTCTGTTTTATGTAAAATCATGATTAACAGTCAAAATAATGATCAGAACACATGGTTAGTTGTTATAACTGCAATTCCAGTACAGGCTGTGTTGGACCTGAAATCTATACAAACATCAGCAAAAAGCTACAGCCTTTGTAAAAGCCTATGAAAAATAGTGTCATTATTTTTGAAAAGTGTTTTTTATATGTGTGAGAACCATAGATGGAGAGGAGGATAAATGATCGTTTTGTACATTTACTTGTCGTAGATATGGCTTTGACCGTGATCGGAGCAGGCAAGCCCTAGAAGTGGGGCAGGGCGGTGGACGAGGTGAAGTGGGAACGACACTAGAGTTCCTCCTCTCTCAGCTATTCGCTGAGCGTTTTGGTTCCTCTGCCCTCGCCCCTCAGGTCCCTGACCCTCCCCCACGAGAGGAATGTGCGGCCCTTCGCCAGGAGGAAGCTCTTGCTTTAACTGCAATCTATGGTGAACGCTTCACAGAGCGAATCAGCGACCGTGTCTGGACTGTTGATCTGGATCTTCTGTGGTTGATTGAAAGCCAAAGAAGGTCTTCTCAGTCAAACAACGATCGACACACAACAGGATCCTCATCTACACAGCTGTGTAAGTTCTACCTGAAAGGTTCAGGATGTAAGTTTGGAAGCCGCTGCAAGTTCAAACACCAGAAAGAGTCCAGTGACCACAGAGACTCATATGGACCCAGCAGGCCTGGTTTTAGCAGTTTCGAACCCCCTGTTTACCAGCTGGAGGTCCGCTTTCCTCCAGGAAGCCGCTACCCCTATCAACCACCATTAGTTGCCTTCAGTACCACTGATGAAGCAGTTCCTGGAGCGGGACGTCTTAATGTGACAGAATATCTTTTCAGCCAGTCATTTACAGCTGCACAAGAGGGTGAGCCAGTGGTCTACACCCTCATCTCCTGCCTTGAAGAAGATGGGCCAGTCAGAGAGCTCCTTTCCACTTCTCATCACAAATACAGCTCCCCACCCCCTGTGTTGGCTCCAGCTTCTGTCACCACAACCAAGAGCCGGAGCACTAAAAGCAACGTAGCCAACAGCACACCGAGTAGCACTACAACTACATCCAGATCAACGAACACACCTGCCTCAGAGAGCACCAGCCTCAGAGTAAAATGTACCGAAGGTATTGTATACATGTTTTATCCAAGTTATTGTTTCTCTCACAAGAAAGCCTGTCTCTAAATTGGAACGTTTGTAGAAGAAAGAAAACAGTGTTAAATGAAGCAAACTGTTTCAATTTCATGAGATGGAATTTTCAATCGGTATTTACACCCTGTTTGAAAGACTGTGTGTGATCTTTGTGTTTACTTCAGCAGAGTGTCCCAACACAGAGGATGTAGAAGATGAAGATGAGGAATATGATGAGGACGATGACGAATGCGTTCCTGTGGAGAATGAGAGTTATGTGAACTTCAGAAAGAAGTTGAGTAAGAATGCTGCGAAACGAGATGAAGACGTGCTGCAGGACAACAAGAAACTGTGCAGGGAGTTCAAGAGAAAGCCGGTAACACAGCTTTGCAAGTGTCTCTCGTCTACCACTCGTTGTCTCCTTGTAGTTCCAGAGGCAGTCTATATAACTTTGCCTTCCGTGTTGAACCTCCTGTCTTTCAGTCTTCCAGGCGCTATGGCTCCATGCAGCAGCAGAGGCACAAGCTGCCTGTGTGGGACCAGAAAGAGAACATTCTGGACTCTCTAGAGAAGAGTCAGGTTCTAGTGATCAGTGGGATGACTGGGTATGCCTGAAAAACTTTAATATGTCTAGTTAGATGACATTACAAAGTGGGCTAGAAACGACTTTACACTGAGATGTGCTCATCTGTTTGAACCCAGGTGTGGTAAGACCACCCAAATCCCCCAGTTTATCTTGGATGATTCACTGACTGGGCGACTAGAGGGTGTGGCCAACATCATTTGCACTCAGCCACGGCGCATCTCTGCCATCGCTGTGGCTACCAGGGTTGCCCAGGAACGGGCGGAGGCTCTGGGCCACTCCACCGGTTACCAGATACGCTTAGAGACTGTCCGAGTAAGTGTTTCGTTTATCTGGCGTTCATACATACTCAGATCCATAAATATTTGGACAAGTTATTGTCATCTTAACTGTCTACTATAGCATAGTTTGAGGATATTTACATTATTTACATTACAAAAAACACAAGAACACTCGAGACACTCCAGGTGGAAAACTCTGGACTGTAGCTGCCACATGTGCGTCACAGGGCAGCAGCCAATCAGCAACAAAGAGAAATAATTCTTGGATTGGCTACTTTCAAAGATACCGCCTCTAAAGTGGGGGTTTACTGTATATTCATTACTTAATTTCCCTTCACAATAATTCGGATGTCCAAATATTAATGGACCTGACTGTACATACACACGTAAAAAGTTATACCAGATCTCTGACGTCTGTCAGCCAGATATTTATTTTATACAATTTATACCAGTGTTTTGTAATCCTAGTGGCACCACACAATTTGCAGTATTCCTTTGATGCAGCTCTTCATCTGATCATTAAGTCCTTCATGAGCATGTTGGGGCAGTTTATGGAAAAAATTAAAAAAATTATTGGGTGTCAGAAACTAATTGTGATGTTTGTAATATATATGCAGTTTGTTCACTGCTAATTGGTAAGATAGGTAAACTTCCATTTCTTGTTAGCTGTCTCTGCAGTGTACTGAGATAAAAGTGAAATTTCTGTTCATGTGCCTAGTCCTCCAGTACTAGACTACTGTTCTGCACTACTGGTGTTCTTCTGCGGAGGTTGGAGGGAGATGCTGAGCTCAGAGGTGTCACGCATGTCATTGTGGATGAGGTTCATGAGCGTACAGAGGAGAGGTGAAAGACATTTTGCATGTGATTTCACCCATAGGCACACACACAATCAAAGAGTGTCTCATGATATTATAACACCTGTCTTCCAGTGACTTCCTGTTGCTGATTCTGAAGGATCTGATGGTGCAGAGGCCAGATCTGAAGATCATCCTGATGAGTGCTACTCTTAATGCTGATCTTTTCTCCCAGTATTTCCACAGTTGTCCTACCATCCACATACCAGGTAGGGGCTCAGCAGCTTCTATTATATCCATTTAGGTGCTGTGTTTGGTCTACAGTCCAGAAATGACATTCTGACTGATGAATTTGATGAATTCCTGTCTCTTTCCTACAGGACGTACATTCCCAGTAGAGCAGTTTTTCCTTGAAGATGCCATTGCCAAGACTAGGTAAAGACATTCTGAAATTTGTTTGCACTTCTGAATGTTTCTATCTTGAGGCATTTATGTTTGTGTGAATGCAGAGATGGTGTAATGCATATATTTAACAGGTATGTAATAGAGGATGGTAGTCCATATCGGCGCTCTGCAAAACAGAATGCATCCAGTCAAGGGGCAAAGGCTGGGAGAGGACGGCCAGTTCTAGAGGTTGATGATGATGATGGTTGGTCATTCGGCTCCTTTATGAGGAAAGATGCGGTCAAAGACTCCATCCCTGACCAGCAGCTCAGTCAGCAGGAGCTCTCCCTGCGATATCCAAGTGAGGCGGACCAAGATTTTTAATGGCATCCAATTATTTTTGTGTCACTTTAGACTTTTTATGGCCCTTTGCACTATGACCACAGACTACAAATATGTATTTGTTAACTATGTTAAATATGACCCTATTAGTGTAAAATGATCAATCTCAGAAGAATAATGTGTTAATTTATTTCCACAGTTACCACAAACTCCTAATAGATCATTTATGATTATTTATGTTTTGTGATCTAATTGAGTTTTCTGAATATCCGGTAATAAGATTACTCCAAGTCTGTGGTGAAGACCCTGACTGCAATGGACCTGGATAAAATCAATATGGATCTTGTGGAGAGTGTTCTGGAGTGGATTGTAGACGGAGATCACAACTACCCACCAGGTATGATCATGTATGTATATACATACCATATAATATGTGGCAAATACGGAGCAGCGTTGAGTCACTAGTTCCTATAAAACTGCCCTGTGTTGCTGCATCAGTGACCATTTGAAAAGACGCAGTGGCTGGTTTCATGTGAATTGGAGAAAGCATGTGCTAGTGTTGGTGGTATCATGTGATTGAGGGAGTCCAAGCTAGTAGAAATGGACCTGAATAAATTTAGGAGTAAATTGTATTAAATAAATTGATTTATGTGCTTTAACTGTAAAGGAGGCATCACCTTTCTGCATGAAGTGTGTGTGTATATAAAGTACATTTTAAAACCTATATTTTTAAGATTTATACATAAGCACCCATTTATACTGTACATGACAGATCCCTAATGCCATGAAATGTACCTTAATGGCAGGCTTTTTCTCTATTTGTCTCTATACACTTAATCAGGTGCTGTTCTGGTGTTTTTGCCTGGGTTGGCTGAGATTAAGCAGTTATATGAGCAGCTGCAGTCCAACAGGATGTTCAACAACAGGAAAGCTAGGAGGTAAACACAAATTCATCCATGTATCTGTGTAGAGGAGTTCTTTAGTTCCTGAAATAATTCTTTTGTAATTGTTATAGGTGTGTGGTGTATCCACTTCACTCTTCTCTGTCCAATGAGGAGCAGCAGGCTGTGTTTACACGTCCACCAGAGGGTGTAACCAAAATCATCATCTCCACTAACATTGCAGAGACATCAGTAACCATCGATGATGTAGTTTATGTTATTGACTCTGGCAGAATGAAAGAGAAAAGGTAAGCTGTCCTCACTTACCACACTTAATTCAACTCGGGACAAATGAGAAAAGCCTGTATGAGTGTTAGAAAAGTCTCTGCAAGTCATGGGTCCTCCAGGACTTTAATATGAGACACTAACGTTACATCTTTCTTCTAACTTCGTTAAATTGCCTTTGTGTCAGGTATGATGCCAGTCGCAGTATGGAGAGTCTGGAAGACGCGTGGGTGTCTCGTGCTAATGCTCTGCAGAGGAAAGGCCGTGCAGGCCGCGTGGCATCTGGAGTCTGCTTCCACCTTTTCACCAGCCACCGCTTCACCCACCACCTCAGCCAACAGCAGCTCCCTGAGATCCAGAGAGTGCCTCTGGAACAACTGTGCCTTAGGTATGCGGAGCAACACCTTTATAGTTGCACACTGTTGTTCTCTTAAGCTGTAATGCTTTGCTTTTTGGTTATAGAGTCTGTACCTTAACCACTTTGCTCCTCTGTCTCAGGATTAAAGTGCTAGAGATGTTCTCCGAGCGTCCCCTGGACTCGGTGTTCTCTCGTCTCATAGAGCCCCCAGCAGGGGGCAGCCTGGAAGCAGCCAAGCAGAGGCTGTGTGCTCTTGGTGCTCTGACAGAGAATGAATGTCTGACTCCACTGGGGTGGCATCTGGCCTGTCTCCCTGTGGACGTCCGTATCGGAAAGCTGATGCTGCTGGGAGCCATCTTCCGCTGCCTGGAACCAGCACTCACTATTGCTGCCAGCCTAGCTTTCAAGAGCCCCTTTGTAAGATGGCATAATGCTGAGACAGTCGTGCTTTGAAGAAACTGTTCGGCCAAACATCTAATTTACACAATTTTTCCCTTACCCCAAATGTACTATATTATCAAAAATGTTAGATGGCTTCTAAAAGAAAAAAGGGAAAACTGTACATTTCATTTTTAACAAAATATCACTTTAAGACACTCAAGTATTACATTAGTCCTTTAGTCCTTGTTATCTCTGCCTAACTCTTTCCATCTCTGCCTCCCCCTCTCTTAGGTCTCCCCTTGGGACAAACGAGAGGAGGCAAATGAGAGAAAGTTGAGTTTTTCCTTAGGCAACAGTGACCATCTCACTCTACTGCAGGCATACAAGGTTACTGTTTTCTCTGATGAACATTTAGGTGACTAAGCAAAATCAGTTGATCATACATGTAGTATTGTGTGTGTGTGTGTGTGTGTTTCTCAGGGTTGGTGTAGTGCAGAACAGAATGGCTCCAAGGCTGGCTATCAGTACTGCAGGGAGAACTTTTTGTCAATACGGGGCCTACAGGTGAGCCTGCTAACCCTTTGGAACATATATTGTTGTTAGACTGACAAGTCTAAAGATGCATTTTCCCCCCAAAGGAAATAGCATGTCTCAAAAGACAGTTTGCAGAGCTTCTGTCAGATATTGGCTTCGTAAAGGACGGATTGAAGGCCAGAGACATAGAGAGAATGAGCTCCAAAGGAACTGATGGAGTGTTGGAGGCCACAGGCTATGAGGTGAATAGGTTGCATATGCTAGTGTTATGTAACACAACAAACGTCTGTTAGCTTTTGGAAAAACTGTTTTTCCTCTAGGGTATTTATAGTGGCAGATGCTGTTCTAGACCAGTGTTGGTCATGTGGACATAAGACACAACCAAGACAATGTCTGCTGCATCTTTAACACTGTTTCTCCCTTTAAGGCAAATCTCAACTCTGATAACACAAAGCTGATGTCAGCCATGCTGTGTGCTGCCTTGTACCCCAATGTAGTCCAGGTCAGTGTCTTTAGTAGCCAATCTTTGCTATTATAGCCCTTTACAATACTGAATTCCATGTGATTTATGCCCCTTTGTTGGTGTCGACAGGTGCGAGCTCCGCAGGGAAAGTTTAAGCAGACGAGTAAAGGAGCTGTTAAGATGCAGCCTAAAGCAGAAGAGCTTCGCTTCCTGACTAAAAATGATGGAGCAGTTCACATACACCCCTCATCTGTCAACTTTACGGTAACAAAGCACTTCTACGGTTCTGAGCCAGATGATTCTTTACATGCTTACTGAAACACATGCTGAAGCAGGACTTGTTTTGTGCAGGTGCGTCACTATGACAGTCCATACCTGGTCTACCATGAGAAGGTGAAGACCAGCCGAGTGTTTATCCGCGACTGCAGCATGGTATGTGTGTATCCTATGGTGCTGTTTGGTGGGGGGCAGGTGAATGTGGAGCTGCAGCGTGGAGAGTTCATCATTTCTCTGGATGATGGTTGGATTCGGTTTGCTGCTGCCTCACATCAGGTAATCCATCCCCATTTTTAATTTTTTTATTACACTTAATTTTCGGTAAAATGTGTGGCTAACCCTGAAATACACAGCTGTTTAAAAGTTTGGAATCAAATATTTCCGTGATATATTTAGTAGGGGTAACAGGTGGCCTAGTGGTTAGGGCGTTGCCCCTGCAATCAGGAAGTCATAGCTTCTCTGAGGTACCCTGAACCAAGGTACCGTCCCCACACACTGCTCCCCAGGCGCCGTGTTCCTGGCTGTCCGCTGCTTCACTTGGTGAATGGGTTAATAAATGCCTTGAGGAATTTCGTACTGTTCACACGGTGTGCTGTGGTGTGTTCACGTATGACAAAAATGGTCACCTCACTTATAAAACAAATTTAGCTCAGATAATTGTGTAAAGTACTGTCCCCACACACTGCTCCCCAGACGCCCCTCGTTGGTGGTAGCCCCTTGCTTCACTCGGTGAATGGGTTAAATGCACAGAAAGAATTTCACATTGTTCACACTGTGTGCTGTGGTGTGTTTATGCGTGACTATAAGGGGCCACTTTACTGTAGTATAATAACCTGTGCACCTTCAAGCTGTGTTCAAAAATAACTGAAAAAATATATATACATACATATATATACATATATCTATATACATACACATGTGTCCATCCAGTGCATAAATATTTAAACATTTTAATTGTTTACGTTACATTAACTACAATTATCAACAAGAAGTGAATTAAAAACTAGCGTGGTCAGCACTCCCGTGGTCTGTTGTGATACTGGTGTGTTTTTGGTAGATATACTGATATGTTTTTGGAAATAATTTAAATAGTACATTTAGGTGACATCCACTTGTCTGGCAAAATGCATGGCTGACGTTGATTTAAGTATAGCTTTACAGGTTTCAAGAACGGATGCGGACTACTTGAGCACTGTTGTGCGTCGCTCTGGATAAGAGCGTCAGCTAAATGCTGTAAATGTCATAAAACACAGCTAGTATATGTTTATATTTTCAGTAAAAGTCAATGTAGTAGGTTGGACAAATGACTACAGAAAGAATTCTGACGTGTAATGTTCATTGTTGTATGATTATTCAAGTAAAATTCACATCAGTTTATATTCGATATGAATGAACATTTTATCCTTGTGTGTGCAGGTGGCTGAGCTGGTGAAGGAGCTGCGTTGGGAACTTGATCAGCTCCTAGAGGAGAAGATCAAGAATCCTAGCATGGACCTGATCACCTGCCCAAGAGGCTCCCGCATTATACAAACTATCGTGTCTCTTATCTCAACCCAGTAACACATTCTCAGCACGCACACACTTGAAATGTCATTTTTGCATGATCATCTATCTTCAGCCTTATTCAGCTGGTACACATTTTCTACAGTTTAACGGTTTCACAACATAAACATGAATTATGTTTCTATGCAAACACTGCTGTCATACTTTTTTTTTTTTTAATGAAATCATATTACTTGAATATGATAAATCACAGAGCAATTCAGAAAAAGTACTTTGTTAATGTTTTACTTGAATTGTCCCTGTGATGTTATGTCAGTTTCTTCCAAAGAAGAAAAAAATTGAAAAAAGAGCTTCACAGCTTGTGTGATTTACACATATACAATAAGATATGACTGAGTCCATATTGGATTCTGTGAAGGAGGAATATTATCGGCCTTACTGGAGTATAATAAGAAGCACCGACTAGTGAAGCATGTGCATGAAATATCCTTAGCATGTAAGGCATGAAGAATGTTTTCCTTTGTTTTGGTGAACCATCTGAGTATTCATGTGAAGAATGTATGATCATAATCACAAATGATATGAACTTGTGTTTATTTTTGCCAAAGGACATTCGGAATGTCTTGGTTGAATACAAAATGGAAGCTGAATAACAAGAATAAAAGGAGCCAAAGAATGTAATGTCATTAATGCATTTTCTGATTTAAAATCGTTAAGGAAGAACAGTGACAGTGTATGTGGACTGCACAATGAAATGAACTGGATAATCAACCATTTAATTATTTACAAACTAGTAATGAATTAATAGGGCACTACAGAAATGACATTTAGAAATTAGTTAAACAGGATTTTCGGCTACATTTATACACTTTCTGCGCTCACTTAATCTTTACTAAAAATACAGTATTCTTTGCTAACAAATAATGTTCACCATTTGAGTCCCTTTATTAACCAGAAAATGCCTTTTTTTTTTAATTCATCACTACTGACCTATAAAAAGCCACCTAATATTAATGTGGATCACCAGATAACTTGTAGATATTTAACAAGCTATTAAGTGACAGCAAATGGCATTTAGTGCATTTAAAGGTAAACGACAGTATAGAACTCTGTCACCACCGCACAACCAGGTAATAGGATGTCAGACACACATTGTTACATATTCTTTCCATGTTATGAAGGAAACTTATTGTATTTGAACTATTTTCAATTATAGTTGTTCACTCAACAACTTTCCAATGCTGAGAAAAGAATTAAAATTGGCAGTTTATGAAAAAAGGTAAAAAACCTATGGTGTGCCAAATTGTTTGACTGATAGTATAAACCTGATTGGAATTTTCAACAAATTAAAGAAAAAAAATGCAAGTTTTAATTAACTTGTCTGTTCGTCTGTACTTGAGCCGTATGGGATTAACCTGCTGATTGAGATAAACCCTCTGCTTCTGTGAGGCACATTTTTACTTGAGCTGGAACTAAACTATGGTCTCCAGTTTGGCAAGCTTGGCACTCTTAACTTGTGTGTTTGTGTGTTTCAAGCCACTGAGAAAGTGAAGCGTGTAGTGTGCTTGTATTCCTCTCCTGGTCTCAGCAGGGCATCAGGAAACAGGGGCTGCACAGAGAACAGTGTAGCATTAATTCAAATGTATTATGTCTCTATTGTTGCAGATTCTACAGAATCTGCAACAAAATGCCCAAATGACTCTTAATGGTATACTGTAGCATGCTTGTCTGTGTGGGGAATCGAGCTCCAGTCTGTGGAAGGCAGCACTTTATTTTACTATGGTAATTTTGCCTTTCTGATCGTTACCTGATTGACTGCATCCGGCCAGTTTTGGGTCTCCAGACAAAAAGCACTGTGTTTGGGATATGATGCCCCTTCTTTGCCTCTAAATGATCCGTCCAGAAAGTTGGAAGTGTAGAACTGAACGCCAGGCTGAGTGGTGCTCACCTCCAGAACACGCCCAGACCCGGGATGCACCACTCTTCACCAAGAGCAAATTACATTTGTCAGGAAATAACAACAGGGATCATGTTATCAAGAACCAACTAGAAATTGGTTCCTTGGTTGGAAAATCTGAATAATTTGCCCTGAGAGGGGGCATGGTCTTACCTTGCACATTTCTTCTCCAATTGTGGCTGCCCTGCAAGCCAAAGGCAGAAGTTGTGATCAAACCCAGGGCCAGGAAGTTCCTTCAGTCGAGACCCAAGAAGAACAGGCTGACGGAGGTCGAAAGGTGAGTTCTCTACAGGTCTAATCTCTCCTGTGAAGATTAATTTGTGATTTTCACAATCCGTATCTCACTGCAAAGCCTCTAAGACTTCAAAAGCTGTTAAAGCTTCTACACTTTGAAGGAAAAACTAATTAGTTTAGGAAACTAATTTCCTAAAAAATAACTGCAAGTTTACCTATGCTAGGAAGTGCATCTGGGTCCGGGAATAATATTGAAATACAGTAAACCCCCTCTAATTCGCAGTTTAGAATTCGTGACTTCAGATATTCATTGATTTTTTTTTTTTTTTTTTTTAGAACGGGACTAATAATTGTTCGCGGAACCCCCTACAAATTCACAGAAACCACAGATATCCTTCACTTTTTTTTTGCTTTTTTTTTTGCTTTTTTCGTGGCAGTATATAATTTTTCATACATTTTAGTGCTAAATTATTAAGAAAAATATAATTGACTAATTTTGTAATATAAATATTAATGTAAATTCAGCTACTTTTCATATAATAAATAACTACATTTTTTGGTACTGTCGAGAGAACACAAAGAAAGCAGGTCTTGGGGTGGTGAAATACACAGAGGCGGGTTTGAAAGTAGCCAATCCGAGAACGTTATTCATTTCTCCTTGTTGCTGATTGGCTGCTGCCCTGTGACACAGCTCTGGCAGCTACATTCCAGAATTCCCACATCAGAATTTAGGCATTTTTAGGCCATTTTTTTTCTACATCACAAATTCGCGTTTTTTCACAATTCGCAGGTGCTCTTGGAATGTAACCTCCGCGAATGTCAGGGGATTACTGTATCTTTAATAATCATTTTAAATAATTTTAATTTTAAATAATAATAATTAAAAATAATCATTATAATACGTCACCAGTCGGAATCATGGTGTCATCCACAGGCAGGTAGGCTTCAGCTGAGATGGTCACCTCATGGTCATAAATGTCTGGTGTGCCCTATGAAAAATGAGGGACAAATGTCTCAATTGTCCAAACAAGGGTTGACTTCTTTTTAATCTATTATCCTTTAGCAACTAGTTCAAGTCTGTATATATGATAGTCTTATAGTACATACATTATGATAATTATTGCTATTTTGGTCCAGTACTTCTGATATTTAATAATGAGACATGGGACTCAAGTACAGAATCTCAGCTTTGATTAAATGGCACTGGAATACAGTCAAAACCACAAACATGTCATTGTTCAATTCCTTACACTGTCCCACAATTCCATGCACTTCCTTGTGCAGCTATAAGTGTTGCTGCAGCTATGAGCTTTTTCACCATTTGTTCACCACGTTCACCAATGGTTCTGTGTAAATTTGAGAGTCCAGTCTCACCTGTCCAGCCAGATTGAAGTAGGAGTGGTTGGTCAGGTTGACGGGTGTAGTTTGGTCAGTCTGGGCATGGTACTGCACACTCAGTGTATTCTCTTCCAGGGTATAGGTAACAGAAGCCCTCAGGTTGCCAGGGTATCCTTCATCCCCATCAGGGCTAACATGGCTCAGTCTGACTCCATTAGCCACAGCCTCGCAGGTCCACACAGCCTACACGAATACAAAGACATTCTGAAACTTCCACTTACAAAACTTGGTCAATTCATCAATCAACAAACTTTTTTTTTCATAATCTTAAGAGTATTATTTCATTTTATTCCTACTACATAAAGCTAAAATGTAGTTGCCCCAGGCAGTACAATGCACACACTCGGTCATGAATATGCATATGAACAGACAAATAAATGCAAGCTCTAGGAGCAGCCCATGTGGTGCCAGTATCATAAACTGCATGGACAAATGAAAAGCAAATTTTCCAAAACTCACTCAGTCCAAAAGCATTTTTTTTTTCGGTTTTACTTGTTTTACCTATTGGAAAGCAATTCTTACAGGAAATAATTTTTTTAATTGAAATTTTACAGTTACTTGTCATTTTTCAATGCCTGTTTCTAAAGTGCAACTCCTGAACATTTTAGTATGGGCAAATTTGTTTAAAAAATATAATGAAAACAATTTAAGTACATCGATATTGAACATCATAAAATTATTTACAAGTTTAATATTGATCTCCTGCAACATGACACAGCATAGAGTCAATGCTAGCTAACTGCATAAAAATTGTAAACATACTTCTGTCTACCAGTAAGTAAGTACTACTCGCGACTGTGTTGTGGAAATTCGCCTAATCTTGTACCGTGTTTTATGCAAGGACTGAGTGAGTTTTGGTCGGTTATACTATTTCACATGAAGAGGTCATGTAAAAATATGACATAAGTAGTATTACCTAAAAATCACAAAGAATGGACTGAGTGAGTTTTGGAAATTTGCTCTTTAAATATATACCCACTATGTATGGATTTATGCACATCATGTTATAAACAGCAGAAAAATCCTGTGTCACACTGAGGATGGCAAATGTACAAAAAGGACCAGTGTTAAGGTGTCAACTGTAAACTGAGGCAGAGTTCAACAAAGGTAGTCATGAACTGACAAAATATTAGACAGAAAAGACAACCCAAGTTCCAGAAGAGGTTAAGGGCTTTAACTGTCTTTGCCATTTTTACAAATGAATGCAACTAACGCAGCCAGCAGTATAGAAATACATAAATAATACAACACATGGTTCCACAAAATATTTTGTAACAATCTCGACATATTTTGACCTCATACATTTATACCATCTTGTACTGACCTTATTAAAGCCCTTGAGGCCACCATGCAGGGCATTGGGTCCATTATTGATGGCCAGTTTATACACCTTACCCTCAATAACAAACTGACCCTTGGCAATACGGTTAGCAACTCGTCCCACCACAGCTCCAAAGTAGCGTGGGTTGGTCAGATAACCTGTGAATGGGTATATTTATTCAATATTTATTAAAGTACCATATTCAAATCTGTCTAAATACTCAAAGCAATACACGGGTGACAGTACCTTGGGGTACCTTATTAAAGGCTACGGGTTTAAAGGCAGTGTCCTGGTTTGCACAATCATTTTTATTGCTTTTAAACGCTGTTCTGCATTTTTTGCACATGTAACTTCTCCTTTGCATTATTGCACACTACTCTTTGCTGCTAGAATACGGTACCTGTCAAAACACTGTATTTATCCAGGCTGTAGCTACTGTAAATTGCACTAAATGTTGGCTTGTCTTGTCCAGTTGCACTGTTGCTCTTGTGTTTTTCTTGCACACATTTGTCCTGTCTGCACTTGTGGTCTTGTGGTGTATATATGGTTGAAATGACAATAAAAATCTACTTGACTTGTCCATAGCGTATGTAACAGGTCATCTTATACAAAACGGCTGGTCCTTCCAAGGACCCAACAAAACACTCATTCAATGAGGAACGATTGGGGAACTTACTTTCTAGATCATCGAAGCCCAACACTATATCTGCACTCAGTCCATTCCGGTCCAGTGTTCTGATGGACGTTATGACAGCACCTAAAGAGATTATTTCTACACTGACACTTTCTGATCGCAGTGTCCACTTCTCAACAGAGTGCTGCCCGGACCCCAGGCTGAGAGTTTCCTTCTTCACCTCACACATGGCGGCTGAAGCTCCGTCCTGAGAGTACGATGTTTTCTGAGGTCAGTCACTCATCTCCCCCTGTTTACCTGAAACTTTGAACACACGAGACTTTGAACATGTGACAAAATATAGTGTCATCATCACGCGTCGATGGCAGCATCTCAAATAGCTCCATACTCCCTCTGTAGTACACTCCGTAGGTCTCGAAAGAACGTCGTCTGCTCGCCAACAGGGCATGATACATGGACAAAAGTATTGGGACACCTGTTTTCCAGGGTTTGGGTTTGGGCTAGGCCCCTTTCTTTCAGTGAAGGACAATCTTAATGCTTCAGCAGATCAAGACATTTCAGACAACGCCGTGCTTAGAACTTTGGGAAACACAGTTTGGGTAAGGCCCTTTTCTTTTCCAGCATGTCTGTGTCCCAGTGCACAAAGCAAGGTCCATAAAGACATGGTTGAATGAGTTCGGTGTGGAAGAACATGACTGGCCCGCACAGAGCCCTGACCTCAACCCCATCCAACACTTTTGGAATGAACTGGAACGGAGATTACGAGCCAGGCCATCCCGTCCAACATCAGTGCCTGACCTCATAAATTCTCTACAGAACGACTGAGCGCAAATTCCCACAGAAACACAAAAATCTAGTGGAAAGCCTTGCAAGAAGAGTAGAAGCTGTCATAGCTGCAAAAGGGGGAACAACTCTGTATTAAAGTCTGTGTATTTGAATGGAATGTCATTAAAATCCCTGTTGGTGTAATGGTCAGGCGTCCATTTCTTTTGTCTATATAGTGTGTTTAACATTAGAGACATTTCGGATGCACCCATGCTTGCATAGCTCCTAACTGGACCAACACTGCACCGTTTGAGTAGAGAGGCCATAGTTTTCAGGCTCACATAGTACACTTTTTCAGATTTAACCCTTCGTACTGAAAAAGTGATGTACCAACTTCAGATACAGCAAAAGTGGGCGAGGGAAGTTGGACGAATTGGCCTCGCAGCTGAGCGACAGAAGCCAATCAAATGTAACTTCCTTGAATAATTATCAAACGGGTTGTTTTCATTGGCCCGTGATCATCATTGTGGGCGTGGCTATAATTTGAATTTAGATTATAGCTCTTATACTCAAGAATATATAAAGATAATACATTAAACAAAATAATTTTTTACAAGATCACTTGTGAGCCAAAAAGTATATTTAATTATTTAATCATTTTACTATCTTTTAAGACATTGTGGTATACTGTAATCATTTATTAGCACATTGCTGAAAGCTGAAATGACTTGAACAGTATGTTATCAATGTATATTCAAAACAGCATATACCATCACAGGCCTCTTTGTATGCATATAGAGATTAATGCTGGGCTTCTAGTGATAGCCTACCTTTACTGATGCTTCTGGTTTGGAGTAGAGAAGGCAAACATGAGCTGACACTGAATAAGTGTGGACCATTCTTATAAAGCCTAGACTTTAAGGCCTCAACAATTAATATGCTGTGGTGTAGAATGCTGCATATGTTCAAAATGCAATACAAAATTTAAAATTATATCACTTTAATTGAAATGAAGCCTTAACCAAGAAGTGTCAGAAAAAAGGCAGCATTAAGGAATGAGAGGCTTGAAACATAGTGAAGATGGATCACTGGAGACAGAAGACATTTTGCTGTACTGTCAGGAAACTGTAAGTATAAATATATATATATATATATATATATATATATATACACACACACACACACACAGGGGGGTCCTCGGATTACAACAGTCTCGACATACAACGTTACGAGTTTACGCTGCTCTTTCGCACCAAAACTTAAAAAAATTGAGACGTGAGTGTTTCGGTGTACGCCATAAGCGTCGTACTTACGGATTACGTTTGGTTGCGTGTGGCTGAAAAATATGTATTTGTATAAGTGAAGGAGTTGGCATCCCTCAATACGCTTACCTACACCATTTTGGACTGTTAAAAGTACAAGTACAGTATATTTATGTCCTTTTCATTTTTTTGTGGCTTAGTTGTGTTTTTTGTTCTAGATTATGATTTTACAACTGTGTTAGGATATTTAAATGACTTAGGCTAGGGTGTGTTTCAACTTACACCAAAATTCGGGTTACATCACTGTCCAAGTAATGGATCTCTGTCGTAACTCAAGGACCCCCTGTACACACACACACACACACACACACACACACACACACAAACACACACACACA
>JBBJLS010000148.1:15033733-15060589 GCA_037577275.1 Bryconaethiops microstoma | reverse complement strand
GTCATTGACCTGGATCTTCTGAGACCTATAGCCGAGGCAGTGTTCTGTTGTGTGTTTGTGTGTATGTGTGTGTGTGTGTATGGATGGGGACAAGCTGAACCTGCCGCACTCTGTGTGTGTGAGGTAGCTCTGATTTCGTTAGGTAACTGGTGTCTTAGGTTAACAGTAGTTTTCCTCCAGAGTGCAGAGCTGAATGGGAGCGTTTTCGTACATTGTATATTTGTTTTATTTTTATATTTTAAGTATTTTATAGCAGCTTGTCTTTCTACAAGTCGTAAATCATTTAGGGTTACCTGTGTTTCGTGATTTTTCTGTTTCATTTGAAGGGCATTCTAGATATAAACACACTATCAGTAATATCTCTATTATTATGAATGATTTATAGTTTAATGGCGCTAATGATTAATGTACTGTGTTTATTGTATAATGCAGCCACAGACTTTGCCTTCTGTGTGTTTTGTTTGTTTGTTTGTTTATTTATTTATTTTTTCTCACACACGCACACACAGAGTTAATAATAAGTGGCCTTAAAATCCCTGTGTAACCATAACATTTGTTAAGATTAGGGCGCAGAGAACCTGCGGGCCAAATGGAAAAAGTAAAATTCCTGATATGGGCAGCAGTGGGTTATTTTAACTGGCTCCTGTCCCGTGTCCTTGCGTACTTGAGTTCGTTTCACACTCACTGCGGTCATTTGGCTTTCTGCCAGAAGGGGCCGAATGGACACCCTGTCGCTGTTTGTTTTGTGTCCACCGGAGAGGAGAGGAGAGGAAAAAGCCAACTGTAGCTGAGCCGCTGACCGAATCCGGGCTTATCGCAGATCGTGGCTAAAGTGCAGGGGTTAACAGTTAACACTAGGATCCGCACGCCTGGAATAGAAAGTGATCCGTGTCCGGTGGGCAGTCCAGCTAAAGGACAAAACTGTAGTAACCCATGGTTTACCGTGGAGTTGGCAAAAAGTATAAATTTAGGTATTTATATTGTCAGATATGTGAACAGTGTTTGAAAACCTGGCCATTACACCAAACATAGTGTCCTTTATTTTGCGAATTAGCTTTATTTTGTTTTGGTTTTTTTAGCAGCAGTAACATCTTGGGCCTTTTCTTCAACCAGTGTGAGTCGCTAGTTGACAGGTGCATTATCACCCTAGGCTTGTCAAAAGGCTCTTTCGGCCTCCACAGATACGTCTGTCCTTTTAAAGTATTGTAGTGTATTCTTCTTTGTGTGAAAGGCTGTGTGGTTATAAATATGCAGCTGGTATTTGCTGGTTTTCTTTAAATCCTTGTAGTAAATCCTTGTAGTTTTAATCTGTGTCCATGTGAAAATGTTCAATATTCTACATTTACAGATATGAGAGGGGTGGAGGAAGTTCCGATATATCGGCCAGTTTTGGAGTCGAGCGCTATGGATGAATTAAGCCCCGACACAAACGGAGCTGCCCCGTGTGCTGTAGAGGAGGAGCTCGAAGAGGAAGAGCCAGTCCCTCAGGGAGCACGGCCAGTCCAGATTGTGGTGGCCAAAGAGGATGACCACATGTTTGAGCTGGACGCTGCTGCACTGGAGAAGATTCTAATGCAAGAACATGTGCGGGATCTCAACGTGGTTGTGCTGTCTGTTGCTGGAGCTTTTCGCAAGGGGAAATCCTTTCTGCTAGACTTCATGCTACGCTACATGCACAGTCAGGTTTGCCATACTTGCTCTCACACGTTCCACACACGTCCCCAAAGTCACCAGCATGCATACAGTGCACTCCTCACCTTCACTGGCATGTTGTGACCGTTTCCCTGAAGTGTAATACCAGCCTGGCAGGTTAATGTTCTCACACAGAAAAGCAGTCGTGAGCATGCTTTGCAGGTGTCTCGTTCTCGTCCTCCTCTGTAGTCGTCTGAGTCATGGATGGGAGGAGATGATGAGCCACTAACTGGTTTCTCATGGAGGGGGGGTTGTGAGAGAGAAACAACAGGAATACAAGCCTGGAGTGAAGTCTTTGTAGTGGAAAAGCCAGATGGCAGTAAGGTGAGGTGCTTGTCAGTTGCTCATCACTGAGGTATGTTGCTGCTCAGATGTCCTTAAACGTACTTAGTCTAATTGCAGTTTGTCCTCAGGTTGCCGTCCTTTTGGTTGACACTCAGGGAGCCTTTGACAGTCAGTCCACCATCAAAGACTGTGCTACAGTTTTCGCTCTCAGCACTATGACCAGCTCTGTACAGGTGTGTTATTGGGCAGAAAAAAATTTAATCGATCAATGTATTCAGGCATGCCTCCAAGTCACATTGCCATATGTTCCTTTTTGTTTGTTGTAGGTTTATAATCTTTCACAGAATATTCAAGAAGATGACCTGCAGCATCTGCAGGTACATGTTTCTTCATTGTTACTTTCAGTTTCTATTTTGTGTATATTCTTTTGTATTGTCTTTTTTTATTTTTTTATTTTCCCCCCCAAAGCTTTTCACAGAATATGGCCGCCTAGCCATGGAGGAAATCTATGAAAAACCATTTCAGGTAAGAAATGGATTAATCTGCTTTAGAATATTCAGGAGTTTTTTGTTCTCTATGCGTTAATTTTTTGTTGTACTTGCTTTTAACTTCTTCCCAATTTCTTTGAATGTTCCTTATTTATTTATTTTTTCCCTCCTTCTCTTCTTTAGAAACTTTTGTTTCTCATCAGAGATTGGTGTTACCCTTATGAGCATGATTATGGGCTTGTGGGGGGTAATCGCTTTTTGGAAAGGAGACTTCAGGTGAGATATTAATTATGTTGTTTGTCATTTTAGTAATTACAATACCAATAATTTGTGTGTTACTGTACAGTGACAAAGAAATTGTATTACTGACAGTATTATTGTCAGTAAAGTGTACTAAATGTGCCTCTATCCAGTCCATTATCATAAAATGTGACATTTTGTGTTAAATATAAATGGAGGATTGTTAGTAACCAGACATATGAATAGTTGGCTGAACACCTGTATTTAAAGCTACTGTGCCAAACTATGTATAAATACTGTTTTTTAGGTTAAACAGAACCAGCACGAAGAGCTGCAGAATGTGAGGAAGCACATCCACTCTTGTTTCTCCAGCATTGGCTGCTTTCTGCTGCCTCACCCGGGGCTGAAGGTCGCAACTAACCCCTATTTTGATGGTAGACTAAAAGGTTAGAACCGTGTCATTCTCAGATGCATATGCTCATGCACAACAATGTTCTAATCTTGATCCACTCTACAGATATTGATGATGATTTCAAGAGGGAGCTGCAAAATCTAGTGCCCCTCATGCTAGCCCCTGAGAATCTGATGGAGAAAGAGATCAATGGAGCCAAGGTCACATGCAGGGACCTGCTTGAATATTTCAAGGTATGCATTATTTTATTTTATTTTTTTTTGCCTGGGTGAGCATCTCTGATATTCTTGCAATTACAGTACTGTGTTTGTTCCTTAAGTTCAGATGAAATACTTTTACAGCAGTATTCTTACGTGTTTGCCATGTGTGCAGGCCTATATTAAAATCTACCAAGGCGAGGAGCTTCCTCATCCCAAGTCCATGCTGCAGGTATGCATTCCTGATGTTTCATCAGTTGTCTACATGTATTAATTTCACATCACTCACTGTACCTCTGTACACTAGGCAACAGCTGAAGCAAACAACCTTACAGCTGTAGCTGGAGCAAAAGACACGTACAGCCGTGGAATGGAGCGGGTAGGATTAGTGTTTTGATGTTTTTCTTCTTTTTGCATAGTCTGGTTACATATTGTGACTTTAAATTACCCATCAAATAATTTATCATTCAGCTTAAGAATTTGTTTATACCTTCCTGAAATTAGATCCAAGAAGGAATGGGACTTGAGTCCCCTATTAATATAGCTGTAGTGTGACGAGGTAACCTAGATAACTGAAAATAACTTGAGGTCATTGCGCTGAAATAGGAGGTTTGGCCTAGATAATTCAAAAGGTGCCTACTTTTTTTTAATTATTATTATTTATTTATTTCCTTCCTAATAAGTATAAGAAATCAATATTCAAGGTTTTCTTGTTCTCCTCTCCTTTCTCTACACCCTGTGTGCATTTTTGTTCTAGGTATGTGGTGGAGACAAACCATACATTGCACCGATAGACCTCCAGCGATATCATGAGGAGCTCAAACAAACATCTGTCCAGCAGTTCCGTGCTGTTAAGAAGATGGGAGGACTGGAGTTTAGCCAGCGCTACCAGGAACAGCTGGAATCGGAGCTTGACGAAGTTTTCGCAAATTTCATTAAACACAATGAAAGCAAGAACATTTTCTATGCAGCAAGAACTCCCGCCACGCTGTTCGCCGTCATGTTTTTCACCTACGTAGTCTCCACCGTGACTGGCTTCGTTGGTTTGTCTGTAATCGCGGCGTTGGCCAACCTGGTGATGGGTGTGTCGCTGCTGTCGTTGTGTGCTTGGGCATATGTCAGATACTCTGGAGAGTATCGAGAACTGGGTGTGGCTATAGACCTCACAGCAGAAGCCTTGTGGGAGCAGGTTAGTAGTGGTTTTTTTTTGTTTGTTTGTTTGTTTTCTATATTTTTGCTGCTTTTTAATTCAGACACATATTTTGGTGGACACTATCGAAGCCTGTGTCCAGATTCTTTGCTGTATAGACATGTCGTACTGAATCTTGCAGACAGCCAAGTCAGTGAAATGGTCAGATCATGTTCTCCAGGCTCCCCCTAATGTCCCCTTGAGCTACAGCTGCTCACCCCCACCTCTTTTTGGTGCTGCTGCATTGCACCTCTCTGATCCCCTCCTTCCTCACTCTGTATATCTGTCCCATGACATTCAGTTTTAAGCCTTGATCTTAACTGCGTTTCATCTCTGTCTTCTGCTCTGTAGAGGAATGTGCCAAAGTTGAGGCACTATTAATACTTCTCTCCTTCCTTGTAGGATTTTACCATGTTTTTCCACTGTACACTAGTCTTCCCGCAATGTCTATCGCAGATCCAAAATGTGTCGGAAATTCATTGTGCTCCACCAGACTAGTTTGTTAGTAAACTCCACTTCATCACTTGCCCTCTAGACCTCTCAGTATGAAATGTTTGGTAGATTTCTTGTTTCTTCTTTGCATAATTGCTATATTGCTTTTTTTTTTTTTAATATGTACCACTAATAGGTCTCTATTTTTTTCTTCCTGTCTTGTTCTCTCAATTTTTTTTTATTTTTTATCATCTTTAGGTGCTGAAGCCACTGACTGAACAATACATGGAGGAAAACATTCGCCAAACTGTAGTTAACTCTATAAGAGCCAGTCTAACAGATCAGTTGACACAAACTACAAAGTTAAAGACCACCTGACCACTTATTGCACCTTGGCTATCTCTTCTTTTTGGTTTTGTGCCGAGTGTTCTTTATTGTGTAGTTTTATTTGTGAATTCTGTTCCCATAGTCTCCATAATTTAAACCAAAGTTTACAATCCATACCCTGTCCATTACACAGCTGAAGTGAAAGAGCGAAGCTCGGTCACTGTAATGTAGAAAGAAGCACTTCTTTATACACGCACTTGTGAATTTCAATTTCTCTGTAAGTTCTACATGCATGTTTGGTTGTCTTAATGCTGAGAAATTGTCTGGGGAAAGGTTACATCCATTTTACACATTTTAAACTCAGTAATCCCTGCATTTCTGTTCTTTAAGCCTGTTTTAGATTTGTTTGTTCATTTTAAATGAAGTTATTTCTGGTATGTTCCAGAGGTTAAGAACACTGCTACTTTTGCCCATACCTAGCGTTTCTGTTGGTGTTAAATAACTGACCTTCATACGATTAGCTTTTTTCTGGTGAGTTCACTACAATTGAGATGATTGTAAATCCATCCAAAACTATCAGACCAGTTTTCCTCCTGTACACTTTAGATTGTATCTTAATCTTAAGCATGTACATGAATGTATACATACAATTTTTATATTTTATTTCTAAATCATGGGGGGGGGGGAACGGTAGTTTACTGTTGAATAATTTGCTCTGGACTGTACGTGAATTGAATTTTGCTGTTCATTTACTGTACTTTGCTAAAGCTTACCTGAACCTGTCGCACCATGCACAGCTCTGACTGGAGCTTGCATGGGATGACTTGTTTTGTCTGCCTTTTAGGGACATGTCCTATAATTTATTTTTTAAATTAAAAGTATTTAAATTATTTCTGCTTTTGGTTTGTCTATCACAGAATGTGTGAAATTCATTTCCAGGTTCTTAGAGTTCGTAGCAAAGGTATGGACTGATTTTTATAGAAATATTGGAATATAAAGTTCAGGTCATTCAGTACAGGTTCTTATCTGTACCCTTAAACATCCAGTTGTACACTTTGACCTAATTTACTGCTCTTGTATGATTTCAGTGTATGATTATATTGGTCCCACACTCAGTATCTTGTCTGTTTGATCAAATTACTCAATCACTGAATATCAAGCTTTTAAGTTTTAAATCACAATATGTATGATGTTGAAGTTTTACATTTAGGGCACAGCAGCAGTTGATGCTCAGTATAGACTAGAAGGCAGTTTGCGCTTTTTAGCTCCTAGGGTTGCTCCGCTATAGTCATGTTTCTATGGTGACTGACAATTTAAACTCTGAACAATGGGGTTTTGGCTGTGCAGCAGTCTGCCGTTACAGTCTTGTTCAGGCACTGACGACTGGTGCAGGATAAGGTAAGGGTTGTGAGGGAAAATATCCTTAACTCTGATTTTGCCATGTATTTATTTATACAGCATTTGGACAAAGTTCATAGTTGTTCTGAGCACATTTACAGCCTGTGGTAACTATATGTACACTTTGTGTTGTAACGAACTACGCTACACAACCAGCCATTTATTGTCCATCTGTTGACTGATCCTTTTTCTTTTCTTTGTTCGGGAAAGTTAAAGTTGACCTACTCAATGCGCAGCATATGCTATAAATAAGTGTCTTATTTCATATATTTAAAAGCTTTAGGTTTGACTATGTAAATTCAGAAGAAAATGACTAATGAAACCACAATGCATGTTTTTAACTTTTTCTTATCTTTTGACTTGTTTTCTAACTCTAAAATGCAGTGTAAGCAATCTTAAAACAATGGAGAGAGGTTGCAAATCCACAACAGATTCCTCGGATAATCATGTTCTTGGTAATGCCCATTACAGACAAACAGGCTTAGGAGAAGTAATTTCTGGTGGTTTACTCAAGATTCATCAAGGTGAATCCAGTGAACTGAACTTGAGCTCAAGTGACAGACTGACCTGCTGTGGGAAGGCTCAAAGTGATCCATACGATAACTCTCGCCATGGGACACTGAATAAACAGTTTTTTAAATATGCAAAGGAACCCAAGGCTTTGCCTCCAGATAACGAAAAAATATATAATTTAGATGGACAAACAATTGAATTGTTGCGGAGTATTTTAACCTCAACAGAAATGAACAAAGTTAAGACTGGATCATGTACTCTGAGTTCCGAAGCACTGGCAGCAAGGTCACCACATGCAAGCCCTGACAAAAATCTAGTGCTGGAGAACTTTAAAGTGTGCTTTAGTCCCAGCAAAACCCTTCACCTACCACACACAAGCTGTGCTCACTCAAACTTTAAGAGTGCCGTGGGCAAACTAATCCAAAAACCTTCTTCACGGGACAGTTTGAGTAATGAATCAAAAGAAAAGGCGAGTGTCCAAAGTGATCAGCGCCTGTCATCTGGAGGAAGGCAGCTTGACTTTTTAGAGGCCTTGAAAAAGAAGTTACGACAAAAAGACCTAGAAAATCAACAGATTGTCCGGTTGCTGCTGCTAAAACGTCAAGAGCTGAGGGATGTGAAAGAAAAGTCAAAGCTGAGAGACGTGGAGGCCCAGCTTGTGGCTGAAAAGCTGAAATGTGAGGAGCAGAAGAATGTTGAGGTCACAAAGAGGTTTGACAATGCTTGTGAAGATCTCAGGAAGAAATTGTCTACAGCTAAAGGTAACTATGAAAGCCTCGCTCAGCAACTCAAAGCACTGCTGGAGAAGTATGAGCGACTCCAAACACGAGCCAATACTATTAGGGAACAATTTCTTGAGGAACATACCAAGAGAAAGAGCTCTCAGAAAAGTGTAAAGAAGATCCAACAGATGGCTGAGGAACTAGTGAGGAACCAGACTCTTCTGGAGAACCAGAGGGACAAGGCAGCAAAAGAGCTTTCTACATGCCGACAAAAAATGAAAACGATGGAGGAGGAACACAAGAAGAACATTAGAGCCGCACGGAGGGCTGAGGAGGAGCGATCAGCCATTCAGGCTGAATATAAAACCCTTAGACACGAGCTTTACGAGACTCAAGAGGAGAACAAAAAGCTCATGCGAGCAGTTCAGTCTAAAGAATTTGAGAAAGAAAGAGCTGAGGAACATCTGCAGGAATCTCAAAACGTGCTAAAACAACTGAATGCAGAACTGGATGAGAGTAAAATGCAAAGAGAATCCATTCATCAACTATTGGAAGCCACGAAGAAAGAAAGAAAAGTAATTGACAGCAGAAGTCAAGCGGAGAAACTGCAGTTACAGGAGCAGCAAAAGGCTTACATGAAACAGTTTGAAGACATGAGAATGGAGTGTGAGGCCTTAAGTGAAGTTGTGTCTAAACTTAAAAAAGACAAGATCATGTTAAAGGAGGAGCTGCAGTGCCTTCAGAAAGAAAAGGCAAAGGCAGAGACAGTTTCCAAGTGTGAGGGAGAGAGACTGAGGGAGACTGTTACTCTGCTGCAGAGGGAAAGAGAGCTTCTTCTGGATGAAATGAGAGATTTGAGGAAGGATTACTTCAGTCTGAGCGACCGCATCACACAGAGGCTTGGGAAGCTGGACCAGACTGATGCTCCTATGTGCATGACAGATATTTCATCATTTCATCAGGACAGGGCACCCAATACTGGCACAGCCCCAATCACACCAAGTATGGACAGTAAGTACAAGCTTACAACAAAGGAACAACTCAACGAAAAGTCCAATTTACATAATATCCCACTTTCCCAATGTTTATCAATTAAGACTTTATAGTGTAAATGCTTTAGTCAATAGTCACCTAAATATTTTCTGTAAATACATTCTCAAAACCTGCTCAAACTGCATCCAAGTCTTCATCACGGTGGCACAGAGTCAGTGTGGTGATCTATACAACTGAACCAAACGGCCAGGCAACAGGGTTTCCACAACCCATCTCAGGAGTAGGAGTAGAATCAGTTTTTGTGATAATGATCAATACGGAGGAAGTCTTCACCACCTCAGTAAAGAGCTAAAAATTGTTTAGTAAGGCACTTTTACAGAGAAAATTTGGATGACTAATGACCCCTAGTGTTTGTGCGCTACATTGGCCTTGTAAAGTGAAAAATCCAACACCAAATGTGTTTTGCCCGATGACTATCTGGAGTAAGTGAAATTGAGTAAATTAGATTTCTGGCAAAACCATTCCTTGAATACATTTAATCTAATATCAGAAAAACATAGACAAATAAATGGCTTTCCTTTTATTCCCCCCCAGTGATACATCACATAAGAAGAAAACTGGAGGAAGAGGAAAAAGTCCAGTAAGATTCCCTTTAAGCAGCATTGAGTATTAGAAAATTCTGGACCTTTTAATATGTATCTTCCTGGTTGCATTGGTACATTTTTTAAAAATATATATTTTAGTTTACTTTAATGCATATTGTATAACTTGTAATGAAAACTGTATATAAATAAAGCTTACACGGTAGGATCATGTTGCGTAGGAACCGTTTTCATAGATTTTTCGCTTCAAAGCCTTAACTCTTGCATCCAAGGCCAAGAATGGACTTGCACCTCCTCACTTGTCGGCACTTATCAGGCACGGCGCCAGTTCTCGTCCTCTCAGAAAATCTAGCATTGCTCGTCTCACCTCGGCTGCGACCCTCTCGTCGTCTGAAGTCTCACCGCTTCAAGGAACACCTAGGGGACCAACTAGTCCTCACTTATTGCTTGCATTTTTTTCTATATATGGGGAGGGGGGAAAAAAAAAAAACCTCACTCTTCTCTGTGCTAACTTTGTACTAACCGCTTGACAGGGTTTGCTAACGTGCAACTCAGTAATTTGGTTGACAGCAGATGTTGATTGATCTAGCCTTGCAGGTATAAAGAACAGATGTGGACTACTTAAAGCACTGATGTACATCGAGCGCCTGCCAAATGTCTTAACTGTAAAGCATGACTCCATTAAGAGACTGTTCTAAAAGATGAATATAGCATTTATTTTACTTTGCAGACATGGAAAAAAACAAAAAACACCAGCATAAAACATATGGTCCACTTGAGCAATATTTTCAGAAAATGTTCAAAGTGCTTTGATATGACTATGTTTACAAGAAAATGAGCTGACAATAGATCATTAGTACTGGTTTCAAAACGGAAAAAGGTGACAACACAGAAGAGTTTAAGGTGCATTAAGTATGACTTTCCTTTAAAACTAGCTAACTACACTACAAAAAATATGCAGGGACTTTAACAAGTAAACACCTTAGAGATGAGAAATACTGTATGTCAGCATGAAAATTTCTACATGAGTTAGGTCCAGTATTAAAATAATACAATTTCTAGGACCAGTAGTTGCTACCTTTTTAGCAAACATGCAATGTGAAACAATGAGAGAGGTTCAACTCACTATTTTGCATTTTCAGTATGAAATGATATATCAAAAAATAGCAGTTAAAACCAAGATGTGATGGCAGGACAGGGGGGGGGGGGTGTTCTATAACAGAACTACACACTAGGAACTATATATACACAGCAGTTTGCAGCCAGTTTCACGTCTCCAGGGATGGACTTCCAAGTGTGGACTGTCTGAGCACTCACAACAAACATATTTCTGCATTTTCGTCTTTAGTCTCAACCACCCTGAACACTCCATCCTTCTCTTGTTTGACCATTTTTTTGGCTTGATCTGAAACAGGAGATTTAATTCACATTATGTATTTATCTCATTAAATAATAATCCTGCAGTTGTGATGAGATGTGAGCAGCAATAGAACAGTGTAAAAGTGACGTGTCTCTACTAATAGAGCAGTTTCGTTAAGCAGATATCCTATTAATGTGATCTTCAACATTTCACTTACCTAGTAGGTCACTGCGGTCTAGCAAAATCTCCAGATCTTTGTCACTAATGACCTTTCCTTTGGTGCTCTTCACTGCCCTGTGAAACACATTGACACATCTTACATCAACAATGCAATCAATCAGTGTCTCACAGCACCATAGCAGGTACATCTTTGTGTAATATAGTGATTATGACTGTAGATAACAACCAAGACATTCTGGATCAGTAGAATTTTGCACCCTAGTCAAAAAGTCAGTAGTTCTGACTTCTTTTACAGTTCTATTACAGGACATTCATTGTATGTACAGAAAACTAATATTGCTAACCTTGTAACAGTGGTAGATTTGACAAAAAAAAAAAAAAAAAATTGATTCTATGCATTGACTAGTTTATGCTTTGCCTAATTTAATCTATTTTTCCAAGCACCATGAGCCTCAAAAGTACCTGTCATAATCTGTGGACTTGAGGAGGTCAATCAGTTCGTTCATATCCACACATTTCTTGGTCTGTTTGAGGTCAGCTTTCCCACCTTTGAACTTATCTAATTAAAAAAAAAAAAAGAAAGATATTAACACAAATATGAAATGGGATGACAGGAAAATGAAAACGTAAAGTGATCCTAGAATTAAAGCCAGCAACTTTAACATCCTAACAACCGAGAAGAAAATAAACCATGCAAAATGGGGTTTCCACCACGTTTGTAATGTATATTTTTTAATACATGTTTGGAAATGGAAATATTCTAAACATGCAACATTATGCTAAATGCCGTAAATGTAAATGTAAACCTAATTTGCCAAATCCCCAGAGCATTTTGACTGAATCAGGGCAACCTTATATTTAACTTGAAGCACAGATAACTGGCAGGAAGTTTGTGCATAAAACTAAGTTTATTAGTTTGCTGTGTTCATTTGAGTAGAATTGTGAATTACCTAAATTAAAATCAATATATTTGCACCTGTGTCAGTTTGGCAAAACATTATACAGGTATTAAATCACTTGTTACAGATTATGAAGAACTGGCTTTTAAATGGATGAAAGTAAACTACTTAATGAAATGCCCTACTATTCACCAACCTGATACAGAAAGGTATGTCTTTAAAATATATCAGGTACTCGATAGCACTACCTGCTGGACAAATCTCTCACTGCTACGTAGCTACTTGTGTAACCCATTTTCCTCACGTGTAGCAAGATCAACACATTTCATTAGCTTACTTTTATGAATCACCATTTTCTCCAATTTTCTCTTAGCAGCTGCCTTCTCCAGGATTTTCTCATCAATAGTGTTGGCAGTGATGAGGCGGTACACAACCACAGGCTTTGTCTGTCCAATACGGTGACACCGATCCTGAGCTTGCAAATCTGCCTGAGGGTTCTACAATAAAGAACAGTGCACACATTTCTAAACATCTGATACCAAGCTGCATATTAAATTAATAGATGTAGATGTAAACTTTTGGGGAAAACGTATGCCTACCCAATCACTGTCAAATATGACGACAGTATCTGCAGCTGTGAGGTTGATCCCAAGACCGCCAGCTCTTGTGCTCAGTAAGAAAATGAAGACCTCTGGATCTGCGGAGAACTTCTTCATCTATACAGAGTAGACAGAAATGTCTCATCACTGGCATATATGTGAATATGTTGTGTCCTGATACACTTGTATCTAAATTTAAGATACTGGAAAACATCTTAAAAATGCATCCTGCATACATTCTCATCTCTGTCGTTGTATTTCATACTCCCATCCAATCGGCTGTACTGATATCCTCGGAGATAACAGTAGTCCATCAGAATGTCCAAGATAGAGGTCATCTGGCTGAAAATTAACACCTGTCAAACCAATTAGAAAACATAAGCATCTCAAAACAAATCTAAGGTGGTCTCTAGGATACTATTGGCACACCAATCACAACAATACACCAACATCTGCCAAACAGAAACACATGGAACACACAGCTCTTTTTCCCTCTCCCAAATTGCTTGCATGGTCTCTACATATCCTGCATAAGAGCTGTATTACCAGATGCACATGTCTGTACTTTACCTTATGTCCTCTCTTTTTCAGTTCAGGAAGCATTCTATCCAAAACCAAGAATTTCCCTGATGTCTCCACCAACTGCTCATCAATCTAGAAAAAGAAACAGCTTCACATTTGTTACGTACCCTAGATGTAACATTATTTAAGAGTACCATATGTAACAAATAAATTATCTTGCGTAAAACAGAATCTTCATTTGAGATCAAGTTGTTACAAAATGTTAATTACTTTAAACTCTTCGGTTCCCGGGACTAGAGGGTACTGTATAAGGTATGCGTGGTTGCAGCATCGCTTTAGCAGCATGAGGACATTTTGTAGTTTCAGGTTGACCTGGGCATCTACAGGCATCTGCACATCTACCACAGGAACAAAGCTAAAAAAGGAGATTTTGGAAATAACTAAACAAATCAGGGGAAAAAAAGCTTTAGTAAACTGGACAAAACTGTCAACAACAGACACTCACTCCTGCTGACTCTCCATTTCTTTCTGGATTTTCTCAAAGTATTTCTCCAGATCATGGGGAGAGTCACCACTGTTTTCAGAATAGTCAACTACCTTCCTGCATCTTCGTTTTGGTCGCCCGGTGGTTGACAGTTCCACCGATCCTGTCTCCTTTGAAAAAAAAAAACCAAAAACAAAAATAAATAAATAAATGCATGACAGCTTATTCAACCATTATGAGACTGAAGAAACTGCTTTGTATAATTACTTCACAATGGCAGTGACAAAAAAAACAAACAAAACAAAACATCTATGCCTTACCTTTTCTTGGCCCAACAGCTTGCCAATAGTTCTGTCAACAATAGCTCTGTAAAAGGACTCCTGTTTAGCAGTGAGTGGTGCATACACCACAATTTCTTTCTTTGGTGGAACCTCTAAAGTCACATCAGACTTCAGTCGTCTCAGCAAAAAGGGTGTGAGAATCTGTTTTAACATTCACAAACAAAAGCCCAACATGTAACCATACCATGTTTATGGATACTACTGCACATTAATTATGATACTAATGAGCTGGAGTATTCAGCATGTTTTGTTCTTACCTGGTGAAGCATATTCAGGATGTTTTGTTCCCGTTCGTTGACGACAATATCATCTACATCTGAGGTGATGGTGTTGATGTCAAACCAAGACTCAAAACTGAAAGACAAAAACAGATTTCCGGATTAAGCAATGCTAAAAAATGGACTGTATGAAACTATGATTTATCCACATGACTAAATACCTTTTCAAGTCATCAAAGACATCTGGGAGAAGGAAGTTCAGCAAAGACCACAGCTCAGCGAGGTTATTCTGCAGTGGAGTTCCAGTCAGCAGCAGCTTGTTATCAGTTGGAAGTGTTTTCAGCTCTCGCACCAAACGACAGTTCAGGTTCTTTATCCGGTGACCCTCATCCACAATTAGGTATTTCCATTGGTATCGCTGAACAAAATAAAACAGCCCATTACAAATTAAATTCACTTTAAAAACACATTTGTTCCTTTATAAAATCATAGATTAAATGCAGGATTACTTTTTAGCTGATCCTAAGATAAGTTACCTGAAGGAATTTCCGGTCAATCATGGCTATTTCAAATGAGGTGACAACAACAGGGCATATATTCAGGGGTCCCTGAGGTTTACGAATCTTCTTGACAAGTTCTTGTCTCTCTTTCTGTGAGCCATGATACAGTATAACAGATACCTAAATAATAGAGGGGGAAAAAACAACAACAATAAAAACCAAAACAATCAAAACCCCAAACAATGTGTTGCACGTTAAAGGAAGTACTACAATTACAGATACATAATGGGTGGGTTCTTTATACAAAAGAGGTATAAAAATCAGTTTAACTTGTAATCTTAGCATACAGAGGTGGAAGCTGTTCCCACAATATATATTTTTATTTTTTACAAATTATATTTTTCTGCATTATTCTACATTAAAGCAAACTCGTTTCCTGTAACCTCACCTCTGGAGTGAAGCGCTTAAATTCACTCATCCAGTTGGGCAGAGTGGACAGAGGAGCAACAACCAAAAATGGCCCCATGACCTTCTTCTCAACCATCATTGCAATGTGAGCAATGCACTGTATGGTTTTTCCTAGTCCCATCTCATCAGCCAGGATACCATTAATACCATTCTCCCACAGCATCTACAGAACAAACATGTCAAATAAAAAAGCTAATTATTTCTTGATCTGAGACATTTTACTACATTGTATCACAACTGTCCTTTCCAGACTTTACTTATTCCTCTGTTGTCTCCCATTTACTTACCCTAAGCCACTCAATGCCTTCCACTTGGTACCATCTCATCACACCCCCAGTAAAATGTTTTGGTTGCTGTAAAGGCACAGGCTGTCCATTTACTTTCCTTTTGGGGTCCAGCATGTGCTTGGCATTGTCTCGCACAGCCTCAGAGAGTCGTCCTTTTATATCTGAGTTAGAGTCACTTATTTTCTCTATGTCTTCAGCCTGGAGTTTCTTCTGGCTAAAAGCCTCCTTCATAAAAGAAGGTAAGAACATTTTAAAATCACAAAATACAGGTCGTTTTATCTAGTACTTCAGTTGAATTCAAGATTTGAATGTATCAAATATATGCATGAATATAAATCTGAATTAAAAATGTAAACGTATTCACTTTTCAAAATTACCTCATCGATCTTCGGTTTCTTGACTTTTGACATAATTTCCTATTTTTTAAAAAAAACCCAGAAACTTAGTCACTATGGGTAGTTCATGACACAAAAAGCAGTTTAGTGAAAAACATCCAAGTTACAGAACGTATTTTTAGAAGAATGCGTACCTCCTTGGACATAACATCGGCAATTTTGTAGTCTTCTTCCCTTTCTCTCTTTTTTCTCTCCACTGAAGAAAAACACCAGACAGAAAAATGTTTTCAATGTAAATCTATTAGGCAAATGTTGGAATCTGAATTTTACTTTAGATCTTTATGTAACAATGTTAAAAAAGCAACCCCTATTTCCAGACACAAACACTAACAAAGTGTGCATATTTTACCTTTCTCTGTCTTTTTGTCATTGCCCTAGAAAATAAGTTACAGGAATAAAATATAAATTAGTGTTTCTGAATACCAGCCACACAATTTTTTAAATCTTCACAGGCAAAACAAAAACACGACATTAAATATGTAAGACTTAGAAACACGTTTACATTTATGATATTGCTTTGCAATGTTTTACCACACAAATAAACCAATAAAAGACAATAAAATGTAAGCAAGCTTATCTTAAAAACGGCACTTTTATGCTTACCTTTTGTTTCAGAGATGCGTCTTTCTTTTCACGCCTATCTTTCTTGCGTTTTTCCTGTGTTAACAATGAACCAAATTAAGCAAACCGATAATACTGACATGTTCAAATAGCAAGGGAAGCATGAGATGACTTGATTTAACTTGCCTAATTTTCATGGGTTGGTATATATATAAAAAAAAATAATAAAAAAAAGAACTAAAAGTTTGATGATTAAGATTTCAAGATTAAGATTAAAAGACCCTTTAGTTGTCTTGACAATCTGTAATCCCAGAGGGGGGCATGCACTTTTGAGTAATTACAGCATTCAATTCACTTCCACACATTCCTTTGCCTTTTCACACCAATTTCAACCAATGAGAACACGAGGTTGCATTTCAATACAAGTTGGGGCAAAAAGCCCCTTTATGAAACACGAAACGTAATCCTAGATCAAAACAAAACAAAACAAAAAGAACTCCACTCCCAAAGACAAAAAGTAAACCTACCTCTTGCTGCTGCTGTTCCATTTTTGTAAGCAGAAATTTGGCATATATGTTGCTCTTCTCCAAAAGATGCTGAAGTCTCTTAAATCGCATTTCTTGAGAGTCTTTTTCCCACGACTCTCTAGCCTGCTCACAATACATGAAAAACAGTGTATTAAGAAATGTGAAATCTATACACAAAAAGTAAGATGGCAGTGCAGTTCACCAAGGAAGCCAATGAGACTTGGTTCACTAATTACCTTTTCCATCATTTCTCTTTCCTTTTTCTCTCCTTCTTCCATCAGATTCTTTTCCTCCTCCTCCATTTCTTTAGTAATGATAATTTCTTCATCCTGGCATTTTACTGCAAAGAAATTAGCACAATTTACTCTGGATTCACTTGTTTTTATAGAGCTCTGCTATTCGTATCTAATTTTGATACAAACGCAATAAAATGCACATTCAGTGAGACCTGAAGCCAGGCCGGTCACACACACCTGCAGTGGCTACCTCCATTGCAGCTCCTTCTGGCTCTTCTGATTCGTTTGGTCTGGGACACTGAGGAGAGACACTACGAGTCTCTTCTTTAACAGTCCTAATCATTTGGGGACAAAAAAATAACGTCATGCAAAGCAAATTCACCATCCTTTGTGTAAGGTGGGCGGTGAGAAACACAACAGTCCTAGGACTGGTAAATAACACAAGTTAGCTATAAAAAAAATAATAAAAAAACACTATATGGACAAAAGTACTGGGACAACTGCTTGTGGACACAGTTTGCGGAAGACTCTTTTCTATTTCAGCATGACTGTGTTCCAGTGCACAAAGCAAGGTTCATAAAGACATGGTTGGATGAGTTCGGTGTGGAGTAACTTGACTGGTCTGCACAGAGGCCTGATCTCAACCCCATCCAGCATGAATAGGCACAAATTCCCAGAGTAACATTCCAAAATCTTGTAGAAAGCCTTCCAAGAAGAGTAGAAGCTGTTATAGCCACAAAGGAAGGACCAACTCCATATTAAAGTCTATGTATTTAAATGCAATGTCCTTGTTAGGATAACGGTCAGGCGTCCCACTACTTGTGTCCACATTGTGTAAGCCGTTACTTAAGCAAATTATGAATAAACTTACCCACTCATTTTCGTCTCCTGTTGGAACTCAAGACAATAGCAGACTGTAAAGAAAATAAATCTTCCTTAAATGTACACTGTTAGGGCTCAGATGTGAAGTAAATGTTGCAAAACAGCAAAACTACATACAATTATAGCAAACGGCGGAGCAGTTTCTTGACAGGTTAGTTAATTATAACTTGCAGGTAACTTTGGTTAACGAACCAACAACTCAGAGAGTATAGAACTGACTTCCAAATCTAAAAACAAAGCAGAATAAAACCAAATAAGTGCGTTTCAGAACTCCAAAATATAAACAGTTAATTAGTCAAACTCCAGTCCCCACAAGTTCCGGCGCGAGACTGAGAACAGCGCAGAACAGCAGTTTCGCGCCAAATCGGACGCAACCAACTCTTCCTCAGCACGGGTAGGTTTAAAGTTATGGTATTGGCAATTAGTAATCTTTTCTCATACGATGGTTGAAACAACATACTTTTAAACGTTTTTTAGTATTTCTACTTATTTTGAAGAATATCATGCCTGCGATCAATAACTTGAGCCACTTGGATTCTTAAATTTAACACGACTCCCCCCATGTTTGATAAGTGTGCAACATGTTTCCCGCGAAAGTTTTTGGCACAGGCAAGGAAAGCATGGCGAAATGATCTGTAGCCAAAGAACAAAGACAAATGTGATGTTGAGCTCAGTTTAAAAAAAAGAAGTTGTTACTCTAAGGACAGGTGACTTTGACAGAAGGAAAGCATCTTAAATCTAGATAATTGTTGCAAGCAATATCAATATGACTAAGTTGCAAAACAGGTTTGATTGTACTATGAGAGATGCAATTTAAGAGTAATTAAAAAGATCAAAGTTCAAGATCAGGAATAAGTTGCCCTTTTTTAACCATGTGGGTTGATGTTACATTGGGTCATAGTAGTTAACCCTTTCATGCAGGGTGTCTATATACGTATACAGTTCCATAGCTACTTAAATAAAGGGATGATTAGAAAGTAAAATATACAGATGTTTTATTCTGGGCAGTAGAACAGCTGTGTCTTTAAAATATAATTTTGGCTTTTTTCTAGCCAAATCAAATATGTTATCATGTTTGTTCAAACGCTATTTCTGCACAGATCAGAGTCTTAAGTTTCTAGCAAATAAAGGCTGACTGAAATTCACCTCAGAACACTTATCAAGACTACAGATGGCTGGTAGCAAAGAAAATCTACGCAGAGACTCATATTAACCACTAGATGGCGATATTTGTCTGTTTAATATGGAATCCACAGGTCAAGCTGAGATGATCATAAGCAATGCAAGAACCCCATCACATTTTCTCTTGGTTTCATTGAGTACTGTGCCTGAATATGTTCTGAAAAATGCACACTTTTTATTTAGCAGAATTTACTCTGCTGGTGGGTCAGCTGGTGGCCTGGTGTTTAGGGAGTTGCCCTTGCAGTCAGAAGGTCATGGGTTCAAATCCCAGGACTGCCAGTGGCGCCTTTGAGGTACCCGTGAGCAAGGTACCGCCACTGATCCCCAGGTACAATTATCGACAGCCCACTGCTTCACTCACGTTTATTGCAGTTTTCTTCATGCGATTCTTCTGCAATATGTTTCATTAAAAAATTCTAAACATTATTGTCTTCTTGCCTGCTTCAGTCCCCAAAGCAGGACTGCTGTGTGTCCCATGAATTAAACAGAAGCGGCACAAGTCACTGAATCCCAAGTATCAAGTAAGACTCAAGTCTTGAGTCAGATACCAACTCAGAACAGAGCAGACAAGCTGAGTCCTGAGCGCAACAAAATCTCAAGTCCTGAGTCTCACTCTGTGTGCTAAACAAGACAGCATGCATTTCTTATGGAGTTTAATTCTAGCACTAAACACCTAAAATGATTGCCATAGTAATATGAGACACATTCAAATGAGGATGCAGTATATAGTAAATTACAGAATGACTACATTTATATTACATGTCTACCCATGATGGAATGAATGAAGTAAAGAAATCCTACCGAACTTCTAATGTTATGAGTCAGGTATACTGCAGAAACCTAAAAGCTGTTCTCTATTTTGGCCAAAATAAACAACAAACGTAATTCCATCCATTTTGATTGTGTCGTTTCTGAAACTTAATTTCATATTGGCTGAAGGCTCAAATTTACTGTGTATTATTGTCTTGTTTTAAGACATAGGGGAAGCACAGGTTTACCAGTCTAGACTTTTAGCGTCTGTATTACCATTGCTTCTTTTGCACTTGCATGGCAAAGGCAGATGTTTTTTTTTCATTCAAATTGGGTGCAAATATAACAAGCTAAATAAACACGAAGGGAAGTGGAAGGTGTGGAAGGTGTGTGTGTGTGTGTGTGTGCACAAGTGTGTGCGCGTGTTTGTGTATGTGTGCAAGTGTGTGTGTGCATGTGTGTGTGTATGCGCACGTCTCCCTTCATTAGCCGATATGCCTCACAGCACAGTAGAAAACGTTGGAGAATAGTGCAAATACTGCTGACCCTTGAAAGACCTCACTAGCGTTAACATGAACAATGGTTGCGGCACGAACAAACTGAAGTAACTCATAAGCGCTCCAGAAACGGAAGGGGAAGGTGAGAGTAAGTGCAAGCACAGAGACAGAGCAGTATGTTATCAAGAGCAAGTTAGTCAGCTAGTGTAGCTGTCTGTGTATGTGCAGTCAGGAGCAGAAAAAAGGACGGGTTTTTTGTTCGATGGTTGATCATTGTGGTAGATGGAGGAAGGAAAACGTGCTATGATATTATCGGATGTCATTGTTCCCTGCCCCTTGTACCAGATGTAGTCGAAATGTTTAAAGGCTAGAAAAAAGTCCCTACGTTGATCAAATATTATGAAAAATCATGTCTTTTGAATTATATCACGCAACTGATTGTATTTAACCAATATTTAGCCAAGGACATGCAAGATAAAAAAAAAAAGTTTTATTTTCAGAATGACTTAAGACATTTATTTAGTGTAACATTCAACCACAAGAGGTCAGCAGACCTTCTCCAGTCTTCTTATACTCCCTGACCACATTTTATAACTTCCAGTTGGCATCAATAGTCGGTTTTCTAGATGCATCCAGTTTTTTAGGCTAAAAATGAATGTAAATTAAGATTAGTGTTGTAGTATCTGTACCCCCAAACCTATTCAATTGTTTCGCTATTCTTTTACTTCTACCAATTTCTTCACTTTTTGAATGTTGAAGTATGTGACAAGTAAATAGGGAGGACTGAAAAAACTCACACATTTCTGACATTTAATGTTTGCGTTTGTTGAGACTACAGGGCTGGCATGGCTTGGTTTGACGAGAGGCCAAAAGTAGTAAGACAAAGGTGCCTCCAAAATTCTTCGTGCTTGATAAGACGGATCAATTTACAAAACAGCTTATTGTCAAAGGAGAGGACGGCCTCCTGCTCTCTGCCTGGAGCAGTCTTATCTACCGCTTAGGAACGTGCGTGAGCTGCGGCACGTTTCTTTTCAGCTAGTCTGCAGTCCTATTGTCAACAGAAAGGTGGGGTTACTACAGTTCCCTAGGCCTGAGGCATTCGCTGAAAATGAGAAATGCAGTAACAAAAATGGAATTAAGAATTAGAAGCTAGACATATTCCATGCTTGTTGTAAAGGTGTGGGACCGCTGTGTACACCTTGCTTTAGTTGCCATTGTCTTGCATTTGTTCATGTTTGTAAATCAGAGAATCCAGTGTTGTTGAGAATTGTTTGATGGCGAGGTCTGACTCTAAACTGAGAGAAGGTTTGACTCTAGAGGAAGAGAAAATGGAACAATGGAGGGAAAACAGTGACCCATGACTGTGGTTCCTAGAACCATTATGTCTTGAGTTAGTTATGGGATTTGTTGCCCATGCATCTGAAGTATACCAATCATCCTCTTGTGACTGTGTGTGTGTGTGTGTGTGTGTGTGTGTATAGGTTATCTGGAAGGTTATCAATGAGTGCTGGCTGGCTGTAAACATATGGAAACGACCCATTAATCCATTTCCTTCATTGCAGCTCTCTGACTTACTGCAGTGTGAAGGATACCACACTGTCTATGCGCTTCATCTCTGACTGAAAAGGGCTACTCTTGGCCTTGCTTGCAGTCTGGAGCATGCAGTGTTGAGCAGCACTCACTGTACATACATTCACTCCTAAAACTAAAGAACCGAACAGTTCTTTACATTTTGGAGTTGTGCAATGTAATGAAATAAGCACTCTGAAGAGTCTCCCTGAAGAGTCTCTCAATTGCTGTAAATGAGACGTATGAGTGCGGAGAGCTTTAAACTTTAAAGAGACAGGTTGTAAGGGGGAAGGTTCACAGATTTTTCTTTCAACCATAGTCAAGCCCCAAACCCCCTTATCTTTAAATGTTTAACTGTGAATATCGCATTCACATACGTGTATTCGCTCAATCTAATATATGTTTTTGACCTCTGAAACATGCCCGTGACCTCATATTGTTCTTTTCTCCACTTTTGTTGCAAAAGGCTGAATTACTCCATTGTGCTTTGTTCACACTGTTATTATTCATACAGTGACTACAAATAAAAGGTAAAAGCAACATGAAGCGTCTTACTTGAGTCTTTGTTGCAAATGTGTCAAGGTCTTGTGATCCGTCTTAAATTGCCCTGCAAAAGGCTCACCTGATAAATACAGCTTTACCCACATCTGAGAGCTAAACAAGCTCACATTACTAAGCAGGGGTTTGGTCATAGTGTTAGAACAAATTAGGGTAAATATAGAGATGATGTAAATTAGAACAGTTTGACTGCTGAAAGTTTAGTTGGAGCATTATAGAGATTTGTATTAACTGTTATTCACTGCATTGCAAGTCAGTGTTGCCCAACCCTGGGAGGCACACTGCTCTGCACATTTCAGTATATTCAGTGGTGTACTTTGGGGGTCATTGTGCCTCCAGGACCAGGACGTGGAAACTCTACATTAAAGCAACACTTCAGAGAAAAATCCAGTTTCCACAGTTTTATAGTCACCCAAATCTTTTCTGAAAAGTTATCTCCGAAAGGTACAATCCTGTCAATCTGTTTAAACTGCATCCAGCTCTACATTAAGGTGGCACAGACTTGCTGTGCTGTGGTTTAGGACATGGTATGACATACTGTGAGCTAAAAAAATTTAAAAAAAGAAGAAGAAATGAACTTCACTGTGTAGCCAAATGCTGAATTTTAGACATCAGGGTCTGTTTTCACAAACCACCTCAGGAGTAAGAGCACTGATTTAGAATCAGTTTTGTGAAATGATTATCGTAAATACAAATACTTTAGGTGACTTGACTTCTTAGGTTTGTGAGTTATATACAGATACGGGGGGTCCTCGAGTTACGCCACAGATCTCTTCCTTTGACAGTGATGTAACACAAATTTTGGTGTTAATCGAAACACACCCAAGCCTAAGTCACTTACCGATCCTAACACAGTTGTAAAATCATAAAAACACAACTAAGCCACAGAAAAAGAAAAAGGAAAACTCCTGTATTCTTCCGCCACACGCAACCAAACTAGTTCGCCCATGTAGTCCGTAAGTACGAGGCTAACGGTGTAAGATAAGTGCGAGTGGGATTGGGAGTGAGCATCGTAAACTTGAAACGTCGAGTTGTTGCAACTCGAGGACCCCCTGAGTAATGTCTGCCATTAACTGACACTTTATGTTTTTGTAACAGTATTCTATTCTAAGTAAGTTAATTTGATCTGTTTCGAATGGGCTATTTGTTATGAAATATTAGCGTTTGTTAAAGGATGGCTGGTGTCTTCATTTGTTTTAAAAAAGAGTTTGGCTCGACAATGATGGTCCGAGTTCTTTTCAGTTCAGCTTTGTTAAAATTTGAGGTATGTGTTTGGATTTAACATGCAATGGAAGTTAGCAAACATTGTTATCAATTGCATATTTTAAGTTGCGGAGATTTTTATTTGAACTGACACGTCTTTACCTTAGGACTAAGAGTCTGCATGATTGCTCAAAGTTCAGGAACACCCAATGTTTGTCTAAGTCGGACACAGTAAGAAAGGCATGCTGTCAAATGTATTAAATCTGCTCGATGGATGTTATGATAACACAAGAGATAATCTAATAACTGAGGTCATGTATTATCAACAGTGTGCATGATGTGGCATATACTCCCCCACACAACCACCCACCCAATCCAGCCCCCCCACACACACACACCCGAAGCTTGACCCAATTCCTGTAAGATTTATGCAAACACAAGCCCAGAAGAAAAGTCAACACCTCTGAAAGGCAACCGTAATCAAGTGAGATTTGGAAGGAGATACCAGCAGATCACATTTTCGTGAGGGAAGAAACATCAAAACAGGCGCTGCTCTGATCGCCCAGACTGGAAACACTCTTAAAGCAAATTACCCCTAATTTGGCAACTCCTAATTTAGTCACAATCCTCTTCCCTTTTATGTCTTCTCAGAATTGACTAGAAGCTCTTCCAAGGAAATTAGGCTCATTTTACCACTAGATACACAATGGTTTGGGCACACACAAGCAAATAAACAAAAGAGATGTCCATCCCATTTTTACCTTTCAAACATAGCAGGAAACCCAAAGCCTAGTATAAACAAAACCTCTAAACAGAAAAACAGCCCAGCATATGCTGCGGAACATGTCAGTGGTATGAGTCAATTCTCATTTAATGCTGTTCCATTTGATCTCTTTGTTCCATTTTCAGCGTGCGGAAATGCGATTTGGATGAGTTTTTTTTTTATTTTTTACGGAAATAGCATTTGGGATATGACAGGAAGTCCAGGCCTCCCTGCAGCTGTGATAGCAGCAAACGTGGGCTAAAATATTCTTCACTGGCCCTCTGAGCTCATCAAGCAACATATGGATTTCCATGCTTGTTGAAGAATTAAAGTAACACTCTGACTATAAAGAGCCTTTGTGGACTAGCTTTTTATCAAACTCTGGTTCAGTTCCACAGTTGATGATCAGAAGAATTAATTAGGTCGGTGGCATAATCGGAGGCACGTATGAGCTCACATTTCTATTGCAGCTCCTAAAGCATAAGTATATGTGGACTGTCTGTGATATGTGCACTATCTAATGAATAAATTAATACAACATAAAGGGAAATGGAACTGAAACAGACCGTTTAAGTCTAAACTGAAATCCAGGAGGCATCTTCAAAGTTTTCAAAGTTTTTCTGCTTTTTTTTTTTCAAAAAAAGAATTCACCTCAGGTTTTCTCCCTTCGACATTTAGTCACAGACTGCTTGCTTGTACTCGTTCAAGCCACAATAATAGGTGACCCAGCCTTCTCCTCTGTAATCAGGGTTCACCACTCCTCCTGATCACTGACTTGTTTTCCTGAATTGAGGTCAGCCCTGATCTCTGTATGGGAAATTTCAGTTCCACACTTTTTAAATAAATACACAATAAAAAATGTTCAGTTTGCTGGTTGGCTTGTCAGTTGTAAATGCCTTGTAGATGCTTTTGCCTTTAACATACATTCAACTAAATACACAGGTCAACAGGTCTGTGTTTAGTTTTTCCTTTGCACGTACAGTTTTTGTGATGAAGCTAGTTATATATTGCATGATAATGGTATAATTAACATATAATAATCATACACTAAGTGTTTTTGAAGAAACAGTGGTAGCTGACTGACACTGATCATTATATCTATGCCACAGTGTGTGTCTATCTGACTTCACACTGAAAATATTGAAACACTTACTTGATTGGTGCCTGCGGTTTAATAAAAACTGCATGCAGGTCTATTGCAAATCTAATGTTACTCATAATTCAAAAAGTTGATGTGACTGAAAAAAAAAACGAAAGCAGATCTGAAATCACTACAAAAAAATGGTTTAGAAAAGTGTGTTGTGGTTTCTAATGATTACAAAAACTTTTTTTTTTTTTTTAACCTGTGTAATTAAAGCTGTGGACAGTCGAGAACAGTTCTCTGGTGTTTTTGCTGGTGAGTGATGGAAGCCAGCTACCATGAGCGTATAAAACATCTATGCATTGCTCTTTTTCAGTCGATTCTAAAAAACATCACTTAGATATTTATGTCTTCCTTTCTACATGCAACTGTCTCTTTATGGCATGTCATGTGACTAAATTGTTTTTTTTTTAATCTTCAGAATATTCTCACTCAGCCCTGGCTTCTTAAAACTCATAGTAGAAACTTTTTTTTATTTTAATGCATGCTTCTACATGAAGGAATCTTGTCAATAAATTGTGAGACTAACTGCTTCACTGATTAATAGATAAATAAATGGATCGATGGACAGACAGACAGACAAATGAATGAATGAATGAATGAATGAATAAATGAACAAATGAAGAAAAACCTCCTCTGTGTGACAGAAAAACTGCTTTCACAGATTCTAAAACACGGGCAGAGTAACACAAGTAACCGAAGCTACTGTTAAAATAACAAGTGTTTATTGATGAAATACTTCTAAATAAAAATATGCATCCATAGTAAACTGAGGACATAAGGTGGTAGAACTGTTTTAATGCTTTTTGTCACATAAAGGCCGTTTAGAGCTCAGATCCGGACAAAGATATTTTTACATATATGTATAATTGACACAAAAATATCCTAGTGGGACTCCAGAATGTACAATGTCCGTTATTCCAGCACTAACATTAGAGTGCTAATTTGAACAGCTGAGCTGGTGGGAAATTATTGTTTTGTTCTTTGCTCAGCCTTTAGTACACTGATTACTTAATTACAGCATGCGCCACCATAATGCTCTATACTGAGCTCTCTCCGACAGAGCAGGTCAGTCTGTTGTGAATACTAACCTCTGCTTGCAGTCTTTCATTATTTTAAAGACAAAAAAAGTATACATTCCTGAGCTTAGGAGACTGAAAAGCGCTCTCTCTTTCTCTCTCTCTCTCTCGCTCTCTCTTTCTCTCTCTTTCTCTCTCTCTCTCTCTCTCTCTCTCTCTCTCTCT
>JBBJLS010000148.1:15003205-15033633 GCA_037577275.1 Bryconaethiops microstoma | reverse complement strand
TTTCTTCAAAAACGCTTAGTATATGATTATTATATGCTAATTATACCACTATCACGCAATATACAACTAGCTTCATCACAAAAACGGTACATGTTAGGAAAAAACTAAACACAGATTTGAAATTAGCATGAAAAACACTACAAAACCCAAGTAAACTTATCTCTGATGATTTTGACCTGTTGGTCTGTGTTATTAAGTCATCTGTGATTGCATTGGACCATCCTGTAAATCCTGGCCCTAACTGAAAATATTCACATCCAGCTGCCTCCAGCACTCCTCTGTTTCACACATTTAACTAGCTGCACATTCGTCTGTTCATCCACCATGGCTACTGTAAAAAATGGACCTCATTTTTCTCTGGTTTAAAATGAGCCTTTGTCAAGGCCTGTGGCCACATCCAAGAGTTTATCAACACGGTCAACTCTGGTGTGATGTGAACTCTGGATAAGACTTGTGAGTTTACCCTTAGGAGTGAAAAAAAATGAACAAAACTTAACACTATTAATAAAGACTTTCACGTCTGACATTAGGAGTGGACTTTTGCTGGCTGAATGTCTTGCTCACTAATTCAGTACAACACCACTGCCTCGCAGCTCTTGAGCCTTTTAATATTTGCTTAGAAAACCTTTCACTCTGCTGGACATAATTGATGTGCCTTCTGTTATAAATGATATGCTTTATTAAATACTTGTATTAGAATTTCTTTGCACAAAATGCACAGACACACGTAGAAACTTAGTTAAATTATAGTTCGGATTGCATGTTAGCTAGTCTAATAGTGATATATTTTCATAAACAATTAATAATTATATTGAGATAATATATATTTTTTTAGTTTTAGATGTTTATTGAATATACTGTAGTAAAATAAAATAAGTATACAGACTAATACTGACTCTTTTTTTGTCCAAATAAGATGTTCAGGTCTTTACCAGAGAGAAAGTCAATTGAACACAAATGCATGTATTACTAGCCAATCACACTTTAAGACTCAAGGCCCAGGACTCTTGACCCTAGACTTGAACCAGACTTGACTCAGGTTTGTGAACATCTCTGGTTTTTGGTTTTACCCTTTAGAACCCATGTCTAAAAGTGGTTGGCTAGTCAGACATTTGTGTTTTTAATGGTAACTATGTAGTAATTTACAGTACTGTCTACTAATTCAGATATTTTAGGCAAAAATAAAACAAATTCAATCAACCATTTTATCAAGTCACTCCAAGCCTCTATGGTGTATATGGGCAGGTGTTTGTTCATTTTTCTTGGCTCTTAGTTTGCGATGTTACTGTATTGTTATCTAGTTGCATAAGGTCACATCACACCTACAGACATTTCTCTGGGGTTTCCGGTCTCTACACTGCTCCCCTTCTGATCTTTCAGCACTCACTTAATCAAAAAAATCTTGTTTTTATAAACTCTGACATAGCTGTTCACAAGTCATGCTGGAACTACTAGTCTATCTAGAAAATCTGCAAATCAGAGTCTCTAAAGCCAAATCCCTGCTTGATTAAATTTGTAGGATGATGATTTCACAATGATGTACACTCAGAGCCATCTCATTAATATGGAATTTGAAGTTTTTTGATCTTACTGAAGTTTTTTGAAGTTTTTTGAAGTTAATGAAACTTAACCACAATGTTGGTTGTGGCCACATGTTTGATTTCAAAAGGTATTTAGGAAAATCTCCACCTTTGCTTGCACGATTAGATGCATATGTTGGTCACAGCACTGGATTTATATAAATTTGTCCTGAGGATTGAAACAAAAGAAGGTTGTAATGAATTCGGTGAATTGTCAGTGTGTGTTGCACATTCCTCCCAGGCTTTCTCTACATTCCTGCCATCCCCTTCTTCTCTGGCCAAACACTCCCAGCTGTCTAACACCACACTGATTCAGCTTTATTTTTGTTCTTGTGCTTTTAGAGCCCTTTGTTTAGAGAGAAAGAAATCCGAAACAAAAAAAGAGCCGACATGCATGAATTTGAGATTATCTGGCAACCCAGTCCCAGAGGGGTACCAGTGTCAACAGTGCAATGTGAATCTGAGCCATGCTCAGCAAACAGCCTGGGAGGAGTGTATGATTATATATGTGAGTGTGTGTGTGTGTAGCATAATTCCACGTCACGTCTGCAGAGAGTTCACTGCTTTTAATCCTAATCTCTCAGTGTGACCTACGACCCCAACAAGCAGCATTCGAGAGTAACTGAGAGCCCAATCACACTCCAGTCCGCCAGCACTTGATATTTACCAGTGTGGAGCATTTAAATGTCATGCAAACTGCAGTTGTGTTTTATACGGTCATTGTTCACTTCAGCTGCAAAGGTTAAGTGTGGCCTCATTTTTTCAAACACACTTGAATGACAACAGAATGATTTAACATTATATAACACACACACACACACACACACACACACACACACACACACACACACACAGAGGCAGTCCTGTGGATACCGGACATGGTTTTTAAAAGCTGTTTCCAGTTTCTGTGCTGTTTTATTATTATTTTGTGCTAATTAGCCATGGCACTGCTTTGTTTACTCCAAATGTTCCCCTGTTATTTGAGTTCCTGCCTGGGGGCAAAGCCTGTTCCTGTCAGACAACATTCTCTCTGAAATCTAAAGTACGTATTTAGACTTCACCTAAAGTTAAACCCACGCTGTCGCCTGCAATTGCGAGTGTCTCTAAACTGAGTCAATCTCTGGTCCAGTGCTCCACTGCTGGTGAGGTTACATTTACCTTGATAAACATTAATCACAGAAGAATGTGGTGTCATGCAAGTAGAGCACTTTTCAGTTAATTAAATGTCTTTTCTCTATTTGAATATTTTAATCATTTAATATTATCAAATATTTTGTAGCACCACAGTTTATTTAGGGTTCCATATATACCCAAGAGCCACAACATTAAAACCACTCACAGGAGAAGTGAATAAAATGATCTCATCACAGCGGCACTTCTCAAGGGCTGAGATATCTTAGATAGCCGTCTAAACCCGCGGAAGAGATGCTGAAGAACAGAATGCTGAATAAGCTCATGCTGGCTCTGATGGAAAAGGTCAGAACACACTCAGAACATACTCAGTCAGTGCATCTCAGCTTTCTGTGTATGGGGCTGCAGACTGGTCAGTGTGCCCATGCTGACCCCTGTCCACCATGCACAATAAGTAAATGAGAATCAAAGCTGGACTATGGAGTAATGGAAGTAGGTGGCCTGGTTTTGATGAATCAGATTTTCTTTTACATCATGTGGACACCGGTGTATGTGTGCCTCGCTTACCTGGGGAAGAGATGGACCAGGATGCATTATGGGAAGAAGGTGAGGAGGTGAAGGCAGTGTGATGCTCTCGGCAATGTTCTGCTGGGAGTCCTGCATTCATGTGGATGTTACTTTGATACTGTAGACCAGGGGTGTCAAACTCTGTTCCTGGAGGGTCCAGCACATTCACTTAACCTGGCAATTAACTGGCGAGGTGAACCAGGTGTTTCTGAGCAGGGAAATCGCCAAAACATGCTGGACCACGGCCCTCCAGGACTGGAATTTGACACCCCTGCTGTAGACCAATTTTACCCCTTCATGGAGACGGTGTTCACTTATGGCAGTTCCTCTTTCAGCAGGATGATCCCCCCACACTGAAAACACTGTTTAGGACCTGTTTGAGAAACATCACAAATAGTTGTTGACTTGGCTTCCAAATTCCCAGATCTCATTTGATCAAGCATCTGTGGGATGTGCTGGACAAACTAGCCAGATACCCTGGCACACCTTCAGAGGTCTTGTAAAGACCAGGTCTCAACAGGTCATGGCTGTTTTGGGAGACCTACATGATATTAAGCAGGTGGTTTTATTGTAATATTTCAATTCACATACTTAATACAACTACTAAGTACATAACTGTTATGGTTTTCTCAGCAAATACTTGTTGATGTTATTAAAAGGCAAAAAGAAAAGAATTAACTGTCTTAAATCTGGCTGCCATCAATTCTTCCTCTGTTTTCTGCTTCATAATTGTTCTGTCAAACGCTGTTGCACATGGTTGGATTGGTGTAATTATTTTTGTTAGGTTAATGTTTTTTTGACTTTCCCACCTTTTCTACATAAGTCTTCCAGGCCCAGATGTGATCCTGTAACAAGAAGACATGTCTGGGGACAACTAAACCCTCCCCCAAATTCCTGTAGACCATTATTTTTTAAACTCCAGACATGAGTTATTTAGCTCAAGGTACAGATCAGCCAGCTCAATAAAGCTTGCTGATCTGAAACTTCACATCAATTCCAACGTTCTGTGCTCTGGAAGCAGGGGAAGAAGACAAGCAAAAAGACACAGGCTTTTCAAGCAGTAGGGATGATGGAGTTGTCATGTTTCTTTAAGCCACTTTGTCTCAAAGATGCAGACACTGCTAAAAAAAAGTTGGACACTGCATGGGGAGCCCAGCTTACCTCCCGAAGGTGTTTTCAGAAGCCGATGAAGGAGTTTGAACGATACAGCTCTGATTCCTCAGTCTTGAAATAAATAAATTCCACACAGCTTACAGAAAAGCCAACTAGTTCTGACTGACAATGTACACAGTGTTGCAAGCCATCACTTTCGATCTCAATCTTAAATTTGCCTCACTGTTCCCACCCAACCAAACACAGTGGCGTTCCAGCGCAGCCAAACTGGGCCATAATCTATAGTTTAAGAGCCTTTTATTCTAAGTAAAAATATACATTAGCCTATGATCACTGGTTATGATGAGTGAGGAGTTTGCCACCAGTTTCAAACAGGGTTCTTGCTCAGCTGGAGACTGGAGACCAAATATTGCAAGGCTTAGAATCAGCATCCATTTTCACAAGCAGTCCTTCAATTCATTCGCCTGAAGGGGCTCACAGTGATTCCATCACTTTGCTCTCTCACCGAAGCACCAAAATCTCTTCAGCAACACCTGCCTCTGTATTGCACTAGGCAGATCAATAAAGCCACATGTCTTTGAATCCGAATAAAAAGTGCCTGATTTTGCAAAAGTCTTTGTGCTGTAGCCTGGAGCTGCAGCCACATGCTTGATTCGCGCTAACTCTCGAAGGAAAAAGGAGAGATTTAAGAGAAGCTGCCACAGGCCTTAGAAATAGTACTGAGAGTGTTGGCTCCCAGACACACTCATCCAGTTACACAGTCTGTGACAGAGGGGCAATCAGAGAGCCGTAAACAGTTATTACAGCCTGGGAACGAGTCCTTCATTCACTGTCTCTGAAACTACTGGCACAAATCCTCACTGTCGCGATCTGTCTTCTGCTGTCGGGAGGTTTCTTTGCTTCAGGCTGGTTGTCAGTAGTAAAAACATGAGAATTACAAGAAAACAACTGTCATTTAGTTGTCATTAACTGGAACCAGAGAGAATCTTTTTCTCAGATACATTTTAAGTACACACCTGTTTCCAATGCACTTATAGGTTAATCTGTTTAGGCTTGACCACTATGATTTATTGACCTGTTCAATAGCAGTATTGACCCCAAATTGCATACTGTCAGTCAAGAACCACATGCTTGCATGTGCCGCAATTCTCACATGACACTGTACTACTGCACACCTTTCACTGGCTTCCTGCACTGCTCGCATTAGATTAAAAACTTCAAAACTTGCCAACAAAGCTAAAAATGATCCAATTTCTTCTTACCTATCAGACCTGAGGTCACAGTTTTGCCCTCTTAGAGCATCAAACACAGCCTGAATCAATCCCCCTTCCTCAAAAGTCAAAGACATGCTTCACAACTCTTCCCAGTTTTGGCACTAACGTAGTAGAAGTAACTCCCCTGACCATCAGAGGGGTAGTTAGAAGAGACCCTCACTGTCTTCAGATGGTGAATGAAGACCCACCTCTCCACTGAACACTTAGAAAAACAACTACACTTCCAAGACCTAAACCAACTTAACGCAAGGTCCTGGTGGAGTATTATCTTTAGCTCTGGAAGGTCTGGTAATCTTACTGGTGTTAAGGTCTTGGAGTGGCCGAGCCAGTCTCCAGATCTCAACCCCATAGAAAATCTTTGGAGGGAGTTGCCGAGTGACAGCCCCAAAACATCACTGCTCTAGAGGAGATCTGTATGGAGGAATGGGCCAAAATACCAGCAACAGTGTGTGAAAACCTTGTGAAGACTTACAGAAAACGTTTGACCTCTGTCATTGCCAACAAAGTATTGAGATGAACTTTTGTTATTGACCAAATACTTATTTTCCACCATAATTTGCAAATAAATTCTTTAAAAATCAGACAATGCGATTTTCTGGATTTTTTTTTTCTCATTTTGTCTGTCATAGTTGAGATAAACCTATGATGAAAATTACAGGCCTCTCTCATCTTAAGTGGGAGAACTTGCACAATTGGTGGCTCACTGAATACTTTTTTGCCCCACTGTGTATACACACAGTAATCCCCTGCTTTTCATGGGGGTTACGTTCCAAGAGCACCCGCGTATAGTGAAAAACCACGTTGTTGTGTTTCGGTAAAAAAAAAATGCCTAAAAATGCCTATGTTTATAGTGTAAACTCTAAATATGCCCCCAAATATGCTCCCCAAACACTTTAATTCCATTTTAAATTCAGCTTAATACTTTACCCTTAACGAAAATGTATACAGGGGTGAACTGGCAATCTGTGCGTTCTGGAAAAGTCCAGAATGGCCATCTCGAGCCCGACAGCCACGCACCGGACAGACGTTCTGGACTTTTCCAGACGAGAGAGAGAGAGAGAGAGAGAGACAGAAAGAGACACAGTGAGAGAGAGAGAGAGACAGAAAGAGAGAGAGAAAGAGAGATAAAGAGAGAGAGAGAGATTAATTCTTCTTTTAGAAGAATTAAACGAAAACAGGACAGCAGCCAATAAGTGGAAATTTAGCTGAATTTATATTTTGATTACTATTTGTTATTAATACATTTTATATTTTTAATAATTTAGAAATAAAATGCTAAATAAAAAAAACATATTGCCACAAAAAAAGCAAATAAAATTTGTGAATATATTTGCAGTTTCCGCATATATATATATGCGCGCACACACACACAAACACACACACACACACACTTTCCCTTCTGAAACAAAGACAGATCCAGGCAGAACATGCAGGACAAAATGGGATGCTTTACAGAGGAATCTCAAATGGCATCAAAGAGTGATTAATATAATCGCTGACAAGCTCAGAATAAAGCCATAAGGAGCTCTTGCTGCTTCTGCTTACAAGCCGATGGTTCCGTACCAACATCAACATCACCCACTCGCCAATTAGCCTCATTGACTCTGGGATGAAATCAAAGTTGTGGCGTGCCTCAGCTGCCTTTGAACAACAGAAGGTAAACAGCAGCACAGGGTCGGGCTCGCTCGCTTCGCAAAACAGGCGTAACGGATTATTTATTTATTTTCCTCCATTCAGAGGTTGGAATACGAGTCTGCGGTTTGTGGATTTTATCCTCTTCTGTCAACACACTCTCAAAGGAATGCACACCTGGGATTTGTGTGCGTGGCTCAGTGGCTTGTAACTGCTTTTCAGAGTGAGAACTCCTGATCAAGAGACGACTGTTCCAACAAGCAGAAAGTTTGAGCTGCTTGGGCCTAAAAAAAACTGTTAACTCATTATCCAAATTAAGCCTCTGAAGCCCATTCCCATGATTAGATCCAATGCTAGAGTGTAGGACGGTGTTTTTAGGGTTAGAATTTTTAGGGTTAGAGAAAAACAGTTCTTTACTTTACGGATCACTGCAAATAGATAAACATTTCAGAGTGTGAAAGATTCCAAAGATTTTATAAACCAAAACCTAGTCCCATTGCTTCCATAGCCAAAACAGCTTTGCTCCTCCAACATTAAAAGGCTAAGAGACCTTGGTTTGGGTTTGTGCGCCATATTCATGGCAATGATTTATATTTAAATGATTAGAAATAACTGAGCGGCCTGACACCAGATATTCCGCTGAGGCCTAATTAGGAAAAAAAAGAAAAAAAAAAAATCCAATATATTGCCCAAAAGCACTCTCCAAAATAATTCCAGACCATTTCCCAAATGCTAAATTCATCGAACTTTGATGCTGGCTCGCATCAGTTGTGGGTTTTTGGCCTTTTCATGTGTAGCCTTTGTTAGGAGAGGGGATGGCCGCCGCTCAGTGACATCAACTCTGGCACCACCACTCACCACCCCATACGGCCACCACCGCAGAAACACTGCAGCGGGCCAAGCCAAGCTGTGTGAAAACTGAACTGTCCATGTGCATGTGCGAACTTGATAATAAGCCTTATCAATGTTGTTGATCGCCTGTGTTGGCCGATAACCTGGCTGTCGGCATGGAGACGGCCAGATTAGACATACTGGAATGGGCCTGGGCTGGTGTTGACCTGATTAAGGGCAGGATTTGAATATCTGATTTAAATATCTGATTTTCAGTAGGAAACATCAATTGACACGGCCGAAAGTCTCTGTGGTCCTCCTCTCTCATGTCAGACTTGGACCACACTGCTTAAAGCCCCGTTCTGGCACGCTGCCTAAAGCTGAGCACAACCTTATTCACAGCTAAAACGCCAAAAAAATGAACATAAGCCACAAATCATATTTCATCAGTTCTGGCACAAGCAATCAGAAACTCTTCTCTCTGTGCGTATGTACACAAAGAAAAAATCAAGCCGTGGTGGTAACAGTGGTAAGAATGGATCCAGAAAGTGCAGCCAGAACCAAACCTGGGGGGGGACCAAACCCCCCCCCCCAAAAAAAATACATCAAATGCTCAACCTCTGATTAATTACAAATATTTGACCAGGCCTGTTTTTGTCAAAGCTACTTTTAAGTCCCATTTGCCTTGGTAATTACAGATTAGCGATATGTAAGCTCAGAAAAATAAGTTGGTATCACGCTGTGACTAAAACTGCTTGTTATCTAAAGACTTCACTAAGACCACAGAAGGCCATCAAAACAAAAAGCCTCAGTTGCTCTGCCACACCAGAGTGAACTATTTAGATGAAGTTAAGATACAGCGGTAAAATGCCTGCATTTTACTCTATTAGTAGCTATTATACATTTCTCTGTAACTGCACCAATTTTGACATTTTATAAATGTTTATATATTGGCATCAGCAGATATATCAGATATCAGCATCAGTACACAATTCTTATATGGATTCATCCCTAATGATGCTCCAAAGCCTTTTCTGCAAATACCAGACTGAGGAAAAGAAGCACGATCAGCCTTTGCTGCAAGTACCAGAACCACGAGGAACACACAACAGAAACCTACTGCAAACTTGAGATGACTTGGCTTACCTTGACGCACGTCCCTGGGTGCTATGGCGATGGCATTCTTGGAATGCAGCTGAGTAACACAGCAGTCGTCCGGTGGAGGCAGCAGCACGCTGGAGCTGGGGTCCAGAGAGCGGTTGTGAGGAGTGGCGGGTAAGAGTGGAACAGGTGGGCCGGCGTTGGGACACACACAGCCCGTCTGGGTGATGCTGCAACCCACGCTGTCCCGGGTGGAGCCCCAGCCAGAACGCAGGCATTCCTCAAACCAGCGGCACAGAACTCCACAGGTGAACTGGCTGGAGTTCTCATTGTTGATCAGCAACACTTCCACAAGCCTGAAGTCCAAAGTCTCAGCAGACAGAGGCAACTTCGCTTCTGCTGACTTCTCTTCACCTTCTTCAGAATCTCGGCCCGAGTGAGCGCTGAGGCACAGCTGCACAAAGTTCTTGTCAAACTGCAGGAAGGTGTGAGGGCCAGGGACCAGACACAGCTCGACAGCCTCCGGGTCAAGGGGCTGCTGGGGTGGGCCGCACGTTTGGTTGGCCAGGTAGTGGTCCAGAGAAAGGACGAGTGGAGAAAAGGCCAGGCACACCCCGGCGTGTCGATTAAAGCGGAAGTAGAGGGAGTACTTGGTGGGGTCGGGGTTCTCCACAGTCCAGGAGCAGCCAGAGGCCAGCGCCAGGGGGCTGGGGAAGAGGTCCCTGAGCGAGAAGGAGCCGTACAGGACCCCCGCCACCAGAGAGGAGCAGGGGGCGCCCTGGCCCAGCGGCTCCACAGCCCAGGCCAGTGCGAGAAGGGATGACAGCACAGACAGGCAGAGCTGACCAGCAGTGTTCATCCTATGTCATTTGTCCTGGAGAGAGGGATGAAAAACACTAGATGAGTGTTTTCAGTAGTTCTAATGATATTACACCTTAACTAAGGAAAAATTGTGAAGCGACATTAATTAATAATCTCACATTCACAGTGCTTTAATTTTTTTACATTTTATTAGAGAAAACAAATGGGGTCGGTTTCCCAGACAGGGATTAAGCCTAGTTTTGGACTACCCTTTCCTTTTCAATGGAAAATCTCTATTCACAGCACTACATAATCCTGGACTAGGCTTAATCTCTGTCCGGGAAACCGACCCATGAAGTCTAAATGAATCCAATGAAAACTCTGCAGAAAAAAAACTCAATATGAAATACAGTATTCTATATACACAAATGCCAGGGTTTTGATACTATAGAACTTACAGTTAATTACTAGTAACACAAATGGTGGTCAGGAATATGTTATTGCAAGTAATAGAGATAAATAGTATATAAGTAATATTGACATAAGTAGTGATATTTCACAGGGTAATAATATTACACATGATGAGATATTGCACAAAATTGCACATTTCGTTTAGTAAAAAACATTTTGAATTGATAAAACTAGCAAGCTGTTAATTGAGGTGGCTCAGTGTCAGTACTGCTACTTTGCCCTTAGTGTTTTTAGACCCTTGTTTTTTTACTCTTGCCCTTCCTGCATTTGTATAAATAATTACAGCTGTTTTTCTAAAGGGGTTGTTCACATATTTGACCTGGGAGGGAATACTACCATAAGCTCACAGAGCCCCTTGCTTGAACTTTTGCAAACTGTTCTTCTGTTGTCATCCTTGTCTTGATGTTCTTATGTAACTTTTTTGCCAAGTCCCTCAACAAAAAAGAAAGAGCTGCTATGATGATTTAAACATGGAAAACACACAAAGCAGCATGAGGTGTCCCTTTGCATGCTCTTCAAAGTCAGCGTTACATAACTGGCTGAAATGTTCGGTGTCAAACCTGGGGAGATAGAGGCATTTACAGTCCAAGACCAACAAGGCACTCTGGAAAAACAATTCGGAAAAGTTTCCAAGCAAACACAGATTTAGCCAGCATTTCCTCATTGTGCACATATTATATCTCAATGGGGTTCTGAAGAACAAATGGGTCCGTTTGAGTTCAGTCTACAGGTAACTGATTTCATTATCACACTTCTTACTTTGCAGAAATATATTCCCACACATCTGTTTTTACCTTTTTTCCTGCAAGACTTTAACTCCAGGGTCAACAGAAAAATGGAAAAAAAGAATTTATTATTGTCACGAAAGGACTTTTTCATTATGTAATAAGCAATTGTGCTCTTAAGATTCATATTAAGGAGTTTATACAGTTGCTGCAGGTTTCAGCCCACCTTAAAAACAAGACAGATTATGCTTAATGGCTTAACTACAGCATACAGTATACTCATCATATCTTTTAACATAGCATGCAAATCATGGCTTGAAACCTATTTCCCATAGTAGATTGTTCAGTCAAGGAATTTTAAACTGATTTTCAGAGGTGTATCTCTAAGCTACATATTTTTCCAATATAAATATTTCTTTTAAAATATTTCTAACTGAGAGATCAGTTGTAGAATTGTGGGAAAACATGGTGGCGGGATTCAGAAGAGATGGTATGAATCTGACTATTTTAGATTGGTGGTACTTTGAACAGACAAAGAGTAGAATCATCACCATAGGGCTGAAACCACACCGAGTCTAGTTCTTGTGGTTTGTGTCTTTGGTTGAAAAAATCTGGTTTATTTGTGTCTGAGCGCCTGAGCATCTTGCAGCACAGGCTGATGAAAAAACACCAACATGCAAGCAATGGCAAAGCTTATTTCCTATAGTGGATTGTTCAGTCAAGAGATATTAAACTGATTTGTCTGTAATGTTTTTCAGAGCTATATCTCTAAGCTGTAGGGTTTTTCAAAAACAAATATATCTTTGTCTATATATACCTCTAAGCTAAAGATTTTTCCAAATTTAAACTTTTATTTTTTCATGTACAGTATATCTCTAAGCTATGGATTTTAGTTATAAATTTTACAATATAAATATTTCGCTGTTCACATAGAACAGAAAGAGATTCATATGTTTGTACTGGTTGTACCAAAATAGCTGACAAAGCCTATAGTTAAAAACTATATGGTCATATACAAAAATATATATTATTCTATATACAGTTTGATTCTTAAATATTGTTGTCCTTGGTAAATATGGGTAAAAAAGTTAGATTCTTCTCTTGTTGAAAATTTGAGAGAAATCTTACCTTTAACTCAATGGTTAAACCATTGGTTACCAACAGGAATGAGAGTCTTTTCTTCTCTTTTCAACCAAACTTACCTTTGGTATTTGCTCCAAAAAGCTTTATATTTGTCTCATGTGACCACAGGACCCATTCTAGTCAAAGCTCCAGAAGCATCCAGCTAACTCCAGATGATTATGTTTGAAGGTGATGTGAATGAAGTGAGCTGAATGCAGTGAAGGAGGTGAATGTATATTGCTGGGTTGATCATCTGGTGATAAGGGTGACCAAGGGTGTCTGACACACTGAGAGGAGTGACTTGAACAGACCTTGACTTTTCATTACATCTCTTCATTCTGGTTTAAGACATACAGGATGGGAGACTTCAGCAATGTCGAGGCCTATAAAAGATAAGCAGTGCTTTCTCATTCACAACCTAATCCTGTGCCTAAGGGCATTCCTGAGCAGCTCCCCTCTGTCTGCAACCCCCTAATATCCTCACCTGTTGCTTACCAAAACAGCAGCGTGAGTCAATAAGGCGTCAGGTGTCCACAGCAATGTCGAAAAAACAACACAAAGAATCCATCTGTCCTTGGAGAAACATGATATATTTAGGCTGTAGTTTTACACTTAGACAATATTATCATCTGAACACGTACCCGAAACCATGTTTAACTGTACACATTACTGCGTGTGTTGTTTTCTGTGGAACAACGGGATGCTTCATTGAGAGCCAAATTCATTTCCCAGCAGATAACTTGCTATTCCTCCCACGAAAGTGAGGGAGTGATCCAGAAAGGCAGTCATTGTAGCTGTAAGAGAGTAGGTGTGGCTGAATTCTGTTTCTTTATTTTGGCTTTCTAGTCAGGAAAGTGTTTGTAGGACTTGAATTATGACCAGAGTTAATTATTCAAATGATAATCTTTTAGGGCTTATCAAATGAGACTCATTTTTTTAGTGTTCTTGGATTCCATAAATGATCTAGTTTGCATGAGTCTAACACTTCAAACCTAAAAGTCCACTATACAGTCATTGTAAGTCAGTGTATGTGACTGAGAGAGCCGATGTAGAGTGTGGATGATCAAAATTGAGGGAAAACATGGTGGTGGAATTTAGAAGAGATGGTATGAACATGACCATTGTAGATTGGTGGTAGAACAAAGAGTAGAATCACTTAGAATCACTCATGATGCTACCATATTGTACTATTTCCCATTCTGAGACTAGTTCTTTTCAGTTGTGGTTTGTTTCTTTGGCTGATAAAATCTGGTGTATTTGCGTCTGAGCACGTGAGCATCTTGCCACACAGACTGATGGAAAGCACCTCCTTCATAAATTTGTAAAAATAAACTGAAGATATCCTATTTACTAGGGCTCAGTTTTAAAATAACCCCTCCTTTCTCTGTTCTCCAGCGTGTTTCTCCTCCCTCCCTTCATGCTCAGCCACCCCTCCTCCCAGCCGCTGAGTGCTGGTGCTGGAGGCCGGCCGCTTCACTCTCCTCACTGAGTGCACGGGAGACACACTGTCACACACTTTTACACAGGCAAGGACATAGAGGCTTACACACATACACACACTCATGTCTAGGTAGGCAGTTATCCAATTTTGGCAAAATGGCCCGAGGGAGCAGTGGATCTTGTTGGGCCATTTACTTCTCAAGACAATAAGCACCTACATCACAGAATAAACATCAACATTGACATATACAGGACATGAGGAGCATCTGAACACTTGCTAAAGGCTGCTGGAACACTTGTGGACCTCCAAGATGAGCCTGAGGAGACGTAAACCGAGCGTGGCGTTCAGCTGGCATAAGTCTTTCGCCATCCTTGCCCCATGGAGGAAAGGTAAGCCTCTGAATACTCTGAGACATGCTTCGCCATTCTGTTTACATGGGATCCTATTACCTCCCATTGTCAGCTGTGTGCAACACCTGGACTTGTGGGTGCAGATAGTAATTTGGCTGTATGAGGTGTCTGAGTGCTATTTAGAAGCCAACTGTACTGTGGTACTTAATTAAAACATTTGTAAAACTTAGCAAATAGGACTGCATTTAATAGATACATGGGTAGTATTATCGACCATGAAGTCATGTATATTTTTGGTATTTTAAGAAATGTGTTACAAATGGTTTATTGTATATGTTTTATATTTAAAAATCTGGACAGGAAAAAGCAAACACTTCATTATTATTATTGTTAATATTAATGTAACTGAATGTAAAGAGTATATATTTCAAAGCAATTTTAGAACATTTCTTTTGGTTCATTCATCATAGAAATGTTATGTGATGAAAAGGGCAGCTACTGTGTTCAAATAAAAACTTTACATAAAATAGCCCTTACAGAATGTTCTGGCGTAGCTTTGAAACAAGTACATAATTGAAGACGTACGAGATTCCTCAGACGAAGGGGGGGGGGGGCACGCTTTTACTTAGTGAGAAATCTAATTTAGCGTGCCAGACTCTTTTATTTGCCATCTGTGAGTAAAGTAAATCCAGAGAACAGGTTTAGACCTTGTGGCAAATAACTGGAAGCATCTTTATGCATGTTTTACTTGGTAAAAAAAAGGTTTGGGCTATACAGATGTTCACTGGAATTCATCAAATAAATTAATAATAAATCAATTTAAAAAGACAATGTATGACAACGTCTCGAGCAAAAGATTTTCTGGTTTTAAAATATAATTTTAAAAGGAATTAAAAGCAATGGATTAAAGCAATGGAATTTCATGGGTGGGCCTGACACTACTAATATAAAGACTGAGTTATTTTTCTGTGTTGCATGTTTATATATTTCTCCCAATCAGGAGACTTTTACAAGATAGACATCAGTTTGACTTAAGCCTCCCCAAAGTCTTCAGTTTGCTTACTTTTGTCAGAGGATGCCATTCATTGTTTGGGTTGTGAAAGGATGTAATTCCACTTGGACAGGGAGACTGCATTGTTGGTCATGACTCCTTGAGTGAGGCGGTTTGTGAAAGACAAGCATTAAGCAATGTGTAAAGATCATCACTGTGGATCTCGTTTGCGCTGTGTGATCCTGTTCAGTTACAGGCGTGTCATGAGTAACTGATTTAAGACACAATGCCTCCCCAGTATTACTGCTGCACCAGCGGTTGGTATGAGACTTCATCACCCCTGAAGAGTGAACAGCAGTTTCAGCCCTAGGCTAAACACACATTAGAAAACTAAATGACATCAGTTGTTTATGGGATGACAGACCCAACACTGCGACCTCTATTCTGCTCCAGCAAATATCTGACTCATAACTAGAACCAGGCAGAGCAGGGCTCAGAAGAATTCTTAATATATGGGTGCAGGCTGTAGGTTCAGACTGACTCAGGTGACTCAGGTGTTCAGGAATTTGAGTGCAGACCCCCACCCTTAAGGGCTGGGAGCATGCTTTTGTGATGAAACACAGCGAGGCTCATGCTATTAATTGCTATCGTTCATTTATGGGAGGTTTTAAAAGCTTCTGTAGTGTCTTAGAGCCTTGAAAGCCAAAAGAGTTTCGTTGGATTCACTCTCTGGGTGTGTAGAATGGACCTCCCTCTCAAATTCAATGCCATTGCAGGCCTCTTTTAGTTGACGTAACAGAACGGGGAGTTAGTGTTCTCCTTCAAGCTTGTTGAGCTGTCTAAGTCTCTCAAAGATCTGGCTGTGGGCTCACACGCCCTAACTTTAGAAGCTACTATGCGTAACTCATACATCAGTTTCATAGTAATTACTGTATACTGAAATTTGTTACTGAATAATTAGACTGGAATTGCTCATATCTCACATTGTCATTATTTCACTTTTCTCCCTGAGCTACATATTTGTGTGGTTTAAGTTACCCAACACATCTTCATGTCATAATTTTCCAAACTCTCTTCTCACTTTTAAACACATCCTCTTTTAATCGCTGTTATTTTAAAACGGATATATGTAAATCACCTCTGTTCTGATTGGCTACCCTGTACTGTAGCCTTCTGGGCCTTAACACTGTTTAGAACTTTAAGGTGGATGTGTAGGTTAAACTGCTGTTGTCTGAATGGGACTGCATAAGAATCAGTTGGCTTTCTGAATATGATTTGTATCAATTGAGGAATGAATGGGTCTTTAAAGATTAATAGCCAAATATTAAGTGCGCAGTTAAGGGCTGTATTTCATAGCAGTGAGAGACGAAAAGTGCTTATCAGGACAGAGATGTTGGTGTAAATGCATATGAAGAAATCTTTCCTAGAGTTACCGCTCCTGCACATTCTTCTCTTATCCTAATGGTGTCAGATAATGAAAGACTGGGCCTTTCCAGCTCATGTTGATAGTGTGTCTCTGGAAAGGCTCCCTAGGATTCCCATCCTAGCCTTGGAGGAGGCAGAGAGAGGGAGAGAGCTGAGGGGAAATGCTCCATTATCATGCTGAGGGACAGACAGGCGAGAGGTGCTGATCGTCTGCTGCGTTTGGAAAAGTGTGCGGCGGGGTGGAAGGTGTGCAGCTGCATTTCACACCTCATCAAACGTCACATCTGCTCTTTGTCATCTCAAGGGAAGAGCTGCACAGGCCCAGAAAACCTCAGCCATTCTGTCAAACCATTTATTAGCCACCTCCAAAAACAAAGCTGAGTCTGAATTTCACTCTGATGTGATGAATCATGCTGACATTTTAAAACCTACAACGCTGATGAACGGCCGAGGGCAGAAAATGAACTGTTTTGGGGATTAAATCAAAATGTATCATTTTTTACTTTAAACTGCTCTGAAAAGAATTGGTTCCTTTATGGTCCACATCTCTGAACAACCCTTTTTTGTCACTTTTATTTTTATGAATGTAACAAAACAAATTTTTATTTAAAACAAAACAGTGAATAAAACGAAACAGTGAAGAACACTTTATTCTTAAAAAACAACAACAACATTTTACATAAACATTCAGGGCTAGACACATCACAGATACAGCTTTTGAGCATGTATTCAAACACGAAAACCTCAAAGCAGCCCTAAAAAAGAACGTCTGGAATACAAGATAGAACCTGTTGGTTTGTGGTGATTGTACCTGTGGTCACTCAGTCTGGCCACCCATAGTGGTAGCAAACTTCTGTTATTCTCTTGAGCTCTTCAGCCACAAAAATAGCAGACCTGTCCTGTCCTGCCTCTGACCCCTGTCCACTAAGGAACTAAGTGTATAAGCAGGGGGACAACTCAGCCTGAGGCAAAAAAATGTCTTCTCTAATGTCTGTGAAAACCTGACACCGTTGCCTTAAAAGTAGCTTAAACTTGAAATCATATTATTGACGAACAAGATCGTTAATTTAAATAAAACTGCTGTCATCAATAAACAACTAACTAAATAATATGTTAAATTCATTAGTTTTCATAAAACTACAGTTATTCTTCATAACGAAGGAATATGTCAATCCTGAGACACTCAACAGTAATAAATGATATGGCCCACTGTAGGGGTGTTTTTTCTACGTTTGTATTACTCTGGGGAAACGTATTTCATTGTTTGCAATTAAAATCACATTTTCATGTGGAATTTTACGAGCCCCATAAAAACATTGTGTTTGCTTCTATTGAGGGGGTTAAAATTCATAATTACTACCCTGATCCCCCTTCCCCCTCAAAAAAGACGCTGTAATTTGCACCCTGCCTGCAAGCTATCTGTCAGCATTCACCTCAGAGTCAGACTAGGTAAATCCCGCGAGGTCAGACTACTCCACTGAAGACTACACATAATCTCTCTCTTTATCGTGAATGTCACTAGACCAGTCAAGACTAAATCTGCAGACCATGAGCTTTTTACCCCCAGAGAGAATGCACCGTGTTCCCACTGACTTCTATGGAGGTACTTTCCCAGGACAGTAAATGTGTATTTTTACACACATTTCAAAAAGATACAGGTAAACAATCCTGCATTCTAAGCCACTGGTCTCACATCCTAATGTTCTGAAACATACTGTTATTAAATGCAGTTAGAGAGTTTCTGTAAATAGTGTGTTGAAATACGTAGTTCTTTTCGAAGCGTGACTTGATTCAGGTACGTCATCGGATAATAAATGGCTTTACGTTGAGGCAACACCTGTTCCAGTCCAACCACAAAAACAGATAGCAGTATTGTAGACTCAGACAGTGCCAGTCTGATTACAGGGTTGCATGAAGACCAATCAGTATATAATTAATGCCAGTCAGACTAAGACTATCACTCTTTGACTTAACCAACACAACCAAGCATCAGCAATTAAAGCAGCACTAAATATAATTATCTCATTTATATGTCAACTATCTCATGAACTAGTCACTGCCGCATTCGCACTCAAAAGAATGAGCCTTAGAACGCAAGTAATTGAGAAAGCATGTTTGGATCATGAGGTCTCACAGAATGTTCCCGAGTTACACAAGGAGAAGTTCTTAGAGATTGTTTTAAAACATGAACTGTAGTGTCCTTCGGCGCCTATCAGTGTCCCTGCATTCCTAATCACTGCTGAAGTTGAAAAACCAAAAGCAGAAGTCTCCAGAACGCCTGAACTCTTGAGTGAGGACTGAGTGTTTTATCAGCTTAAAAATGTGAGGCATTTGCCTGTGGTACACAGAGAAAAATTGGTTTCCCTGAAGCAAAACAACTGCTCCAGGTGGGACACAGTAAAAGTGCTGCTTCACAAAAAAAACAAAAAATTTGGACAGGAAAACAAGCTCAAATCTGTACACAGAACTTTTTTAGTGTCTCGAAGGCTGATGGAGAATGTAAACATGGCTATGCAAAATAATTGCCTGGCTTTTATGGATTTTGACGCTTTCGAAATAATTCACCTTCACACATAAAACCTCCAGGGTGATAAGAAGTGGAAAATCTGGTTCTCATTCTCCTCCAACAGCAGTATTAACCTGCTTTTTTTCTGCTTGTTTGTATTTTTAATGCATTCATACTTCGGTGCACACAGGAACTCAGCATTACTCACATTCCTGCCTGCCAGGGGCTGGGCGAGGGCCTATTTGATCTCTCTGTACCAGCAGCCAGGTCTCAGGGATGTTAATTGAAAACCCAGGGGGACTGAGATGCAGATTGCTTTCTCCTAGAGTGGCACCAAAAAAATGTTCCGCCATCAGCAGTTCTGTATTTCATTGCTTCGTAAAGGATCTGGCTTAGGGGCCACTGCTAATTGACCCTTTAAAATGAATTAGCTTCTTTGGTTCTGGGGCCTCCAAGAATTCAATTATGGAATGTTTAACCATGTTATTAATTCTACTCGTATACAGTGTGAATTTCAAATGGCTATCGGACGCTATTTTCTTGAGATCATTCTCTTAAGACTTCGATGCTCTCAGTTAGTTTATCTTGCCCCACAGTGAGAAATCCGACAGTACTCATTACTCTGCGAGCGATAACACCAGATTTAGCAGAGCATGACATGATAAAGCCAATTACGGGATTATCACAGCTTGTCTGACAGAAAATACACATGAGCAGTAACCAGCACCCTTCACAATGGTTCCCACCCCTGTCAAGGGAAGATCTTTTTAATTGAGGGTTAACATATATCTCATTTACTGACAGGCGGCATCCTAAACAGAGTTCTGTTCTACCCAGGAAGCTGTGCACTCGTGTTATTGTAGTAGGCTTAATCCAAGCTCATCAAACTAGGCTTGAAAGCCATCTGTCAATGACATCAATGAAAGGAAATTCCATCCATATGACTAAAAGATGTTTAGAGAGTGACGAAATACTGATTCCAAAGTGGTTATGATACCACGGCCACAATGCATGACACATGTGATCTCATTATGTAAGCAAGGTAATCAAGGACACGATGAAGTGGATTAGAAATACTTTTAGAAATGTTTTCCTGTTTCAGTCTTCAGAGGAAAAAAGAAAAATACTTTCCGTCTGTGACAGTGAAGGCAAAAGCACTTTAATCTAATCATGGTGACATACCAGAAAAGAATCACACAATGTGTTCAGCTTCTAGCAAAGAAACATTTGATTAAAATACCTATTTACACATTTAAAAGACATGTTCAACTATCATTTTGGTCTTTTTTTGGAATGGTACTCTTCAGTCAACATATTACTGTCCCAAAAATATGTATTTCTAAAACGGTAACTTTTCTAAAAGGTACGACAGAAACATTTTAACCTTTACAGACGAATGTAAAGTGAAATGATTTAGGCGCATTTCTATTGGTCCATTGTTATTCATTCTGGAATGTTCACATAATGTAAAAGACAGCAATTGTATTCAAACAGTGTATGAAAATGAAATTAGAGATACACGTTTTTTCTGGAGCAGCAACAATATGGATTGCAGTTATGAGGGCAGATTATTGACACTTAAGTTATTTTGAAATGAGTAATACTTACAGTCAGGAACACATTCTGGGTTATGTTATGGTGCTTATACTGACAAGCCGAGGGTTTCTGTCAGGAGAGTCCATTAGAAAAAGCTGAGAAAACACAGCCATTGTTTTCAATGGGATCCTGGGCCAGAAGCAGAGTTTTTATGACCTCACATGATTGAAATGCTATCATTGTTTTCGCAGAGCCGCTATCCAATCTGAAAACAACTTTATCACAACAGATTCTTTTTCTCAGGGAAAATATGGGCGGACTTCGGCCGCCTGCTTTTTATTCACTGAGAAAGCGAAAACAATGGATCGTGATTTTCATTGACAGAGCTGACAGCAAATGAACAGGTTGTGATTATTTTCAAGGACACCTGAAATGCTGCCAAATAGTTAGAAATGTGTTGTCTCAATCCCAGTCAATTAAATGCTTAGCCGTGTTTGTGCTCTGTACTTAGGGTCTAGTTTCCATTAGGCAGATGTCCATGAAACTCTGTTTGTGATAATTCCTGGTATCCCACTGCTTCTTGACGTGGACAGTGTGATTGCAGAGTTTGTGACTGAAAATATGTTGTTTTTCACATTGAGGCCTTCAAACAGCATAGAAAGAATAGAATTAAAAACAGTTTTCAGATACATATTTCAGAGTCTGCTGCTGAAACACTTAATCGTTTAGGTCATGGAGCTTGACATTTAGCATGATAAAGAATCTCCATAATGAGTCTTTAAAATTGTTAGAATAAAGGAATTTTTGACAGACACCTGAAAGGTATCAGATTGCCAATGGTTAGAAAGAGGAGAAGTCACATATGATTGCACCCTATAATAGCATTAGCAGGCCCAAAAGATCAAAGCCTGACAGTTCAGTGCCGCACATGGATGTAGGCATGGCCTCGCTGCATTCTGGGCTCTTTTTGAAAAAGTGATGTTGAGGAATGCCTTCTAGATAAGCTTTCAGCACCGTGACAGAGTTTCTGAATACATGTCTTCTTATGTAATTTGAATGCTGAGAGCTGGCCAGTGCAGTGTAATTTAGGGTATAGCTGGGAGTCTTCCAAAAGAAAAAAAGAAAGGTCATACCGCCACCCTTCTCGGACATGAGAGCATTTTTCAAATACCTATGCTCTGTCGGTAAGAACCCTCTTGCCACATCTTTGGCCACATTATGGTCATTAAATGAGTAATAAATGCAATCCGATGGTCTGGTCAGGATGCGTTACTGTTTTATGCAAGATTTAAGCTTCAATACTTTATTGCCGTCCCAACAAAGACATGACATCATAGCAGGTCAACACACAACAAACAAAAAGATTTCGAAAAAATTGACGTGACAACATGCAGTAGCTAGGTGTCCTTGCCACATTATTTGAAAATGGTTTGGATTGGTTTTAAGAAAGACAGTATATCTTTACAGTATACAGTATATACGTTCTACAGTATATTCTCTTTAGGAACCAGGATTTGCTTGTTTGTTTTGCTGGACCTTCATGTTGGCTGGATAGGTGGGGTCTTAAAGGATTTTGAATCTGTTACGTTGAATTTGAGTCTCATAAATGGAAGAAATACCTGTCAGTTCACAGGCACTGAAGCTGTACGTACAACCCTGTTTAGCTTCTATTTCTGTCCAGCTGTGTAGTTGCCATATCACATGATAAGAGAATGTGTGGGTATACACTCAGTAGAAATGGTCCAGCTGGTACAACTGTGGCATTTTCTACTTGGAGACCCCAAATTTCCAAAAAGAAAAGAGGCTTTGGTGTACACTTTTAATACATGAGATGTTGTCTTCCTATAAAAATAATAAAATAGAATATATCACTCATTTCAAAATTACTCAGAGTTGGGTGGTCACAAATTCCTTCTTTTCCTTCCTTCCTCAGCTATGTAAAACTGGAACTCGGCCCCTGCATCCAGCATTTTTGAGATTTTATATTACCACATAGTATGACACATAATGAGTCAAGTGCTGTTACCCTCTGACTTTTAGTTTCAAATCAAATCAAATTTCTGTTTTTGCAGGTAAAGGAGACATGGCTTTAGATGACGAGGTTGTTCTAACTAAAATGAAGCTCTTCAACAACTTCCAAGAGAAACTCCTAAACAATGAGGACTCTGTGTCCACTGTGTCCATGTCAGTGTCGGAGCAGGACATTTCTACTCCTCTTCAGGCAGCAGAAGTCATCTCTGTGCGCAGTGCCCCGTCTGAATCCAATGTGGAAGAGTCAAGGAAAGATTATTTATCTGCAATTTTCTCTGATTCCAAGCTGCCAATTTTGTACAAATTTGAATCTGAGGACTCTGGCGTAGAGATGCCCAGTGGTGCAAACTCTCCATCCACCCCAACAGGTTCAGAGCAGAGCTTTGTTGTCCATAGTAGGGAGTCATCATGCGACTCTGGCACTTTGAGCCCTCCCATACCATCCAGCACGCCTCTTCTTTTACTAGAACACACTACAGGCTCCTTAGAGACTGAACAAACATCGTGTTTGTATGACCAAGAACATGCTCTGACAGTTTTGCAAGATAGACCAGAGGACCAGACGGATAATGTTCTACTGGAAGCCACAGGAGATTCAGACAGATTGGAAGATGGAACCTTAGGGAACATCTCAGAGATCCATGAGGATGGTTTGGCATGTGCAGACACATCAGAGGAGAGAGCAGGGAGCAAAGCTGCTGAGGACACAGGATCAAGTAACCATTCCATTGAAGCCTATGACGGTAATACGGGGGCAGAATTGCAACAACAGCCGTTGAGGAAAAGCACAACAAGTGACAGTCTGGATGAGTACATGGAGGAGTGCTGCAGGCTCAGTGAGGTAACTATAACAGTTTACACATTTTTATTTGCGTTTGCTTGAAGACTTGAAGGATCACGTCCAGTTTTATATAAGCAGATCTGTACTGTATGTAGAGCTCTACAGTGATACTTAAGATTGGAAGTAAACAAGAACATTACATTCAGAAACAAAACATATTTGTGCAGTGAAAAGAATGTACTACTTAAAGCAGTTAGAGTTGACATGCCTTGAACAAGAATCTAAGCATTTTTATGGTGATCTTAAAGTCTAGTCCAATATTTTTCCAGACTTTTACCAGGGTGAGGGGCAGAAGGGGTGAAATTAAACCTGTTTTTTTAGATAAGGGGCACATTAGCTTTGCCAAAAAAGGCACTATGCCCAAAGAGGCAGGTGCTTGAGCTCCTAAAAGGCCCCCTCTACACAAGCCTAATTGAAAGGGAGCTAAGGAACTTTGGGACTCTTCTATGGGACTGTTCTAAGGAACTTTAATATTTGAATGTAGCACCATGATAATCATAAAAGATGGTTTGCTATTGTGAAGCTGAAGGAGATGTTCAATCTTTAGAGATTTCAGGTCACTGAAATAAGCACCTGCTCAAGTCATCATCTACTGATTACAGAATTAACTTGGCTTTTCAAGGTGGCATTGCGAATCATGCATAAAGTAAACAGGACATTCATACCTGTGAAACTGCATCACCTCAGTGACTAAAAATGTTAGGAATAAATCTTTTAAAGCAAACGCAGCAGTGACGGGTACAAATAGGGACACGGCATGATTGTCGAGACCTGTCAAGGCACGAAGTGTGTCTTTAAAAATCACATTATCCATTCATAAGAAGCCATCCACATTCATCATGCTCACAGAACAGTGTTCTCATTCATGTAGTTGAAAAAAAACCTTCTTTTTCCCGGTAATGAACTCCACCTATGCTGCACCTGACAGCTGTGCTCATTGCCAAGAAACTACAACCTGTTTGAAGTGCTGAACATCTCTTCCTTTCATGTTAAAGTAACTATGCCTCCTGTGGCACTGCCTCAGACACACAGGTCTTTATTTATCTCTTTTGTGTAGACAGAGTAGTGACTTCTTACATTTTACAAGTTACCATTCACCCTTAAAATTTAAATTGGTAATTAAATTTCACAGTTGTTAAGTGGCCTTTTTGAGAGTTAGCCAGTCTATCTATAGTACCTAATTTGTCCAAGTAATAATAGACTCCTTATATAAATTAACTATGTGACCCCTTTAATACAAAAGCTGATGAATGAGTATGACAAAACGATCAATATGCATTTTTGAAAACAGAGTATAGGCATCTTATGCTTACACATGTTATCAGAGCATTTAAATAGCATCACATACACAAAGCATGATCACTTTTTTGTTTCTCCTGAGCAAACCTGAGCATCTAATTAATTTTTAGGATTTTGTTTATTGATGCTTATGTATATTGGCCATGCATTGTCGAACCTTTCATGAGTTTTTGGGCTTTGAAGAAGGAGCATGGGGTCATGGCATGGCACACGTACATTGAGTTCTGCTCTATGCTTCAGTACAGTACGGTGTGTATAGATGGATGGATGTGGGGCACAGTGTTCTCTCTTTTCATGGAGCCGCCCATCACCCAGCACCTGTTCATCTGTGCTGAGTGACTGTGCAGATGGCTGTGACGATTACAGCCAGCACAGCCAAGCCCCTCTCTCTTCTGAGCCACGTCCTTCTCCCACCATCCTCCAGCGTGCATCAGGCAGGTGTTAAAAAGCTCAAATTACTAGCATATTTACCAAAATAAAGCCCCTTTGATAGCTCATGGATCTTTTAGAGATGGGCAAGGGACAGTTTTTTTTTTTTTTGGTTTTGGTTTTAGTCCTGGACGGCTTAGTTTAGGGGCTTGGCGACGACAAGCAGACTGGGCGGTAAACTCCATCTTCATCATCACCTGTCAGCACACCTAATAAGCTAATTCCTCGGCCCACTAAACGAAACGCTGTGGACTGAGGAAAGGGATATTGGATTGAGTTTGTGAGGGTTTTTTTCCCCTTTTTTTTTCCTCATAGGCCTCAGAGACAGCTACTTCAAAGGGCCTCTCTGTCCCATGCTAATCTGATTTGTTTCCTACTTATAAGAGTAGCACACAGGGCTGCACTGAAGATTCCAAGATGTCAATCACCGTAATAGGAAAATAAAGCGCACAACTCATTTCGGCAAAATACCTCAGTTTAGACTGCATTGTACTTCAAAGCATATTTACTTTGCATGTGCCCTTAGTGTGATTGAGCTAACATGGTGGCAAATTCATCACTCTTGTTTTCAACTTGTCCAGTTTCGCTTAGATGCAGCTCAGTAGCATAGTAATTTCAGTTCACTCAACTCAATGTTTTGTACCAACAAAGTGCCCTAAATCTTGGCTGAAAAGGATTTGTCAGCGTGCCATCTATCAAACTTGTCCAACCTGGCAGCTGGGAAAGAACACAATTGGGGACAGAGCATGGAAAGGTCAATTGGATTCTTGAAGGATTTCCAAGAAGGCCTAATTGTGTTATTTCTAAATGGATTTAGTTATCCTAAAAAGACAGCAGATATGCAATGTAGTTGAGCATAAAGACCAAGTGTCCATTGTTCATCAACTGGGCCAGCTTTCATACATGTGGTTTTCTCTATGTGAGGATCCATAGAACACTGCGAGTGTTTTTGCTTTCAAGATGACTAATGTGCAAAGTGAAATATGGTGGTCTGGAGGAATGAAGACAGCATTATTACCACGCTGCACCCCTACACCCCCCCTGAGTCCATGGCACGGCAGAATTCCTCAGCTGGACCATATAAACATAGAGACCAAACCCACAATTCCAAAAGCACTGGGGAGAGACTTTCATCTAATGATGGATGAGGTATGAAGAGCTGAGCTGCATATGTCACTTCCAATCTCTAACCTGTGACCGACACCTCAGATCTGATGTAACGCTAATATACCATCAGGTTTTTTACAATTTGTAACCATTTCCGTAACTTAGATTATGCAGAATGTCAGATCACAGGGCTAAAGTACTGTGTCCGTAGCATATCAGCATACTTCAGCACTGGATCTCTCATGGCATTCAACTGCATCACATCTGTGTCCAGTGAAAAGAGGATTATACCCTAAGCACAGAATGAAAACAAAATGATGAACTGACACTGATTTGTCATTTGTGAGTGCTTTGTGGTTGCAGACTGCCTGAGAAATAATGTTAAGTATTTTATAAAAGTAGTTTTAGCCATCCATTCTGATGTCTACACACACTCAAATGTTACAAAGAATGAAGCTGAAGGTCCTACTTGACAGGCTCTCCAACGCAGTCTAAATGTTTGTCCTATGTTGTAAATACACCAGTAATAGGCAGGTAGTCAGCAAGCATCAAATAATTATTTATACAAGAGAAAAACATGCCTTTCTGATTTAGCTCGATATGTGACATAGCTGTCAAAGCTCGCTAAAGTGTAAAGCCAGTTGTTTTGAATGTTCTGGTTGTGTAAAAAAAAGAAGAAAAAAACAACATCCACCTTTTTCCATTTCTCTGCCCACACCTCACATCTGGCTTCTCATTCCACTCCAGTAGTGTCATTTTTGGGAAAGTAATGTGCTATAAATTCACTGCAAGGAAAAAAGAATTTTTCCTCTCAGGGGTATTGACTAGATTTATATCTCATACATCCAGAATTGATAAGAACATGATAATATAGTTACAAAAACAGTGTCACTTCATTAACAGTGCAAAAAACAGTTGTTCCATATTTGTTTTGAACCGCAACTAGAAAAACGACATCCTCCTGAAAGAAATGATGTGTTCAGAACACAAAGTAACAAAAGCTCCAATAACAAAAGCTCCAGTTCTGTTCAATTTGGGTCTGTGAAATGCTGGCCCTCCTCATTTGAGGTGGTGGGGAAAGAGGGAGGAAGTGTAGAGGAAGGGAGGGGGGCTTTCCCAACCTCTTTCTCTCCCCTTCCCCTCAGGCGGGTCACTGGGGAATCTGAACACAGAAAGAGTGATAAAATCTCACAAACTTCTGCATTCATCAAGGCCAGGAAACAGTAGCCAAAAGACTACTAATGACTGACTTTCTCATATCCTCTTCATTTAGTGTGTATGTGTGTGTCTGTGGGAATGTATGCATGTGGGAATTTATGTATGTGGTTGAATGCTTTTGTGTGTCATCTTCTGACCTTAATTTCTATGCAATTATAATATCAGTACATAATTGCATCTGGAAGGAATTCCTGATAAAGTCCCACCTGTTTGAACTGTATAGAGGCTACATATATACGACTGAGCTTAAATGAAGGAACAAAAGAATTAATGAATTAATGCATGAATGGATGGATGAATGAATGAATGAATGAATGAATAAATGAATGAAGGAATGACTGCTAGATTTCTATTCAATTACAATTCTAAAGACTTATTTTTCAGTTACTAGACAAAGGTTGCAAGAATGTCTCTTTGGGCAGTTTCATAGGAGAAATGTTTTTAGTTCCCTAAAGTACTTTTCAAAGGACGGTTCTTTAGAAAACCAATTTTGTAAATGAGATGGATAAGAAACTTAATTAATACAGAACCTTTACCTGAAAAGGGTCTTCACACTCATAGGCCAAACTGTTTTTAGGCACCTGATCATGGTTCTTATGAATTTGCAAGGTTTAGGTTTGAAAGAACCCTTTGTTAATTTAAAAAAGTGCATTATGAATTACTCAGTATCATTTCTGAAACAAATAAGTAGGTCATTCTTTTTGATGGTGAAGAACTGAAATGTGGGTTTAAATTTGTTTCCATAATAATCACTTGAACGAATATTGAATATTAAATAATTTAAATGCATTTACTAATTTGTCACTAGAGACAGTAGTAAAGGCCTGCATCTTCATTATGCAAATGCTAGTGTGTGTAACATTTTGAGGAAGACATGTTACGGTGTAAATGAGTAGAGTTCACGATCATAAGAGTGTAAACGTGACCTCCCAAGGATCTCACACTCCGTCAAAGGAAATGAGTGATGTCAGTCCCCAGCATTTCTGTTCCCTGTTATGACTTTGTCTTCTATTGTTTAGCCTCTGTGTTTCCATTAACGCTGGGGTCTGGGACAGGACTGGACGTAAGTGGCGCGGAAAAGCTTTCTGGGGGAAAAAAGAGCCCTCGACCTGAGCTCACATCCTGCTTTTGTTGGGACACTTTTTGGAATGTTGATCATTGTATAAATATTTGCTCAAAATTTCCTTTTCATATTTCGTGGACATCTGCATCTTTCAAGCCAATAGTAGTAAGATGAATCAACATACAAACAATAGCAGGCCATGCTTTGTACTTCAACCAGTGTGGTCATAGCCACAATTAACTCAGGGCCACGTTTAAGAGATGTGCTGAGTCTTCTACCTCAGTTTCAGGCGCAAACCACAAGCATTTTGTCCATGTCCCGACTAAACAACTCCTTCTTCCCCCACTGCCATCAGACTCCTTAACAGATGACCTACCTCAACTGTAATTTTGCACATCAGGTCACTTTGCACATTAAGCTCATTTTTGCACACTAAGCTCCTTTGCACATCCATCTACCTCATCCTATAATTTATTTCTTTTTTCTGCTCCTTTGCACATTTCTTTCATAGCAAATGCAGTTTATATTTATCTACATCTGCACATCACACTTGTCTTCACTTACTTATTTTTATCTTGTTCTATTTTTATATATTTCTTAATTTTTATTTCCTTTTATTCTTTATTTTTATTTATTAACACTTAACCTAACTTGGCTTTTGTGTGTGGACAGCAAAGAAAGAATTTCATTGCACAGAGAAAATGCTACTTTTTTTTTCTGTACATATGACAATTCACGCTTTGAATCTTGAATCTTGAACAGGAGTAGCGCAGCGCGCACAAGCAGGTTTAGCACTGTTTTTACTCCTAAACTCAGCGAAAATGAGTTTAAAACCCAGAATGAGCGTCTGCCAGGTGTTGGAGCTCTTTTGCCCACTGGAAGATGAAGAAAATACCGAGGACAGAGAGACAGAGGGGGAGGAGCTGAACCAGGGCGTGTTAGAATGTTCATGTAACCAGATGGGAGTGTGGGTGCAATGTGGGACCAGAGCACTGGGGGAGCTGGTGCACTTCAGCAGATGAGGAAGAAGAAGCCTTATATAAAGGGTGCCTGCAGAGGCTCTCGGGGGCGGAGGTTTTTGGTGTCCTGTGTGGTTGCTGGGGGTAAGGTGGATGGCGTGCAGTATTTGTATATTTCTTTATGTTGTATTTGTTATTATGGGTTCTTGCTACAGTAACCTAAAGCTCTGCTTTGTGCCTGCAGTGTATGTGTGTGCTTGGAGAGATAGTTGAATTGTCTCTTGCCTTAAAGTAATATACATGGTTTGATTGTCTCCAGTATCAGTGCAACTGTAGCCAACCCTTTTGACTTACTTTTTGTATTGTTATATTAGTGCTGGTTGTTTTCTTTAGTTTGTTTTGTCCCAGTCAGGGCGGCCGATCTGGCTGAGACTCTGCATGCCGTCTACCTCCCCAAGGTGGTTCAGCCAGCGTTTAGAGATAGTCGTAATACTTGTGACTAGTTCAAGTGACTTCACTGTTTGTGTTTTTAGTTTTTATAAGATTTTGTAGACTAATAAAGAACTTTATTCAATTTATTATTTTTATTCTTACCAAGACCCAAGGACTGCTGGCTGTAGCCAGAGTGCAGCCTCCAAATACCCGGTCTTCCTGAAGGTGTGGGTGTGTAGTGAAAGGTAAATGAAGAAAGCCTCTTGTCCTTTGCAGTGCCTTGTATTAAGTTGCTGTGTTCACATTTACGTTTACGGCATTTAGCTGACGCTCTTATCCAGAGCGACGTACATCAGTGCTTAAGTCGTCTACATATGTTTCTTAATCCTGTAAAGCTAAACTCAAGTCCACATCCATTGTTCAACCAAGTTACTACATGCTCACTAGACCTA
>JBBJLS010000148.1:14980535-15001709 GCA_037577275.1 Bryconaethiops microstoma | reverse complement strand
AACAAAAAGTGGCATGTCCAACATTAGTCATACCTTCTGCAAACTGTCACAGTCTGTGGGAAAATACCAGTGGAGACGTGCAAAAAGCTCATCAGCAATTATAGGAAGCGTTTGATTGCTGTAATAGCCAAAAAAAAAGGCTTTTCTATTGATTATTAAGAACGATATGTGTAATATTGGACATGCCACTTTTTGTTCAAATGTAAATTAAAGCTGAGAAATATTTTTCTCCACAATGACGCCTCTTGCACATCCTCTTATTATCTTCTGGGAGACGCCTGTGTCATTTTCAATCAAGAAGAAGCTTGCTTGTAACTAAGCCAAGATTACTAAGTCAAAATTTGCCAGGGGTATGAATAATTTTGTTTACGACTGTACATTTACCATGTTGATGCTAGGCAGTTTTTGAAGAATGTCAGATCATGTGAGGCAATTGTTCGCTGCCCTAGTCCATTTGAATTTGTTCAAGTTTTACTGAGCTGATTTAGTGTAACATCTTAAGAGCCAAGATCAACACGGCTTACAAAACAGCGTAAAGAGGGTCACGTTCAAAGTCCTTTAAAATATATGGTTGTATTGAAAAATGGGCATATTCCGCACATGAATAATGGAGCACACTTTTACAGCATGAACTATAGCCTTTTCTATTGTTAGGGCTGTCTTTGTAGCTGTGTTTTGCTGGTTTTAATGTCACACATTGTTCTTTGCTCCAAAGAGTAATGCACAGTGTCTAAGATCATTAAAAGCTCTCCATGGCTGCTACAAACTAACCCAGGTATTTAAATGGCCACTATTTTCTCAGCAGAATTTCATCTGTGGAATGCAGCTTTCTTCTTTTCTCATCTTTTACCCGCCTTTGTTCTACTTCAGCCCTTTGGCCTATAACTAAAGGCCCATGGTAGCACATTGTGTAGGTGTCCCCCTGCCCCTTACAGACTGTGGCCACTTGTGAGAGCAGTTTTGTTCATGCTTTTTCAGAAAGCCTGTTCTAAACTGGCTCTGTCAGTTCAGGCCCCGACTCCGGAAAAGCTTTCCACGACACAGTGAGTGAGCTCAGCAGGGACCCGCACTTCAAAGTCAAGAAAGAAAGAGAGAGGGAGTGAGGGAGACATTGGCAAGGACAGTGGTTCTAGAATTCAGAATAAGAACACCCTCATTTCAGAGTTCTGCCACTAATGTCTTTCTGGTGAATGTCGCCCACTGTCCTGCTGTGTCCGTTTCAAGTCATACTTTCAGTGAAGGTAGGAAGATTTTGTCCTTCGGTTCGAAATGCATGGGTTCTGCAGGATCAATAAGAACTGGAATTGTCCACCTAACACTAAAAAAGTAGTAGATATTATACCAGTCATCACCGAAGATCACACAGTTAACTTATACAGCGGCCAGTAAATATTAAAAGTTTCTAGTTTATTCGTTCAGAAATTGTTCCCTTTGATTTGACTTTGTAGCTTTACCACACATGGACAAAAAGTAGCCTGGTAATGGTGTCATATTCTTAGCAATGCTTTGAAAGGTAGGCACAAGTCGGTGGACCACACTCCTCGGTCTCCCTGGGACACCAATTCCTCCTGCTGCGTGTGTGCCGGATGAAAAGGCAGCGGGCTGCAACATGCCATCACACACATCAAAAGGCTGGAGAGCTCACGCTGAAACGTGTCCCAGTCTGTGTAATAATAGGCCCAGCTGACACTCCAGTCTCCTCCCTGCCGCTTCCACCCGCCCTCCCCTGTGCCCGCACAACAGGCTTTCATTTGTACTCATCAAAGTCCTTCACAGCTCAGACAATAAGCAGTTACCACGTATGTGGTCTCTGCTCTCTTAGCTTCACTCCTCCACCACCTTTCCTGCTCCAGCTATTGCCCCTTCCTAATCCCACGAGGAGAAAAAAAATATCTATTTTAAAGACCTGCTCGCTCTGTTGTTATAATATGCTGAAGGCAGCCTTGGCATATGTCTGTCCTGAATTTCTGAATGAAAGAAAATGTATTTAGAGGGCCCATAACATACACTTAATTATTTCATACAGTAGTAAACTATTCATACCCCTGGCGAATTTTGACGTAGTAATCTTGGCTTAGTTACAAGCCAGTTTCTTCTTGATTGAAAATGACGTCAGGCGTCTCCCAGAAGATAATAAGAGGATGTACAAGAGGCATCATTGTGGAGAAAAATATTTCTCAGCTTTTATTTACATTTTATTGACATTTTATTTACATACGCCTGTGTCATTTCCAATCAAGAAGAAACTGGCTTGTTGAATAAAAGTAACTAAGTCAAAATTTGCCAGGGGTATGAATAATTTCATTTATGACTGTATATAATAGTCAACCATGTGCAATAGTTTTCTTATTGGGTGCTATCTCTATTACATGCAATAATATCCTCCTAACCTTATTTTGTGTTACTAGTAATTTACTTAACTGTAAGTTACCTATCTATAGTATTAATACCCAGCATTTGTATATATAGTATAGTGTATTAAATATTAAGCAATTTTTTCTGGGCTCATTTCGACTTTATATTGTTCTTGTCTCTGTGTGTCTGCGCAGTCGTAACATAAGCGATTTCCTCTGGGATTAATAATGATTTCTGATTTTGATTCTGATGCTGATAATATATGAATGCTGTCACCAAAGCAATGAATGCAAAACAAGACAGTATGAATTGGGAGATATCATATCAAAGGCTCGTATTTAAAAATCAAGGAATATACAGCTTTCATAATGTGGGCAATTCAAATACTTTTAACATGTTGTCAGTAGTAAAATGGGACAAAACCCCACTGAAAAATCAAACACTCACTCATACAAAGACAGTTGGACGGCTTCTACATTGCCGTTGTCTATGGACACTTCAATAGTAAAGTGGCATGCTGTTCGTTTATATTATTAATAATGTGGGGGAAAGGCAGACAGGATCAGGATAATAACAGGAAAAAGATGTGGCCGGTCACACGTTTGTTGTTTTGGGTTATCTAGGTGGGAGATGTCTAATATTCATGTGATGAAAAGCCTGAAAGTAAAGCCTATTATTCCCACCTCAAATGAAAGTGAATGTGATTGTTGCTTTCCTCACGTTACATCAACATTATTTCAGCCATCCAAAGTATTCATATCATGGAGAAATAGGGTCAAAAGAACTATTATACAGACCAAGCAAGAAAAAAACGACCTTGATTTTCATGTTTGTTTTTTTTCCCACAGTATCTGTATTCCAGTATCTGGAATGTTTGGCCCAATTGCTGCAAGTGTGATAAAATTGCATCATTTCAGCCCGTAATAAAACACCATTACAAAAACAAGGGAAACAAATAAAAAAAGAAAGGAAAGGAAAGGAAAAGAAAAGTAAAGAAAAATGTCTTTGCTGTCAGACATTGTGAGTTCATGATGGCTTCGACTATTTTCACTCGCATAAATATGAAACAGATGGCTCTTCTTGGAGTCATGTATGCACTATTGCAGGACTTTTTTGACCCATTTGTGTGACCTATCACAAATCTTTGATTTGATGAACTAAATTAATTCTTTCATACACTTTTCCCCTATGGTTCAGCAACAAATCATTTGTGTATCACTGCATGGGTCTGAGTGTAGACTCTGATAAATGCTCAGACTATTTTGGAATGAGTTCAACATTCTTAATTAGCTCTGAATTAATTCTTTTATCACTTCATTCCTCTGTGTTTCAGGACTTCTTTGTACAGCACTGTCACTGTGGCGCAGCTGGTCTGGCCTTTCAGGAGCTGAAGAGACATTCCCGGAGTGACTACCACAGCCTGGCAGTGTCCAGCAGCGCGCTGTATGACCTCACCACCATCCCAGAGGGCACACGCATCCCCCACCGGCCAGCCGTCAGAGGTCAGTGTGATAGCACAGCAATTCCTGTTCACCAATTTTACCTATTTTACTGTAAGAGAATTTTCAGACCTGTTAAATAAAAGGGAGTTGCAAATAATGGTTAAACACTATTTCCTCATCCTTTGCGAGCTAGGAAGTTGGACAAATATTCGATAAAAAAAAAAAAGAAAAGATCATTTAGATCCATTAGGAAACTGTTGGGCAATTCTAGCCACAAATTCTGAGAATGCCTGGATTGCTAATCATCTTTCTTTCTCTTTTCTGCGGAACACCAACATTTGTTTAAATGTCGCCGAAAGCAGGTTGATTAGCGCTCATGAGATCATGTGGGCCTCATCAAGAAAAAGCCACATTAAGCCTGTTTGAATGAATGTTTATATGCTTTTAAAACTATGCGAGTCAAAAGATTCTCATATTACACGCATCTTAACCAGGGCGGACTCCAGGTGCATATTCCCCAAACGTTCGCCACCGACGGGTCTCACTTTGGAACTAATACTGTCCAAACAACACTGGAGGCATTTCACAAATGTTTTTTCTCGATTGATGTCCAAACATCTCACATTATTCTCGGGTGGGTGGGTGACGGAATAGTCCTCTCTGGGGGAGAATGGGGAATTTGTGGCATTCAGTTTAGAGAGAGAAAGAAAGAAAGAGACAGAGGACAATATAGACTGTATTACACCCTATAGCAGGGATTACCAACTCCAGTCCTGGAGCGCCGTGGTCCAGCACGTTTTGGTGATTTCCCTGCTCAGAAACAACTGATTCACCTCACCAGTTAATTGTCTGGTTTAGTGAATGTGTTTGAGGAAGAACCACCATCAAACTGTGCTGGAGTTCGTAATCCCTGCCCTGAGGGTTCTGGAATAATTTGCTTCTTCCCAGAGCAGGAAACAAAAGCTGGCGTAAGCACGTGCTGGTGTGCATGCACTGCACGCTCCAAGCTAGGACCCATAGGACTGCTGATTCACTTTAACATCTGTCATAATAGTTCCTTTCCACTGTGTAACTGTGTCCGATGATAAGGGTGCGTATCCTGTTTGATTCCCGGACAGATGGTGAGGGAGGTTGCCAGTCAGTTGTGCCCTTGTGGAGAAGAGGCATGAACAGACGGAGCTACACTGAGGGAGAGGCCCGATATTTGAGCGACAGCACAGAGGTCCTCTCTGCCCACCACAGACGAGTGAGTTACACCGATAAACTCATGACTCAAGGATACTCCTCTCTGACTCACACAAATGACCCACCATCAACCAACACTCGCACATTACAAAACATCTTCCTCAATTACTAAGCTGTTAATTAGAGCCCCACGGCAGCTGGGTGGACCTGCCAGGAATAATTATTTTATAAACATATTATGTCAAGATAACAAAGAGACACAGTTTTTTTCCCCCCCAATTGATAGGAAGTTGTTCAGCAACCACTGTTTATCGCATAATTCTAGAGCTGATCACTGACTGTACTCAGTGGTAAAACCACCTCTGTGGAATAAGATGAATTCCCAGTACATTATTAAATGAAGTATTTAGCAATATAATTGGTAAGGCTAAGCACTGTACTAATCACATGGTTAACCACTTAGCACACTGTATTTAAGTCTTATATCCTGGTTATACACAGAGAGAAGGCCTTAATCCCATTAAGATGATTTTTGCATAAAATATGAGCTCATTCAGAGCAACTGCTCTAGTCTCGGTACCAGATACCTCGAGTTCAGCAAGGACAGGAATTTAATTTCATCTAAAGTCCGAGGACCGGCAAATTCCAAAAACGCCCCGCAAAGTTAAAGCCCTATCCTTAGACATCCATAAACAGTGATCATCGCTCAATTCACTCAACACTGCAATTGCAGCCGTCTCAACTCCATGACCACAACACTACAGATCCATCTTATTGTGAATTTATTTCTGTGCTCTGTTATTGTATTGTTGAGTATGTGATGAAATACATCATATAAAAGCTCCCGGTTTTAGGTTGATGTTAAAGTAAAATCATTCCTTTGATAGTATTTACAAAGGAAACGATTTAACAAAAAACAGCCCTACATCAGTGCGAGGCGAAGGGGGTGCAGTGGCTATTACTATCCACAAGGGGGGCCTCAGACTAAAAAAGTTTGAGAGCTGCTTCCTTTCATGGACAAGCTGAGAATGTGCAGTTAAACCAGAATCTTCTATGTTAATTGGACTCGTCTTTAAATTCAGTCGTTGGCTTATTTCTAATCTATGTCATCTTCTGTGTGCCTGTACAGCAGGAGAGCCACACATGGGGCAGAGTGAAGGAGCTGGTGAAGAAAACCAGGCTGAGAAACCAAAGCAGACTGGGACTGTCCTCTGGCTCCCTCAAGAGATCGTGTCCACAGCTATACCGGTAAGTCAGACCAACTACTTCTGATGTTCTTTTTCTCTAGAGCATAAACGTGTTCTTTATTTAACCAATGTAAACAAGTCTGGATTCAGTACTTTTAGGCAAAATGTGACTGACCATTTATTTGAGACTCAATCTGATTTCTGAGTTGATGTATTGAAATTCAGGTATAAACTAGGTCAGTGAGAACTTACCTAGTGAATATCATGCAATAGGCCATGTTGTGTGTAAACGGCAAGTAAGTTAGTGAGCCGAATTCCTAACACCCCAGCCACAACTCCCTAGCTTTCAAAAAAGATTTAAGATATAAATAACTTTTATTGCAGCATAAAGGTTTCAGTCCATTAGCACAATAGCAGAATGATTTCATCTCCCCTTAAGGGCTCATTAAATGACCACCACAGTATGTCATCATTTAAAGTGCACAACACATTTGTTACTGATGACTAGCTCTGACATACATAAGCCAAAGAAAACACAGGATTTTAATTAGGAATCAGTCCAGGTGTAAATGGAGTTTGAAGTAAACATAATATATGTGAACCAAGGCCGTATTCTAGATAAAGAACATGTTGAACGGTAATTAGTATTGCAGATATCAGTGTTTTTTTCCCTTCACCTCCCGTGCCAAACGCAAACTCTCTTAATTCTCTTCAAATTCTTTCGGATACACATCAACTTGTTATGACAATTTGATTGCCGAAAGCAGAAAAAATGGCTGTTGTTACAGAATACTGTACTTCTGTAAACTTCCTGCTATGCCGCTACTCCAGTTAGTATCTCGGTGCTCACACAACAAATATTGGGGCTTGAGTACAACAACATGTGGGCTGTTTAGTCTGTCAGCTCTTTGATGATGTGAGCTGAAGCCGACATGAGAGTTTTACATGATAAGAGTTTAATCTGATCTGCAGACTGCAAACTCAGGCTTCCTGTGCTTCCTAATCTCTGCTACACACTGATTCCTTTTAAATACTTTGCCTATGCAGTAGACGGTAACTAGTGCAGTGCTCTGTGAATGTACATGTCATGCTGTGTACTAAGTCACTGACTCATATATGTTGATGCATTTTTACTCAGTCCTCATCTTTGGTCAGAAATACTGGCCTGTAGTTAAAAGGCATCTCAGAGTACGATCACTGATCCAAAACTGGGTCTCTTAGCAGTTTTGTGTTGTATAAAAAGTGAAGGTTGATAAATGTAGGCCATAATATTGTTCTATGGTGAGTGGTGTGTACGGCAGCCCTGGACGTTGAGTAGTGGTCTGCCTTTGTTTAAGCAGCTGTAGAAAAAAAGGAATCTTGTGGGAGTAACGCGGCTCATGGATAGAGCAACTATTTCTCTGCCCCCTCAACCTCGTCCTCAAGTGAGCCGCGGCCCTCCTCACACATGGTTTGGCACAGGCTCATATGAATAGTTAGGGGGTTGCAGTGTCAGGTTCATGGTATGCTCGGAGGAGTAGGAGAATTCTGCATGTATTTCACTCATTAGATGAGATATGGGTGAGCCAGAGAGTTTCCTCCCAAGAAAGGATTTTCTTCTCCTTTGGGATACATCCATGAGGACAGCCTTAACTATTTGCATATGTTTAGTCATGCATTCTTAAATTAAAGTACTTGTGGGACTAATAAAGGGTTATCTTGTATTATCTTAAACATATGTGAATATAATAGGACTTTATAACAAAGGGGAACCAACCGGTCCTTCTAAAACTTCAGAGAAGAACTTGAAAATACATTTCTTTAATTTTCAGTTTATTTTTTAATAAAATGATGCTTGTTGGTAATTCTGTTTAAACACCCAGTGGAAAGATTCAATTAGACTTCTGCGTGCTACATGTCTATCTAAATATGAGGCGAACTATCTTATTGATCAGGGCTTCATGAGGCTGAACTGAAGGCCTTAAACATCACATTAACCACCCTATTACAACCATTGAGTATCTGAATCGATCTAGAACAGCCACAAATATTCGTGCGAATCTCACAGAGATGCTAGCAGAATTAGCATTATCATAGAAGACTTGTGAGAGTTACGGTTCAAACTGAAGGCCTAGCTGTTATAGTCATGGTTTGTCACTGTTTTTATACCAAATTTCAATTGTGTATTGCTATTGTTCCACTTCTTATGAAAAGTTCACAATGCAAAGGAAAGTTGCAGTTTTCAAATGAGAGTTATTAGATAAAACGCAAATATTCTAAAAACATGGTCTCATAATTGTAGTGCATAGACTCAAACTTTCTATGAAAGCAGAATTGGTATAATGTGTGTCTCTTTTCTCTGCAGACCTGAACTGGGCCCAGTGGAACTGTCCAGAAGAGACAGGAGCTCTATGATCATCCTGGGCCATCAGAAACTGGACTATCACTGGCCTCTCTAGTATTAATCAGGTCAGTTTGGTTATTCTGAAATGATACAGTTTCCTATTCTTTACTGCAATTCTGAATTTGTTAAGCAATACTTAAAAATCCGAACTGTGAAGCAAACAGTAGCCACTTCTGACTGCCCCTGCTCTAACTCTGCACTACCCTCTATCTCTTAGCAATGTTGTTTCAGAAGAGCTGATATGACTTTCACAGCTTCGCTCTCCACTATTGTTTTCCAGTTGGACACTGAACAGATGGCGTACGATAGGGCAGCATTTCCCTGAAGAGGAGGACACGCTGAAGTTGTACAGAGCCAGGCACAGAAAGACAGAGAGGAGAGGGAGGACGAGAAGATGCGGATGAGCAAGTGATGTGGTTGATGTGAAAACTGTAAAAGTAATTTTTTGAAGAATGACCTTCAGAAACATCCATATGTTTATATATCAGTATACAATGGACTTACTGATCTCATTACATGTTAGTGGCCATATATGAATCCTTAAAGCTCTATTAAAGTTCTGGATGTCTGTAAAGTGTATACAGTACCAGAGAGTTACCAGAAAGTTGTGTAAACAAGATGAAATATTACAAATACAAATGACTGCAGGCTTTGACTGTAAAAAGTGAAAATGTGTCAGAATAAGATGCATTTTTGGTATATTCATTTAAAACCAATTTACTCGACAATATTGAAAAAATAACTACGTATGTATTACCAGCTGCTTCTACTCAGAACACTTTATTGGAACATTTCACTCTGTTCTGAACATTTCTGTGAAAAATCTTTAGGAAGCATCATAAGTGAAACATGCTATGCTTATTTAACTCTGTCAAGCTGGCTGTTTTTTTTTTTTTTTTTAATAATTGCCTTGAAATGATACTGTGGGCGTTTCCTCTTTGAGTGTATATATATGGATCCCGAACTTGAATGCACAATATGTATAACATATGTACATTTGAAAGTGTATGATAAAGAGAGAAGGATTTCTTTACTGAACTCCTGTGTCTATGAACGTATATCATGATGACAGAGGCTTATAGTACAGCAGATGACTTACAATGCTTGTGTGGTCCGGCTGACTGTCAAATGTTATATAATGTTTGTGATTTTCTTTCCCCTTAAATGTGTAGGAATGTCCAGCGCGTAGACCGATAATCCTTTACTATCACTCTAAATGTGCCTCCACAGTTCCTGCCAAGAATCTGTCAAGAGACAGAACTACTTTTTACATAAATGCATTAAAAGTACGCTTAGCAGCAGGAGAGCATATGGTGATCTGACCAAGACAACTTAGCCGAAAAGTGTTGCTTGCCTGGCAGCAACATCCTAGTAAATTTCTCAGAAATCTCATACGGTGATATAGTTCATCTGCAGTGAGAGCAGGAATTTCCAAGCCAAAGAAAATGTGCTGCTGCACCACTGTGCTTGAATGCAGCAGAATTAGCAGGCTAGGCCAAAATTAGGACTAGTTGTGGAGAATTTGTGGTCTCCCAAGCCAAAAACGGGGAAGAAGGGTCAAGAAAGACTGTTAAAACTCCAATGACCTTCTCTTCGCTGTCGCATATCAGGAGTGGTAGCATTAAGTGTAGCCAAAATGGAGCTGCAGAAAATGAAAGAGTGCAAAGCATGGTACTACCAGGCTCTCTGGTGCAGTTTTTGTCTTTTTTCCTTTCTCTTTAAGAGGGTTCCCCCACTCCAGAAGTACCTCTAGTGGCTGTATTAAGAAAGGACTGCTAAAATTCTTGTAGAGCTTTATCGCCATCCTCACCTGTACATGTTCTGTGTATTCCCAGCTCTAGTAACCAATATATTGGAAGCATAATGTGATCGACTGAGCATATCAGATTATGCCTAATTAAATAACATTGCACCTTACCGTTTTAATTATGTTGAGCCCCACTTCATGGTGACATCCCTTCTTAATAGAAATAATACATGGCCACAATTTACTGAGCCATAAGAACAGGATCCTAATGCATGCCCTTAACTTAGTAAGGCGTGAGAATGAGATAATTAAGCTGTGAATGTGGGCATGACTTAAGGTGTGTCAGTGATATTTCCTATGCTTTGCGAAGTCCACTAGCATTATTTTTATTAAGAGAGGATGTCACTAGCAGGGCTTTGTACTATAAACAGCTAGTCCACATAAGCTTACATCATGTAGCGATTGTGATTGGGTGCAGAAGAGAAGGCTCTAGATGGTTTACTGAGTGTTATGTTGTGTATTATACTCCTGCTATGACTTCATACCTGTACTTACATGTTTATATGCTACATTTGTTGGATTATATGGTGAAAATGTGTGAGTGTGGATTTCTGAAGATTTTTTTGTTTGTCAGGCTACGGACAAAAGACTTGAGAGCTATCTTTATACAGTGCATTGTACTATACCGACATGGACAGAATATTTCAATATGCATATTGCATTTGTATTCAAAATTATTTTTTAATAAATAAAGTTGTAATATTTCAACACCAAGCATCTGAGACTGGTCTCAAGCATGTACAAGGAATGTTATATCCAAAATATTTTTGATCTGACAAGAATATGAACATTTAGTCTAATTTCAACACTAAAGGTTCTGTCCTTGTACTCTTATTTGTAACTCTCAAAGGCATGAGCAAAGCAATATTGACCAAGGCTTTCCTCCAAGTAGCACTAAAGCTTTCGCACCAGATTGTGCCATTTTGAATGGCATTGTCAGCCTAGCTGGGGAGTCATGCCTGCGACTTTGCAGAATATTCTACTCGTGTATTCTACTCTGTATTCACAATTGCTATTCGTAATAGGGCAACATTTAAACGTTTTAAAATGTTTATGAAGGTTCATCTCTTTTTAAAAAAATGTCTTCACAATTCAACTGTGGATATGCAAACCAAGTCATTCAGAATGACTTCAAATATTGATATATTCTAGGAAAGTTTTCTCTGGGCCCCACAGTGGTGCAGTGGGTAGCACTGTTACTTCACACCTCCAGGGTTGGGGGTTTGAATCCAGGTCCTGACTGTGTGTGTGCAGAGTTTGCATGTTCTCCTTGTGGTGATGTGGGTTTCCTCCGGGGCCTCCAGTTTCTCCCACAGTCCAAAGACATGCGCGTCAGGTGAATTGGGGATTCTAAATTGACTGTAGGGGTGAGTGTGTGAGTGAATGGTGTGTGCGCCCTGCGGTGGGCTGGCGCCACGCCCAGGGTAAATCCCCGCCTCTCGCCCATTAGCCCCGGCTCCAGGTACCCGCGACCCTAGTGAGGATGAAGCCCTTACAGTGAGTGAGTGAGAAGTTTTCTCTGGTCAACAGCTTGCTCTGTGTGCACCTGTCCTCCATGAACAGGTTTAAATTATTGTAATTAACAGTATTTGTGATCCACCAAGAAATGTAGTTCATTTAGATTATATTATTGTTGCCAAGCAACCATGAACTGCTGAAGGGGGGATTTAATAGTGAACATATATTAAATAGCAGCGTACTTTATAGGCCATTTTTGATTTACCAGCAACTAATTTTCTCTCAGTACCCTCTATGCAGGGATTAAAATACTGGCTCCTGCACTCGCATAGAGCATATGTTTCAGAAACAAGCATTTGTGCACAATTCCATACTGGACAAAACCGCTCTATTGAATGAGAAATCTGATATAGCACACTGAGCAGGAAGCAAAGAGCCATAACCAGTTTTATGCATCAGGTTTTTTTTTAATTTGAAGCAATAACACAGAATTCAGTTGCAGTGAGGTGGTCATAGATGGCTTAGCCACAGCTCAGCTAACCAGTTTATAGAACCAGAGCTATCTGTGTTATAAAAAGGCATTACAGATTTTGGACATCTGGTTTCTATAACCACTGTTGTGAGCTCCACTGTGGAGTTTCTCTAAAGCATTTCACACCAAACCACTCTCAGTGGAATTCCCCTTTGAGCTCACATTTGGACTAAAACATGTTTGACAGCCAGTGACGATTCTCCGCTGAAAATCATTTTAATATGGTGCTAGGTTTAACCTTGGTCAGGGAAGCTGACTGCATTTTCAGCTCATGCTTAAAAATGATTGGACACAAATGTGATCTGCAGGGGTGGATATGAAAAGGTTATGTTTTGCTGGAATGAATGGAACTAATTTAGACCAAACATCATGAGTGATTTTGTTTTCAGCATTGTAAAGTCGAAATGACCTCATTTTATGCACAAGGTTTCTACACCCCATTTTTTTCTAAATGAAATTAGATAACTGCGTCTATGAGAGATCTGCGATCCTGTCCAGGCTCAGATAGGCTCCAGCACGCGCCGCGACCCTGGTTCGGAAAAGCAGCTCAAATAATAGACTCCAAATTAGATTTAATCATTAAATCCGAAAAGTGTTCTAAATTAAGGATTTCAAAAGAAGATTTCTGATTTTTTATTATATACAAACTATGTGTATGTGTGGTATTTTTTCTTAGTTTATGAGAGCAGCTTAATCAAATGTCTGTACTCAAGAACTTACTAAAAGGTTAGAATTCTATTTATTTTAAATGATTTACATTTTCTTTGCGTTGAAATAGAAGATTTGTTCTTTTTAATGAGAAGATAAAAAGAGAATCTGGGTCATCAGGTCACCAGAAAATCAGCAATATAGGGGCCAAAATGAGAAGAGCAAGAAGAGCATTACTTAAGTAAGTAGCAATCTTCAGCCTTGCTCTGAAGTCCAAATGCAGATCACATGAAATCTGGATCTATCTGGTCAAACACCTCATAACAGATGGTGGTACAGTCCATGATTGTTCTAGTACCAGGAGAATATTGTGAATTACATACATAATTACATCCAACTATGCTTATATATTTCTGCATGATGCAGGTGATTATGGTTACATGACATTTTCAGAAAAAAAACTGCACTTTCAGAGTACAAATGCTGTCACTGGGGTGGTACTCCTAAAGGTATATGTATTTATTTAAAATATTTTGTTGAATTATATCATCTTTTCATCAGTTCACCAGCCAACAGTACATAAATTCATCAGCTCAGCAACATCATACTAGTACACACAATTCTGGGTATTAGAAATCGTAAATCAAAAATCATAAACGTGTCACCCTATCTGCTTAAAAATGGTTTATAAGCTACATCTCTTTGGTACTGTGCTTCAAAACAATATATATGTTTATTTTAGTACACTATTGTATGTGTTTGTATATTATTTACATCTAGGATATATTAGTCATGATGTCACAGGAAGGTCTCAACATTGATTGCTTTGACTTTTCACTTTTCAGGGCAGAGGATCATTGCTGAATTCTTCTGCTGTCCCAGTTTACCCTAATGCACCTAACACAGATGTTTGAAGATCTGAACTAGAATCTCACATTTTCCTGAATGAGTGATCACTGATATCGTATAAGTACGATTTGGACATAAAACCCTTTTATAATAAATCCATACTGTCGTTAGGAGGCAGAAATGTAGTGACAGTTCTGAGAACACAATAGAAATTTAATTTGGAAAACACTTCTTACAGTTACTACATGGTTTGTTTTGTTCCTTGACATTACTGCCATCATTTGGCAAGGAGTGGTAATGCGATTTCGAAACAATACAGGCATTAATTCTTCACTCCCGTATTCCTTATAAACACAGAGGACTCTTGCCTTTATGCTTCTCCATTTTTCTTATAAGTTCACAAAGTTCACCCACACAAACCTGCTATAATAAATATGTTTTTGAATGCCTTAATTATCAGTTAAAGTGTAATCATTTACTGAGTAGCCCTCAAACATTGTTAACATGGTCTGGTCCTCAGTTCCGTGCCGGTACAGTCACTATACAAACAATGGCATTGATGAATTTATTGAACATGGGAAGGGGAAATAATCTTCACGCCCGGTGAAATCCAGGGAGTGTGCAGAGGCAGTTTCAGGTTGGCTGGAATGTGCTCCCCACATTCCTGCAGCTTTAACACAATGGACTCATAAAATATGTCGTAAAAGCATTCCCTGTGCACCTAGAGATACCGCAGGCACCGAGCAAAGGAAAAGCATGGTGAAATATAGAGAAATGTTTTAGTGATTGATGATTTGCAGCAAGGTGTACTTGTATGTCAGTGAGATATAAACATGTGCTTTTTCCCTCAGGCTTTTCAGGTTCCGTGCATCTGTTTAAATAGGTCAAGGCACTTGACAGGACCAACTACTGTAGAATCACACACACACACACACACACACACACGCACATACACACAATAGAAAGCTAAGCCACCTAAAGGCTGCTTCTTTGCCACCTCTTTCTGCTTGTAAAACCAACAACTGCAGCACATTTTCCTGAACACAGTGTTGAACTCCCTCAGGTCGAGCGTTCACGATGGGATCGTTGAGTAGAACTAGGCCACTCTGTGATTAATACTTAGGGAGGGGACATATTTGAAGCATGGCTACAGAAGAAGCTCACCCCTGCCTCTTGGCACTCCTCAGTGATGGCTCGCCAGTTGGATGAGTTTTCCAGAAATGTCATGAGCTGCTCCCACATAAGACCAAAGCCCACACTTCTCTGAAACACACACACACACACACACACACACACACACAAAAGTGCAGACCCTGGCTAGGCTCCAGTCACAGACTGCTTTGGTATTTCAAAGAGGGAGAAAACAAGGCCTATCTCCTCCTCCACAAGAATCCAGGGAAAATGTGCCTGATGATTGATATCTAACCACACCATGAATACAGTGCTCCACAAAGCACACTCATACTGTTCACTGACAGCTTCACACCAACAAAGGACAGAACTTCCATAACAAGGAGAGCAAGAAATTGATAATACATAACTATATTCAGTAAATAAAGTATGGATGTTCTGTGCCATTGATGAAAGGAAGCAATGCACTGTGATCACCTTCCCAGCTAGAGAATGCAGGACATTAAGGAGCGTGAACCCAGTCACCTTAAAAATCACCTGCACTCTGGATCTGCAGTGGTGGTCTGGAACATATCGAGACTACAAACTGTGTGAGAAGAAGACTGGGCCAAATCAAACCATGTGTGATATTTTCAAACTAACTTCAAGTACTTCAAAATGAGCTTGATGCTGATGAAATCATCATTTCAGGTAGATCGGATTTTTAACACAAAGTGTTAAGAAAAATTAAATCACAAGGCTGACCCGTAAGAAAGTTTTTTTTTCTTTTGCATAATGTGTATAACATGCATGAGGTGGGTTAGCTCATTGATTCCTTACATGCCTCTCCTGGATGTCCACAATTTGTTCTTTTCCTCCTCCAAATATGCATTTGTTGCTCTAGAAGACAAGACTACATTGTAGTTCTATCAAACTGGTAATTAACATAATAAATAAAGGTAAAATTCCAGTGGTAAATACAAAAATTAGGTAAAAAATCATAAACATTATACACTCCAGGCTAATTATTAAGTGATAAATCGTTCGCCGTTATTCCATTAGTGCTGTAAACTATTTAGTAACTACTGTGGCATTAAAGTCTCAGTTAAGTGAATTGTGAGGGTGTGTGTGGCCATATAAGAGTATATAGGGTTTAAAGGGCTAAAATATGGCATTGCGCAGGCTGGAAAAGTACTTACTAAAATACACTAAAAGGGACTATGTTGAACATGGTTGATATAAAACAGATCCATATAAAGTAGAACTCTTTGTCTCCCTCCAGTGGCTGCTCCACCCGTCGAAAATCCAATACACTGACGGACAAGGCAACTCAATTCTCTATGACACAAGGTGCCAAATTCTCTGCTTTCATCGACATAGGTCCATCTGAAGCGAGCAGATTCATGTACAGCTTATCCCAGTTAACACTGAGGGATTGCATTTTTATTTGGTCCACTCATTCAAGCCTGAGCCACCCATGGCATCTGAAACTTGCAGAGTTTGACCTTCCCACCTCTCATCACACAATTCATGGGCTGAAGGGTTTTAGCCAGGCTTTGCTTACCTTCGAGCATGTGAGGTATGTGTCCTCTCCTGCAGCGAAGCGTTCCAGATTTCTGACTGTTCCACTCCACCTATTCCTTCATCAAGAGCTGCATAAAGTAGTAGTTTGATGAAAACTCAAATTTACAGTTTAAACCTTAGTGTGTCTGAAGTTTACTTCTTTAGTTTGTACTGGAGCTATAATGAAGGTAAGAAGCAATGCAATCTAAGAATCACACACACATTAGTGAAATGAATCAGTACACACCCTCCTCAAACCACACTGAATTGTTAAATAATCTCAAATAGACACTGTAATCCCAAATTCACAAAGGTGGACCAGCTCTATATAAAAGTCTATATATTTGAATGCAATGTCATTAAAGTCCCTGTTGGTGTAATGGTCAGACATCCCAATACTTTTGTCCATATAGTGTATTTGGGCTGATCAACTACACTTGTGCTCCTTGGAAAAACTGTACAGTGTGTTGATTTAAAACCAATTACCGTACATGTAAAACAGTATTTACTGTATATTGAAAGTTACAGTTATAGGTTAACAATGTCAAGCAGCTCTCGATGAGTTGATCACAGTGATGTGAAAAAAAAAAGATACATAGATAGGGCATAGTTTGTAACGGCCATCCTCCTGCAAATTTCCTCTGCTCCATTTAGAACCATCTTTGACCATGCCTGTAAAACTGGCTTGTTTCTTTTGACACTTTCTACTAAGAAAACATTTCATATCAAATGAACAAAAATAAATAAATCTCTAAATCACAGACCATTATCACACTACTTTGCATTAAAACCTCCTGAGAGATTTAAGAGCACTTGTTTTGAGTTCTGCACTGTTCGTGACTCCTGTAGTTGGTCAGTAGAGGGCATTGCTTCATTGCATAATGAAATGTCACTGACGTCATACATGGTCACATGGGTGGGATTACAATGGATTAACAATAAACAAATAAAAATAAGTATGACTTGTTTTTGAAAAAAATGTCCTCAGCGTGGATGATGTTTATAATGTTATGCAAGCCTCTTTTGTATAATCTCCAGAGAAGCAAAACAACAAAACAATGAAATATGTCTGGTTTGTAAGACATTCTTTTATCACAGAGTGACATTTAGCACTCAGGAAGCATGAGTTCATTAATTAAAATACTAAAAATATGATCAAATATTTATAATAACTACACCAGCTCTACACCAAGAGACAATGAGGGTTATTGAATAGCACACAGCACAATCAAGAACAGTGCACTCCTGATCATTGGCAAGAACCACTTTTTAGGAAGATCTGGTTTCCAGGTAAAAAAAAAAAAATATATATATATATATATATATATATATATTACAATGCCACTGAAAACGGGAAAATATAAACAGTAAGTCAAGTGGGCATATCACTTCAAAATAATTTCGCGCTAAAGATCTTTGTGAGTTTATAAACCAATTGAAACAAAGTTATAGTGCTTTAATACTGTTAATTTTATACCGCCACCATCTGGCCCATACAAAAGCATTTAACAACAGTGGTGTTGTACTTCCATTATTTATGTTCAGCTTTGGATCAGTTGGGTCTTCATTTCACCAGCATCACGTGTCAGTGATGTTGATTTTCAGGGTTTGTTGAATGGAACGCCACAAACATCCCGGACTGTCATATATGTTATTTGGTATTTTACCATCCATGTAGAAACTGTACAAATGATTTTCAAAGCAGCAAAAACAGTTCATAATACATGCTATTTAGTAGAAAATTATGTGTTCATTGTAGTCCTTCATTGATCATTTCTGAAGAAAAGTGGAATCTTAGAAGTCTTTATCCCAACCAGAAAGTTCATCTGGGGGTACCTCCAGTTCAGGGGGAAACATGTCGAAATGACTGTGATCCAGAGGCCCTTTGAGCTAGGTAAGATACAGCAAAAGATTCATAGTTACAGAAGAGAAGCTTTCATAAAGAGTGAAAACAGCAACTGAATTAACCCTGAAGGTCAACATTGGATTCAATATGATTTTAACTACATGATCAAAGATGCTTTACCTCTCTCTTTAGAGGAGACATCAGTTTTCTCTTTCTCAGTCCCTCCCAGTTGAAACCCTGAAACCACCTGTGAAAGGAGCAAAAACCATGCACCCGGCAGAGAGCAGATTGAGGGTTTATGGTCTGAAGAAGCACAAAATCATTAGCAAAAACATTCGAATTTTCATTAGCAAACCCAATGGTGAACTGATTTCAAGAAGAGAGACGGTCTGTGGTTAAGACAGGCACTTAAGGCACATACTCATGATATGTTTGATACTAAAAATATGGCTCTCAGACAGTGTGACATACTTGACTCACCCAAGTATATATTAGCCTCTGAACATTCATATTCACAACAGGCAATCAGCAGCTCACATGAAGGGCACACGTTCTGATTAACATAACATTCTGTGCATAATCCTGTTTGATATACAAGGACACTGTGATAATGGACAGTTTTACTGTCATTCGTGGGTTTTTTTTTCATTATTATGCAAATTTGCATGAATCACTAACGTCTCCAGCACTGTTTTAACACAAATGTACATTAAACAACTACATCCCACTGAAGCTGGGTTTGTTTTTGATTTGCCCAAAGGGATTAAACGGAGTGTCTGTTTTTCAGGCACCATTGCTCCGATGGCTGCTAACGGACCACTTGAGCGCGTCAGCATCCTGCTGTCTGCAGCTCCAACGCTCTGCTGAGGACGGCAACAGCTGTGTGTCTCAATCTGGCCACTAATTGTTCCTCCTGTGAATGTGCTCTTGGTCTGCTTTTGACAATTCTGCCAGAGAGGGGCTAATTTGGAAAAGGGGTCTGTCTGCTGTTCATTGTGTTACGACAAATAGGGTGAAGGAGAGCTAGGGTTGATTCAAAATAGACTGAACAACAGACTCAGAATTGAGGCACATGGCTTGTTTTGGCCTATGGAAAAAAATTACAATAGCATACTATAGTAAATAGTAAATCATTCAATATTAAACGCTATGTTGAAAAAGCACCCCAACAGCAAGACATCGCCTTTTGACACAGTCTCAAGCTTGGCTGAGGCCTTCATTCATTGTAAAGAGAGAACAAGTATATCTAGGTAAACAATGCTCCATTAAATCCCATTCTATTGGCAGTACGTCTCTATGAGGATGTTACAAGCTGAGTGTGCACCTTTAATCAGTAAGGTAAACCATAAAAGTGAATTCCACTTATTTTTCTACATTTTTTTTTACTTAATTCAATTGTTGGGGTGTAAAAGTCAAGTGATTAATTTGAAAATAATTTTGCTTACTTTGTGACAGTGACGGTGAAAGGAACCAGGCGTCACAATGTCTTCAGCAAAAATACAGGTATATCATTTATAGCCCAAATTAACTCTAACCTACACGTCTTTGTGTTTTTAGACTCGTGGTGTTAGAGCAAGCGTTAGTTCACCGCCTTTACTCACCGAGGAGGAACTGAAAGGCCGACGCTTCAGAAGGCCTCAGGTGGCGCACTAACCCGAAAATGAGGATTGACTTGTAAACTGGCCACTCCATTCGCGGGAGAACTAAAATAGCGCGAAACGCCAGGCTCGGCTCGGAGAGAGGAGGGGAAGGAACAGGAGTGTGTGGTTCAGTGAAAATGTACCTCAAACAAAATAGCGCGAAACGCCAGGCTCGGCTCGGAGGGGAAGGGACAGGAGTGTGTGGTTCAGTGAAAATGTGCTGAATGTGTTTGTGAAAGTGTGCCTAAGGGGAAAGCTTGAGATGAATGCTAAACGCTCGAGAACTCGCGTAGTACTCAAAATTTACCGGCTCGGGTCAGTGCTTGTGGAAACAAAGACCCAGCGATGAGGCTGGGTGTGGAGCCGGTTATAAAGGGTCGTCCCCACGTACAGCCCATGCCGGCTGATTGCGAGAGGATGGCGGTTTTCATCTTCTTTTACCTGACCGGGCAGTGGCAGTGCTACGTTTCCCCCTGCTGGTCGAAGTGGCCAGCACAGGCCCAGGCTGGCCCCTTACAATAGAAAATTTTGGAGAACTATTTTGCCTCAATGCACCCTACATGTGTCTCAACTAAGAATGGATTTTAAAACAATTCACTTAATGGCAAAACCTTATCTCAAAACTACTGTATTTCAGGCAGCATATTCATAACTATTCCATGTCATATCAGTTTCTATCACCACCACTTTCTGACTCTGATGGTTTCTTTATGTAACATCAAACCACTCAGTAATGCAGAATTCAGTTATTAGGTAGATGTCTGGACACCTCTGGAAATACATTAGGTTCTTTATTTTATATTTACCATCTAAGAGCCACTGACTTAAAAATAATCTTAAACATGCATGACAGTTATCTGCTAGCTAAACAGCTTGTGCCTTTCATGCAAGCACACGTTATGTAGTTAGGATCCCTGTATGATCAGTGCGGTGAAAAAGAGTATCCTTGTGAATGTTACAATGTTAAATGCACTGTGATTAGTCAATGGGAGGCCAACAAGGCTCAGAGGTATAATAATGTCTATATTAAGCCAGACTTTGACAGACAGAACATGACCTACTTGTGTTTCTTGATATCAATGATGCCATTTTTCTTATTCCCAAGCCTTTCTGCAGGATTGAGCCTAAAGACAAAGATGGATAGAGAGGAAAGGTGCAAATGAAAGGTA
>JBBJLS010000148.1:14965969-14980435 GCA_037577275.1 Bryconaethiops microstoma | reverse complement strand
CACTGAACTGCTGTCTCCCGCAGGGGCTAGAATGTAACATACCGATGTTACCCGAGTATATACTGTACTGTAATTCATGCATGCAGGTTTTCTTTGGTATGCACTGTCGTTTTCTTTGGTATAAGCAGGGTAAATATAGTAATACATTTATTTAATTTACAGTAAAAAAAAAAAAATACAGGGCTTTAAGAAAAACGTGAGAACACTCCAGACGCTCCACGGGGGAAATTCTGGACTGCAGTTGCTAGAGACCAATCAACAGCAAGGAGATATAAATAATGTTCTCGGAATGGCTACTTTCAAGCCTCCTGCCTCTGAGTACAGCAGTATTTCACCATTGCAAGACGCGCTTTCTTTGTGCTCTCTGGACAGTACCAAAATATAGTATATAGTATATAGTAGACAGTATAATCATATTTTATGTGGAAATATATCTGAATTCATGTTAATATTCATGTTACAAAATGAGTAAATTATATTTTTGGAAATAATTTAGCATTAAAATGCATGAAAAATTATATATCGCCACGAATACAGCTGCGACGTCCAGAACTTGTTAGCCACGCCCCTTCGTCCTCATGCTGGGTTGTTTATGTTTGGGCGCAACGCTGAGAAGGCAGTCGGAAAAACACAAACAACCCAGCATGAGGACGAGGGGTGTGGTGGACGAGACCCAGATGTCACAAAAGCAAAAAATAAATAAAAAAATGCCGAGAACAATTATTAGTTTGGTTCACAGAAAAAATCTGTTACAGACTGCGACTCCTGAACCGCAAATAAGTGGGGGTTTACTATATATATACAATTACACACCTACATACACACACACACACACACATACACATAGAACAGTTTCAGCTATCTCTGAAAGGTTTAATATAGGGACTCACTTGCAGAGTCTCCTGATCAGATCCTCTGGACGCTTACTGATCCTCTTGGGAATATCCACCTTCTCAATGCCGTGGAGCACCATAGTATAAATTTTGATAGGATCAGACCCTGTGAAAGGAGGGCTAGAAAGAAAGATGTGAAAGTCATGTCATTACCTCAACTTTACAGAGAGATAAGATAAGATAAAATAAACCTTTATAGTCCCACAAGTGGGAAGTTCGCTTAGTAATGGCAGAAAGTGGGCAGTATAAAGTTCAGAGCAGCAAAATTGAGAAAACAATAGAATAGAATAATATAAAAATAGGCCAAAGTACTATGTCGCAAAATAGTATTAAATAAAAAAAAAAATTATCTCAATATTGTACAAGATATACATATATGTATGTAAACTGTAAGCAGACTAAATTGCACATTTTGCATAAAATCCAAAGTACAGTATCGCCGTATAGTGTAAAATAAATATTCAGATGTACAGTCTAAAAAATGTACAGTATATAATCCACAGTATATAAAAATGTACAGTTATAAACCAAACGTGTACAGTATGTAGCTTTAGCAGTGCACTATTTGAAATTGCACATTCTAAATTGCACATTCTGCCCAGCAGTAGTAGCTTCACAAAAACATTGCACATATCGTAACAGAACAGAAACATTACACATCCTATATTACTAGGGAGGAGGCTCTATATACTGAAATAAGTACGTTCTCTAGTAAAGTCAGTATTTTGAATATACACTGCATCAACGAGTCAACAAGTTGGAGGAACGTTGACTTCTTTTGAAATTGCAGTCATCATGTTACTTACCTGCAAAGGTGTATTTCTTTTACTATTTTTAAATATTAAATTTGGTAAATATCACATTATTACATTTGCCTGTGTTCTGTGTGTGTATGGTTGAAATGACAATAAAAACCCACTTGACTTGCCATTTTTGGTATGAAGTGTACATTTTGACAAAATAAAAAAAGTATCTATTTGATCATTTTCTTTTTCTGACTTTTGTTAAAACCACAAACTGAAAATCTGAACTACTGAAAGGCAGCATAAACAGCTGAAATATTTGAGTGCTGGAATCACAACAAAGTAATAAAAAGCATGGTTTACATTTTTCCCAGGGTAGTAGTTATTCCATTGCAAAATGATGAATTAAACATGCTAATTTGTCTTCTCAAGCAAAGAAAAAAGTCTTCTTAAGCAAAGGAAATTTTGAGAGAGCAGAAATGGCGCTACGTGACTGTATCACAACCTGTAGTTACAACACACCCTATATATTCACTTTATATCGTCACACTGTTTAAATACATGCATAGTGAGCCACTATCTCACGAAAGCTTTGTGTAGCTAATCACCCTCACTTCTACAACTCCTTCTGTTAAACAACGCCATCAGTTTCCATGGTGATGCTCTTTGAGGCATCTTGGCTGACAACTGTGCTCTGAGAGGCAGTCTAAGGCTGGATGGGCACTCAAGGACCATAAACATTTAGTCAAACATGCTTGTCAGTCACAGCACAGGGACAAAGCAGTCAGTATGTATCCCAGAATATGAAGCTATTTTATATAGTGTAGCTACACTCTATAATCATATATAGATCATTTTAAATATAATTTATAATAATTTATAATCATTTAAAATATGCATGCATATTTTAATGCAACAAATCAAATTTACACAATGTTTCCCGACCCAAAATTCAGCCAAGATTACTTAACAGGTTGACACAGGTGTTTTAAACTGTGTTCCTTGCACGCCACAGTTCTAGATAGATCAGTGTTTCCCATGTCTAACATCCTGATCTCAACCCATGAAGGCCTAGCTAAATAGTTAAAGCTCTGAATCAGAGTTTTTAAATGAGACAGAATACTAAAGCCTACAGGGCTGTGGTTTTAAAATATGTTTAGGCTACAATAAGAGCACTTCCCTAACCAGGACAATGGCTACCTGCCAGTGAGGAGCTCAAAAATGAGGATCCCTAGGGACCAGCAGTCAGCACCAAAGTCATGGCCTTTATTCATGATCACCTCAGGGGCCACATACTCCGGAGTTCCACAGAATGTCCAGGTTTTCTTTCCCAAGCCAATTCTTTTAGCAAATCCAAAATCAGTCTGGAAGGGTAAAAAGGACACAAGCGAAAACACTGTAAACTTTTTTCTGTATTATTAACTATAATGTAAGGTCTTATTAGCCAGCTCTGCATAATTTGAAAATCAGGTGTCAACTGAACAAAACTGAATAATCAGCAAAAGGAATAAACTGTAAAATGACCATTTTGACGTAGCCCTCTGCATCCAGGAGTAGATTCTCTGGCTTTAGATCTCGGTATACAATACCCATCCCATGTAAGTAATCAAAAGCTTCTAGGACACAGCCAATACAGAAGCGAGCAGTGGCCTCCTCAAAGAAGCTCCTAGATAACATTAAACATGACAAAAATAAGAAATAAAGAGAATAAACACACTAAACACATTTCCGTTGTGGGGTTTCAATATTCCATACTTATCAGTAGATTAGGAAAGCTCTGAACAACAGAACAATTACTGTCAGTAACCAATGCTGTAATTCAGTTACTGTCATTTCTGGTGAAGAACACTGGCTGCATTAATTTGTGGGAATGAGTTTAGTGGAGTGTAAAAATAACCTACACTCACATGTCCCTCAGTACACTCCACAGCTCTCCACCGAGGCAGACCTCGAGCAGCATGTACACATATTTGTCATCCCGAAATGTTCGGAACAGTCTGAAGCATGAAACACAACAAGAAATGTAATACTGTATTCTAAGACAGACACTATAGAAACACAGAGAAATATGTGTCTTTTGTCTTGAAATGTCTGCAAGCTGGTACCAAATATCCAACTAGAGTACACTCCTGTACAATAGTTTGAGGCCAGAGATTCTTCAGGTTGCTTCTTAGCAACCTCCAAAAGGTTCTGCCACACACATCCACTACCCCTAACATTGATATGTACCGTGGGGCAACTTACACGTATATGTACTAACACTTATATTCATAGTGAGTCCCTTAAGCATATTAAAGGTCAAAGGTGTCTTTTAAAGCCCTGTATTCCCCTCCATAAATCAAGCTGATCAACATTCAGAATATTAATCCTATTATGCAATGCCTTCCTTAACTTAAACAAGTTAATTCAACATTATTCAGATAAGTGTTTGCAATTCATGAAGGAGTCTACATGTTAGATGAAGTGAATATTCTCAAAAAATCTATTAATAAAAACAAGAACTCGGCTACATTTACTGTCTGACCACAATAAAAATGTACTGTTTCAAACTAGTGATTACAACAGTGAAAAATAAATAAGTTTAAAAAAAAAATAAAATAAAATATATATATATATATATATGTGTGTGTGTGTGTGTGTGTGTGTGTGAAGAAGCACCATGTATTTCTTATTAAACTGACCTGACAATAAAGTTGCAGTTTGTCTGCTGCAGTATGTTCTTCTCAGAGTAGATATGCTCTTGTTGCCTAGTGTCCACAATGTGCTTCTTCTTAATGCACTTCAAAGCAAAAGCGGTATCTTCATTTTGAAGCTGTACCTAAAACACATAATGCAATGTGTTCACAGGGAGCCCTATAAAATCCATGGTGTAATAGGTGAATATTATTTAAGGCAGGGGTCTTAATTTCCGGACAGCAACTGGAGACCTAGGGGCACAGTAGGACTGGACACCTAGGGACATATTTAACCAGTCATTACAGAATCAAAGACTAGAACACTGATTTAGGGTCTGTAACACCTTACATACCTTGACTTAAGGCACACAAGTACCAGTGTGTACTTTCTGTGGGGGTCAGGAGTATTTATTGAAGACTCACCAGTTCCACTCTGCCAAAGCCCCCCATGCCCAACGTGGCCACTACATGCAGCTGCTGTAGGAATGAGCAACTGGACAGGCGTGCTGCTTTTTCCCTCAGACTGCACAACTCAGCTGCCTCTGGACCCCACTCACACAGCGGAGACTGCGACCTGCAGCACCACAACACATGTCTTAGAGTAATATTGGGCTGACCTATGTCAAAGTTGAGTATGTGTTTGATAGGCCTGTCTGAGAATTTAATAAAATGAAGCTTCTTAGCAACAATAATTTCATGACTTTCTTGGAAAGGACTGACTGATCTATCAATCAGTCAATTGATCGATTAACTGATAGACTCACTGATTGTTTGATTGACTGTTTCAGACAATTTGATACTTTTTATAAACCAAGCAGCACTACTCGCTCGTATGACACAGTAATTCTTCACCGGGCAATCAGATATTTTCATGTACAAAAAAGTACATAATCCACCTTATTTGCTGAAAGCAAGCATGAATTACACAGTTGTCTTCCTGTAAACGCATGTTCTAGCTCCTACTTTGCAGAGCATGTTCATCAGTGCTTTCACACACCTAACAATATGATGCTGTTTTCCTAAAACCTGCATTTTCCTAAAACCTGTATTAAACAGATGCTCAATGTATTTGTTGTAATAACATTTATCAAGCCCTAGTGTGTATCAGAGTGTGTGAAAACGTGTTGCTTACGCTGCATTCCTCCTCTCATCGCTTATGGAGAGCTGCTCCACATACTCTCTCAGATACGCCTGCAGCTCTTCATAAGTCCCTACCATCTGATTAAAGTTACTGTAAAAGAAACCAAGCGAGAGTGATAGGTTAGAATGCTGAACCAGAGCTCAATATGTAGAGGCTTACTCTATATGCAGAGGCTTAAAGTCACTTACTCTCTGTCCACCACCAAACACTGTGTGTCATTCTCCTTCGCAATGATGTTAGCTGAACGAACATCCTCGCTGTAACGAGATTCAAAAGAACAAAAAGAGTTCTCAGAGTTGTCTTGTTTCTCTTGTGTAAAGTGGTAAGACTGTGCGTCTAGACAAAGGCTCAGTGTGACAAGATGAATTCTCTCATGACTAGCATTCCTCCTCCCACATCCTTCCACAGAGCAGCACTCAGAAGGAGCCCTCTCAACACACAGCACTCAACCAAAAGGACGCGGGAAACAAAATAATAATAACTCCTCATATGACAGCAGTGCTGAAAAGTGAACTAAAGACGCATTTAAATGATTAAAGCATATATATATATATATATATATATATATAATTTATATAACATGGGTAAAATCTTCCGAAACGGATTGGTCAAGAAAAAAAACCCATCACGACTGGCTGGAGGGCTTATTTACATACTTTCCCAGTATCAGTTTGGTAAAGCATAATATTATGATAATGATTCACAGACAATACACTATTCTCTAAATGAAACCAAATCTATAAAAAAGGAAATAGGAAAAGGTCCAAACCTTATGAGAGCTTTTTCTCCAAAATAATCTCCTACTCCCAGGGTCTTAATTTCCTGAGGCTCAGGATGGCCCTCTGTACTCTGGGTTACTGAAACCTGCCAAAACAATTGGATTCATTACACAGCTGCCCAATGTCTCAGAGCTCATACATATTCAACATTTCAAACAATATAAACCCAGAACGTTTTTCACTCAGCATAGACAATTCACCAGAATGCACTATTCCTCATTACTCACAGAGGCTCTTACCTCTCCTTTTGCTATAATGAAGAAAGTGTTTCCTTCCTCACCCTCACGAATAATGTACTCCCCTTTATCAAAATAGTCCTACAATCAGGATAAAACCAACAGAACTTTTCAGTCGTGGCCACTACACTGAATGTTACACCATCAACACAGAGAATTGTAAAGTTTTTTTCAAGGCTCTGGGCCACTTACAATTTCAAGACAGTCAACAATTTTGGCAAGCTTCTCCTCCGGAAGACCTTTCAGTAAAGACACACTATAGAAAAAAAATATTCTTTTAATACCTCAGAAAAAACCCCCAAATACTATGAAGTACATTTATGACTTATAACAAGTGCAAATAATTCCAGATGATCAGGCCAGTGATCAGTATACTGGTGGTTTGAACACCTTTATCTAGGCACCTTGTATCTTTAGGCACTATCACAGTAAACCATTTATTCCCATGTCTTTAATTTAACTCAATATGCCAAAGATTTGACAGGTATAAAATAGTAATTTTGCACCAACAGGGTGATTCAAATCAAAATGAGTGAAGCATATTTATATAATGAAGCATATTTATAAAAGATATTTTACTTTGACTTTACTGTGTATAAAAAACACCATATAAAAAACAAGGGTGTGTGTGTATTCAACATGCACATTGTGTTTCTGTGTCCTGTTTTTGCACCTGCGAAGAAAACTGAAGTACTCCTCGTGTCTGGCCTGAGTTGATTTCATCATGATGCTCTGAAACGTCTGCCGGTCCAGAGCCCAGATGCGGGACAGAGTCACAGCTAATACAACAAGACAAACTACTGTCAGAACCAGTGCCTCTCTACATTCACAAGTCACAGTACTATCTGTTTGGCATAAACATAATTTGGCATATGGATAATGCGGAAATAAAAACATTTCTGCTGCAAATGATAAACGTCTCTCCTAGCTTATATCACCAGAAAACATTCAATGATTTCTTGATACTCTAAACCACAACAAAAATTTGACATTGGGCCTAGAAATTAATTAATTGCATATAAATAATTACATGTACTCATATAATGCAACTAGTAAAGCACAAGCCTAAAACACCCAAAGTGGCTTCCTAGCTATCTTTAGTTTGTAGCTAAAATTATGCTGTACTAAAACTTCATCACTGTGCACAAGGCCGTATCAGTGTCTGCAATTTCTGTATATGTTCACACTACCAGGCAAAAGTTTTTCTACATTTGCACTCACTTAATATTTACTAAAAATATACTCAATATTATTTGCTAACAAATAAATATGCAGTATGTTCACCATTTGAGTACTTTTATTGGTCAGAAAATGTCATATTTTCTATTAATCACTGCTGGCCTAATAATAATTCTAATGTGAATTACTAGACAATCGTTAGATGGGAAAAAGCTATTACTTTTTCCCATGCAACCTGTTTTATTTAACATATTTTCATTTATATTTGTTCACTCAACCAATGCTTAACAAGAATAAAACAATGTTTGACTGGTAGGTTGTATAGTATATGTATTTGTACTAGCAGTCAAAAGTTTATATATACATATTTATAGTTTTGTTATTCAGTAACTATCATTATATCAAAGAAATCAGAGAAAAGAAAGCATATGATTTAGGACATCAATTCAATAACTAATCGTTTTCCTGGCCCTCTTCCAAGTATGAACTGAGCATGTCCAATGCATATTGACTGAGCCATGCATTCACCTTTGACAGTAGCAGTTCTCTTGCAGTTGTAAAGTATGGCCAACTCTCCAAAAGCTGTTCCAGGCCTCATCTGACCCAAGAGCTTTCCATTCTGCATGACCTCCAGCAAGCCCTCTGCACTCACACCCACCCAAAACAACAAAAAGTGAAGGACAGGATGAAAACAGTTAAGAGCTTTATGAAATATGAAATAAGGAGAATGAAGTATTCCAAATGAAAATGTGCCTGGGTGAGAAAAAGACCTGCGAGCACATAAAGGTAGTTCCCTGGCTCTCCCTCCTGGATGACCAGCTGATTGGCCGTGAAGATCTTCTCATACATGCAGTCCACCATCTCTCGTGTGTGCTGAGGCTCCAGCTTCTTTAGAAAATCATTGTTCATGATGGCCTCATTGATCAGTTTCTTAGTGCTAGAGCAGAAAAGATATGCAGATAAATACAATTTAAAACTTCTCTTTAGCCTTTACAATTAAATATGAATTTATGGATGGATAGACATTTTTGAGTTTTTAGCACCATCAAAAACTGTGGGTAGAAAATTGCATTAAAAACGCCTTTATTTATTTACTTTTATCCAAAGCGTCTTCCATTCCCTAAATACAGGGGACAGTCTCCCTGGAGCAACTTGGGGTTAAGGGTCTTGCTCAGGAACCCAGTGGTGGTATGCTGAAGGAAGGATTTGAACCCATGACCTCTTGGTCCACAGGCAAGTATCCTACCCACTAGGCCACCACCAACCCTAGAAAGCTCAGATTCACACCGAAAATATGAGATCTTTAAAAACTACCAAAACACAAACCCATGATATTTTTCAACCATAAGTTGTGATTACCTGCCTCCCTGCTTTCAGTACTTGGTGCTGCCTTTTGACTGCCAAGAGCAATACAGTGCTTGATGAGACTGGAGAATACACAGCAATCTGAGACCATTCCTTAAATCATTCCTCAAAATCTCTCCAGCTCCTCCAAGGTCCTAGATTCTGTCTTTTGGACTATACTCTTAAATTCAACCCACAAGTTCTCAGTAGGGTTTGGATTAAGGGACTGGAATGATCATGTCAATAGCTTGATTCTGTGGTCACTGAGGCATTTTTGTGTTGATTTGGACAGACGTCTTTGATCACTGTTCTACTGGATTCAACCATGACCCAGTTTTGTCGTTTTTGGCAGAAACAGCTTCATGATCCAGTCCATGATGCCATCTATTCTAATACATTTCTCAAGGTCTTTCAAAGAAAACAGCCCAAAATAACTCAGATCCTCCACCATTCTGGCATGCCTTCCAAACAGCTTGTTGGCATAGAGGTGGGATGGTGGAATCTGACTGTAGTTTTGGAGCTTCAATGCTTCAGAATATATGACTCCATAATGCTTCTATATTCTGTAAATCTCCAACCTTGATGCTTGGACACATTGTGGTAAATAACTGTGGGAAAATAAACACCTTCCATTCAGATGCACTACAGCTCTAGTTGTTTTAAACTTATTTATCATTACCCTAAGAGTAGAAATGGGTATTTTCAGGTACAAAGCTGTTTTTACAAAGCTGTTCATACAAGTATTCATGTTATAGAATAAAGTTCCTGACCCCTCACACCCTCAGGTGGACAAATAAAACAGGGAACGTGTTTTAGTTAAATTTTGTTCATAAGAATTACTAGGGGTGCCAATAACTTCACAAATGTGTTTTGTTCTTATTATTATTTGATAGACCGCACTCAATTCATCCAACTTAAATCTTATACATCTCAACACTCTCCAGTTACCACAGGTGTGCCCCAGAGGTCTGTCCTGGGGCCCCTTCTTTTCATTAATCTCATCCCCATTGGGTATATTTTCCGTAAATATAACATACTTTTTCACTGTTACGCGGATGATACCCAGCTCTATCTCTCTAGTAAACCTAATTCCACTCTCCCACCTTCTCCCCTTTCTGATTTCATTAATGAATTAAAATCTTGGTTTTCCTCAAATTTTCAGTGATAAAACGGAATTTCTCTCAACACCTTCTAAAACTGACAGTTTTTCCATTACAGTTGACAACTCTTATGTCTTCCCCTCCCCTCAGGTTAAGAGTCTGGGTGTCATCCTTGATAACACATTATCTTTCCAATCTCACATCCGCATATTTTTAATGCAACATAAATCGTCTCCGCCAGTCCCTCACTCTCCATACCACTGCTATTCTTGTTCATAGTCTTGTTACTTCACGAATCGACTACTAATTCTCTTCTTTTTTGGTCTTACTAACAAATCTCTCCATGAGCTCCAACTTGTTCAAAATTCTGCTCCCTCTACTTATAATAATGTTCTGCAGCAGCTACATTGGCTTTGGGTAAAATTATGAATCAGTTTCAAAATTCTTCTCTATACATTTAAGGCCATCCATAACCTTGCTCCACCATACCTGTCTGACCTTATTCACATTGCCACTCCCTCTCGCTCCCTCAGATCTTCTTCTTCTATCCATCTTACTGTCCCTTCTGTTCATTTTGCTGTGCTGCCCCCAAACTTTGGAATTCCTTACCTCCAGACATTAGAAATACTGCCCAAACTCAAGAAGCACTTAAAACTACATATTCTATTTAATCTCTCTGTTGTATTTTTTACTGTATTTGTTTTTATCGTCTGTTCTTACTTTTGTAAATTTGTGCGGTGTCCTTGAGTGTTGTGAAAGGCGCCTATAAATAAAATGTATTATTATTATTATTATTATTATTATTATTAAGCATTTTCTTATAAGAGAGACAAATATTAGACCTGCCAGGCACAATTACAATAACATTAAAATGTAAGATGTCAAGCGTACCATTCCCCTTCTTTAGGGAAGGTTTGTTACAAAGGTTTACTGTGCGCTTACATTAATACAACCACATAATGAATCTTATTCTCAAGATACTTCAGACTGCTCTTGGTGCATGGATAAAAACATTAACCACAACACTTCAAGGCAATGAAGCTGAACCAAGTTCAAGGAATGTGTTGAATGTGTGAATATCAAATTCAAGGCTGCCTCTTAACAAAAAAATCTTGCCCTATCATGTGTTTATATCTGAAGCTGGCAGTTAATTGGTTTGAACAGTCTGTTGGCTTTCAAATAACCGAAAAATAACTAACACTGTGAAACAGCTGAACTACCCATTTTATAGTATCCACACTATGCTTGATATGAGGCTCAGCCATATTATACATAAGTGCTCTATATGTTTACTCTCTCTCGGTAGTGCAGCCTCTCATTACCACTTCTGAAAGAACAAGGTCTCTCCATTAGCCTAAAATGAAACTTATGAATGAATTAGAGAGCAGATTTGTACGGCCTGTTTAATTAAAACAGTAATGATCCTGCCCATGCATACAGATGGCCCGCCTTTTGTGTTCTCTTGAGCCACTCCATCCCCTTCATAGTGTGTTATGGTAATGTGTGCTTTTCAAGCCTGCTCTGGGAGGAAGACACTACAAAGCCTTGACAGAAGCTTTCTACTGTTTCCCCTCTCCAGGAGAGTCAGTGTATTATACACTGACTTGATAGAGAAACAGACCCACATGGTTCGAACCTGCCAAACAATCAATTATGTAGCTTCTGTACCAAAGATAGGTCGGTGTGAAATTTGACCAAAATTATGAAATTTCAGAGACCAAAATAATCAGTAGTTAGGCCATTATTGATCACGATACTGGCTAACTATTAAATGCCATTTAAATGATTGCAGTATAAAGTGTAAGTATCTTACATTATTATCAAATTATCACACTGTCTACTTTGCCTTCTAGCTCTTAAAAAACTACAGACCCCCTGAAACTCAAATAAACAAACATTACTCACATCTGCTCTCTAAAGATGTTACAGGACCACTCAGAAGTTAGAACTTTTGTTATTGACCCATCTGGGCAGTCGCCTAGCATAGCATTTAAAGAACCCCGTGCCCCCAACAAAAACTGAAATCTTAATGTGCCAAAAATCGTCATGTGCTGATTCTGTCTATGTCTCAACACATGTATTTGACTTTATATATATATTTGTCTTAATCCAACTAATGAAAACACATTCAATACACAATCTGTTGTCTGTAACATAAATAAAAAAACTTACAATTGCAGTCAACTTAAAAAACTGAATTCAGACAATTATGAAATAATTCTGATAGGCCTGTCAGCGGTCAAGATTATCATGGTTTTTTTATTCTTTTTTTTTAAAATCAATTTTCTCTGAAAAAATTATTGCTGACAGACTGTTACCCCCTCATATTTTTATATAATGTTTAAAAAATTCAATTTAAACAAATATGTATTTACCCCCAACACTTCAGTTTACTTGTGTTTGGTGGGCCAGAGACAAATTTCCATCCTAGTGGACAATAAGGATATATTCTATTCTGTTCTGTTCTATTCTGTTCTGTTCTATTCTGTTCTACTTCAGCCCTGCAGGCATGTGTTGAGGTAGGTTTAGATGATACGGTGAAAATTGAAGATCAGTACTTTTATCATGAGGTTTGATAAGTTGGAACAGACTTGAGGTGTATTTAAAAATGTATTTATGCTGATAACAGTATATCAGTATATATTGCTCACACCTACAGTGTCCTGGTGTCCTGGAAAAGTGTGGGAGTGGGCTTTTTACTTCTGCTGTGATTTAAATAAAATTGGTATGACTATAGCTGAATTTTATATTGTGACATATGATTACACTGATAGTCATATCATCCTTACTCTGCACTTTTTGTGCTTTGAGCTGACTCACCCAGAATCTTTGCGCACACATGCTCTTTCTATGGACACATGATGGGTCCTGTGGCCGTCGCAGAATTGTCCTGACGTGGGCTCAGCAGACACGCCCTCTTTGGCCTTGAGGCGTCGATGCACTTCCACAGCCACTCTGTGGAAGCGTGTAGAGCCCTGGTTGATGACGCTGAGCAGCCTATGACTGTGCCTGCTTGGAACTGGGGGCGAGCGGCCCAGGTTGTTGTAGCCAATGGCGTCCTGAAGCTTATCGATTTGTGACACTTTGGCCTCCAGCTCTCTCTGCAGGGTCTGCAGCTGAAGTTCTTGAGCACGCAGCTCCTGGTCCCGGTGGGCCAGCTCTTCCTCCAGTCTGGCGATCCGCAGCTTCAGGTGCTCTGTGGACTCCCACACCGGAGCCTCTTTAATACTGGAGGCCAAGCATGTCTCCTCTAGCCGAGGGGCTTTGATTGAACCATTCCCCATGGCCAGGGAGCGACCCGGCACCATAGAGAGGCCTTTTGGTCTTTTATTACCTCACTGTATGGACACTGAGATTTATCCAAACAGATGGCAGATAAATTTCAGCTTTCACAGTGATAAGACGCTATAAAAGAGAAACAAACAAAACAGAAAATCATCAAATAATGTCTGAAAATTAAAGTGCTCATTGCTTTATTGTACTCTGATGCCATGTGCATTACTTCAAAGCAGTGGTCCCCAATCATCCTCCTGGAGACCTATTTCCCTGCATAGGTTAATTCCAAACTGGATCTAAGATGCTGCCCCTAATAGCCAAATATGAATACGTCTGATCCAGCCAATCAAGGACCTCTGAAGAAATGCAGGTTGGAACCACACTCCACTGGAAGGTAGATCTCCAGGATTAGGGCTGGTGACCACTGCAATATAGGGTCTATACTTCATATTTTATTCATACAAAATCTTCCATTGATACAACCAAATACTGTATCATACAATCATACAAAATAATACAAAATTGATTACTTTTTCAATTATTTTTTTTTAATTTGAACCAAAAATGAGCCTTAATTAATTACTATTATATGCTATTTCCAATCTTATATCACATAGAATTAAAGAGATTGTTTTTTGTTACTGTACCTTTAATAAGCTCTGGCTTGACTGACTTACCTGTGCTGTACCTCATTCATAAAGCAGTTCAGAGATGAAAACTCTCCTTCAGTGTGAATAGGTGAGCTAAACTACTTCGTGCTGATTAGACAGATACACACAAATCCAAGGTCATAAAGTTAAACAATCATTAAAAACAATGAATTCACAACTGCTGACTTTTTTTTGAGGTAGTCCAATGTTCATATTGGTGCTACAGTGGGTAGTATTTCAACATAGCAGTTTAATTCCTGACTGGGAAGCCAAGGTCCTTCCTGCATTATACTGGTTAACTCCCACAGTGTAAAGACGTGGGTCAGGTGAAATGGAGATGCTAAAGTGTCCCTAGATGGTGAGAAACTGGGGACCTGTCCAGGGTGTGTGCTGGAATGGGCCCCAGAACTCTTGATGGGACCCTGATAAGTGGTCCAGATAATGAAAAAA
>JBBJLS010000148.1:14945219-14960469 GCA_037577275.1 Bryconaethiops microstoma | reverse complement strand
TATGAATAAATATACATATTAAGATTGAAACTTTTACAGTGTTTACATTTATTACATTTTACAAAAACTAATTTCGGAAAGGCAAGGAAAATTCCACAGAAAATTCCTCTTTAACCCCGAACAGCTGAGGAGTGTTAAACCCCGAACAGTGATAAGGTGTGTCGAGTAGCTTTGACACTTGCTTAACCTCTAACCAGACCTGAAGATTATCCTTACCGTGCCATTGCGTTACTCCTTCTGTTCTTTTGAGGTGCTTCTGAGGTGCCGTGCATTGTGGAGCACCAGCTGCTTCCGCAGCAGGAGACCGGAGCGACTGACCTGCCGCTCAGACTCACTAGAGCTGCTCAGCTGGCACTGTGGGATAGAGCACCGCACTGCGACCCCTACCGACCACGCTGTGCTATTACAAGCTCAGAGTTAAGACAAATATTAGATGAAGCTGTAAACGAGTTTTAAAAAAAGTCAGTCCATGTTACAACACACTGGAATCAGTCTTCACAGTGACAGATAGGTCTAAAATATGCATTTTCATACATGTATTTACACAACTACAATGCACATACAGTATTTGGTTGTATCAATGGAAGATACACCATAAGGACAAAAGTATTGGGACGCCTGAGCATTACACCATCAGGGACTTTAATGACATTGGATTCAAATACATAGACTTTTATATAGAGTCGGTCCCCTCTTTACAACTATAACAGCTTTCACTCTTCTTGGAGGCTTTCCACATAATTTTTGAGTGTTTCTGAGCCTATTCATTATGTAGAGCATTTATGAGGTCAAGCACTGAAGTTGGATGAGAAGGCCTGGCTCACAATCTCTGTTCCAGTTCATCCCAAAGGTGTTGGATGGGGTTGAGGTCAGGGCAAGTTCTTCCACACCGAACTCCTCCAACCATGTCTTTACGGAGCTTGCTTTGTGCACTGGGGCACAGTCATGCTGGCATAGAAAACTGTAGCCACAAAGCTGGAAGCATGACGTTGTCCAAAATGTCTTGATATGCTGAAGCATTAAGATTTTCCTTCACTGGAAGTAAGGGGCCTAGCCCAAACCATGAAAAACAGGTGCGTCACCAATACTTTTGCCCATGCAGTGTATAAAGTCTAGCCCGGGCCATGGGTCAGTCCATGTTACAACACACTGGAATCAGTCCTCACAGTAATGCAGGTCTAATAAGTTCATTTTCTTACATTTATTTGCACTATTACAATACACATAAAATAACTGTTTGTATAACTGAAATATAACATCCTTGTTCAGACAAGACAAGATGTGTTCCTTATTTTTCTCAACCATTTATTGAGTGACATTGACCTCATTCTCATACAGAACATGGCAAATGCCTGAATATTTCAACAAAAACATCTACATGATTTAAAAAATGAAAAAAGGACACGATTGGAAAAAATCCCATCAAAGTTTACATTGTGAGGGTAAAATTTGACTTATAAATAAATCTTTGGTTTACAGTGGGTTTCAGCATCCCGAAATGCATACACTGAATCTGCAACACTAAATTCTTTACATCTCGGTTCAGTATTTGAGTTCAAACCATATAGGAAAAATGAAACAAGAAAGAGATCAACTCTGACAGATCATTCTAAATCTGCCAGCCTAGTGAAACAGCGTAGTGCACAAAAACACATATTGACATGCAAGTGATTGCTCCTGCTATCATATGATATTAAAATGCATTAGTATGAATAAATGCCCTTTGAATCCATTTTCAGTTCAACTGCTCCAACATGGCATGCTTTCTCTAAATCCAATAAAAGAAAAAATAATGTGTCGTGATGAACTGACTGTACACTGTCACTCACACACACACACACACACACACACACACAAACTGAACTAACCTGACAAGGCTAAAAAATGCAATTTATCAATACAAATCAGAATGAATCGAACATAGACTGGCATCCAAGTCTACAAGTGTAAAGTCTGGTCTATGTGTCCAAAAAGACTTCATAGCTGTTACAACAGAATAAAAGAAGAGTTCAGCCATACAGGGTGAATTCAGATAGAGGGATGCTTGAAGCGTATATAGTTAATGAATAAGCTATTCTAAATGCAGTTTAATTATCATGAACTGAATCAGCTTTTTTCCACTTGAAAGCGTTGCAATAGTACATATGAAGTATTGTTATAGTGGGGCTTTGCCTACATTTGATCTTTATTTTAATTTTTAGTGAACAATCAGTAGTCACACGTGACCAATAGAATCAATTAAATTACAAAAATTCTTTTAGCCTTAGGGTTGCACTGATTGAAATTTGTGCTCAGACCAGCTCAGAAAATATTTAGAAAGCAAAGAAAATATAAAATTTCAGAAATCACGAGTGAATGCCAGCAGTGATCTAGTATGAGAAAGGTTGTAGTTAAATGCTACATGATTTGGATCATAGATGAATCAGTCAACAGTTTTTTTTGTCTTATTAACTTACCTAGCCTCATTTGTCCAAAGGAGACTCTAAAGTCTCTCCCCTTGATGCACTTTACCTGGATTCACCCTGCTGTATGTTCAACACCGGTGCGGCTGATTTTGCATGCAATTACACAAAGAATTGAATTCATCTGAATAAAATTCAACAGAAAACCACCTCCAGGTCCAAAAAAAGACGAGACAAGACATTTTCAATGGCGAATAAACGATAATCTGTTTACCTATACTATTTAGTATTCTATGTTGTACACATTACATGAAGAATATTACTGTACAAAGGATGAGATAAGATCAAGACACAACACAGGTTGTGTCAGTGGGGAAATGTTCCGTTTAAAAAATACAGTATACAGTACAAACATTGCAATCATTTTTGTCACTCTTTACAATGTGCAAAATCAACAGTCAAAAAAGTACGTCTGTATACTGTGTGTAAAATGATTGCTTGCATATGTGCTTAGGTGGATAATGATCTTCTCATAAATTATGTGTTTGATAATATTACAATTAAAAAAAAAATGTTAATAATAAATTGAAGAAACTCCATTTGTATATTTCCATTTGTTGTATTAAATGATTAAACCAGGGCTTTGAACATTTGCACACAATGTTTTGTACTGATGCTGTCCAAGATTAGTCATTTGGTTATGGAAATATGTTTGAAACACATTTGAGCTACAACCAGGCATTTGCAAAGCAGTTTATGAGTCTGTTCGATCGCTGGTTAGTTAATGCATACAATTTAGATATTTAATTTGCTGAAAATAACATACATACCTCACCATGAACCAGAATGAGTAGTGTTCATTTAAAGCCTCAAAATGATCTTACTGGCTGATGTGACTGCTATAGAAATGAAGCTGGTTGTGAGCCTAAATAAATGTCTGGTTGTGATCCTAAATAAAAAGAAATCTGTCATTTTGCTCTGTTAGGATATATGAAAAACATCTTTGTTGCAAATGAGCAAAGCATTTAGGAGCTGCAAGTCTCAACTGACAACTTCATTAAAAGCAAACACCAACTGTGTGTGCTGGATGAAGTCTTGAGCTGAGGACAGCGGTCAAAATACACTACGACTTCAGGAATGCTTCCGTGCATTAGTCTATCAACATAATAAAACATTATTCCAACGTCCAGCTTTTATACATAAAACCAGGTCACAGCGTTGCATTGTAAAGTAAAAGATTTTTCCAGTTTCAGGCTGTCGTAGGGTTGATGGGATCATGTCAGGTGCTGAGCTGTACTGTGACTATATGTGTGTGCCTTATATGCATCTGATAATAATAACTTTGTAGCGGACAACTAAAAATAGGCTGTTACAGCTACTGCATCAACAGCTGCTCAGAGTCTCTTAAACAGAACCAGCGGCTCCACTTTGGCCTTCCATAAAAAGTAAACATATAAAAACCTCAAAAACATTTTTAGAGGATCATTTAAAAAAAAAAAAGAAGAATAAAATTAACAAACACCCATGTGGCCAGAAGGCTGAAACAGTATTTTCCCAAAAATAAACAGTCAAACTAATATTTCATGGGCAATTTAAATACTGTTCAAAAACAATCAACACAGTTTAGCTGCCCTGCAAAAATTCTGTTCAGAACAGCTTTTCCTCATGATATGTTTCAATATATATGTGAACTTTTCTGTTAAAGCATTTAAACCACTGTAATGACATGAAACTACTAGTTAAAGTAGACGTTCTACAGTCTTGGAGTACCGTAGAAGTATTATAGTAGTACTGTAGATGTTCTACCCTAGAAGTATTGTAGATGTTCTACAGTTACACTGCAGAAGACTTTTTTGAGCTCATTTTATTTTTTAAGTCAAAATGTTTAGTTCAGTTTTGTACGGTTTAGTTTAAAAGTACTGTAAAACATTCTGCATTAGGACAGAAATACTGCAGCAGTTCTATTATAACTGCAGTATTAAAATACAGCACTAGTATACTGTGTTAGTATTGACGTACTATAGAAGTTCCACACTAATATAAAACTACTATAGAAGTTCTGCACTAGAATTGAAGTACTGTAAAAGTTCTACACCAACTACATCAGGTGATCGAAAGTACTGAAATATGTTGTTGGCTAGTATACAAGGACTATGCAAGTTTTACATGGACTGTAATTGAAATAACAGTAACTGCATGTTATACAAATGTTACCAAATCATTGATGAACATAATTGATATATAGTTTAAATACATTAATGCCTTCCTGTTGATACCATGTTGTTGGTATGTGTCTTGTTAAATAGAGATAATTTAATTACATGTTCATTCTACTATGAAAGATTTCCAGTACATACATTTAAACACACTTGGATGTGAAATGAATAGAGGTGTCGGTGTGAGAGTGAAGACACAGGCACTGGCAGCCACTCTCACACTGACAAAAGGCAGTGAAGAACTGAAATCAGGAATCATCAAAAGATTGGTGTTCTTTTTTTGTTTGTTAGTCTGGAAACACATGAACACTGAGATGACATGTTCAGTGAGCTGCGCTGAAATCTCGGATCACAGTTACTGGTGTCAAATGAAAACAAAAATATAATGTTCTTTTTCACATAGTGAAGAAAATAAAAAGAAAGTAATGTGTATACAATGCGGAGAATGCGATACACTCTTTGGGTGGCCACCGTTTCTTCTGTAAAGCTCTCTGCAGAAGAAATGGCGAATGAGAACTCCTTATGTAGGTCCTATCAAAGTCTAGCCTGCTCTCTCATGCCCCGCTGTGGAGCCTCCCAGTAATCCCGGGCTGGCTGTAGCCGTCTGGAACGTCCACCAAACTGCCGCCATGGAGCAGAACTCAAAGATCTCCTACAATCTCTTCAAGTTTCCTTTTGTAGCTTAGAACAAAGACATACCAGAAGAAGATGGATTTCTTCACAGTGTTACTTCTTAGCCAGCTGGAAAGGATTCTGACCCTTTCAATGAGACAAAGACAAGTCATTTCAGTGCTGTTGTTACATTTTAATACACTGACTAGAAATTAAAAGGCCCATATCTACTCTGCAGTCCTTTTGCAACATTTGTATTGATTTATGCATCAAAATTGTATAATTCCTTTTTCCATGAACAAGTTACATTTTATTAAGGCATAAGAAATAAGTTGCTGAACCACTCAGACTGATGTAAAAAAGACTCGCTGTATTTTGTCTGTTTCAAAAAGCAATCAGGGCTGAAACATACAGAACCGCACATGAAGCTGCTGTCTGATGTTCAGACCGTTTGAAAATAAATGCAATTGAATTTTTGCTTCTGGGTGATCAAAACGATTTGAGTGCTTGGCCATTTGTAAATGTAACACTGCAGCCAAGACAAATTCAAACCTGGGTGTGTTTACAAATATGGACTCTATTAACTAGGGATTGCCTGGTTCATTTTGAACAATCAACTTCAGTTGTTCATGAGATGAGCCCTTTAATCTCTCATAACCTGTCTAATAGTTTAATAATGTTTAATAGTGTGAAATCAAACCACTTGTTTCACTCACCAGGTGCAAGTTAGGTCGGCACAAACACAACGTGACTTATGCAGAACACGGTGCACAAAACATGAGCATGCCCAGTGGCTCCTGACCTGTCACGCCAAGGCAGTTCAACACTGAATTCAACACTCTATGTCCAAAAGCATTCAGACATGTCTTCTAATCAGCAAAATGCAACTACTTTAAAGTGCACACAGTACTGACAAAGCTGTTTAAATGTACACTCAGTTTGTACTCTCCTTAGAATCACAGTGCCAACAGAATGGTAGCCACGTAGGAGTATAACGTCGCCATGCCTAATGCTCCCACCTAATGCAAATAACCAGCTAATTAGGAAGCCTTTCCTAGGTTATAGTGGGTGTGTTGAGAGCAGAAAAACCCTCCAATGTGCAGGGCAGACCTCCCATGAACAGTGTACTGCGGAGCAGAGGAATTGCGTTCGCTAGAGTGATGGAGTTTCATTTTCTGGGATTCTGAAAAAGGGATCCAGATTATTAATACCCTTTGATTTCGGAAGAAATGACGGATGTGCATGTGTCTACTTTGGAATATACGGTGTATTAAATATGGTCATTTGTAGATTGCAGATGTTCTGAACAAAAAGAAGACTAGGTTAAAACAGGCAGAGTTTAACTACGATTTATTTTCCTTTTGATGTTCATGTAGATAGCTTTTCTGACATTCTGATATTTCTCATGACTACTAGGGCAGGGTAGAAGCATTACAGCACGTTAGTATGAGGTATTACAGCCTGATGATGAGTTTACTGAAGCGGATTATTGTCGCAGACTGTAGTTCATCCAATGACAGGCAAAAAATGGAATTCAGACAGAGCTTTTCTTGGTAAGCAGCAGCAGTCGAACATGATACACTCTTTTAATCCAACTAATCACTTCTTCAACACTTGTTAAACAATAAACACAATCATGAAACAAAACAAAACAAACATACAAAAATTAGCTAAGGGCCCTCCACACGTGACCCTGACATACTGTTAAGATGTGAACAAAAAAGCAATAGCAAAGTGTTTGTTAAGTAAAGTCTGTATATTGCTTGGCTTCGTTCTTCATTTCTGCTGGTCAGATGAGGTACAATAGGGCATAGAAGCGTAAGAGCAAATGCAGCAGCTTGCTTGTCAACTGAGCAGCAATATACAATATGATAAATTAAAGGAAGACTTCATGAGTATTGGTCAGATGTGTAATATGACTTTGGCACTATTCTAACACATGGCGAGGGCATACTAACAAGGTAGCTGCTTAAAGCATGATTCAGAATCATAAATCGCTACGTTACATGTCTACGTATGGCCTATCAAGGCAAAAATAAAGCATAAGGCTTTTGCATAGAGAAGGGAAAGGAGATCATCCTCTTAAAGCTGCCCAACAATTGCTCTGTTAATTTGTTAACATCTTTAAACTTTGGATTCTTCAAAGATTCTTAGAGAAAACCCTCTCAAAGAGATTAAAATATTTACTGAACGTGTGTCTACAAATACCAATAATTTATGCACTGAGAGTCATACAAGTAACTGTTAGAAATCTCAGTTCGATAAAACATGGTAAGCACATTTTTTAATAAATGAGCTGTTTCCAGTAAACAGAGATTACAGTGTTGCTTTGGTATACTATGTAACGTCTGGTGTCAATTTTAATCTCAGAAATGAGGGTTTTCCTCATGGAAGGCCACTTCATAAATCCAGCTCCACTGATCAGTGCAGCATGGTCTGTTATAGCTCATCAAAAACACCATTATAAAATAAGTTAATAGGCACATATCAGTTAACATAATGCACAAATATCATGCATATGCTGCCACAGTATATTTCCTCCTTAATCGAAACATTTTGACGTAATGCATAGGCACAGTATAAAATCCATTACATAAACAACATGACCAGTATTAAAAAATAAACAATCTGTACAAAAGTCCTGCCAGTATTTTTAGGATTTTCTGTATTTTTTCCTCATCATACAACAGAGCAAAACAGTACAAAAATAAATATTCTATATACAATCAAACAAGGCATTCCGGAATTAACATCACTGCAAAACAAGAAACACAAAGAACACAGCATGTTATTTCATGCATGGAGATGTGGAGCTGTTCATTGTTTATTCTCCGAGACAAAAATTCACTTAAACTATTCAAACGGATCAAAATATACACAGGTAACTATAAAATTCAATCAATTCAAATATTTAAAAAAGACTACTAAGCTGCATTATATAATGTATGCATCATCACTCAGTGACACTTTTCATAACACCAAAGTCAGGCAGCTAAACACATTTTTCATTTATTTTTTGTTTCACAAATTGTAAAAATATAATTCACAAATAGTAGAAAATACACCTCCATTTCTAGTGTGTTATTTGATTAAAGCACTGGAGGATTAGTAGTTTGGGTAAATTCCTGAACCATTCCAAAGCAACTGCAAAAACAACAGCTAAGGTCACTGGAAACCACTTACTTTATTCCAACACCCTGGTACTGGTAGACCATCATCACCCTGAGGAAGAGAAGAGTAAGTATCAGAAAGAATAAAGACCATTAAAAAAACATAAGACTGGCACACATGCAGGCTGTCATATCAACCACACGTACATTGGTATTTACCTTGCAATATTTATCGTGACATTTCATTTGAATAATTTGCTAACAATCATGTTTACAGATGTACACAAGCATTTAAAATGAGGTCTGGTCTACTTAAATGTGAAATCAATAAAAAAAATCCAACAAGGCATGCTTCATTAAAGCTCGTCTCCTCGTATATTTTTGGAAACATTTGCCAGGCTGAGCCGCACTTTTTTATGACCCATGTGGATGAAAAGTAAGTAATTAATGCTGAGAGAATATTATTAATTTGGGTGGTGACTTAAAACACATTATATATGTTGTTGTTAGCAACGTAAATACAACATTCATGCACGTTAAAATGGCTTATTTTTCAATATCCATTCACTGTGTGTATTCCAACACTATGATTCATTACATTTAAAAGTGATCAAATCGAACAACTATAAGAGCAAGAGGATGAAAGTTAAGTATTAACTGATTGCATTAATAAGAGTTTTAGTATAAACTGGGTTTAGTATCGACAACATGTGATTGTGATAACATGGGTTGTAGGGGTTAAGCATTTAGCTTTGTAATCATTTAAGGAAATATGTATGAGTCGTTAGCGGTTTTCGTGGGAAAATGACTAGGACTTAAACAAGGCATGTGTAACATGTTTGGAATATATTTCACCACACCACATTCTGTTCAGAGTGCGTGATTAGAGTGTTATGTGAAGGGTTAAGGAAGTGAGTGAGCACGCTGGAGAAGGCAGACACAGAGAGAGGGAGAGTACCATACCACAGGGCATGGGGCATCCAGCCCATCCAGGCCTGGCAGGCCTGGTTCACCTTTCTCCCCTTTAAAGCCTCGGAAACCCTGTTCATGAAATTAATCACATCAACATCCTCCTGTTCTACAGTGCCCCATGTAGGGCACCGCTGAAGTCACAGCCACTCCGCACAGCCTGGAGCCTGCAGACCGGTCCAAACCGGAGCATGCAGATCGGGCCTGACACTGACAAGAAGAGACTTGCCAAGTCCACAGGGCTAGAGGCCAATTATGGCTCTACACCAAAGAGACTTTTTGGAGCGATGCTCCCCTTTTGTTTCGCTTTCTTGTATCAACAAAATGTTTTAGTTCCAAGCTATTTAAAGGCCATCAGCCATTTAGAACTATTTTTAAAGCGTACATACTTACATTGAAAGATGCTGAACTAATGGGTTTGAAATTGACTGGATAATTCATCTAAAACATAAATATAACGGCTTTTGCGCAGTGGAGTCAGCATGATCCCCTTAGTGTCAGTGCAAATCCTGGAAATGGAAAAAGCCCCTAGGAAGTTCTGGTCGTTCTTTAGAGTGTTTCAACACGTCTGAGTGCTCCATTTACAATATATGGACAAAAGTATTGGGACAGGTGACCATTACACCAACAGGGACTTGACGTTGAATTCAAATACACAGACTTTAAAATTGAGCTTTCAATCTTCTTGGAACTCTTTCCACAAGGTTTTGGATTGTTTCTGTTGCCATTCATTCCGTAGAGCATTTATGAAGTCGAGCACTGATGTTCCAGTTCATCCCGAAGGTGTTGGATGAGGTTGAGATCGGGGCTCTGTGTGGGCCAGTCAAATTCTTCCAAACCAAAATCGTCCAACAATGTCTTGGAGCTTGCTCTGTGCACTTGGTATGTGTCTTGGTATGCTGAAGAATTAAGATTGCATTCACTGGAAGAAAGGGGCCTAGCCCAAACACTGAAAAACAGGTGTGTCCCAATACTTTTGTCCATATAGTGTATGTATAAAGGCACTGATGCGCACAAAGCCAGTCACGAGGTTTCTACCCATGAAACACATGCCTTTGCCAATACATAACTCAAGAATTTGGACCAGAACCACTTTGGGTGTTTGTTATTACTGCACCAAGACATAAGGTGATGTCTGTGGCTACTGAGATGCCAGTCTTCATCCCAGATGCCAGTGGCACCTTTTGCCTTGATGTACCGTGTTGAACGGAGGACATACCAATGGACAAGGGGCATCTAATCCAGGGGCTCCTTGGTCTCCCTTATCCCCTTTGGCCCCCCTGTTGCCTCTCTTGCCCCTCTCCCCCTGCAAACAACAATGCATTCAAAAAAAAAAGCAGTATAAAGCAGTTTAAATAAGAAGTTTGCAAAAAGCACCATCATTAAGAGTAATAGAGTAATTCAAGGCATGTTTGTATGTTTTAAGAGTAAATGTGCTTTTTTTTACTGATCTATAATAAAGCGTAAGGATAAAGGGATTTAGGTGTGAGTGGGAGCTGGGGGGTTAAGGAGGTGGGCTGTCAGCCAGAGATATTGGTGTGCAGACTCTCACTATTTATGAAGATTGGCCAAGCAGAAAAGTCTTCTTTTAGTTGACATAAATTTTAAATGACCGCCATTAAGCTAAAATATAATCAGTTAGAAATAAAATATAATCAACTAGAAAACTGTATTTATTATATTTTTGATGCAAACTCAGACTCAGTATCAAGACCTCACAAATTATTGTTGCGGTTATAATAAAAACCTCATACAGCAACTTTCAGGTAATAACAATTTTTTTTAAATAGCATAATTAATATTTCCCTTTTAAATTACCCATTAAAAAAACTGGTTTCATGTCTCATGGAAATACTGTCTACACTTCAGGGTGTTTTCTTGTTCACAGCAAACGCATTACAATTTTTATAACACAAGACAGTCAGATATTGTGGGAGACTAACATTTAGGAGAAGTGTGATCTGCAAAATGCTGAAGGCAAAGCTCAGTCCTGATGTTATCTGTTGACCGTCTACTGATTTTTCCCCAGTTTGCTAAAGGGTAATGCACAAGATGCAATTGAACATTTACCCACTAGAGGGAGAGCTGCAATACTTGGAAGAATATGGTTTAAAGCACTAGTTGCTTCATTTGTTTTTAGGTGGACAAAAAGTTGACCCGGACATTATTCATAAATGACTATTTACCCTCTTCCTAAACAATATCAGTTACATTTTAAAAACAGATTTTCAGGTTTTATAGAAGTCTGCAGACTAGGACCAGCCAACGCACACAAAAAAAACGTTTCTTTCCCTCACCATCACCCTCAAAAACAGCCGATATGTCACACTACTCCACACCCAAAGTACTGCACTTGCACTTTATGTATAATTTGTATTATATATTCTGTATTTCTTTGTGTTTTCTGTACATACATTGTTCATATGTATGCTCATACACTCCCTCTACATATATTTTATATAGGGTGAGTTCCTTGTATGTGCTCTCTCACATACCTGGCCAATAAATATGATTCTGATTCTGATTCAGTTTCATTTCATTTCCATGTCTGCACACCAAGTCCAAAGGCTTTGGGAATTTGGGATTTTACGACTTAGGAATTGTAAGATTCTGTCTCTGACTAGAGTGTACAGTTCTCAAGCTGAAAACAGCCATAAAGAGTGGCAGGAGAAATTTCACATTCAGTCTGGTGATAAAACAATAGTGCCCAACCCTCCAAAGGGACTGAGGGCTTAGATGCTTACAGTTTCCAGATTCAAATCTCAGAGCTCAAACTGTCCAATTTGTTTTGTAAAGCCAGCATATTCAAGTCTCTCTTCCAGCACCCTAAAAAAGCCATTGTCAGCTTTTTTTTTTGTTTTTCAAATCCTCACTGTGGCATTAAGATCTTGTGAAGGTTCCCCAGCTATTGCCACTTTCTATCTTTACACATAGACCTAAATGGCCTTCAAGCATAAATGTTGATGATTGTAGAAAACGGAGAGCTGTGCACACTGGCTGAGACGAAGAACATTAAAATCTAGTTGGCAGGAAGGTAAGTGGAGGAGGATTGGAGGAAGAGGAGGAATGAGGAAGAGTATTAACCCAGGATACAACATTAGAGGAGCAGGAGGAGCAGGAGGAGGCCAGGGAGGGAGAGAGGGACAGAGAGGCCGACCCAGCCCTACTCAGCAAAAAGAGCCAGGGGTCACAGGCCAAGGTGCAGGGGAGGAAAAGGGGAGAGGAAGACCTGTAGAAAAAGAGAGGAAGACAAGAGGAGGAAAACAGTAAAAACAGCACTGTGTCCTATAGGCTCTCCTCAGTGCCTTCTGCTGATCCAATCATCAATACCCAGACTCTACTAACATCTCAACCTTCAGTATCGGGCAAAGCTAATGTACCATCACTGCTGTGACAAAACCTTTCTGCGTTGTTTTTTTACTTCTCCTGTAAATTTATTCAGTTGGAGATAAGAGGTTTTGTTCTGACAGCAGTGTTATGCTGTTGATGTCAAATTTGGCTACTACAGGTGCATCTACCCCACTCTTTTGTAAGAGTGATATTTTCTGTCCTTGCCAGTAGAGGGTGCTGAGAGGAACATTGACATGTCCTGACTTTCAAGGTGGAAGTTATTCAAGCAATAACTCAGGAAATTAGTGTTAATAGGAAGGAAACACACTGCTATACTCTGGGAGGACGGAGGGATGTAAGGTATACAGAGTAGAAAAACATTCACTTGTATATACATTTTAAATTGCATGAAATTTTATTCTTTTTGCAGGACCCCTTAACATTTACTAGACATTATTAACGTCATTTATTTACGGCACCTATCAGACATGTCATGGTTAAATAGCTCTTGTGCTAATGCAAAACGTTTGTTCATTGTGATATTTTATGACTGAATCCTTGTATTTCAAATTTTCAGATTTAGACGCTAAAATAAAAGATACATAAGATATTTATGCATATATAGATTTGTGTAAAGAGCCTGCAAAAAAACCTACACTGGGATTGAACATTTCTTACTAACCCATCATTCATACACATCCTTTTAACATTCTCTCTATGAATTTACAATCAATACCATCGCACACCAAAGCTAGCATGCTCCTGTCGAGATTACCAGTAATTATAATGATGCGAAAAGAAGCTACACTTCACCCAAACCTCCAGTGTTACTGTCTTCTAATGAAAGCAATAACATTCTACTTCAGAGAGCATTCAAACGCCATCAAATCTTACCCTATTTCCTTTTAGTCCTGGTGGTCCTACTAAACCCTATTAAAGTAAGGAAGAAGATATTAGTTAATGGAAGATGAAGTGCACATTTCTGTACATATTGCTCATAGCAATATGTGAGTACTTACAGGGATGCCTTGAGGCCCTATTGGTCCTGCTACTCCCATATCTCCTTTCTCCCCCTAAAAGAGTAAAACAAGATAAGTAACTATGGCTGGGATGACAATAAAGCTTTACTTGACTTGAAAAGTTGAAATAGTTAATTAACACGAGTACTAGGGCGTTTCATAGTGAGAGACTATGACTTTCATGAATTCTAAGCATTACTAGTAAAGAATACTGAGACATTTTTGTTTTAGAATTATGATTAGCATCAAAGTAGAGAAACTATTCTCACCCTTTCTCCTTTTGGTCCTGCTGGTCCAGGTATACCAGCCGGTCCTATTAGACCCTTTGAACGTAAAGATAACCAGTTAAATGAGTCAACCTTGAACATAAGATAGGGATTCGAGTGTCGGATCATCAAGGGAGAGAAAGTGTTAAGGCCTAGTAGATCAACAACCTTTTTGGAGTCACTTTCATTCATGTTCTTTTCATTAATGAAAACATAAACCTTCGTTTTGGTGAGGACCATATCTGTGTAACAAGGTCTGGCAATTTTGGAACGGAATTAATTTGAGAATATATATACGCTTAAAGACTCATCCAAAATTGTAAAGTTATTGATCTACTTGGTAATAAACAGACACTCAAGAAGATAATGGTGAATCCATCTTCAGGTGTGATTCCTTGACTTTGGACAGGATTCAACAGAGGGGCAGTTAGACTTTTTTTGCGTTTCTTGCAGTCTTCTCATCCAGGATATTGCCATTCTGTAACAATAGTACATGCAGCTGCATCCCAGCATGCTCTCCTGGTACGACATCACAAGATCAAAGCGTTTCTGTTTAAAAGAATACAGCCCTTGTGGCATTTGGTTATCAGAGGTCAGGCATGTTTAAAGACTGAATATGGTGGGCTGGAAGGGCATGGGAGTTCAGTGCAGAGACTATTTATCTTTGCATTGGAACTGTCTCTATGTTTGCTTAACAGCCTTTACCCATGCTCCCAATCATTCGGCTGTGCGCTGACAGATAGAGAAACAAACTGAGAGGCCTGTTCTGGACACAGCAGGGGGTAACAGCCAAACAGGACAAAAATGTCATCTCATTGCATCCTCATGCCAGTACAGCCCTCACGGAAAAGTCTAAAAACAACAGCCTTGAACAGCAGACAATGCGAGAGAGAGACAGACAGGCAGAGGGAAGGAAAGGCAAGCTGACAGATGAATATGAATGCAGAGAGACAGGCAGCGGCAGGCAGGCTGTAGAGGCAGAAGAGAAGAGGAGACTGAGATGAGAGGAGAAAGAGAGAAGAGGGTGAGGGGAACGGGTCTTGCGCCACTCACCACTGGGCCGGGCTTGCCGTCTAAACCATGAGCCCCCTGGACAGTGTGTGAACAGTTAGAGAGCAGAGAGGAGAGATGGAGATGGTGGGGGAGTAGGGGAGGAGTGTGGGGAGGAGACGTGGGGGTGAGTGAAGCAGTGACTTGTGTGACATAAAAAACAAAACTAGTTTTGATGGAGGGGTGACAGTGTGGACGATGTGAGAAATAGACAGTAACTCCTTTTACCAACAGCACCTTTTCTTTTCCAGTGCTGATACTGAAACCTTGAGTATA
>JBBJLS010000148.1:14930023-14945119 GCA_037577275.1 Bryconaethiops microstoma | reverse complement strand
AAAAATTATATATATATATATATATATAAATATATGAAAAAAAAAAATATATATATTTTATATTTATATATATATATATATATATATAATTTTAATTAACACATACATTTTCGCTTAAACATGTAGAATGACACTTTTTTACAAAAAATGTAGGTAATGTTTTTTCTTTATATTGCAACATACTGACTTTTACTGCAGCAGCCAAGGTATACCAATACTGCTGTATACAAGGTATGCTACCTAATATTGTGTAGGTCCAGTTTTTTTTTCCAGAAGAGCTTTGATCCATCAAGACGTGGACACCACAAAACCTCTGAAGGTGTGCTGTGGTATTGGGTTGTTTAACTATTGCTAAACATTTTTGCAGCATCTAAGAGTGCATTATCCTGCTGAAAGAGGTCACTGCCATTAAGGAATACCTCTGCCAGGATGGGGTGTATTGTTTGTAACAATGTTCAGATGGCATCCACACGAATACCAGAACCTGAGGTTTCCCAGCAGAACATTGCCCAGAGCATCACACTGCCTCCACTGGTTTGCCTCCTTGGAGTGTTATCTCTTCCCTGGGTATTTGATGCACATGTAACCAGTAGCCCACATAATCCATCAGACCAGGCCACCTTCTCCCATTGCTCCATGGTCCAGTTCTGATACTCTCATGGCCATTATAGGTGCGTTTGGTGGTGTAGCGGTGTCAGTATAGACACTCTGATCAAGATAATCAATATTATTTACTTCACATGTCAGTGGTTTTAATGTTGTGGCTGATCGGTGTAGAGATGCAAGGCTAGATTTGTTACAGAATTGTCTTTATTCTTTTATCCCCTATGATTGGCTTGTCTTGATTTTTTCCTTTCTTTAGGTAGCTCTCTTCTGACCAGATGTTCTTCTGCTTAACTGGTCGTTTTAAAGTAGGACATGCTATTTCCTCTAAGCACTGTGGCTGGTGATATTACAGAATGCTGTGCAAAATTAGTTGCGGTCTTGAAACATACAGTACATTTGTCTAATGTCAGAACAGCTCTATTTAATTATCTTTCTGAACTATGTGGAGTTTGTGGCCAATATATTTTACATGAAAGTGCAAAAGGAGTTACTGTGCCATTGATGATGTGATTGGAACAAGTTTATCAATGACTTTAACACCAAAAGAATACACCAGAGTTAGAAAAAAGGCCCCTAAGACTGATGATAATCAGACATAATCTACTGCATGCCATTTTATAATACTAAATAAAGAACTGAGACATAATAAAGAATTGATCATTTACAGTAGTGAGTCACTGTTGCAAAAAAGCCGTATTCTATGACTCTCACACACCCAACGCACAAATATTCCCAATTCCCTCAAATTTCCACAACATTCCACAACATTCCACAACTGAGTGCAGGTGAATAAGAGTGAGTGCTGAATCACCCATCTGTCAGCTTTGCTGATGGAGAGTAACGCAAACCTACTTAAATCCCAAAAGGGTTATTCAATCTGTCTGTATTTTATTTATTTATAAGCAATGAACACTTCATTTCAGATCAAGAATGGGAGAACAAGCTCTTTCTGCTTCCTGGACATCTTTTTTCAGCTTAAAATTAATGATTTAATAATAGCTCGAAATGTGTTACTGTGAGGGTGCAGTTTAATAATATAAAAAACCCTTTTATTTAAAGTTTAAATGTTACAATCAGCAACTCAGACTCATAGCTAACATGATTCATTCAATACAACAATCCTTGTTTTTTTTAAAAAAAACCTCCTTTCTAATATATTGCAGGTAATTTCTTTTTTGTAAGTGTGAGCAATGATGCCAGGAATCATTAAAAATCAATTTCTGAAGTGTTATCAAACCAAATCACACTCCTAGCCTAAAGACAATGGCTAGCCTTGGGTGTGAATCATCCTGAAGACGTATATTTGCAGCGATGACTCGCTAACAATACATTATGCAGTTTGTTGCACAAATATGCTAAATGCAAAAAGTGTACTACATTTATTCCACATAAAAACACGCCTAAAACATAACATTATTACTAGCTAATATGAGTAGCAGATGCCTAAAATGTGTCACTTTGTGGAATTTTATTAATGGCTTGCAGGAACACCTAAAATAAGGTTGCCTTCGGATATTTCCTTGTTAGCATGAATGGTTGCAAGTTCCAAAATTACTGACGCATTAAGAAATCTGCTACTAGCTATTATTGCTCAGTAAAAACAAGGAAACTCACTGATCCATGCAACCTGACACCACTGCAATCAATAAGCCATTAGCCAATGTCGCCCAGTGTCAAAGCCATAGAAAGCGCTAGCACATTAGTCTCATCAATGTGTCATTAGTCACATCAACTGTAACAAGTTGTGTTTCCTCTTGAGATAATAGGGAACATTACATTTATCTTTATATATGACTATCATTATATATGACTCTCAATTGAAAATGCCTTTAACTTATGTGCTAAACAAATAGATTTCAATTCTTTTACATTACCATTTTATTATAAGCTATTTTTGCTGTATTAGTAGGGTATTTCAGAAGTGTACTTACAGGGAGTCCAAGATGGCCTCTGTCTCCTTTTTCTCCTTTCTGTCCAGATGCTCCCTTCTCTCCTCTCAGACCCACTCCTTGCTCCCCCTGGCAAAGACAAGGAGATGATTACTTTAGCCTATGAGGTTTATTATCTGCATGAAGTCAATACATGCGAGCATGATTGATACTGCAATAAGGAGACATTCTCACCTTTGGCCCTGACAGTCCTGGAGGTCCCTGAAAAGTAAAGAAAAATATGTAATTGAATCATGCCATTAATTACAACTGCAGGATGTCATTATAAATGTCAAAAAGTTCAATGGAAACATTAGTCATTAGGGGATGCTGTATAGAGGAGAGCAGTTGCCATTTGGAGTGTCAGACTATCTGTGAGATTTATTCGTGCCCCAGAGCAAGAATCTCCTCTATAGTGGCACTATGGAGATTCTTGCTCTGGGGCACAAATAAATCTCACAGATAGTCTGACACTCCAAATGGCAACTGCACTTTATGTTCCAGGGAAGAGGCAGGCCAAAAACAATCAAAAGACTGAGATTGTTGTCATATATATATATGTATATGTATATATATATATATATATATAAAATACAATTTCTCCGGCCTGGGCAGGGTTACTAAAGTGGTTTATATATGTTTGTTTGTTGTGTTCTCGGACTGACATCTGATTGTCAGTATATATATTGATACAACAAACACATGTGACCAATGACACTCCACGGTTGTGATACTAGAGTAACATAACACTCATATTGATCCAATTTCACCAGGTGTAATTCTCTCTTAAAAAGTATAAATTGTCTGTACCATTGGCCCAACTGGCCCTGCAGGCCCTGGAGGTCCTGGAGGCCCATAGACCTGGAAAAATTCGAGAAAGAAAAGTAGCATTATTAAACAGAAATACCTCAGAACCCTCAAAACAGTGCCCACCAATGAACACACTGCTGCATTGAGTTTACCTGTGAACTGGCCCATCATCTGACCGTCACTAACTTTTAAAGCACATTTTACAGTTACATAAGGTAATTTATATGAAAAAAACAAAGGGAATATTTACCAACTCTGATTTTTCTCCCTTCTCTCCAGGTTCACCTTTCTGACCCTGAAGAATCAGGTAAAAAATACTCAAGCATTTTCTCTAGCAATTTCATCATGACATAATGGAACAGCTTCGCAATACATTTGCACACTGGTGTTATCTGATGCCTCAACAACACAACCTTCTTGAGGGGCACCATTGCGTACCATTGAGCCTGGTAATCCAATTGGGCCAGCAGGCCCTGCAACCCCTTTTTCGCCAGTAGGGCCATCTAAACCCTACAGAATGGGGAAGGAATAATAAGAGGTTAAGCACTGCCAGAATGGACAATTTTGAGGGAACTGTTTGACACTGGTCCTTAAGTTTAAAATAATTTGAGATTATGGCATTGAAAATGAAGGGCACGCTAAAATGCTACAACTTTGAGAACTCTGAACTGTTACTTATGGACGCAATAATGCCCACACACTACAACTTTGGTCTCTTCGGTATTTGCTTCCATTCAACCTCATCTTATTGGCTTGACTGCAAGGGTCCTGCAGGCTTTACATAGTTATGATCACGTAAAAAAAAACAAAAAACAAACGCCACATACTAGATAAAAATGTAATTAGAGCACTTGTGACTAGATAAAAGCACTTACAGGTGATCCAGAAGGACCCATGTCTCCTTTATCTCCTTTCGGCCCGGGGAACCCCATGACTCCACCCTCTCCTCGTGGGCCCTCGGGGCCTGGTGGGCCGATGGGTCCTGGCTCTCCTGTTTTTCCTCGAGGACCCTGAAACATTTAATTCATTAATATAAGTCATCTGAATTCTCACAAGCACCAACATATCAAGAGACCACGAATTTAATTGATTTTTAATGCAATGAAGACTTTGGAACTCATTTTGTACCTTTTCTCCATCAAGACCAGAAGGACCAGGAAGTCCAATTTCACCCTGGACACAAAAAGAGTTTCAAATAAATGGAAATGCCATATACAGTGGGCAATCAACAAACAACTGTCAGAATCTAAAAGACCCATTACCTTGGAACCAATTAACCCTGGAGGACCCGGAGGGCCAGGTAAACCAGGTGGACCCTGCAGTGACACATGAATAGTTATTTATTATTCAAATAAATAATAATTTAATTAATTTACTGCAATCGTTAACATGTATAGTGCCTTCAGACAGTATTTACCCTGCTTTAATTTTTCAAATTTTTTAGTGTTACAACCAAGAACTGAAAGAGAGTTAATTTGGTTAATGAATCTATAGAAAAAACCCAACAAACTTAAGTGGTGGAAAATTAGTTGAATGAGCCCCCTTGTATGCAATTAAAGTTCACTTGTTTTTGGGCCCCACAATTTGTAAATCTAGGCTTTATAAAATAAAGCTACTGTTAAAAAAGAGACAAATTTACTTTTGGAGCTTGCGAAAATGTACGCTGGGGACTCAGCAAACACATGGAAAGGTTCAATGGTCAGATGAGACCAAAACATTTTGGCCTATATTTGGTGCTATATGTGGTACTGTCCATCATCCTTAAAATATAATTTGCAGTGAAACATAGTGGTGGTAGCATCACATTGTGTGAATGCTTTTTATGTGCAGGGACTCTGACACTGAATAGTGGAACCAAATACAGGGCAGTTCTTGAAAAAACTAAACCCTTATGGAGATAACAGATGCTTGTGCTTTTTAAAATTTAATTAACCATAGTATCCCAGAAAAAATGTCAATGTTAACTCTTCAAAACTACTTCAAATTAACTACTCAATTAACTACCTCAAAACCAGGTTGTAACACTACAAAATGTAAAATGATTGGGCATGGGCACTTTCTGAAGGCACTTTCGCTGCTTATATCCTACGACTTTAGTGTAATGAACACGTACCATCAGATGAACATTACGAATGTCCTGAAAAAAATTTAACAAGAAATTTCAGAGCTCAGGCACCTAAAATGGCATTTTTAACTAAACATTGATGCATACAGCTTCATAGTAACAGATTAAAAGAACATACATTCTCATTGTTGTTGATTAATGTTTTTCCTGGTTCTCCTGTTGGGCCTGGAGGACCCTGAAAGGCAAAAAAGAGAATATAAACAATATCTCACCACAGAATATACTGAACTGAAATAATCTGTCTGTGTTGAGTTTTAACTTACCCTCGGTCCAGATGGGCCTTCAGGTCCTGCGTCACCCTGTGAGCAGAGAGCAAAGAACCTGTTACAGAATATACATATACATCTACTGCAAATGCTCATCATACAAAACATCCAAAAAAAATCACAGAACATATTAAAAACCACTGAAGCACTGAAGTACTGCAACTAACCTTAATGCCTTGATCACCTTTTTCACCCTGTCAAAAAAGAAAAGTGTTGATTACACTGAACAACAGATTGGACTCATCAGTGGGTTGTAGAATGAGGATACAGGCTCATAAACTTTAAACATCATCTATGTTGGTACAGTACCTTGGGTCCAGGCAGTCCTGGTGTTCCTGGTTCTCCTTTCATGGCAATTTCTGTAGAGCTAGGTTCACCCTTTTCACCCTGCCGAAAGGAAGACAGACAGACAAAAGAGGTAAGACGTCAGGTTTCAAGCATGTTCTAGTCATGAATATTAGAAATGAAGATTCTGTCATACGTGAAAGTGATCATTCGGTCATACGTGAACACACCACAGCACACAGTGTGAACAGCACAAAATTCTCCCACTGTATTTAACCCATTCACCAAGTGAAGCAGCAGGCAGCCAGGAACACAGCGCCCGAGGAGCAGTGTGTGGGGACGGTAACTTGCGCAAGGGTACCTCAGAGGTGCTTAGAGGTTTTGGGATTCGAACCCATGACTTCCTGATCGTAGGGTGAATGCCCTAACCACTAGGCTACAATCTGCCCCACACAAAGAATCTGAAACCATTACAAGCATTGTGCTTATGTCCTTATGTTTCACACAGACTCTTAGCAAAAACAGCAAATGTACTGCCTGCCATTAGCAGTAAAACAGACTGAAGTATTTGCACAAAATGCTGTCAAACATCAGCCTCAAACAAAGAACTCAAAACCAAGCAATATTCTGGGACAACAACGACAGCACACGATAATTAAGACATTTCCACTGTGCAAAATCAAGCCACACAGTTCTTTGTCATGCACAGACATGTAGGGAAGACACAAATTCAAGACCGAAATGAAGAACATATGGAATCTGTTGTATCAGTGACACTAAAGGGAATACACACTGTCAAACAATGGAGTGGTAACACAGTGTTACTCACTGCATGAGAACAAGCTTCAGTGAACCTCATGCTAATCTCATACCAATTCTAGGCCTACCTTATATCCTCGCTTCCCAGGAATACCAGAAAGACCTGCTTGACCCTTTGCAATGACAGAAAAAAGTTATGATTTATCAAGATTTGTAACACAATGTAGGCAAACCTTTTAAGATCAATATCCGACTTTGCAAGGCCTTTACCTTTCGGCCAGGAACCCCAGGAAAACCAACCTCTCCCTGAAGAGAGAGACCAGCAGGGTCAAAGACAGAAAATAAAAAAGAAAGTGGCACACATAAAAGGGAAGCAAAAACATGACTTGTTCCTGAACTCAACAAACACATGCAACACTGCACAGCTTTCCCAGACTCCATGCTTGTCCTCATTTCATCAGGAAATCCGAAGGTCATTTTTTGTAATCACGGCCACTTTTTCATGCATGCAATATCAACACAAACCACAAGGACTGAAACAAACATCACTGACATTAACTGTAAACGCTCTGTGACCATCAGACACTATTATTTCTATCACAGTAATTAGACAACATGCTTTGATGTCAATATTTAGATTGACTTGCCAAGCTTTGCATGTTCCAAGCACGCAAATAACTGGTCACCGCAAGAAGCACCACAGTCCACTATCGCTCTGTTATTCATAGTAAAGAGCACATGATAGTTATTTATTTTATGTCTGCGCCGACTAATGAGCAAACACCATGCTGGTGAGCTACAGACACAGCTGGGGTTGTGTTACACATACACACTCACATGACTCTCTGAGACTAGCGAGCTTACAAATACAGATGCAGAGCTAAATACATACAGGACGCTTTTATGAGTGTCTAATGTAGCCTCCAAGTAATTCTCCCACACATGTTTACTTTACTATATAATTATCGTAGCTGGACTTCAGGTATGGCATGCTCGCAGGATTGACCACTCAAAAAATGAACCAGGAAGGTGTTTTGATTTACAAACTGAACACCAAACATGCCAAAGCTGCAACTGCATTTAATGCTGAGGCAATGAAAAGTCCAGGTAAGCCCCCTAAGGTATAGATGATTTAAAAGTATACTTAAAGGTATATTATGCTCATTAAGGTCTTGTTTTGTACCTTCTAAAGTTTTAAATGTAAACTACCATCACCATTCCACAAGAAAGAGGCATATTTGTATGTTTTCATGAGATTTTATAGTAACCTGGAATCAGACAGTGTCTATGGTACCATGCCAGTGACAACGTTTGTACCCTGAAAGGTACTATTTTATGAGAGCGTATCCTTACTCTACTCTAATTGACTGAATAAAAATGGATACTATAATTAAATTAAGTTCACAAAATGACTCATCATTAGCATGCTGGCACGCAGAGAATTTGTTGGATCACTTGTGGCAAATGATCACTAGGATTATATTTCGTGCAGAAGGGAGCTTGCATAGCATAGCACACACATATTCTAGGCAAACTACCTTCACTCCTTGTTTGCCAGGCATTCCGGGCATCCCTCGCTCACCCTAGAAAACCAGTACCAATTATGTCTCTTCCCAGTGATTGACACACTGTATGAGTCAAAGTCAAAAGCTCACAGAAAACACAACTGGAATGCTTGACAGAGTCATGCTAAACACACTGTTAAAAAGGACAAGCTGAAATGCCATCTCAGCTGCTATAGTGTCATGCACTGCCACAAAACTAGCCATCCACCAAGCGTCCTAGGAATCCTAAAAGCCTCCACAGAAAGCACAAGTGCCAGTCTGGTGAGGCAGACAGTGGGCCCCCTGTGTGAAGTTAAAGAGGACAGAGATGGCATGAAGACTCCAGCAGGTCTGAGCAGGGGGCAGGTGGCAGAGCCTGGCTTTGGCACCATCCTCTCTGACCACACGCGCCGCTCCCTCTCTCTCTGCACACATGCTGATTATGTGAGACTCTAACAGGTGCTGTGGTCAGAATCCTTGGAAGGGTCACGTATTGCCGAGCAGTATGGAGAGGGAGTTTGCGTGTGGCATGAGTGTGTGCTAACGATTCCAGACACTCCAGAGGTACTCTGGACCGCAGTTGTGGCTGCAGCTCAGCTGACACTATGACTACCAACCTGTCATGGGCAGGACGGTGGGGACACAGTTGACAACTGTGTAGATTTATGGACAGGCAATAAAAAAAAAATGTCAACAACAACAAAAAAAAAGTCAGCTTTTCATAAAAAATGTTCTGTTACAAACTTATTCGTGTACTCACAACTTCTAACTGCCATCGGACTTTCCTCTTACTTATGAACACTTACAGCTCATGTCGTACATGGCTTTTGATGGCTTGGCAATCAACATTGTTATTTGATAAATGATCCTGAGTGAATGACCACAGAAATCAGTGAGAGAAAACTTTGTAGAAAGTATACGTTTTCTACGAAGGCCTCCTCAATTTAGAAGTGGGCACCGAATACGTTACTTTAAGTGGCCCCTAGCAGAAATGAACAAACTCAGTATGAACGCACATGTCCCCAGCTAAAATAGCCTCAGTGAGTTAATTAGCCCCTTTATGTAATTCCACGTGTTAAATAAAAAATTCTCACCCTAGCTTAAGTTTCAGTTTTACAGTGAGAACCATGGCACACTGCTCTTCCTTTTTGTTGCTGCGACCAAGCATTCTTACATCAGCAGACATGCATTACACTGCGTGGAGTGTAACTCGGTTTAAACATAGCAAACTGAATTTAGATTTTACAGGGTGAGTGAAAATCCTCAGAAAATTTCACTCGGCTTGGATGAAAGGCATAGATGGTATATATATATGGACAGAGAACCTGTAAAAATCACTTGCCATTGCTTCGGGTGTGAGTGATAAACAGAGGCATGCCAGCATTTTTTTAATAGGAGAGTTGAGTGACATCAAAATGTCACTATATGTAGTCACATTACGAAAATCAAAGGTTGGTAATCCAGGGTGGGGGTGACACTAAGCAGAGCAGAGGCCCAAAGTGGGTTAAACTTGGGAAAGGGGTTTCATTTGAACAGTTCCTGGAAGATGAAAGAGTGTAGCTGTGTGTTGATGAAGGAACACAGGAATACGGTGAGGGCTAAGGTCTCTAATTACTCCAGTGGGACACGGAGAGAAAAAGAGAGAGAGACCCCCTGGTCACTTCATGTGAGTAGTATCTGGCTGGATTCTGATAAGATTTAACCACATGTATTTACACTTGCACCTCCGGTCAGCCAGGCTGAAATCTTTACTATGATTATGTGGTGAATAATATCTAAATCAGCTCATATACAACAACCAATCATCTGAAGCTGCTCCTCATTTTTCTGTTCTATTCAAAAGTTCTATTCACAGTCAATTCTGTTAAGAATAATTATCCTTGTGTCATGGCCATCATGAACGACACGTTTATTATAGCAAGGGCTGAAAACAATGTGGTGAGGTAAAGTTTAACCAAACTGGTGCTTTATTTGAGCTAACTGGTTCATCCAAAATGGGCTACAGAATTAAAATACTCAAATGAGAAATATGCAAGAGCTGAACCAGGGAGCAGCGATGCCCATATTAAGTGTTAGCAATGTGAAGAGCAATCTTAAATAAGCAGCAAAGAGGAGGCATCACAGTAGTGAGAGGGGTATTTGTTGCTGAATGTGGCTTGGACAGACGCATGCATTTATATTGCTATTACATGTGGTTAAAATCCGTGAAGTTTTTGTATTTGATCTATATCTCTTTAAAATGTATCTTGGGAGTTTTACACTTGTATTTTTATGCAGCTTGGCCTTAACCAGATATAATCCTGATGCTCAAGACTCAAGAAGTGACCAGGCGTTAATGAGTCAGTAAGTCTGCATCCCCAGATCGTTCCGCAGTAAGCAACAGTCTCTTTGATCTTCTCTCTTTCCACTAGGTCACACTATTCTTGTCGTCGTCTCTAGTCATCGTCATCATCTCTTCATCCTCTGTGTGCTCCGGTTTTAGCGCAGAATCACCTGACACAGTGGGGAGGCTTGCTGAGCTTACTGTGTGCGGACTGACACAGGCCGCAGATAATTTATCAAACTGTCAGTGCCTGGACTAAGATGACATGGGTGAGGAACCGTGGAAGAACTTCTGATCAATTTCAGAGATCAGTTCTATTCTTAGCACTTAAAAATGCAATGCACTGAATTTACCAGATTGGTAAGTGTACATCATTTCAACACATAATAAAATGACATGTTTAAATGACTGTAATTGTATTTATTATGTAATATATTTAATCAACACCGTTTTTTCTTTCAGTTAGATTATATTACATGCACAAGGAAACATGTCACATACAGACTACTGAAGCTATACATGACCCCCCATCCAGCAAAGCTCACATTATGAGGAATTAAGTTGTTTGTTGTCTCTACGTACAGTTAGTTCCAAAGAAAACCCCTTAAGTGCTATAGAAATGTATATAAGGTTCTTTCAAAAGATTCTCATCTTGGACATCTCATCTGTAAAAACGATTTCTAAAAAATGATCCATTAAAAAGGTTCTTTAGGGAACCAATCTGTTACCCCAAAGACCTCTCTTTGTAACCTTTATCTTTGGGTGTGACTCATACTTTGCATCCATCTGGCCCAAAAGACTAGTCTGCACATATGATCGTGCAACTGTATGTGAAATAGAGTGACCTTGTGTATGTACACTCTCTCTCTCCCTTGGGGAAAAAGGCAGTCCTTAACCATGTCATTAAGTGGAGCTGTGAGAGTGAGTAAGATTCACTCTTGAGCTGCTGGTAGCTGCTGAGACGGCAGGCCTTAGCCGGAGCTCTTTTCCTTTTCGACAGACGGTCTGCCGAGGTTAATGGGAAGAACAGACACACAAACACACACGCTACTGCCACGTGCTGAGCAACTAGCACAAGCTATCGCTATGGTAACAGGTCTAGCAAGCTATAGAGCAATACTTGGCAGATTGGGTAACAGGTGGAAAAGTAAGTGGCTACGGGTCATCAAGGTGCAAAAAAACAGGAGGCTCCAAAACATCAACATGAGGACACTGGAGATCAGTTTCATGTCCAGGAGAAACATTCGCTCACAATCTGTGTCTGCAATCGAAGGCAGCTGTTTCAGTGCCTTGCTGCACCATGCTGTCTCATAAGTCGGTGCCTTAGAGGGCAGTATTGTGATGAAGGTATCTGGAACTGAATGCCATTTGAGATAGTCTGACTTGACTGGGTGCCTTCCTGGCTCAGAATACTGCCCGGTTAGGCAGCACTTGTTACGTTTCAGACCCAGCCTCAGCGTCTGCTGTCAGCAATGAACACAGCAATTTCTTTCTCTCCATAAAATGGTCCCTGGCAAAGCTTCCTAGTGACTCACCGTTAGCATGCAGCTGCCTAGGCAAACTCTTTGTCCGGTCCATTCAAGACCGGCATTTTAAGCGAAAAATCAGTAATTTAAACCTTAGCATTACCAGGTTAGCATTACATAAACGGCATGCATAAATCATCATTGACCTGTCTAAAACATGTTTAGACTTGCTAATGTGGTCTGTAACACAGTACAACATACTGTTTCAATTTCTTGTTGGCCTTGTAATGACAGACTACAATGAAACGATTACAAAAGCAAATGTTGGACACCAGAAATGTAATCAAAATGTCTTTCTACATATAAATATATATGCAGACATTATTATGAACTTCATATGGCCTTATTCATGCTATTAGCATCTTGTTTCAGCAAAATCTTGCTCAGACCATGCCCTACTGAGTACACAAGCTTCTTGAGCAGGATACCTTCTCTCCTGGAAGCCCCATGTTCCCATCCTCTCCCTACACAACATGCAGGAAAAGACAACTTCAGCACAGCAGTAGGCAAATATGTATGGGTGTAGTTGCAAACACATCCACAAACACACAAACAGCTACAGAGTACAGGGCTAAAAGTAATACGTGGTCTTACATAAGCATCATCTCAGGGCACATTGTGGAAAGAAGCACATTGTGTTCTGTAAACCACAGAAGAAACGCATCTAAGAAGAGACCGCCTCTCAATTTAAGCATCAGGCCCTTACAGGGTGGTCCTAAGACCCTGAGACAGAGTGGAAATGGATATATGTGTGTTTAAGTCATGCTTTTGGTAATAAAATGTGTTGAAATTAATGTAGAAATAATACACACACTGAATCAAGTCCAATGCATTACTGTATTTCCGTTTTGCCTTCCAGAAGCCATATATGGAATGTCAAAAAATAGAACACCAAAGAAGGCCTCGGCCTCCATATCAGAGCACTATCCGCTGTACTGATATTTGCCGTTTAGTCTCAGACTGAACCCCTCCACACACACACTGATAAGTGCCCAGGGTTTATTTAAGATATCACACCCTGCTTCTGTCTCTGCTATTTGGCAGCCCACACAAACACATTCTGGTGCAGCTTCTCTTCCACTGCTGGCGACGGAAGACAATACTCAGCATTCATGAGACAGACAGGCAGAATGGTGTCTGGCTTTCTGGGGGCTATTTGTGCATCAACATGTATAAACTTAATGTGCCACCCACACATGTTTACAGACTGAAATTATTCCCATTGAGAAACGGCCAAATGACATTGTGTAATCACTCCGGCAGGTGCTCTGGGCTGACTACTGTATTCATAATAAAAAAGAACACTCAAAAGCAGGATGGAATACCGAGGATGACACAGTTGGAGTAAAATACCACTCTCTTGTGCTGATTGTAAGAGAGAGAATGAAATCTACACTGAAGGGAATAATAATCTTCGGTCTGATAATCTCGGTACTTGGCAAACTGCCATGAGTACAGCTACCAAATCCAGAAACACACACTTGGCCTTACCTTCAGCCCTTGATCCCCCTTGGATCCCTGAGGAAACAGTGATGGAAAAGCAAAAATCAGTCATCATGATACACACTGCCTCTAAAGAAAGTCATTAAGAAGCCGAAAAAACAGCATGATAAGTCTCTGATCCTAAAATAGCTCACCAGTCTACAAGTGGTTTACATCCATAATAGTGTCTAGACAAAGCGGTCAACAGGCCAATGCACCCCTGTGTCTCCAACATCATCCATAATATAATAACCCCTGACATTTCCTTTTTGGTAAAAGGATTACATGTAGGAACATATATAGTTCTTTGTACAGGAGCATGACTTGGCAAGGTCTGGAAGATGTAAACACATCCAGACACAAGACAGATACTATGTTGTAGGATATAAGCGCTCTAGAGAAGCAGAACAGGTCACGTCTTGATTAATAGTGCTGTTAATGTGCTGCATCCCATGTGTTTTCCTGAATTTTGAATTCTGAAGCCATGGTCTGGGCTCAGGTGACTTCTCATATCTTGTCTGAGTAAGGATCTGGGGTCTGGTAGGAGACCATCTTAGTTCTCAAAGGAATACATGCTTTCATAAAGATGGATCTCTCTTTCAAATGTCCATGCCAGCTGAAAGCAAGCGTGCAAGCGTCTTATAGCGGCCACCAGGTGGCGCAAATAAAAAAAACAGACAAACTGCTGCCTCCAGCACGAAAGCACTTTACATGCACTTTACTTTACATTCCACCTGGGTTGACTTGAAACGTTTCTTAAACAAAGACATCTGACTACAAACTTAAACCAGTATTCAGTGTTTTGAAAAGGATAACGAGGCGTTTTCCTGCTGTGCCCCATATGAAGGTTACTCATAACCTGGCGTGAGATGTTATCTGGATGCGTGCATGGGAAAGTATCCACATTGTCTGTGGAGGAAGGCTGAAGTTTACAGGGCCAGTTAGAGAGGGAATAGAGCAGCAGGTTGTTCCAGAGTTCAGATGTGTAAAGACTTAATCCAAAATCAAGGTTACACAGTACAAAGCGTGTGGGCTACAGTTCAGGGTGAAGTTCACTGAAATTCAAAGAGCAAAAACATATGCAGCTTGAGCTATAGTGAGCAGTCCTCACAAAAGTGTCAATCACACACACACCCACTGCTGTTTTGGCAAGATATGCTTCTGGGGAAAACGACTAAGGTGGGATGTTGTTGAGTGTGTGTATGTGTGTGTTCATGTTTGTGGGTCAGTGAGAGCATCAGTCACACACTCAGAGAAAAACTGTGACACTGATAAACGAATATGAGACGTGAGAGAAACATGAAGAGAGTTGCTGTGGAAAAGTCATACAATCATGCATTCCAAGAAGCATCAGCTAGCAATGTCAGAGAGAGAGAGAGAGAGAGAGAGGGAGAGAGAGAGAGAGAGAGAGAAAGAGAGAGAGAGAGAGAGAGAGAGAGAGA
>JBBJLS010000148.1:14883297-14928297 GCA_037577275.1 Bryconaethiops microstoma | reverse complement strand
AAAATTCCCCAGCCTAAATAATCCATGGCAATTAATGCATCTGGGGAAATGTAGAGGTATCCAACAGGAATGTGGACGAGCGTAATGCGGCGTATCCACCCCTTCTCTGCTGGCAGAAGGAGACGGGACCCACCCTACTGAACCGCGCCTGAACCTTAGTCCTGTTTACAACCCGTCTGTGGAAAATGCTATTAACACAGCAGTAGTGCATCTCAGAGGAGCTAAATCTTGGACTCTGCAACGATCATATAGTAGCAGGTCACACTATGAAATTAATCGCTTTGAAAATTTACAGAAGTGTTTATTGTGAGCTGTGAGCGTTTTGTCTAATGTAAGATCTTCCAAAGGACAAATCATAGCATTAGCATTTAATAAATACACAAAGTTAGGTCAAAAACATCTAGGCCTGCTTTTAACCATATTAGGAACCACATGTATCATTAATCATATAACCATCTAAATTTATCCCTAACATCTTCATACCTTAATTCCTGGCAGCATCTGCAAAGACACAAACAAAGAAATCATATCAGCATCCATATGAAATATTTATAGCAGACGTATAGATATTTATCACAATCATACACACTCACCCTTGGATCCTTTCCAGGTTTCCCAGGTTCGCCAGGTTTTCCCTTTATCACAGACAGATGATTATTATACATCAATGATCCACAACAAACTCCAAATGCAAAAATGACACAAAAACACTTGAGTATGCCATGGATTATCTAATCAGCAGAAGTGCAGCAAAAATATAATTTGACTTACTGGTGGTCCACTAGCACCTGTCAGGCCCGGAGGCCCTGGGGGGCCAGGAGGGCCCGGCGGTCCCTGTGCTCCAGGCTCGCCCTGCTGAGAGACAGTACATTACCATCTGAGACAGGGAAGCCATTACATAGGTATATTACAATAATTTCAACCTCAACATTAGGGTCTCCTCAGTTTCAGTTCCAGTCAGTCACTACATAAGTGCTTAAAACTGCAATCTACTTTTAAATGATGGATTACAGAGACTGAAAGGGAAAGGAAGAAAACCCTTTAAGCAAAGTTGAAGATCAACTTAAAACACATTAGTTAGCTTTTAACTAGAGAAATGACAGGGTATACTGTATGCAAACGGTTAATCCACCAGTAGTTATTATACCATGTTTGGAAAACAAGCTCAGCCATTAAATTTAGGCTCCAAATGTAGTATAATCACAGCAGTATGGGTTGGGTCCACCTAAAATCCTGCAGCGTCTCAACTCCTGACCATCAGCTGAACAAAGCCTACACTATTAGACTTCTCTGGCCTTTTTCAACAAGGTCAGCTGGATCCAAGTCATGTGGTCTTCCTTTGGTACTTTTACTGTCGGCCAGAGCGAAAACCAAAACACAGAAAGAGACTAAACAAACTCAAACTACAGGAAAGTAGTTCTAGTTACACAAGTAGTCACACAAGGAGACGACTGGGCAACATCATATTCTCATATTTTTTTGGAAAGAGGCTGGGAAGTAAAGTGATTATCCACATTAAAAGCAGCATCGGTGAACTGGAAGCATTAAATACAGATTAGAATTCCTTTCCATCACCAAAATTTCACCCAAAGTCTCAAAATATGGTTGAAATGTGACCCAAGTGATCTTATATATTCTGCCTGCAACTCTAGTTACACACTAATGATAGTTAAGATGCTAAAAAAAAACAGACCCTCTCGCTTGTCTCTGTGTGGTAGCTAAGTTGAACCCAAAAAACATCCATCAGCCTAGAAGCCATATTTTATCAATTTATTTCCTGACAGGACTTGTCTGGATATGATTTATTATCTCAGATGCAGATCCAATAAATGAATGAACTCCACTATCCCTATCCAGAGTACAGACAGGAACCAGCTCTGAAAGCCCAGCAAGTCAATAGGGGAATGCTTTCCACTCTTCTTTTAGTCAGTGGCCCTCTATAGTATGGAGCGCTGTCTCCAAACATGGTGCCCTAATCTGGCACACAAACAGCACACCTGTAGAAATAAGATGGTGGGTGGATGCCAGCCGGGGTCAGCCTGCGCCAGGCCTATCTAGAGGAGGCCAGGGAAGTCTGAATGCACAGAGAGGCTTTGAGAGTGTGGAAGAGGGGCTGGCATTCCCTTTCGGAGAGTCCTCATACTGCTGCCAAATAAGCTCTCTGTCTCGTACAGTTGTTATCTTTAGACTGACATTATGGGGATTACAGAATGGGATTTCTCCAAACGTTTGCTTTCTCTGAGGCGCTAATTCTAAAATGATGCTCTCTGCATTTGACGGGTTTATACAAATGTCAACGAGACAAAATCTTTTCTAGGAGGATGTGATGGAAATGGGTCTTGAGATAATATCATTTGTCTCGTTCATGGCCTGCAAACCATCTGTGGCAGTTGTGTTTTCAAACCTTTCATCACTGAGAGCACGGGGAAAAAAAACAGTGTTTCATATTTGAGTTTCTCCAGATAACTTCCTGTCAGCGTGCTAATAATTGCACATTTCCTTGTCTGACATCTCCATGGGGATAGCTGAGCGAGGGCAGAAGATTTGCAATTTCGAGGATCGTTTTTCCGTGGCACTGCGCCACCTCAAAACACATGGGCAGCTGTTTGAACTCGAGAGAAGGATGGACAAAAGGTTGCCCTTGTGGGCTAGGCGTCGAGCAATAAAAGCTCTTTGAAATGCAGCCTTTCAGTATTTCAGCATTCCAATGAGAACTGAATTGTAAGCACAGTCGTGAAATTGCTGGACTATTGTGAAAATCTCTAAGAAATCAGATTTATTTGACTGCAGCCGGAATGGCTCAATAAACGTGTCTAACAGTTCCTGTCCTGTTCTCGCATTTCCTATGCTGAGTGAGAAGGTTAGCAAACACTTCTGTGCCAGAGAGAGTTACTAATGGGCCAGGGCTTTGGCTGGCAGTCGGTCGACGGCGGTTGGCATCCTTGGCAGTGGGGGTGAGGAAGGTGGCAGAGAGAGATGTACCTTCAGGCGCTTTAGAATTAGAGGGCTTATTGAGGGCATGTTGCGCACGGTGATGGGCAACATCTGCTCGGGTCACAAAGCACAGGTGGGTCGCGGTGCAAAAAGGTCACGAGAGGGGAAAAGGGAAAAGAAATAGAAAAACAAGTGAAAACGATAGTGAACAGCAGGCAGGGAGAGAGACAGAGAGAGAGGGAGAGATGGAGAAGTGGAAAAGAGAGAAAGAGTGAAAGAGGCATGAGAACTGAGAAGGACGAGGCCCAGCAATTTGAGTGTAGAGCGGAGATGAATAATTCAAACAGAAAGCCAAATTCAATATAGCATCCAAGCCCACTGGGCATGTATCAGTGTCATAACAAAACACTGTATGCCTGAAATGGTAACTTCATTCGAGAAGCAAAAAGTCTTCTTCATTTTAAAGCAGGTTGATTTCAAGTAAATTTGAACCATCTATTTGTAACGAAAAGTTCACACACTGCAAAAGGCAGCTGGTGTTTTCCAAAGGGGTAAAACAGGAAAAGTAGGTTTTGATATGACAGTGATGACATACTGGAAGCCGAATATAAATTTTGAAATGTTTTGGATGACCCCACTGTGACTCCATTGCTGGGTCCTGCAGCAGTGTTGTATAGACCAGGCTGGCTTCAGTCTTGCCACAAAGAGAGTTAAGCAACAGACTTACTGTGGCCTGTCCTCCAGCACAGGGGTGAACAATACGCCGTTTCTGTTGAAATCACCAGCATTATGAAGTACAGACTGAAGAGTTATTGGCCCATTTCCCACTGATGTATAGTAGTTTACATAAGAAAGAATACAGCTTGCCTTCTTTCTGTAATATGTGTTTGCATTTCGTGTTTCAACAGGCAACAGGACCATGGTAATTGCATTGAAAATGTATTTAAAAATAAATTCTGTTATTCAAACCATGCCTAATTTCAGTTAATTTGAGGGAATGTAAGAAACGCAAACAAAGAAAGCAGGCAAGTGTTCTCAGGTTGACCCTCTACATAAGAGGTGATTTTCACTATAATTACCAAAAAATGCTTCAAGGTGTGCTATGATGAAAACGTCCATATTTAAAACTAAATCACAGATTGATTTAGAACATTTACAGCGATGTGAATGTTATATCTCACTGTAAAAAACATTTCCTAATTGGTTTATTATTATTTAAAATGTAATGTAAAGCACACCTTTAAGCATGCCATAACTGCAAAAAGTCCCATAAGATTGAGAAGGCCCAAAAGAAAGGAAAAGAAAACACTGCATATACAGAACACACGGTTTCATTATTGAATAATATTCAGTGACAGGTTCTTGACCCCCCGACTTCCCCCCCCACCAAGTGGCTCAGTCAGAGGACAGGCCTGGGCTGGCTCTCTCTTTGCAGCAGGTCTGGAACACGAACGGTTCTAGGCATAAGGGACAGGGAAGACCCCACAAACCTTTAACATCAGAGCCTGACTGGAGCGTAACGCTGCCAGAGTTTTCAGTGGAAGTCCCTGCTTAAAGTGGCCCAACACACATCCACACACACACACACACACACACACACACACACACACACACACACACATATACATGCACACACACACAGTGATTCCCATCTCTCTTTAAGACGTGGTCCTTCCAGCCAAGCACACAGTGACCTCTTGGCTCCCCCCAACATGACTGTAAGAACCCCTACGCAACCACCCACCAGTAAAGACCTCCCATATAGAGGCTATCTTTCAGTTTGCTGCTGCACACGCAACCTGTTTGACAAGACCCATTTCAGTTCTCCCTCTTCTTTTTTGTTTCTTGTAATTAGGCTCAACTCTAGTCAAGGCATCATGCTACTTAAATTCAAAGAGTATTATACAATGAACTACTTATTGAGTTGCATTATCAATGTTTACATTCCATTTACATTTTAATTGACATATTCTTTAATTTCTTCCTGTTTGACTGATGTCAGAAAATGTTAGCAGCCTTCTGTGGTCTTTCCTCAAAACTACACTGTGCACACAAAAATAAAATCTAATCAGTGTAAAGCAATTTAAAGCCCAGATGGATTGAGTTTCTATGCTTGTATTAATGAGCTTTGAGTGAGAAATAATTCAATGGTCTTGGAAGAAACTGGTGTTTAATTTGTCATTTGAACTGGGAAAAATAACTTCCATGGGACCACTGCTAAAACCGCTTCTATTTGGTTTTCTATTGTCTACTGTATAGCTAAAGCTCTTTCATTAAGATTTGCGTGCCGTTTCTACAATGAACTGGAGTTCAGAAAATAGAACATAGCTTTAAACGGGATCAAATTACTTTTAAATTGGTCAAAACCATTAGAAAAATCCCGCACCAAATAAGAAAGTCTTTTTCTTGGCAAGCACCAACAGAGTCTTATCAAATCTGTTACAGTAGGCTGCTAGTATAATTGTCTTGTTTGCAGTAGAACGGGGGTCCCCCAGAGAAAGGGCCTCCTGCTACATGTGCTCCATGTGCTATCCATCATGGCTGACAACAATTTGTCAGTTCACTGTTGCAGACATGCAATTATTCGGCTTATATCTTCTTTTGGGTACAAATTATTGAGGTAAAAAGACGGTCAATGTACTGCTCAAGCTGTAACACAAACAGACGCTGGTGAATTTTCAAAGATTCAAAGTGCAGAAAAGATTTCAGAATGGAAAAAGCTATACAGAGAGAGCAGAAAATATCTTACCCGATGTGTATAATCACCACACACACCCTGAAAAACACACATCAGCAATAATGTAAGTGATTTTTCTTGAACAACAGTTATTTATTACATAAAAAAGTAATAATAAACCTGAACCTGAAACTTACCTTCTCGCCTTTTAGACCTGGTTCACCCTGGAATGAAAATATATATGAATTTAGTATTGACTGATTTCAAAGTATGTGTACAGAGTGCAGAAAAACAAATATGTGAGGAGGAACACTTACAGGAAGTCCTTTGGGACCACGAGGACCCTGGAATAAATGATATAATGAGCAGACATGATTACCCATTTTAAAGAAGTGTGTTTTGTAAATGGATTTCACAAAGAAATCAATACTCATTATTGCTGTCAGGCTGATACCAGTAGCAAAAATAGTAGCAGCTTTGTATAAGTCATGTTGTTGGTTATTTCTTTCTGCAGAACAGCTGACTGCTTGTATGAGTAGTCTGAGTATGATTATTTTAGATTGACACTTTAAATCAGTTCAAGATTATTCACTTTGAATAAAACCTCTTGGCTTGGTATTAATACTGGCTGATAGTCGGTATCATTTTCAGTATGAGTATCAGAAAACCTATAACTGGTGCTGTTCAGTCTCTAATTAAGTTTAGTCCATTTGGCAAATGCCTTAAACGAAATACGTAATAATCACAAACCAAGAGGAGTGCAGCAAATCTGAACGGAACACATTAATGCAGTGTCCATTCCAACACAGCCTTGCAAATGCGTTTCATATGAAATCCCTCCGCTCCTTTTAAAACATTCCTTGACTTAGCTGGGGAGGGAAAAGCGGAAAGGGGCTCACAGTAAAAACATGAATCAATTTTTCAGCTATTCGGCATCGGCAGCAGACAAACTGGTCCAGGCCATGGACGGCCATGTGATTTGTTCTGGCTGATGGGAGTCAGCTTCTGTAGGTCCGCAACAGTCCAGAGCCAAAGAGCAGCTGTGCGCACTCAGAAAGAAGCAGCCAATGCCCTCCAATAAAACGAATCCTCTTGTGATAACCTGTACACGCTAAAAAACGGCTAACAGCCAGAAACACAGACACCCAGGGTCTTAAACGCAGCAGCTGGAATGATGAAACTGCTGGAATGCCTCGCAGCTTCCAAGGTGCCATGATGTTCGTACTAAGCCACTAGTGAATTAGCTTCTGTACTGCATTCTGAACAGAAACAGAGAGTAGCAGGATTCCGAAACCGAGAGGGAGCCTGTCAATAAAAGAGTAAATCAAAATCCCAGATGAAGGTGGGTTCATAGTCTCTGAGTCATTGTGTTTCATTCAAATGCTCTTTGGGGGCCATTCAGCAGCAATGCTGACCCTATAAAGGTGTCACAGTGATGGAGGGAGGCTAACTTTTACTCATGGCACCTCGTTGGACGACTGCCTTACTTTTTTCACTCGTTTGTTCACGGCTTCCTGTTTCTGCAGACACTTCAAAAGAAAACAGTAATTTTGCTGTATTCTATGACCAATCCGTTTGAATTCAGCAGTGTGGAGCTACTGAACAAATGTTTTTTGGTTTATTATACTCTCTTGCTTTTCAGCACATTAGCAGCAGACTCAGGAAAATATTCTTATAATTAAGATCTAAAGTGCAGACCTGAATAGCTGTGTTTAGATAAAACTGCAGCCAACGTTTTAACAAAATAAAGGACCCGCTAAACCACTGACAAATCATGTTCAGGATCAATAAATGGTTCCCTTTGTTCAAACCGCTGGCATCATACAGCTATCGAGTTACTCAGCCAGTAAATCAAAGTGCGAAACCGTTGTCCCAGTAGAATCACGTGGGCCACATTCACTGAGCTAAATAAACAGTGGTGATACAAACCACCTTCAAAATTAAGAGCTCCACTGCTGAGGTTTACGAATTCAGACACACTTATCTTTACGATAATCTCTTTCGCGTGTGATTGAAAGCCTGTCTTGGTGGTTTTAGACATGTAGTATTTCATAATGCATGAGGAATATGTTTGAGTTTATAATATGTGGTCTCATGAGCACTAGAATTTACAGTAGGTTTGGCTTTTTAACATTTGAAGTGGAGAGAATACTTGCACCGCAGCACAGCGTTCCTTTGCAAAATATACACAAATTATGCTTACCATATCCCCTTTCAGACCATTCTGCCCCTGCAGAAATAAAACAAAAAAATTCGTCACAGTAATTACTTCTATTATTATTTCCTCAGTGCAGATGGTGAGCCATTTTGTACACACACACACACACACACACACACACACACACACACACACACACACACACACACACACATCACTACCAGTTTCCTTCTCCGTCATTATTATGGTAATAACAGTCAGTGTGTTCCATAAAATTGCCATAATCATTATTAACACAATTATCCTCCTCATTATCATAATGACTAGTGTTATCAATCACCCTCAAATCATCTAAAGAAAATGTCTCAGGTCTCAAACTTCAATTGGGTGAGATTAAATACGTGAACTGGTGTGAAATCACGTTTTGCAAAAAGTGTGTGAAGTGAAACTCACAGCTTTTCCGTCCAGGCCGATGGGACCCTGTGAGAGAAAGAGAGCAGGAGTAGAGTTAGACTGGTTTTAATGAGAGGGCATGGAGCACTCACATGGCTGTCTAGACTGCTACTCTGATATGAGGATGTTTATAAGGGGGAAAAAAAAAGGTATTTCCTTAAAGGGTCAGGCCAAGGCACAAGTCAAGTGTAAAAGAGTGGCATGCTGAAGGAACAGTGAGGCTACTGTATTCTAGTGAGGCCCAGTGTGTTTGTCCAGCAGATCACTCGTTATGGATAGTAATAAACACCTGAAAAGAGCATTTAAGCTTAGGCCACTTTGTTAAACTACAGCAGGGGCAGTGGAACATACTAGTCTTGAACTCTCTGACGGTACAGTGCCAGCTGTTTCACTAAATAAATGTAAGGTTTGCTCATAATATTTGATTACAGGGACTCAAATAAGCACACATCCTCTACAGAGCACACCCTTCTGTACATTTAATGTCCAAATGTAGCCTGTACAAAGATCATATAGTTTATATAGGCATAGTTTATATATGATCTTTTCCAATAATGTAAGCTCGGCAAATAAATTAAAACTGTGCATTAAAATGAACATAAAAGGCGTTTTTAGTCCATTTAGAGGACGTGCTAAATTGCTTTCTCTTATAAAAAAAACTCCCTTCAAATGACAAGGTAAATTGTGAAAAGGGTCTCCATTTATTTATACTTATTTATATGAATACAAAAACATGTTAATCTTACATAAATTGTTGCCACAAGCTTGCTCAATATAGTTGAGGACATAGAAACGTACCGGAAAGCCAGGAAATCCTCTAGTCCCAGGCTGTCCCTGAATGGAGACAAAAAAAGGGAGAAGTTGGATTATTTTCTACACACACTCCCACACAGGGCTGCAAACACACACGCACACACACACACACACAATAAAGAGAGAAGTGAACTTTGTGAGATGAGGTCAGTGGTAAAAGGCACAATCTGCTTCTATTGAAGCTCACTTGTGCTGTAATCTAATTGAGTTTGAAAGATAGAAGGACTGCCTGCAGTCTGTTGGGAGCACTTTGTGTGGGATTGGGAGAGAAAATGAACACCGGGCTAAAACAACAGAGTACACACTGAAACCCTACTCTGGAGTGAACATACAGAAAAGCAAACAAAACAAGACTGCACTGATCCAATAAAGGAAAAGTAAAGTGGAAGTCAACAAATTAAATAAGCAAATGTCAATAATGATTAGTGCTACATTCCCCTGAATACAATACCCATTTTGCCTTGCTGGAAAATCTTTCACTGCCCTTGAGACAGGAAGAAGCCATTCAATATCCCAGAAAGAAAGGGGCAGTGGGCAGTGAAGGAAAACTGGGAGAAATTACAAGGAAGAGGCGAGTGCAACTAATGAAAGAGATTATATGTCTGGCTCTCAGGTAGTTATTGAGAACGCAGAAGATTTTCTCTCCCAAGGGAAACCAATTCTGAGGTCTGGAATAGTGAGAATAACAGCCTGGGAGAAGGACTGTAAAATGACTGACAACATGTTGCATTTCTATGTCACAGATGTGTGGAATGCAGGATTTTATATAACTGCCAACCTATTAAAAACATACACCTGCTGAGAGTTTGAAAATGCCATCTGACCTTTACAATTTGTGAACATAACATAGACCAACAGAAAATAATTAGAGTGAAATCTTGTTACATTAACATTTGTCAACATTAAGGATGTTTTTCTGTCTTTATACATTTACCATTTCAGAGATACGAGGCTTTACATTGCGGCATGTTTACTGGAAAGGCCGTACTATTAAGAAAAACAACAGGACCATCATGGTAGATATGTAATGACAGCCTAAGACCTTGTATTTGTGGTCTGCAGTGTGGGCAATGACGAGTCTGTCTCTTTGGTAATCTTTTCATTTGTGTGTGAAAACACACCGTTGCCGCCCAGTCAGGTCCACCTGGCTGGTTCAAGCTATCATTTCCTCTGGCCTCTCCATACCTCTTCTTCAAATCAATGCCTGTGACCCGTTCTGAGGTCAGCACAAAGGCTGTGCTGTCAGCTTCACCTGCTGGTAGAGTCCACCCTCCTCACCCACCCGCAGCAATCCTCCTCCGACACCTCCCTCTGCCACAACCCTTCCTGTCCCAGCCTGCTGTCTTCTCCCAGTGCCTTATTACTAGTGGTGGGCTGAGGGTACGGGGAGGTATGCAATCAGCAAGCTGAAAACCAGATGTGTGCTCCTGCCTCAGCAGTCTGCCGGCCCTGCCATAAGGTATCCCCGGCCCGTCAGCCAGGAGTGCTGGAGGATGGATTGGGAAACCGCAGGACAAAGCGTGGCCAAAGCCCTTCACAGCATAATCAGAAAGGAAATTGCACTTCTGAGGGAGAAACATTACCCTTTTGTCTTACTTCTGCTTGGAATGTGGGAAGTAGAAGGCGAGAGGGTACCGGGGTTTGGGGACAAGCCCCATTTCATCTGGAGTCTGACCATTCGCTTATAGACAGTACAATAAGAGGCAGTTGAGGAGTCTAGTGTCTGGATCATTATCTCACAGGTCGGGATGTTTTCATTTCTCTCCCTAATGAAGATGGGATTCCAAATGACCATCATTACAGGCAAATCAAAGCCCCTCGGTGCTCAAATGAAGCCTAAGTATTTCCATACAACCTGCTATGGGATTTCTGTCTAATTCATCTCCATTAGAAGAGCTACACGCCACAAGCCAACAGGCACTTGCGCTCTTGATTGGGCAAGGAAACCTGCAGATCTCCAGATACAACCCTGTGTACACATTAGAGAGTGCGAGACAAACATAATGATTTATCCACACTAACCCACCCATGTACACGGAAGGGGAGTTATAAATCTGTAGCCTTGTATGAAAAATGAGATGAAGGACAGTACCTCAAACTGTAAAATGCTATTTGAGGTTTGGAAAGTATGCCAAATGCAGCAAAAATCAAGAAAATACTGCTTTGCAGAAAAGAATTTCAAACCTCCCTCTTTTCATTACTGACAAGCTTGGAGACTAACTGGAAGTGATGTAAGATTTTATTTTATGGTGGTGAAGACACTTACAGGAGGTCCTCGTGGGCCAATGATAGACAAGCCTGGCTCCCCTGGTGCTCCCTAAGGATAGATAGAGAGGTAGAGAGGTGATGAGGAGAAGGACTGACTGAGGAGAGAAAGAAAGTAGGACTGTCTCTAATCTACCTTCTGCATAAAAGGCCAAATACAGCACTCAGTAAATATATATATATGTATGAATGTACACCAGAAAAACCCTCTCTAAAACGCCCCGTGACATCTGTTGAACATAACTCTTGCCACTAAGCCTCCACACACAGACAGCAGTCTTAAGACACTTGCTAAGGGAACATGCATGTGCTTGTGTGGTGAGTGTGTTTTTTGGTCTAAAAGTACTTCAGCAGACTCTGTTCTTGGTTCTTGTTTCAAGGTCATACTTTAAGTCTTGACAGCACTGCTGGGAGGGTTGAGGAGCGCTGCAGAGTAAACAGTGCAGGGCCCAGTGGACTGGTTCTCTGGCACAAACTGGTTGATTTGCACAGTGTCAGCCAGTCCACAGTGCTGTACCCAACCTCCCAGCACAATCCCACAAAACTCTGAGGCCAGACTGGAATGTGATCGAGTTTCCAGCACTTTCCCTAATTAGCTCTCTCTCACGAAACCTTATCAGGGAGACATCTTTGATGACCCAGGCATCCGCCAAATTACAGGTGAATTTAATGTTTCTGAGCGAATACTTGTTTAATCCAGGGGGCGTATTTGTTTTCGCACTCAGGTTTTGTACATCCCTGGCCCTTGCTGGCTACTGGAGAGAGAGATTGATGGAGCCCAAGCCGGGCAGTGGCCAATTCAGGCCAGAGAGAAAAGAAAGCTTTGCCCTTGGGGTTTATGGTTACCCACGGAATCTTACAGAGATCTGCGCAATTGGACAACTGAAGATCTAGAGATATCCTTCTTAGAGGCTTGAGTTACAGGTTCTTGGCAGCAGGGGACGGCCGAGTAACAAAGAGTCCAAATATAATCAGCCAAAGCAAGAGAAATTTCTTCCCAGGAAACAGGCAATGAAAATGCACTGTGTTTTAAGGTTCCACCACACTAATGAAAGAAGTTGGCTTAGAAGATTTCATCTCTAAGAAACCCTTTGTGATGAAGGAAAACACAGTGTTATACCGATGGTCCTTAAAAGACCCGACCAATCCATCATTAATTAACCTGCTTTTCCTTCTCTGTTCCCTTTCCATATGCTCCTAAAAAATCAATATTGGTATTGTTAAGTGGAAGATGTCAAGTCTGCCAGTTTTGGGGTTTCTGCAGCTTCCCAAGTCACTGAAAGCTTGTAGAGTGCAACAGGCCGCTTTGATATCCATGAAAATCTATAACCAAGATCTGCTGTTCAGGCACGACTTTCGTCTGCAGGAAGCTAAGACGTAACCAGACTTAAACAGAGGGGCTAAAAATGAACTCCTGAAACAACATGTGCAAAGAACATGAAGAAAGCTCAAAGATTGTTTTGGATCAGGATATGTTGAAAACCTCCCAAACCAGACCCTGTCTCCTTCTCCACTTTCAGACCTAGTGGTTACACTCTTTCTTTTTCGCCATAATTTCAGAGACAGTCTAACTCAATCATGCCTTGCTGGATTGTTAGCTTGTCCACTGCCTCTCTGGGGTAGTGAGGGATAAGTCTGCGATAACACGTTTCTGTTCTAGTTGCATATTCTGCCTCAGGCAGCATAAATCACAGAACTACTGGCCTAGACTGATATAAAAGTTCTATTAAGCTACAACTACAAAATTTTACAGATGACAAAATGACATCTAGAAATTCAGTTTGTATTAATCGCAATGAGTAATGGCTCACACAGAGGCATATAACGGTGTTCACTATAATTTACATGAATAATTTAATAATTTGATGAGTTTCTAAAAGAAGAAAAAGCAATAGAAATGGACGGAGAACAAACCATGCATAAAATAACATAAAGTTGGACATTATAAAAAAATGTAAAACACAAAAAAACATGGAAAAAAGACATCTAGATATATCTATAAAGCTTATGACTGTAACAAAGATCAGTAAGAGAATTTAAAATGTGTATTATCAACTTCCAAATACTTTCTGCCAATTCACAGAGAAGATTAATACTATTTTCCGATTTAGTTTATTCATCATAGCCCCCTATCGTATTATACAGAAAGTGAACAGTCTACAAAACGGGAGTTTTAAATGAGCAGATAGTCTTTCTAAACCTTCTCCTTTCCACACATTTTAGATTTTACCGAGCTGTTTCAGAGAGAATAAATGCAGGTAATCCAACCATTGTGGGAAATGTGTTCAGAAAGTAGCCCCCCTCAAGGCCATTCAAAATAAAGCCCAAAGCCTCCCTGATATAAATCATGATACCTGCCTGCACTGTACTTTGGGCTAAGCCTCCCCCTTCCACTTTAACACAACCACCCACAGTGAGAAAAGTCTCAGTTGTGCTCAGGCAGGCCGCTGTCCTGCACTTACCTTTTCCCCCGTGTTTCCCTTTAAGCCCTGGTCAGTCACAGCAGACACAGTCACATGCACAGTGTGAAGGAGAGAGACAGAGAGAGGAACCGGGGTTAGAGAGGCACGGAGAGGACACGGACATGCAGCAGCCTGAGTGGGGGCGTTTGGGAAGTTGGGAAATGGGAGCATTGGGATGTGGAGGAACCAGAGCATTTGGGGTCAGGAGAGCAGGGATACTGGGATGGGAATATTTAATAAGTGATTGAGGCCAATGGAAGCCCTGGAGCATTACAAACTGCTAGGCTAATGGACAGTAGGGGAATGCTAACTTTTCTCAAAAGCTGACTGGTCAGTGGAGGAGGTCCTGGGGGAAAAGGACAAGCTATGAGGAGTTTAAAAAAACAAACTTCATTTGAGAGTCTGCTGGACCACATAGAAGCTGAACTTGGGTGAAATATGGGGTGCTTGGTTCTGGGCTCACAGTAGGAGGTCAACAAAAGCAAAAAACCTGCTATTAGAGAGCGACTGTTTTCAAGAGAGAGTGACCACACAACGGGTCAGGATGCTGGAATGTCCCAAAGAAGCCCCAGAAGTTTGTAATGAATCAGACTGGAAACCACCTCTGTGGCGTTGTTATTTATAGCAGTAATTACATTTTTTGCTTAATATGTCTAAAAATGTCAAGTATTTGGCAGAGATATTCCTTCATGGAACAGAGATTCATGAACAGTCACACACAAGCTGACTGTCTTTATTTCTCTAATAACCACACAATGACTGAAAATATGGCCAAATTTAGAGCACATAAATCTTAGTAAACAAGGAGACAAAACTATGATTTTGACAAGGGATCATGAGCTGCCTTTGGTGAAATCTGCTTTTCTCATCTTGAAATTGAAATATGTGCTCTTGTATTGTCTCTCCATGGCTGTTTGGTAAATATCCAACGCTTCCCATCCAAAGTCTCCTGATTTCAGGCTCTCAGAACAACTGTGCAACTGAAAGTGGAACACTGCCTGCTCCTCTGATTCAAAGTGGATTGATGAAACCTTTTAAGGCATAGGAATGAATTGGCTAAAAAGCAGTAATTGAGAAAGTAATGAGTGTGTTTGTCACAAAGCACAGTAAAAGAAAACTCAGACACTGCTCAAATGCTACAAATCACACAGGGGGAGTGTGGTATATTTGTCACAGCACTAGGGCATTTCCTGATCAGTATGAGAGAAGATAACTCACTATAGTGATCAAAGTTTACATAGATGGTGGTGGTATAAGACAATTTACATGAGAAACTGGCTATGGATATATCATTGTGATGAAAGCCCTAACAAATTCAAGAAGTACACATATGATTATAAAAGAATACATTAAACAAGCATAAATATTACATTTACTGTATTTGACTCCACATACAGTACTGTATGTCATGCCAGGCCAAATAACAGATTGCTTTGTGCGCTGAATTATTACAATGCCTGTAGCCATAGGGCCTAAAACTAAAGGCATGACCATATTATGGGATAATGGCCATTTGAGAGCCTAGCTTTGCACTGCTGTGAACAAGTCATTGAATATTTTCAACTGCATTAGAGACCATAGCCAGTTTGTACAGACTAAGTGGGCTTGGTGCACATTTTCAAAATCACTCACCATTCTTCCAGGAATGCCCATTGATCCTTTGTCTCCCTGATAGTCAATGCAAAAGTAAAGTGGAAAAGGATAAACAATAAGAGCAGATCTCTAAAACTACTGTCAATACCACCAGCTTCACTTTACAAACAAATTAGAGCTCAGGGGTTTCTCAAAATACTTATCATTCAGTAATGCACATTGTATGTCATTAATAATGTATGAGTCCTATCGAACACATTTTGTTGGTAAAGTCAAGCTGATCAGTAGGATATCAATGCAGTGCTCTGGATTCCCAAGCATTATCTTAAATGTTGAATACTGATGATGCAGACATGCCACAGACTGTCTGTACCACAAGGGCCGATGCGTACAAGCCCAGATTAAGTGCATAGAAAGAGAACTGGACAAAAAACAAGCTCAATAATTATTCAAATTCAAACAGAGAATAAGGAGGTTAATACAAGCTGTACCCTCACTGTTCATCAAACACTATTATGATATTTGCAAGCTGACCTTACTGTAGAACCAATTCTAAATAGGTCATTTAAAAAGAGATGCATAAGCATGTCTGAACATCATGTCAGATGTGTTAGAGTACTTTTGTACCTTTCCTCTCAAAGCTATATTTTAAATCTGAAGTGAGGAACTGGAATCCTGCCTACTGTGTGCAAAAGCAATGAAATCCAAACGGTAGTCTCTCAAGTGGCTGATAACAGTACTGCATAGCATACAGAGGTATGTCATAAACATCGGCTTAAGGCTAGAAATATAAGCAAATATTATAGTCAAGATTCAGACTTCATTTTGAACAGAATGCTTCATTTATAACAGCGACTACTTCAAAAAGAAAGAAAACTTTACTTTACAGAAAGAATATTTTCCATAGTCTTAACATTTCCATAGGTATACATACGCAGCTAATTCTAGTATTTTCCATCTTAACATTTCTTCAATTACGTTTTTATTAGTGATTATTCCCTTTGGAATTAAAAGATTTACCATTAACACTTTGTTAGCTTTAATTTATTGAGATGGAGCAAAAAATTATTTTAACACAGAGATTAGTCAACACGACTTATGCCATGCTGAAATGACTATGCTGTGGTATCTCATGCTACAGCAATTTTTTTGCCTGTTGCACGGAGGGCCCGTGCACCAGGGAGAGAGGTTTCACCCAGCAGTGACAGTTTTCTGATGTCTTACTCTACTTATGTGGAAAAGAGGGGGGCTACTACCCTCTACTCCTCAGCTCAAGCCACCAAAACACACTATCTGTTTTCCTTTGTGGCAACTGTGTATAAGTTAAATCTGTAGGTCTCTGACATGATAATGTTGGTCAGTTTTTTGATATTTAAACTTCTAAAAAGAGGGCATTCATGAGAAAAGTTGTCAATTTTCAGCCCTCCTTTGTCCTTCGTCTGGTGAAAACTGGTAAATGTCCCCAGAGGAATGCTGACTGAATCTAGCTGGATCTGTCCAGGGTGCTGATTTCAAGAAATGCTATTTAAGCTTTATGACTCTGTATGAGGTCACTTTATCAGATAATTGTACTATGGTTTTGCATGCACCATGATGGGCTCTGCAAAGCTTTACGAACTAAACCTGAGTTTTATTGGTGAGGCAACAGGATGCTATCAGTGTTTAGACTTCTTCTTAAAAAGTGGTGCTTTTCAGGTAGCTGGTGGTTCTGAAAAATATTATCATGAAGTAAAAACACAAATAACATGTCTTATATATTCCAGAAGCTCTCAAATATCTGATATTTCATTCTATTTTTTTTCCTTACATCGATAATTACCTCAAACACAATGGGCCTCAACAGTTGCAGCTGAGCTTTAGAGTCATAAAAAAGTTAACGGGACATTGCAAAAGACAACTAATTCTTCCTACTGCTTTTCCATGTGTTCCTTTTGTTTGGTGCATTGGCTCAGAAGCAAGAACTTTCAGTGCCTATTATCTTTCTGTTTATTATTAGTGATTTATTATTCCCCCAACCCCTAATTGTCCTATGGTTTAAAGCTGAAATTTACTCTTTTTCCTAGATTGCAGATGACTTGTGGCCAAAAGCCTTTTCTTTGACCGAGACTGGTCAGTAAAGAGACATTAAATATGTCTCTGAAGTGATGGAATGTAGACATCTCTGTAGACCACCAGAACAAAAAGCCAAAAAACATTTAGCCAAAATCATCTGCCCTACCCTTCTTTATAAGACACAAAGGAGGCCTTGTGAAAGACATACTATATATGCAGCTCACATGGCTCACAGAAGTCTCTCCTCCTTAAATTGAACCTCATAACCCCCACCCCTGATATTATTGCACCACACAGCACAAAAAACTACACTATAACAAATTATATCACTGTATATGTTCATATTGCTCTGGTCAGACCCTGTAGTGCTATCCTTTAGTTTAATTTTATACTAAAATATAATCTGTGATCTTAAATATCTGTTAATATTCTTCCCTACATGTTTGGTCTGTTTAGTATGTTTAGAATGTCATACATGTGTGCATTCACCAAGACAAACTTCTTGAATGTGTAACATGCTTACAGAAAAAAAATTGTTTCTGATTCGGATTTGGTTGAGGTGTATATTTGTCGTATTTAAGAAAATGATCAATCTCTGGCAACATCACCTCCTAGTCCTTCTTATGTTAGGCACGAGGATTGTTAGGACTGTGAACTAAAAAATAATGTTTAGCGGCAGCTGCCTAGAAATAGAAGACAAAAAATTCTATGGTCCCGAACAGAAAACAGGTCCCATCTATTTTAAAATAAATCACCTGACAATCTTAAGAGAATTCAACTCAGGTGCACTGTTCAGTTAAATGTAAATGCGTGCTTTGGATGAAGAAGTCAAAGAGTTCTTCATAATCAAAAGTGCTTTCCAGTATTATTTATGTATAAATACTGTACTATATACCCAAGGAAAGGAGTTTTCTGAAAAGAGCAATCAATCACAAATCTTGGCAGAAGTCATTTCCAATCTTTCACCAAACCTGACAACATTTCACACAAAATATCCGAATGAGTGAGCCGTTTTTTCCATTGCATCCACTTTTTTTGGAGGTTTTAATGGGTGGGTTTCACAAGCAGAGCTGTCATGAATGAGGGGGGTTTGCCAGTTATAATTGGCAGGTTAGAGCAGAGTTCAGCTCTAGGGTAGCCTCCTTATAGCATGCTATGATGAGGACCAGATGTGTTTGGGTCATTGTTAGTAATATTAGCATTTCACTAGAAACTCTAAAGAGAGAGTTAAGGTAAACAACAGAGGGGCTGAGAAGATACCAACCAATGTACAAGATCTCGTTTAAACAATGACAAAGTTGGACTGCCTGTGTAAACCCAGAGTAAGTTTACTTTAACATTTAGGCCAATGAAAAGAGCTCATCCTGAAGACAACAGCTGTTTTGTCGTTACATTAGTTGTATGTCCTCTGTCTCTCTGTTTAAATAATTGGTCTCACTGTGTCTTTCTAGGAGAAGCTGAATGGAGGATTTTTCCATCTAACAAATTTGACATAATGGTAGTGTACTGTACTATCTCATTAGGGTCAACTTCTCAGTGTAAAGACACTAGGGAGAGGGGGGGAAAGTGCCAGACATGAAAAAAGACAGACACACAACAGGACAGCTGAGAGACAGTTACCGGAAAGCCAGCTCGTCCAGGTGGACCCTGAGAAAGGGTGAGACAGATAGATACAAAATAGAGAGAGTGTCAACATTACAAATCAAATATCTAACCCCCCAGCCATGCCATAATAAAATTCCATGTTTATTAGTAAGTATCACCTGAGACTGTTTTAGTGGTGTGAATTATGGGTCTGAAACTAAGGAGCTTTTGATCTAATGATGGAGATTTCATTGTGGCAAGGCCAGAACATGCTAAAAAGGAAAACCATACACTGAGAGCATTCCACAAACAATGAAAACCACAGACTTAGATTACACTTGGCATCTGAATTCTTTTTTCAGTAAACTTTAAGTTGATGTTCTCTTTCCAATTGCAATGAAAGTGGATACAAATGTGAGGTCAAAACTAAGCTGAAAATACTTTTTTTTCACTCTTAACAATATGGAAGAACATTTATCTTAATGCAAAAAAGAGACGATGTGTTCAGATGCACAAACATGCAAAACATACAAATTTTGTTAAAAGCTAGCTTGATCTGATGAGTCAGAGAAAAAGAGGTCAAGATTTTGTTATCTTCCATAGAAAAGCAAACTATTCTACAGCGGTTTTACAGCAGAGGCTTATAAGAGTATGCACCTAACAGCCAAAACCTACAGCTGCCTGATCACTCAAACAGAAATATATTTTCCATCACAGATAGACATTCTGACACTCATCACGACAAAAAGCAGTTTTACTGTGAATGTGTGTGTGCATGTGTGTGTCTGTATCTTATTCTTGGCCTGCACTAGAGAAAGGGAAGTCATTTATCAAGACTCAGCCTAAATGGAAACTGTAATAAAGAGACAAAAACATCCTCGCTGCTATCTTCTGGTGATGTTCTTTGATCTTTCCATACTCCATTGAAATGCAATAGCTTGTGTTCAACCATGAACAAGCATGGAAGTGCTTCAGTAATAACTGAATAACAGCCTTTAGCAATGACCTGCTGCAAAGAAATGAATGTTTTAACATATTCCTATGAAACATCTTTTATGGCCCACGAAGGTACTAAACCACTTCAAAGCAGTATTTATTATCTACAGAGAGGATGCCTTGGTGGTGGAGTGAACGCTGAGTCAACCTTGTTTTCCCACTCTCTGACATATATGATACGAAAGGTCACTATACAGATCACTGTTTTTGCCTGAACTGCTACATAAATCGCATTCATGGTTAACAATATCTAAAGTGCATCTGAACCACACCTTAAGCATGAGGATAACACGTCCCAACACAAAAAAAATCTTACAACAATCCTGTGTGATATTAACAGTATAATAATTCAACAAAAATTTCAGCTCTTTAAAAACACCATTATAGTACTTTCATATAAATCAGGCTCCCGTTTCTTTGGGTTAGTCTTGTGACATTATTGATTCTCTAATGTGCTTTTAATATATAATATAGTGGAACACAGTTGTATGCAAAAGTTTGAAACCTCCCTGGTCAAACTGCATGTCTTGTTGATTTTATAAATGATCAAATTAGAAATAAATCCTCTATAGGGAACACACACACACACACACACACACACACACACACACACACACACATACATATATATATTTCCATTTATTTTCTGCATAAATTAAGTGATATTAAGTGAAAATTAAGCAAAAAATACTACCCAAATATAAAATGTTCCATACTTTTTGCACAGACCACAGACTGTATTTGTGCAGTCTCCGTAATTTGTGTTCTTCGTAAAGCACTCATTGTCATTTTCACAAACCATGTAATCTGACCAAACATATGCTCCAAAAATATAATCCCAACACTAGTGCTGTGTCCATATCATGCAGCCCTAATTTAAAGGGGCTGTAGGTGCCATGCACTGCTGTTTTACAGGAGTGGCAGAGACAGAATCATGCGTGTTAAAGGATCATGAAGAGCTTTGGGACCAAGTAGAATAATGTGCATGTAGTGTTTGAGAGCAGCAGTGTGAGGGGTGTGTGAGTTGGAAACAGCTGTATGTAGTGTTTATGTCTAGCATATAGTGCTCACGAGAGAACATAGTTGCGTAGCATGGGTGCCATGCTACGCAACTATGCGTGTGATCTACGAAGCAGCATGCATGTTAATAAAGAGACTGAGAGGGAGATTAGTGTGTAAAAGTGACAGTGGGTAGAGACTTTTGTGTATGTGCGCTAAAAAACAGTAATGCATTGAAAGGACCAGATTTAAATGTGCCGATCATGTCCAAATGAGTAAAATGTGGGAATTCAATGCATTTCTTCTTTTACTGTAGCTGGTTTGAGGTGCTAGCCTGGGTGCTGAGGGCTCAGACTGGCCAAGAAGAGCGTCTGGCAGGGTCAAAGGCCGCCCACCGGAAAGAACCCCTCATTTGAGCTGCACAGTAGCTGGGCACATGTGGCTCTCATTAGACCTGCAGTGCTGCTGGGCCAATGAAGAGAAGGACTCTGAGGGGTCAGTATACCCCAGAGCACTAAAACACCATAAAGGCAAGAGGCTGCTATGGCCTGAAACATGCGCACATTCACTTCTAGCAAATTATGTAAGACTGCAATAAACGCAGTTCTTTCTCCACAGATCTGTACCATGCAAACATCTTCCGCAGCTGCTGGATTTGGACTTATCCAATCATAACACTTTCTTGGGTGATCTTGAGAAACAAACAAAATCCAAGATAAGCCCTCTCTAACTCTACTTCAAGAAAAGGTTGGAATTTTAAATCATTTTTATGATATTCATAATACCACATATTTTACAGCACTGATGGTGCTACGCATTTCAGTGACCTCAGGCAAATAGTGCACTGACAACCTATGAGCATATTTGTCGGTCAGCATAACAGCAAATAATTTTCCTGAGCTTCTCTTGCTCGTTCTTGTAGCTTTACATTCCTCTTTGAGTGAAATGGCTGATAGAAATGTGCAAGCTTTTAGTTTGAAAACACGAAATAAAGAGCCTGATGTATTTTTCAGGAGTGGCAGTAGTACAGGAGAAAACTGACTGAAGTAACGCAGAGAAAACCAGCAATGTAATGGCTAGTGGTGTATCCTCATATTTTATATTAAGATTGATCATAACTGATCAGTGATTGAATGTCTAAGACGGAGTTAAGTTTGAGGCAGCAAAGAACTGGTTTGGTCCGCTATTAGAGGTGTTCAAAATTGCATGTAATTAAGTTCATGCTTAAGACATTAAGAACTAGGGGTGGAAGATCTGAACAACACATAATTTCAAGATACTTTAAGAAATTTTCACAATACTTCTTTTGTGGTAAGTTGGAATGGATAAAAAGAACCATTAATGTAAAGTATACTATTAAAAGCTATTATTAGAAATTGTATTTATTTCACATTTTATATACTTGCAGTACTAAATGAAATTATCCAGGACTAAATACACCCTGTTTGTAATAAAATATGTAGTTGATGAAATCAATAACATTCTTAGAAAAGCAGATCTTGACATTATGTTAAATGATTTATCATGACAGCTTAAACTAAACTATCTTTATATTTTGTGAGGAAAGTCTTTACTGTCTTGAATTCACATCCCGCTAATAAGTACAAAAATGTAAATGCAGTAGTCTTGAAATTGACTAAAGGAAAAACAGTTGCTGCACAAATTCTGACAAAAGTCTGCACACTGTTGTATCAGAATGAGAAATGGTTTACAGAACTTTCTGAGCAGAACTTTCCCTGCCTCAGAGCTAAAGGCTACGGCCCCATGAGCTGACCTGTGAAGAATGAGAGCCTATTATGTATTTAAACTTCTCAAAGTGTTCACTTTCCCAGTACAGGAAAGGGCCAATTTCTTAAAGTAGTGCAGTTGCAATCACACCTGTAAGTGTGTTATTCTAATGCAGGACTATTTGTGTAAATGTTGGCCTACAATAATCAACACACCTCAAGTCCTCTGCTCCTTTCTCAGAACTGTCAGGAGTCATTGCAATAGATCAGCATAAAGGAGAGAAGCTGAAAGCTGAGACCATCCATCAATCCACAAGAGTATCGGAACACAAGTGAAAATGAACCCTGCACTTAAGTCATATTACAGCAGATTGTCTATTAATCACTGCTTGAGACAGTTAGGCTTTTACACAGAGACTGTAATACAATTCTTACTCTGCAGCGACACTTTTGAAGAGTCGAACATCTTCAGTGCATAACAGCTATTCTTTCTTACAGATAATTGAAAGATTTCTATTCTATAATTTGACCATAATTTGCAGCAGCAAAGAACTATATATATATATATATATATATATAGAATACGTTCAATAAGCCTAACTGTTCTAAATAACAACCATAACTAAGAAACAGTCCTCAATGTCGATCGCTCACATCTGACCAATACATTATTTATTTAACGAGGTGATTATAAGTGCTCAAACTGATCCAGTATATTAGTGCATCACTGAGGAAACCATGTGTGCACAAGCCTCTGTTTTGTTAGCTCTTCATCATTTTCAGACTTTCTACTGGTATACTCTGAGCTGGAGTGACTGTCCTGCCATTTCAGTGATTTAAATGAGTTAAATGAGACATGAATGATTGATGTGACTCCATGGAAAAATATATAAAACATTAGTTTTTGCACCGGTCAAGTGACAGTTCAAATATTCCCAAAGATAATTTACGACGTTCTGAGCCTTTCATAATCCATTAGAAACGGGCTTCGACTTTGTCGGCAGGTACTGGAACGTGCATCTGCATGTGAATGTGCTCCTCCGGCGCACTGAGGCTGCTCTGTGTTATTTGTCCGCGGCCGCTGTTGTTTCATTAATCACTGCCAGGGCTCAGAGCAGGAGCTCGACCTTCACTCTCTCACTGCAGGGACACAGCTGTCCAAAACCGCACCTAATTTTAGTCCTGTCCTACCCTCCTCTGCTTGCCTCTTCTCATCAAGATGTCCCACACACCCACAGACAGGTCCTCTGTGCTCCACAGTCAAACTAATAACAGAGAGTCAGTACTTTGACCTTATTGATCTTCAGAGGTTGCAGTTATCGCTGGTGAGAACACAAGCAGGGTTTAATCAGACCTATTTCTCAATTGTAGCTCACAAAAACAAACTGAGAGATTCTGTTTTCAGGTATGGATTCCAAGGATTTGAATTTTATTAAACGTGACTGTTTATATGACCTTTTTTTACTGATACTGAAACAAAGGGTGAAATGAAAAAAAACTGCCAACTTAAAACTGTTAATAGAGAATGTAAATCAATGAAAAACAAACCTTCATATCTGATTAGTCATTATCAATGTGCTTCAGTCACTCCTTAACTCATAATAACTGCTTTTTGTGTTATTGTTGTGCTGCCGTTGTCGACCCAAATAAGAATGGAGCCCAGTCTTGGCTCCTCTTAAGGCTTCTTTGTTTTTGCTCTGAGGGATTTTTTCCTTGCCACTGGCCCCTCTGTGTTCCTCACTGGGGACCCAGACTTGCATTTGTGTAAATCTGCTTTGTGACAATGTGTGTTGTAAGAAGCCCTATATAAACAAACCGGACTTGGCTTGATGAATTGTGGTTATAAGAGTGAAGAACTGATGTGTGAAACCATATATTAATTCCAGCCATTAAAATGGGATATAAATGGGGATGTGTCACCTCATTTAGAAACTTCTCCCATTCTTCCTTCTTTTTCGTATGTAGGCTTCTACAGCCTTGTGATTATGTGACTGATTTTGCAGTATAACAAAAGCTTAAACTGATGAAAGGTTATTCATACTGTATATTGATGGAGTTATGGAAACCACTTCAGATTTGCTTTAAAGATTTTTAAGGAGTAGATAAACAGATCTTATTTGAACATGCATGTAGGTGCAGCAGTCAAAACGAGTGTGATGACTTAAAAACACACACACACAGAGCTATGCAAGTCATATTCTCACTTGTACAACCACACAAACACACAAACGGCACATAAGTCGCGTCACTTTACCACAATCCAGCCAACAAAGGCAACAGGTCTGCTGTACTTACAGGAGGTCCTGCAACAGAGAGAGAGAATAAAAAACATAATTAGTCACATGAAGTCAGAATCAAATTCACAAAACTTTGACTACTGATATTTACCAGACGCTTTTATCCAAAGCGACTTCCATTCCCTAACTACAGGGAACAGTCTCCCTGGAGCTACTGGGGGTTAAGGGTCTTGCTCAGGAAGCCAGTGGTGGTGTGCTGGAGGTAGGATTCGAACCTACAACCTCTTGGTCCAGAGGCAAGTATGCTACCACTAGGCCGCCACCACCACCACTGGAGGAAATTGCTTAAAATAAACATTTGGTGTCACTACCCATACAGGGACTGGAACCCTGGATCCTCAGATTAAAAGCTCCCTAGAAAAAGGCTGAATCTTAGTCAAAGTCAAAATAAAAGTCAAAGCAAATTTTATTGTCTTATTGACTATATACGTGTATACAGTCCGAAGAGATGGTGTGGCTCCAGATTTTACAGAGTACAAAAAGACACTAGTTCATTTCGATCATTTAAACGCTAAACATCAACAGAATAGTGTTGAATAATTTACACCCTGGTCAGCTGGTATTGTTAACCAGTACGAAGTGCTGAGGGATGAGCCTGAATTTGCACACAGCAGGCTGGACAGCCACACCCTACAGGTAGCCTTTATTTTCTGTCAAATTGAACTGGTGAATATCACCAATGCCTCTTTTTTCTCCTCCTCAGTGTACAATATAAGGCCCTCAGAGGAAAACTGGAGCACAGAGGCAGGTAAAGGTCTTCTGTAGTGAGTCATTCTGGCAGCTCAGTACATAAATAAAGTTGCTTAATTTCAGAGCTGTGTTTATAGTGTAGTAGATCACAGGCCTGATCTCAGTACTCCTCCAGAGAGCCAGCTGCTCTCTTTGGCAGTGTGCTAAAGACTCGGCCCACCAGCTTGGAGAAGGCGCCTGAGTCTTATGCACTGGAGCACACAGACTGGGATACATCTGTCACACATATCAGAATCAAAATCTTTTATTAGGCATGTGAATTTTCACATATAAGGAATTTGTTACAGTGAGGGCTCATGTCAGAAAATATAAAGCGTAAATGCATAAAACAAATACAAAATATGTACGGATTCAGGGAGAGTAGACAGCAGGAGATGCCCTAAGAACGTATAAAAGAAAAACAGCAGTGTGAAATAAAAAGTAATAAATAGGTAAAGGGAAACACACACTTAGAAAAATTAAAACGTACTTAACGCACGTAAACAAATAAAGAATAATGAATAGGTAAAGTGTGTGTATGCAGTGTTTTGGGCCATTGAGTACTGCACATAGCATTGTGTGCCTTTATGGATATGCTTGAATATAAAGGTTCCTAAATGTCTCTTAGCTTAGATGAACAGCTCTAGGAAAATCTTTACTTTAAGAAAAAGTAATTGATCTGTTATTAGATCCACAATCGTATGGCTTTTCATGTATGAATAATTCGCTGATTTATTTCTGAAAACTTCAGAGAAACAGCACAATGAAACAGAGAAACAGTACAATGCTATAGATGCTGAGAAATCTTGAAAAAGTTAAATTATGTGCTTAACAAACAACAACAAACAAAACAAAATCATTTGGATGTGGCCTGTGTGTTCAGTCTATGGTTAATAGGTACACCTATTACAATAACCCAATAACCCAGTGCTGCTTTCCCACATCGGGCCATATTCCAAGTAAAAGCCTGTTTGCTCCAAAATGAAAACCTTCCCTTGCATATGGGTGAGTGTATTTAGTCCCATTCGCAGTCACATGAAGACACAAATACATTCAGCATCTTAAGTCTTGTCACCGACAAACAGCACAATCAGTGATAACAATTCATTTCCTCACGTCACATAAAATCACCAAAATCAACTCCTCCAGGGCTTACTTAGCATTCTCCTCCAGGATACTGGGCACTGGTTAATCACAAACCAAGCCATCAAAACAGTTTGTGACAAGCCGCAAAACATTTCTAAAAGTGAAAAATCAAATCAAGCTGTTGAGTTGCCATAAAAAACACGTAAGGGCAGAATAATAGAGTCCTTTCACAGATGCTTACGTTCAAAAGAGCATGGCTTTGCTTGTAAATGGCTTGTGGCTGAAGGAAGACAGAGACATGGACATGAATCTTAGACTCTGGAGTCAGTAACTGAAAAGGACAGATGAGAGAACGAACAGAAATAGTTTTTATATTTGACCTAACAGACCTAATAGACAAAGGCATCCACAAACATAATGTCTTCCATTTAGAGCAATGAGAACCCTGACCACTCCTGCAGGCTACCCATAATTCAGACATGTGCAATAACTAAAACAGGCATAAGTAATGGTGTGGTCACGCCGGTGACAAACCTTTCCTATGGGCCCTGCATTATTCTTTCCTTTCCTGTTTTGAGAGGTCTGTATTTTTCTAGTAATCAGAGCGGACATTTATCAAAGCTGCTGCTGAGGCGGCAGGCACTATTTCAGACCTGAAAGCAGCAATATGTCAGAATGGAGTGGACACAACACACACAAGAAATGTGTGGTCGCACAAGCATGCCATACCGTTCGCAGCCACTTGATCAAAAGTGACATAGCACACAACCATTTTGCCAATATGCATCCTGATTCACTCCTTTTCAACAATACACGGAGACGAACAAAACGTGAGGACATTCCTATTATTCCCCGAAGTAGTCATGCACAGAAACAGAAAATCCGGCACAAAATTCAGGTGTTCATTAAAATGCCTTTATTAGTTTACATTTAACTTGGAGCAACTTGGGGTTAAGTGGTGGTATACTGAACCTGGGATTCAAACCCATGACCTCTTTGTCCAGAAGCAAGCATCCTACCCACTAGGCCTCGACCACACTAATTACTTAATCAGTGCGGGGTTGGTAAACAAAAATAATCAGTTTTCACATCTCCATCGTTGTAATTCTTTAATTCATTGTTTCTCCTTGAACTGACAGTTGTGTGCAATGTAACCCACAGATTAGAGAAGGCTGCTGAATAATTCCAGGCCTATCCGGATCCCTTTCATACCTTTCTCTTTAAAGGCCCCTATGGTAAAAAAACCCCACTTCTTTAAGTAAGAATTTGGTATAGTATGGAAACAAAGTTATAAAACATACATCTATTCACACAGCACCTCCTCTCGTGATGCACTATCTATCATAAATCACATGTGCGCTTCTGATTAAGCTTACATCCTCTTGCACTACGTCCTACTTAAAGATCTAACATTTACCACTTAGTCCATCTAATCATTACGTGGAAGCTAAACTGTGAAAACACTCTGTTTTGAATTCACTGCTCTTGTGATATTACAACATGGTGTTAAATACATCTGCCTTCCCAGTCATCTTATAAGGAGTGTTTCGGTCCTTCTTTTTGAACACAGCAAGTACAGGGCAGACAATCAAAGCAAAAGTAATTTACCTCACTTACTGAATGAAACCATATCTTCTCATTCTGCAAGAGTCTGTCCATGCCATCAAGAAATAAAAATGATTTCCCAGCTAAACTGGCTCAGAAACACTTAAATAATGCTCCGAATTTGACACAAATTGACTGAAAACACACACCCTCATGGTGTCATGCCAGACTGGCAGCAAAAGGCAGAGAAGCTTCCAAAAAAGCTTGGCTATGGTGGTGGTGCGAGTGCTGGTGTGAGGGCTGGGGCACTGAGGTCTGAGGAGTGGTGGTGTGAAAGGTGAAACCCTACAGACAGGCATGTGGAAGTGTGTACTCAGATTCCTGACGCATTCTGGGCTCACCACCACTTCCTGTTCTACCAGCTCAGTCCGGGACATCTATAGACAACCTTCATCCAAAGACACATCCAGCACCAGCTTCAAATACAGTCAGCTCCATAAATATTCACACTCTTAGTAAGGTAAAAAAAAAACAAAAACAAAAAACGTCATGTGGTCAAACGGCTCAATCATACACTGAAAATATGAAAAGCCTAGTCTAACCATTAACTAATATCTTTAATTCAAGTGAATTCGGTACAAAAATACAGATGATAAATGTATTCACCCATCTTCATTTTGAACTTCCACTAGCAAATACAACATAGTGAGTATTTTCTTTAAATTATTTTTGAGACTAGAGAGCATGGAACAAAAACTCCAGGTCCTCTTACAATATTACTCACCGCAGGACCAGTCGTCTTCAAAATATTAATAATTACCCTAAGAGGAATGCAGACATTTTATTTTAATAGCCACTGGCTGATTTCGGTCAACATACTTTTGTCTTCTTTCATTTTTGCATTATCTAATATTCCCAGAGGTTGAAAAAGGTGTGTCACCTCATATTTATATCTCAGTGAAATTGGAAGTCATGTATGACTACTTAACAGTTCCTGAACACTAGATTTTAAAAAGTAAAATCTGTGCTGCATACACAGATGCTGCCTACACACCATATATTATTGTATAATATTTATATAAGTGTAACATTATCACAACCACCTGTTGCCCACTCCTTATGCAAGGTTAGTGACATGGAACTGGAGACTTAAATGCTTACACTCACACACACACATGCACCAATGCTTCCCACCCTGCCTCATTATATAAAGCTGAATGCAGAGCATCTAGTGCTGGTTAATCTGTTGTATAACATGCCTCATTTCCTCCACAATTTAATTTGTTGAATGAAAACAATTAATTATGCCATGATATGCCATGTGTTACAGCCATTTTAAAGTCATTTTATTCTCCCACATAGCATATTTTCGTATATAATACTTCTTTATATATATATACTTCTTCTTTCGGAATATCTGTCTCACAAATGACCAAACATTTCTTTGGGGAATATTCGTCTAGCTATGACTAAACTGGGGGGAACTGGATGAAAATCCAAATGGCTTCTGCAGGAAAGGTCTCGTGTCTGAAACAGACATCTAACATTTAAGCATTTAACAGCTTTGAGCATAGTTCAGTCACATGGAACCAGAATTGTACTTTTTGAAATGACAAGTATGACAAACATTTCTCTGTTTGTTAAGAGGATGCTACGTGTCATTTTATGTTCCTTAGACTATCCTGGCATGCCAGGCCAGGTGAGATGGTATCTCCAGAGAGTCCCACTCCAGAGATCCAGGAATAACTTCTGGAATTCCACGCCTCAAAATACCCAAGGCCCATTTCCCACACCACTCCCCTTATCCTTGGCCCGTCTCTCAGATTCTCATCTCCTCCTAGAGTCCCTGTAAACACACGGCACCAGCCAAGAACAAATGTGTCGTCTTTCAGCCTTATGCACTGTAAGCATAGTACAGGAATGTCATGGCAGAGAAGGAGACAGGCACCTGAATAAAATACCAAAACGTTTGGTTTGGCCACTAAGGGCTGTGTTTAAGGCATGGAGAAGCTCTGTGATGCTTCTGTAACTTCAAATTAGAAGATCCACAAAATACTGATTTCACTCCTCAGTTGCACTGAAGCATAAGGTGTGTGTCCACTCACAGCCTTTCTGTCTCCATAGAGACTCACATTAAATCCTTCGGGCCAGATACGCAAGCAGTTAACCACTCCTTTTTTGAGGGTGCGCATCAACCAAACGAAAAAGAAATGAACTTTTGCACATTTCCCCCCGTATCCTATTGAATCTGGAAAAATCATTGAATGCATTTCATGCCTTTTCACAACTCTTATATATAACCTTGTCAAATATAAATTTGCCCAGGCTCCAAATAAAAATGCAGTTATTTGACCATTCCAGACGGCAGAAGAGATTAGTTGACTTGACTGAAACAAAGGATACCCTTCTCCATGCACCTCTACCGTCCTCAGGGAGCCAATAAACTTTAAACAAAGGCCATATCAGGTTTAGATGTTTCCACAAAAACCTCAAGTCTAGAAAAGCCAACAGTCCATCATGCACACTCCTTCAGTAGTGAGGCCCAGGTCACTCCGCGCAGCCTTGCCTCAAGAAATGACCACATTTCCAACTGAAGCAAAGGACTGTACACAGGGTCAGATGGCAGCGTCTCAGGTCTTGAGTGTGAGGCCAGCGATGACAACTGATCTGCTCCTGATCATCCCTTGCCTTGGTAAACACCAGTCCCAGTTCAAAGCACACAAAGCCATTTTTCACTTTCACTCTTGGCTCCTTCTTCACTGACATCATGTAATGAAAATTCTGAATGTGAAAAATGAGGACACATATCTAAGTGCGCCGGCTGTGGCAAAAGACAACTTGGAAACAGCCAGAATGACGAAGGTGAAAAATAAGATTTTGCCAACTCAAAGCATTTCAATCTTCAGAAAAAAAGAGAAAATGCCTGTTTTCATAAAATGTATTGGTAGCTACTGGAAAGGATTTTTTCCCCCTATTCAAGTCAGCCCATTCCCTTTTTAACCTCTGGTGAACTGCAGCCTTTCCCAGAAGGCCTGAAAAACACTGAAGTGGCCTGCACCTATTATGCTCTTTCAGGCCAACTTGTGGTGAGGTCGAGACTGAAATATTTTCCCAAATAGTCCTCAGAGCTGAAAAAGTGAGCCACTAAGCCTGAGATTAAATAATTACAGCAAGCCTCTTACAGGAGATCACCACAAAGACGCCATTGTGCTGGTGCCAGAGCAGCCACTATTAACCTGACTTTACCATTATTCTTCCAAATTGCTCTCAGGAGGAAAAAGTATACATTCAAAAACGTGAACAGCTCCTCCAGTCTGGGTAGAAGAAAGGCTTCCTACTCTAATCCAGCGAGCTGAGTTGTGAGCTGGAACAGCACATAAATCTTATCCTTTGGCTTTTTTCTTCTTCGTCTAAATCAAAGGCTTGGGTCACCAACAATTGAAACGTGGCCCTGGAGAAATTCATCCATAATTAAAGGCCTGAGATATGTCCAGGAACAGGCACTGGAGCCTGTATATGAACACCTATCGCTACGCTATAATCCTATTTTGAGATGACTGCACATTGTGACACCACATAACAAACAGTCCTCATGCCCTGTGGATGGATGTACCAGAAATCCAAAAAAACAATGAAATAGTCTAGGGCCTCTTCAAACACCAGGTTGAATTTCTTTGACTTATGATGTACTATAAAAGTGTGGTGAGGATTTCACTATGGGGCACTGGGTTTAATGAGCTTTTGCCCCGTCTCCCCTTCACTAGACGGCACCACTGAATCGAAATGCACCGATATTTCACTCTCGTTGACGTGGTTAGCTTTTGTTTGCTCTGTACTTTTGTTGGTTCCTGCTCAATGAATCAGAGGCACAAAAGGAAAAGCCAGGAAGCAAAAGAAGCATTTGACTTCATTAGCAGAAAAGGAGCGCTTTGAAGTGACAGGAATGTCAATGGGGCCACAGAGAGAAGTAGCTTCCCATTTTTTATCCACACCCTTCAGAAAAATCCTTAGTTACTGGCCCTCAGGTCAGCTTATCTATCAAAAGTAAAATACAGATAGAAAAGAGCAGGATTGCATTAGCACCTGCTGGATCCAACAGATGCTTAAGGCATTACAATGCAAAATGCAAGGGGCATGGAGAGAAAAGACTGCTCATACAGAATATAAAAAGTGAGACATTTAAATATGTTTAATACGATGCCACATTTAGTTCCATTAAGAACTTTTCAATGGATGGTTCTAGGGCTGCACAATTTAGACAAAATATCAGTATTGTGATTATACTCTTACATGTTGCGAGTGACATACCTTTCAATATATTAAAGGTTCCGTATCATCACTTTTCTGGAATTAAAAGTCTTCAAGTATGTAAATATTTTTCAAGCTTTGAAAACATCCAATGACTCCCCTGTCCATACAGTCCATATATGGAAAAAAACCCTTTTCAAAATATAGTTGTGTTGTCACAAAACCAACACATTTACATACATCTCTTTATTCAGCACGCAGCGGTTTAGCTCCAGTAATTCATGCTGAAGTTCTATAGACTGTTTCAGCTTTGTGCTGCCTTTTCAGCCTTCGGCAACACAGCACTGCCAAACAGAGTTCATTCATAAATAAGTCTTCAAGCCACAGTAACATAGCACACTAAAACCTTCACAGAGGTTGGAAATGGTCATGTAAGAATGGATTCTGGATTATGAGTTATATTTTTGGTACCCAAACTCATACAAATGTCATGGAAAACATTAAATAAAAGAAAAATATAGGGCTCTTTAAAAACAACTTGACAGATCAGTGTCTTTAATGGTTAAAGACAAAATAATTTGACTTTTGTTTGATTGCACGACTACCTCAATTCATTAAAATGCGCATACATACTCGCTTGGAGCTGCGATAGGTTGCCCTGTCAAAAACACTGATAAGTTAAAGGCTCATTTGAATATTTCATACTTCTGCAATGTCGGTACTACAGAGACCAATACTGCGATAATGATTAACACAAAATATATTGTGCAGTACTACAACTTGTTCTTATATGCCATTGCTGTGACCCCTTCTATGCATTTCCTCTGACATTTTTAAAAGTGTAGAAATTTCTGAGGAACTTTAGAGAATGCAGCTCAGTGAAAGCCAAAATCATCTCCACCAAGCTAACCAGGAGAACTTCATGGGGTCTCACGCTGATGTTTGAACGGAGTCGGATGCTTGACGTAACTGTGAGAGAGCAACAAACAACCTTTATGGTGTGAAACGATCCAGTGTTAAGTTGGCTCTCAGCCCAAGCAGCAGTATTACTGAGAGGTGTCAAAAAGGAACAGCAGAGTAAGAGGGTTCAGGCAGGATGCAATATTATGTCAGGTCTCATTTGTTCGTAACTAAATATATAGTAAGTCTGGGTCAAAACATGCTGACCAAACAGTGTGAGCGAGACCTTTTCAGTCATAAAGTACTTCTTATTTAAGCATTAAGATTATAATCTATGATAAACGCCTGGTGAGAGAGTCTAGGACCAAAAAGAGCCATAGTTTTCTATTTTAACACACACACAAATAAAACGGAGGGAAACCCCACCATTTCTCGATTAACAAGCATGTTTCTTATTGGAGACAAATGATTGCTTGGATAAGGTTAAAACAACATCTTGACTACTGCTGGACGGACAGAAATTTTACACTTACAAGTGAGATTTGGGGTGTTTTATGCATCTGTTATGACAATACTAATTGCAGTGTGCGTATGTGTAAGGCCTCCATTGACCTTTGGGAGCTCTGACTATGACCGCTGTGCTAGGAGGGTGATAAAAGACAAGATTAGCTCTTGTTTTGAAACAGCTCTCTCCTTGTACTCCAGTAAAAAAATACCCACTTAAACAGAATGAAAGCACACAATACAATCCATCAACAGAAAAAAACACATACTGCTGACAAACGCTGTAATTTCCAGTCCGAAAAAAACTTGTTCCTGAAATACCAATTAGTCTCCTTTATGATCCGGTCTTGTGTTATTGCCCAAACGTTCTCAGGAAGAAAGTCAAACAAGCTTTGAGCAGGTCTAAAGTGGTTTTACCCAAAAAATGACATCAGTCTTTGCTCAGGCCCAAGTCAGACAAATTTGTTACTGAGTTTTGCCACATGGGTTAAATGAAAAACTGCAGACACATCCTGCAAGTCGTCCCAGAGGACCACCATGCTGAGGACTTAACCACCAACCATTTACATTCAAACATTGTGGCTGAGGGCAAAAAACGAGGTGTGATGAGGTCTAGGCGAGCTTGCGTCTATGGCTATAGTGTTACTGAGGGAAAATGTGGCATCTTGCCATGCCAAGAGTTATTAAAACAGAAGCTTGATGACTAGGCTTCGGTGGCATTGCTGAAATAAACGGGGAGCACCTTGATGTTTTTACCATGTGTATTCCAGCCATGGCATTTGGCCAAGAACGCTCTACACACACCGTGCCTGGTGTTAAAAGTGCCTATCAAATGAGTGTTGCCTGCTGGCTGATTGCAAAAACAGAGCCATTGGAATAAACATCACACACCGGCACAAAAGTGTTAAAAGAGCCGCACAGTGGTCCTGCTGGGGGGCCAAATGGAGAGTATCTAGGCAGAATTGCCTGTTAAATGTATTTATAATACGATTGCAAGTGTTTTTATAATGGCTCAAAGTAGGGTTCAGGCAAGAACCACTCCACCAGTACTGTAAAACAGAATGTAGAGAACAGAACTTTTTTGGGATGACTTTCAGTGGTCTAACCAATGCTGTAAATCAGGGTATAGTGAGCACAGCTTGCATAAAACAATATGCCACGAGAGGGTGTGTAGTGCAGTGATTTTACCCTGTGGGGTTGATAGCTATACTATTAAGCTTAGTAAAATCAGTACAGAGTGGCTGACATTTTATAGTATAATAATATTTCATAAAATGGCTACAGAATCCAATACGATAAAATATACCATTAGCCAATATACACCATTTGACAAAATACTATAAAAGATTTCACAAAGAAATGTAGTCAATTAACAGTAGACTGTGGTTGCTAAGCAACATAATGCTCAAAGATCATTTCATAACCAGCATGGGCGGCTAGGATAATTATATCTAGCGATAACAGCATTTAGTAAAGTAAAGCAGACCCTTACAGTCACGCCACACACCACACAGTGTGAAATTCTCTCGCTGCATTTATCCCATTCATCAAGTGAAGCAGTACACTGCCATCAATGAGGGGATGCCAGGAAGCAGTGTGTGGGGACGGTACCTTGCTCAAGGGTACCTCAGTGATGAAACTAGCGGTGTAGGGATTCAAACCCACAACCTTCTGATAGCAGAGGCAACTCCCTAACCACCAGGCCACCAGCTGCCCAGTGAAAAATTCCCTAGATTATTGTATATTCTGTACTAGATGGGACGATTAGATTCACTCTTTTGCCAGTTAAACTGCAGCATGTTATTTGCTTAATAGGAAGCCTGTATTCATCTGATACTTACGACTCTAATAATTCCATTTTACTGTATTATGGTAACACCACACAAATGATGATATAGCAGCTGTACATGGATATTTGGAGCTTGTAATAACAGATATTCGGGTAAGCTATTTTTACTTTACATATTGCTGTTTTACAGGCCTTTAGTAAAGTAATTTCAGTTAAAGTCTAGTAATGATCTCAGCTCTGTAGTAGCTCTGAAAGTGTAGTGTGTTCATATGCAATAGCTTTTTAACCTTAATAACTTTTAAACATTAAACCTAGACCGCTCATTTCATCATTTCATGACTCTAAAATATGGTGCTGCATTCCGTATGATATGAATCAGCTGATAGTCCTTCCATCCTCCCTTTACAAAGTCTTTGAGTGTGGCTCAGCCATTCAGATTTTAGTTTTATGAACTGGTCACACTGTACAGTACTGCATAGTGAGCATGGTTTGAATTTTTCCAGCATGGTTTATGGATGCCTAACCAGAACTATAAAATAGTGTATGATTAGCATGGCTTGCATTTGCTTAGGATGGCTTACAGTGGTCTAACCTTCTCTCTTGTGAGAGAAGGTGCACTCAGTGACTCGTGTTGTGCCACTTGGATGGAAACGCAGGCCAAGGTGTACCTTCAGCTCTGAGAAGAGAAAGATGAGCCAGCGGCTGCGTCTCAGATGCTGCTTGGCCTGACAGCTGAAATGCTGTGACATTCAGGTGTCAGAAGGACAGAAATAATGCAAGCCACTCACTCCACCAGGCTTCTCTTTCTATTAATCCTCCCCTTTCTTTCTCTCTTTCTCCACAGCAGTGTGGTCAAGAGTTAGGAGGTGGTTGTTTTATTGCAACGGTTTCAGAGAACACAGGCTTAAATAATTAAACAAAAAGCAAATCATTCAACTGTTCATAACATCACTTCAAACTCAGCTTGGACGAACAACTGTCAAACAGTCAATCAGCCTAAAACTAGGCTAATCACCGCTAAATGGTAACAGAGCAGGGTCTTGTTTAGTCCGTTGAGAAGTGTAATAAATATCAGACTACTTAGCTGAACAGTTTGTGCTCTTGTTTAATCTAAAGTGAACCTACTGCTTTGGATGAGGGAATGTGTCCCGATTGGTTCAGTTTCACTGTTTATGGCCTTTTTCCAGAATCCAGTTTCATGTCTACTGCAGAGGAAATTGAGTGAATGAAACCAAAGTGTAAAGAAATCCAGCTCAAAATAAAATCTTCAGCAGATTTGAGACACTTATGAGCGGTTAAATCTCTTGGTTTGGGGCCACGGGCACCATTTAGTGCATGACGAGGACCAGCCTGCTCTCAATCAGGTCTTTACATAAGCCCCCCTAACAGCATATCAAAATAAGCATGGGTTGATGAAGGATGACATGTCTATGCAAAAGGCAAACAGGAGTAAAAAAAGGAGGAAAAAAGCACATGAAAGTAGCAGGTTTCCTCGAGATGAGAGAAACAGGCCCGGGCCTCGAACACTGAGCCGCATCCAGAGAAGTCAAGGCATGACTGACACGCTAACATTCCTCTACTCCCCTAACACAAAGGCAGCGAGTGTGCCTCCGTGGTCTGCACTGGTCACAGCTGCAGCTACGGGATCGGTCTGAGAAATCTCAAGCAACAACAAAAATAATCAAGCGCAAACCGTGCGTAAGCTGCTTGTAAATTGTTGCTGCTGTGTGCGCCGACCCTTACTGCTTGGCTGGAGACTGTTGCCGGGGCACGGCGAGAACATTTTCAACACCCTTCTCCATTGCAGCCCAAAATAATCCCCCAGTGACACGAACACTAGCATCCTAGGCTGGGAGTGTCAGGCCGGGGTTGTGTTTCAAACACAGAGTCAAAATCAGTCATTTCCTTCTCACTGTACTGTTAACTGTCTGCGACGGATCTCCCTTATTTTAGCCGCTGAATATCTGTTTCAGGCAGCAGTCACGTGCGTTCGAATGCAGGAAAAACCTCAGCTCCAATTAAAATGTAACAGGTCACGCTGCACATGAATTCACTGTGACAGCTCTGTTTATATCTTTGGATTTGATCTGGTTTGAAGATCTGGTTTGAATAAAACGTAACATAAAATATTGTGTGGATGTATGTTGTGTTTAATTTACATTGCCATGGGGATGTCAAGTAGAGGAAGCTGTGAAATGTGCTGTGTTTTGGAGCGACTCGGCTCAGTTCCGTACGTGTCCTGCATGCAGAAACAAAGACACTGACCACAGAAACCATCAGCACAAACCTGTCTTCAGAAACCCACTTTTCCACTCTCTCCTTCTGTATAATGTATTTCTCATTCCTTAGATCTGGCTGAGCGCAGTACAAAGGGCAGTGTGCCTATGTTGAAGTTCAGCCTGAGTCCAGCCTCTCTTCATCACCCTACACATTTGTGTGCCACTCTAGCCTAGGAATCCAAACATGCCGCCCCTGCTGAAGAACAAACCACTCTACTCCAGCCTGCAGGGACTCAAGCTCTAGAACGCAGGGGATCTGGGATGAGAGTCCATGCCAATACTGTGAAAGCAAATTTCTGCTTTCAATAACCCATCTAATTCCAGACAAATATATAAGAGGATATATCCTGTGCAAATTCACTGATTTGAAACCAATTACAAGATGCCAGAAAGCTGTGAAATAAAACGTCAGTGCATTTTTTTCATATCCACGATAATCAACAGACTTCATGCATGAAATCAAGAATGAAATTAAAATAAAACTGGTGCGCTATAAAAGCAGTTGTCCACTTTTCAAGTAGATGGCTTTAAAGAACAGTGTGCACAGATATAGTAGTGTATTATATCTCATTTGTCAATTTAGACATATGATGTTTATTATCTTCCTGTTGAACTCCATTAAATAAAATATAAAAAAATACCGTCTTCACAATATTTAAATCTAGTACTGTACATTAAACAGCTAAAGCATGGATGAGATAATGGAATCTTTGAATGGTTGGGTATATTCTGGAGCACCCAAGCTCTGCATAATATCCTCTTGTTCCTGCTCCTGCTGTGAGCCTGCATGTCATGTGAAAATCCAGTGGTCTTAGAATATATACAATAAACACAATGGCAAATACAACAGAATGCTATGTCACTCATTTACTAAGAAAATATTAATTTAGTACATTCCAAATAGGGTAAATGAGAAACATAGCAATGTCTCCCATTTAGTATTTACCTGAAGAGAATTAAAGGTGTGTGAAATATGAACTGTCACATAATACATATTGCAAACACACACACACACACACAAAAAAAACATTATACAACATTATTAAACAAGGAACAGGCCTTGTTTGGGTTGTTTGCATTCTTCAGACCAGAGCATATGGCCTTTTTCACATTCAGCAGCACATATTGCCCACAGCGTGCAAGAGAACTCCTAAACAACTGCCCTCGAGGCATTTCAGCATTGGAGGAAGTCAGCAAGCTCTTTGCAGAAAAACAAATGACCCGCTTCACCCCTCGTCAAACGGCTAAACACTGTCTGCGCTCATAAGCCTCTCAGAGCCTGGGAGAGCAGACTTTAGGCCTCCACTGCCTCGGGCCTGGCTACCTCCGCTGAAAGAGAATTTTCTTATACATCAGCAGAAGAATAAGCTCCAGTTGGACGCAAGAACATGCTCTGGATTTCTAAATGAGAGAATAACATTTGGGTTCTGAATTCAGCCTGTCATCAACTGTTCATCATCTCATCTATGGCTCGTCCACAGCTAGAAAAAAACATTCCATTTACTGGATTTAAAACCCATAAAAAGGATACACATTATACGCCAAAGGGTAGAAGCAAAATATAGTACAATTAACCAAAATATAGTACAATTAAGTCCATTTCAAGGGCTTTTTTACAAAATGATGACAATGTGTGTGTCCACAAGCCACATTGGCTCAGCAACCATCTGTCGCTACATGGCTATGCGGGCCCCCGTGCAATCATCCTCTATTCTTCACCTCGGACCCTCTGATCGACCAAGCAGAACGTCCGACTAAATCCCAGCACTGCTGCCCTGCAGACTTTACCTCACACACACAATGCGGAGGAGACGCAGGACACCAATCTAATCTGATCATGCGTTCGAGCCTCCAGCGTCACTCAGTGGTGTCCTCCGCTGTCTATCCTCAAGGCCTCACGTGTCGGGACATCCCGCTTAACACACACCACTAATCACACGAAAGGAGGCAGTGGTGGAGGCGTCAACCATGCTGGCAAATAATTCCCAATCAAACAAAGAAAGTAATGTTTAGACTATTGGACTAGGACTTCATACAGGTGGCTAGACCAGAAGCAGTCACACTGCTTTATGGCTAAACATATATATGTGTGTGTGTGTGTGTGTGTGTGTGTGTGTGTGTGTGCGCGTTTATGGTACACGTGTGAGTTTGTATGACTGTTTTAGTGGGACTTGGGCAAGTGCATGTGTTAGTTTATTTCATGTCTCTGGAGTTCCTTTAACTCCGGTGGCATGTACACCCATGAACCACAGCCAAGCGTTTTCAACAGGCCACAAATTACCAGGGTGGCGAAGGACAAAGGTGATGAGCCAGGCCTGCTTTGCCTCATTCAGTTTCTAATTTACTTATTGTGAACAGGAAACAAGAAAGAAATGCCAGACTAAAAAATACTGACAAGATTAATCCTTATTATTCATTAAATACTATTCAATAACTTCTATATAGCATTCAGTAGAAACTATGAGAATAATATGTTGGTTCTGTAATTATAAGAGTGAGGAACTGAAATGTGCTTGATTCAAATGGTCAACATTCAAACAACATCAGCAAAATATGCTCTGCCGACATCTTAATCATAATAATTATGTTGGTGTATTTTACCAAAATGCAGGTGATGTACATATTCAAATCAAGTAATTTTATTGTGCTACTTTCAATGTGGGCCCACATACAGGCCCTTGCAGATGTTAAAGGGTGTTAAAGGGGCCATAACCTACATTCTTCCCAGAGGTCTACTTATGTCCACTTGTCACATGTTTGTATGGGTTAATATATCAAAACACACATAATTTGTTTTGCATGGCCTTTTTCTAACCTCTGTTTATCCTGTATTTTATTACCAAGACTTTATGAACGGTATAAATGATATCTGTTATGACTGGTTGGCCTCCAAAAGCAGTCCAGTATTTAAAAAGCAGTGAAATATTCCATATATTTTCAATGTCATGAGGGGAAATATTGTAGGCTGAGTAGGCATATATTCATAAATGCACATGATATCACAAGAACAAGGAATTCAATATGGACTGTTTTTCCCAGCATGGTTTTCATATATTGGCCATAGTGACTGGGGTGAAAATGGTATTAAAACTTCGTTTTAACCTCCTTTAACTTTTAACTTTAAAACTGCTAAAAAGTGAGGGAAATACAGTTTTGGATTGCATGGGTGCTTTATGCCCAAAATGTTCAATTTATCCTTCAGTGTATTTTCACATGTGGTCTTGAAAAAACATGGTCATTATTCGAAGCATACCTGCTTATGAGTACCCCAAAGAACTGATTTACTATAGTTACAATTTATTATCTACCTCACTGGATTAGGATCATCAGTCAGGTTCTAGATGTGCAACGAGCTGCCACTGATAGATGGCAATCTAACTGATTGGAGGATAACAGAGGAGCACACACACACACATACACACACACACACATACATCCTGCTTCAGTAATCCTGGATTACCATGATACCCTTTTGACAAGCTAATACCAAAACTCTCCCTTCACCCTAAGTCAACCCTCAGGCAGACTTTACACAACGGCTCAAATCCTGCCTCCTGCCCCATCTTAGCTGGGCCTACAGTAAATGATGATAAATTATCAGGTTTGGAGGCTGTTCTTATTAAGGAGCTTTAGGAGCACCAAAGAGGGGCCCTGTGTTTGAAAAGGGACCATGAAAGCTATAGCAGCTATCAGACGTCTCAAGCACGCTGCACTGATGTTGATGATCAAAAGGGGTTTTCCTTTATTATTCAGCATTGGTTAGTTTTAAATTTGTGTGATGCTAGTGCATAATTCAAATTCTTCAACTGAAACATAGTCTGATGTGCAACTACACACATAAAGACAACAGTAGGACGTAACATTAAAACAGCTTTGACCCTTAAAGTCATGGACTCTGCATAACCTCTGTGGTATCCAGCATTAAGACATTAGCAGCAGATCCTTTAAGTCCCGTAAGTTGTGAGGTGGGGCCTCCATGGACCAGACAAGAAGCTCTATCGGATTGAGATTTGGAGAATTTGGAGGCCTTGTCACGTCATGTTCCTGAAACTATTTCTAAACAATTTTTGCAGTGTGGCAGGGTGCAAAATCCCACTGAAAGAGGCCACTGATAGTAGGGAATCTTGCTGTCATGAAGGGGTGTACTTGGTTTGCCTCAACATTTAGGTAGGTGGTACGTGTCAAAGTAACATCAACATAAATCCAAGACCCGAGACCGACTGGTAGAACATTACCCAGAGCTTCATTCTTTCTCCTCCAAGCTGCTTTCTTCTCAAGGTCCATCCTGGTGTCATCTCTTCACCAGGTCAGCAACGCACATATTCCCAGTCAGCCACGTGATGTAAAAAAAAAACATGATACATCAGACTATGTCGCCTTCCTCCATTGCTCCATGATCCAGTTATGATGTTCACTTGTCTACTGTAGGCACTTTCTGTGAAGGACGAGGTCAGCATGGGCGCTCTGGCTGGTCTGCAGATATGTAGCCTTGTATGCATCAAGCTATGATGCAGTGTGTGTTAAGACATACAGTTTTATAGCTACAGTAACACTTCTATGGGATGGGCGAGCCCCACACATATCAGTGGGCGCTCATGATCCTTTTGCCAGTTTATCAGTATTCGCTCCTTGGATCTTTTTGGTAGAGATTAAACACTACATACCACAACCCCCGAGAAGACCTGCCATTTTGGAAATGCTCGGACCCAGTTGTCTAGCAGTCACAATATGGCCCTGGTCCAAGTCACTTAGATCATTACACTTGCCCATTTCTCCTGCTTTCAACACATCAACTTTAAGAAATGTCTGTTCACTTGCTGCCTAATAGATCCCACGCCTTGACTGGTGCAAGTGTAATGCGATAATCAATGTAATTCTTCTTACCTGTTGATGGTCTTAATGTGAAAATATGAAGACGTTCAGTGATTCAAAGGGTTTGAAGCACTGAAAGGCTATGCATGATTTGCTGTTTTAGTGAGTTATGTTTTTTAAAACAATGGTTAATTTTCAAAATAATATTAATATAGTAACTAACACAAAACAAAGCATTTTTTTTGTTTTTCATTTGTCTGTGATGAGAAAATCAGAAACTAATACTGATAGACCACGTGTTTGTTCGGCTCTACCAACTTTTTCACTCTAAGTTGAGATCCAGCAGTCGGGAATGAGGTTCTGCTGCTGTCCCACGCTTGAACACAAACACGCCGACACACACACACACACACACACACACACACACACACACTCTCTCTCTCTCTGTGAAGACACCTCTGCCTGCCATCACATAGAGGGGCCTCTCAGTGAGGGGCAGAGTATCCCTCCAGCACTGTAAATAACCTTGTTTATCTAGAGGACATCAAACAGATGCTTCATGGAAAGATGAGCAAACCAACTGGGGTTGGGTTAATGATGGGGAGGAGTGGAGAGCAGGACATGTTTACATCCACAAACCCTATTACTTTTCTCTGTTTGGTCATTCCTGTCACCTCCCCCTCCCTAGCTGAGAAAGTTATTTCCCAGAACCTGCAGTGCCATCATTGTGCACTTCTAACAACCCCAGGGTGACACAGTCCTGCAGCTGACCTCTGACATCAGGCAGCAGATCCGATAACAGGTAAAGATCACAGAAACATAAAACAAGTACTTTCTACTGCTTTACCTGTTTAATGCATTGTTGTTAGTAATTCAGAACCCAGCCCTCACCCCAACACACAGATTTTTCAAGTAAGTCTGCATTCTCATTATGATGGTATGATAGTACGATGTGTGCAAGTTTATAGATATGCCATGTGTGTAGAAGGTGCATAGGCTATGCACATTTAGAACTAATGCAATGGGTGGAATCAGGCTGTTTAACTACAAATTGTTACAAAAATGTCTGGCTACTACCTACCAATAAGGCACTCACACTGTAGTAGTAAAAACAATTTGGCCTAAAGAAAGTCAATACAAATGGATATTAATGAAAGTTTCCATTGTGTTACAACTCCTGGACATTTTCTACAATGCATCCTAAAACAAACAAACAAAATCCTAAAACTAAAACAAACAAAATTTCATGTCATTTTTAAAGAGAAATTTTAAGTCATGTGTCAGTCTTTACCATTTGGAAGCCTTGTTTGGTTTTCCTCTTTTATATTTTATGTAAAGTCCCATGGAGGGCTCAGTCCTGCTTAGCTGGCGGGACAGGATCATTTGGAACATATGAAGGGAGGAAGCAGGCAGGTTTGTTGGAAGGTATCAGTGTGTTGACAGCAGTGCAGAATGGCTTGCTGCAGCAGTCTGTGACCCCTGTCTCTGTCTGAATACTGGGATCCAAAAACTGATAAGTGGCTATCAAAGCTCTCTGCACTGTACACATTATACTGTCACACATATTTTCACCCAGAACTGCCAATAATATGTGCAAATAAAGTTAAATCAAAATAGAATACTAGAATGAAAATTAAACAGACAGTGCTACGACTGCTTTTTAGGATATGTGCATTCATAAAATTGTAAAGCCCCCATTTTAGGTGGACACATGAAAGACACATGAAATTTGATTCAAATTTGCATGAAGAGAAATAAAGTGCAGTAAGTGGCATAATCTACTAATGAAATTAGAGCTGGACCTGCTGGAGTGGGTTGTTTGATGCCAGTTATATGCAAATGCAGGTGTTCAAACAATGCAATCGTATTAAATATAATAATTCATATATTGATGCAATATCACAATGTTCTAATACACTGTTACTTATCTTGTTCTATTTTTTATATGTATATTTCTTTATTTTTATTCCTTTTATTCTTTATTTTTATTTATTTTTATTTTTTAGTTATTAACTCTTTAACTAACTTGGCATTTGTGTGTGGACAGCAAAGAAAGAATTTCATTGCACAGAGAAAATGCCACTTTTTTTCTGTACAT
>JBBJLS010000148.1:14858973-14872086 GCA_037577275.1 Bryconaethiops microstoma | reverse complement strand
GTCACTAACTGATGGCCAGACATTCTCCTTCAGGATTTTTTGGTAGAGAGCAGAATTCATGGTTCCATCAATCACAGGAAGTCGTCCAGGTCCTGAAGCAGCAAAGCAGCCCCAGACCATCACACTACCACCACCATGCTTGACTGTATGATGTTCTTTTTCTGAAATGCTGTGTTACTTTTATGCCAGATGTAACAGGACACCCACCTCTCAAAAAGTGCAGCCTACAGAATATTGTCCTAAAATACTTGGGGATAAAATGTTTTTTTGGCAAAAGTGAGTTGAGCCTTTATGTTTTTTTTGGTCAGCAGTGGTTTTCGCCTGAATCTCTCCCATGCATGCCATTTTTATGCAGTCTCTTTCTTAAGATTGAGTCATGAACACTGACCTTAACTGAGGCAAGTGAGGCCTGCAGTGGTTTAAATGTTGTTCTGGGTTTTTTTTGTGACTTCTTGGATGAGTCGTCGCTGAGCTCTTGGGGTAATTTTTGTAGGTAGGCCACTCCTAGGAAGCTTTTCCAGACCGATAGATTAAATTTACCACAAAATTCAAGGTATTAGCCTATGTTTTGATTTGTTTAATTGTCATGTTGACTGTTAACGTTAAAGAGAACTTTAATAAAAGCTGCTCATGTTGGACGCTTGTGTTCCTCTGCTGCGTCTGTGTGATGACGTCATCAAACGACTTGTCGACGTGACTTTGACTTTATTGACGGATAAGTCGATCTGAAAAAATCTGAAGTCGTTTGATGCCCTAATTCAGATACATAGACTTTCATATGGAGTTGGTCCCCTTTTACAACTGCTATAATGGTTCCGCCACCCTGCTCTGGACTCTAAGTGGAACTTGTTTTTCTACAACAAACTAGATAAGACATAAAGGGTTTGGTTTTATATTTAATTTGATTACACTAATGTTTAAGTTGAGATTTACAGAAATATTTGAACTGCAGCTGTGTAACTGTGTTAATAGGAACACTGCTGTGAAAAAGCTCCTTATTTGTTTAAATTGTTTGCAAACTAAATGTTATTGCACTTTTGTTCATATAGCCTAGGAATACATTAAAAATAAAAGTGCACAGTACACTACATTTGAATTAATTATTTAATTTTGTATATAACAATATGATTAATCATATATATATATATATATATATATGTATCTATATATATATACATATATATATATATGTGTGTGTGTGTGTGTGTGTGTGTGTATATGTGTCTCACAATAGTTGGCATGCCTGCACTTACTGCATATGTATATGCAGTTTATTAGGAAAGAAAACACAACTCTTTTAATAACGGTATTACTTTTCTTAGACTAAATTTAGTTAAAACTGAATATCCATCGCTAACACCATATCTAACAAAGCACCTGCACTGCCTGCAGCGACATAACCTAACAGACTGTCTGTCAAAAAATGGCAGAATGTACAAAAAGTTGAATGTAAGTAGGCTCACGGTGAGACCAGGAAGTCTCTCATAGTAAAGTTGTAAAGTACACACACAAACACAGACACCATCTGGGACATCCGTCCAGTTAACACACTGATGACTGCTACTGATGGGCCAATTAGCATTCAGACATGTGTGCTGTCTCCGCTCTCTCTCTCTCTCTCTTTCACACACCATTTTAGTTAATGGCTCACACCTGGAGTCTGTGGTGTGAAAAAAAAGTGTGGTGTTGTAGCTACAGGGCTGTCATACTCCTGAAAGATATTACAGTAATCAAACTAGAGCCTCTTTATTGAACAAGACAAAGATAGCACAAGCTAACAGATGTACAAACAGGTTTGTCATTTGAACTTAAACAAGCTTCCTTAACATGTTAAGTATGTTTTGATAAGTTAACGGAACATTAAAGGGGACATATTATGCAAAACTCACTTTAGTTATGTCTATGGGCAATACAAAACAAGTTCATTACACAAAATCACTCTCACATAAAGAGATCACACCAGCTTTATTCTTGACAGTTTTAGTCCCTTTCAAAATGAGGTGTCTGTCACTTTCATGCAAATAAGCTGTTGCTGACCACGCCCCACCCATCCCATGCTAATGCTGGGCGTTTAACACACGTGAAACAGAGGCACTATCCAAACCGCTATATATTTTCGACCCCGTGTCGAACCCAGAGCAAGATAAACACAAAACTTCATGAGTGACTTGCCTTGGCCTGTAGCCATAGTATTCGACGTCTTATGCGTGTTCTTAAAACCAGCAGACAAAAATTCCGGATCTTCAACTAATCTAGTGGGTGGGGTCTCAACAGATGAGGGGTGGTTCTATGCAAATTTTGCCATTATGATGTCACAATGGGGCGGCCGTCCAAACAGCTCATAGGAGTATATGATTCCTGACACCAAAATCTTTCTATTGATTCACAGAAAACGGATGGATGTTTTATTTTTGTGCTTGGAGTGTTTATAGGAGCAGTAGAGACCCAAATGGAAATACAAAAGGATGCAAAAAGTGAGTTTTGCATAATATGTCCCCTTTAAAAAACAGAATATTTAAAAACTTAAGGGCAATATTCATATGTGATATCACATATGACATTTGCATAAAATTTTCATGACAACTGACAAAAAAACTATGTACACTTTTAGAAAAATACTTTAGAAATATTTTTAAAAGACTTATCTAACCAGTAGTTGTCATGACGACTATTCGTTGGCATTTATCCATATTCCTGATTTTGCATTAACAGTTACGACAACTGACGCGCATTAGCATAAGCCTTTATAAATACCTGTATAGGTTTATGTCAGTTAGCATTTGAAGACTTATGTAGGTGTCATGCATTCTTATGAAATCTGCTTTTCATTAAAGTGTTGCCAAAGATTCTGTATTTTCACTTTCACATTTTCACTTTGCGCTTTGTCACTGTCATGTCTGACAATAATGCCACTCATATTTCTTACACATTGTGTTTTTACACACGTTACATTTGTATAAGTCAGGTTATCTTGTAGGATAGAATGTATGATATTGACCAAATATCACATTTAATGCTGCACATTGTAATTTGGTTATAAAACAGTGCAATTTGCTTGTTTGCACGTTACAGCTCTCATTGCAAAAGCCGATGTTGACCAATGAATAATATGTTGTGTAACCCAAATACACATGACTCTGCTGAGCCAGGCCGACTTGTTATCCACCAGCCAGAGATCTTCTTGATGGTTCAGTCTGCTCTGGAATGCCCAGATGATGCCATCCCGTCCCTCTGGTTTGCATCATAACCCACCTGACATGAGTGAAAGCCAGTGACTGCCAGCAGCACCCGAAATATGACTGCACCTGTCACCATAGCGATGCCAGGCCAGGGGCACAAGTGCAGTCTGTGGGTTTGTGGTGGGATGAACGACAGAAGGACTGTTACTGTTAGCTAGCTTTCAAATTGCAGAGGGAAATGGAATCTAACTGATCAAGTATACATCCCGCAACCACACCTAACAATAGGGGTCTTCTCATATACCTGCCAGACCAGAACAGGAGAGCGATTTTGTGAATGGAATTCTCGAATAGCCTTCATCAAAGGCCTAACCACAAAGCAAATTTGACTGAATACTTAGAAACGGCTAGTATAGACCTATTCACCACACCAGCACAGGTGTGTTACAGCTACTAGGTTGGGTTGACGGAGGAATGGGTGGATTCGGGCGCATTATCAGACATACCTGGTGGGCACAGACAGCTGTGGGGGGCATCTCGAGTCTCTCGAGTCTTCGGTAGACGTGACGCTAATTTCTGCAAAAGAATAATGAATGTTTGGTTATATGAATAAAAGAATAACAGCAAAATAGGCCTGTCCTTTTTCAAACAGAATTCACCAGCTGGCCTTAACAGATAAACAATAGAGTTAGAAGTTCGACCTTTACCAGGGACACGCCATACATTCCCTTTGCATAGCAGTTGGAGCCATTCATGCTCTCAGCACAGGCTCGTTCGTGTGCTCTGAGTGTACTGACAGGTGCAACTGTATTGTTACTTTATTAACAATATCAGTCAACACAGTAGGTCACACTGTTTTTACATTCAATGGGAGCTCCATTTAATCTGATTTTTATGGTTTCAAACAACTTTACATTTGCCATAATCACATATTTTCCTACACTCGGAGGTCAGTTAAGGCTCAGTGGTGAGGGACAGCCACAGTTGGGTGGTAACAGATTACATGTAATCAGGATTATGCAATCAAATTACAAGAAGTAAGCAACTGTAATCAACCCATATTACATTTGAAAAAAGTGTCATTAGATTATAGTTACTTTATCAAGGTCTAGTTGATTACATTTTTTTTATCTCTTTAGTGCAATGTTAAAACTGATCTGTGGACAATTGAAATATTTTTCACAATAACCAATGCTGTTAACTTCTGAAAAGCACTTCTGACATATCGGGTATCTTAAATGTGCTCGACTTTGCGGTGTAGCAAAAAGAATGGTGTTGAGTCAAGATGGAAAGTTCAAGTAGCAGCACTCCCTCCAAAATAGCCTCACTTCCTGGCAATATCACCATCATTTTGCCTCCAAAAACGAGCAAAACAGAAATGTCAGTGGAACTTGTGCAGGCCGAAAATAAAATTGCTGTCATCTGCAAATACCTAAACTTCAAATCTGAAGAAATTTACCAAGATATGTTTCCTGTTCAGTTGCTAGTTACTGCAGCGGAAAAAAACTGGGATAGGTTTATCTTTGCTACAGAATTTAGTTTCAGACGGTTTTCTTGCAGTGCTCAGCAGCTCATTTGTGTCTGCTACAGTATTATGGTTGATAATGGTAGCTATGGATTAGCTCATTAGCTAACATACAACCAAGCAAATTACACACATTGGCTCTAGAAAACATGGATTTAGCCATGCATAATGTTACCCAATACGACGGTATGTAGTCATAGGCGCTCCTATCTTCAGGCATTTTCCTCTAAAAATATAATTTAGAAGGAGATGTTAAATTTCCTATATCAACAGCCAAACTGTAAAGTTAATGGAAAGTTTGGTAAATGTGTCTGGGCAGTGATAAAGGTGGAGAAGTTATGCCCTAATCTCTGATGCTACAACACTAGTGCTAAATCATGCTATCAGACATTTTTCTCGTCCCGGTTTATGTTAACCACAAATCGTTCCAGGGGTTTATTTGGTTGATACTGGCAGCCCCTCTTTCCAGCTGCAAAAGTCTTTTCACAGACCAACTTCAGACACTACAAGTCAGAGTATTTTCTCCACAACGCTGAAGTCAGCTGGGTACAGTCAGCCGTCTTGTAAAACAGAAATAGGGCTAGTGAAGATTGATAAGAAAAGGACGAGCAGAAGAACAATGTCATGACAGCATGCTGTAAAGGCTGGACTAAGCAGCAGACCTTTCCTGAGCAAGCTCACTAAGACTTGGAAAATGGATTATGATTTAAAAAGCGTGCACACTCTGCCCAATCCATTTCTCTCAGGAAGTAATTGTGCATTAGGCTTTTCAAACCCCTTTTGTCATCTATAAATGTGGAACAAATTCACACATTTTCCAGCATCACAGCTGTAGCATGCAACCAAATGAAAGATTCATGTGCGAATGAATCTACAAGAGCAGTATCAATTCAATATGGTTTTACTTTAATGGCAAGCGCTGGGAAAATACCTGCAGCTTAAAATGGGAAGTACTCACGCTAACTTAAGAAGCCTTATTAAGGAATGCTAATAGGACATAAAACGTAATAAACAAAGAGAAAAATGACAATTCTTTTGAGTCGTAGTAGTCCTAATAATAATAATAATAATAATAATAATAATAATAATAATAATAATAACAATGTTTGTGGGTGTTATGATGTGTTATGAATGGAGATGTGGTGATAATGGAGCAGCTGCTGTCTGTGTGTGTATTAGAGATGGAGTTGGAAGAGAGTTGACATTCTCCGCCTCACTGCCTCCCGCTTCAATGGTAACCTGAACCTGGTTTTTGATCTGGTTTTAGCATTCTATTTTAAAAGGATGACAAAACGAGATACAATTCCAAAGTCTCATTACTCCTAAGACCCCCGCACTTTGCTGCCAGGGAAACTGCATCTCTCGCCATGTGTCTGATATACAAAGGAACAGCAACAGCAAAGTCGTTGGCCTTATCTTAAATTGTCGCATTAAACATAAGCCAAAGTGGAATGAGTTGCAATTTAGACCTGTTTAAGTGGTCAAAGATTAAACCTAATCTTGGACTTAAATGCAACGTCAACAGTGTTTCTCCATTAAAAATCATATTAAATCCAGGTTTAACCTTAATCTGAGTCTCCGAAACCAGCCCTACACAAAGAAATGGTGTTTAGTTGGATGCACAACTCTGGGAAAAAAATATTTTCATTGATATACTTTTATATTATGTTTAAAAGGTTCTTCGCACTTTTCTTTACACTTCAGTTATAAAAACGGTTCACTAAGGGGAAAAAAACTGGCATCGTTCCAAAGAACCCTTTTCAGCACCATGAATACATTTCAAAACTAAACCAAATCAACCTACCAGTGACTAGTGACTATTAATTCCATAAGAAATCTTTTTCAGCACTAGTCAGGCCCCAGAGTGAGTCACACCTTTACTTGAGGCACTCTGCAGCACTGAGACAGTCTGCCTTCTTCTCTTCAGTCTGCTTCGATTCGCTAATGCACGCTGTAGGCTGTTTGTCCCGCCAAACTCTGTGGTCCCCAAAGCTTTGCTAACTAAGAGCAGAGATTCCAAAAGCAGCATTTTCTGCTGCCCAGAACACATCAGTACAGAATATACTTTACACACTGCTGGGTGACAGACCATTGGAGGCCAGAGTGAGGAAAGCATGGCTGCAGGAGACAGTATATCTCACTTTTCTCCACCTCCACTGTCCCAGACTCAGACCCGCTCAAAACACTGTATGCGAGGCTGGTGTTGAGTCTGCTGAGAGCACTTACAGCTTGATCAGAAATGTGAAACAGGCTGCTTTTAGGTGAGATAATGGCCTGTGCACTAAACTATTTGGGTATGAAGGTATTATAAAGTCTCTGAGGAGATCTGATTTTGCTTTCTTACAACTCTCCTAAATTCTCCTGACAGGTTTTGATTTTGGAATTTCCAATGCATTCCAACAGAAGCCTCAGAAAACATGTGCAGAAACTGCTTTTAGGAAGGCAAAAACAACAGCACTAGCAAAAATTGCCAAAGGTAAGGGCTGGTTGAAACATACGAAACGCAATATAAAAAAGCAGCGCAGCACATTAAAGAAAGTAAGATAATCCAATCTGTAAAACAGAAATATACACTTAAGTTGACTCACAGCATTTGCAGTTTAATCATGCTGGAAACTGTTGTTTAAACACAGGAATGAATCAATACTTGAAACTGCATTGTGCCAAAAACAAACAAGAAGCAGTGATTTTCGCCGCTCACATATATTTACTCAGTTATTGATTACTTATTTGGAGATCATTGAGAGCACTGTAAGCGCCTGAGTTGTGAGTTGCACTGAGTTGTTAGCCTGATGGTTTGTCAGTGAATGGGTTCAAAGCGTCATTTCGAGTCCAGCTGTTCCTGGTGAAAGTGAACGCCGCATAAACAGAGTTAAACTAACAAACAAAGAGAAAGGGACACTTGAACAGGAAGAGGAACTTGTTGGTATAGCTGTGGAAGTTGCCAGGTGCCTTTAAAGGCCCTTTAAACTAATTGACTGAGGAAGGTACTAAAGGTTTTTTAAAGGATCTCTAAATTTCTATGATGCGAGAAATGACATTTCCTCCGGAAAAGACAGATTTAACTCCTGTCCCTGTGTGATTGTATTAGCTGAGTTTTATTGGCTTTGCCCAATTGGCTTTGTTGTTGGAAGCATCACTTGAATTGAAGAAATCAAATGGGTCAGAAATCATAAACGCAATTAGTTTTCTTGATCATAACAGCATTTGGAAGCTCTTATTAATTTTCTTAGCAACTGAGGATGCTATGGTCAATAAAATGGTCCATCCAACAGAAGGTCAAGTCCTCACTATACAGCGAGTAAATATTGCAGGATTTCACCTACAGCATCTAAAAAAGAGAAGCATTTGACCAGACACTGTATGAGTCTTGGTCAGTTGCAGCTAATAAGCAATTAGGATCAATAAAGTTTTCTGACTCTGATTCTGATTCTGATAATACACCAGCTTGACTCTGGTTCGTCACGCAATGAACAAACAACTGGCTGAACTTGCAAACTGAACTCAGCGGCATCATCACAGTGAGCCCCCAGGTCCACTCACCTCTTCCAGCATCTGATCCAAACGACTTAAGAGAATGGGTTCCACCTGCTCGAGAGAGATCCAGCCTGAAAGCTCGGGATCTCTTTGCTTTTCCAGGTTGAGCACCCTGGACTGCAGCTCCGAGGTCCTCAGGTACACCAAAAGGCAAATCCCAAACGCCACGAGGGAGAGCGCGGTGCTCACTGCCGCAGCGCACGCGTCCACGCGGTTTGTCCCAAAGCTCCTTCTGCACGGATGCTCGCTGCAAGTCCTCTCCCCGTTCGACGCACGGGAGCCTTTCCATTTCATATCTTCTTCCATCGTCGTGAGAAGCATCTACAATCTACCTGTCCCAATCTGATCTCCCACACGCACTCTCCTCTACAGATCACTCATGAGAAAAACATAAAAGTGATCTTTCAACATAAGTTGATCTTTCAGCAACATAAAGTGCTCAGCGTCCCCAACCCAGGAGTCCAGGAGTCCCTCGAGGTGTTTGTATAGTACAGCCTCTTCACATGAGGGAAGAGAGAGAGTATGAAAAAACAGATGGGGTTCAGGCTGAGCTGAGCAGGCGCATGCTGTGGTGTCTTCTGGGCTCGGAGCAGAGCTCTCACTGCGCTGCCGTGTGGATCAGTCGTGCCATTGGAGCTGAGTGCGAGCAGAGCGCTGGAGCAGAGGACGGACACTGTGAAAGGAGAGACGCTCCACGCTGGGCAGCGCGCTGATGGGCTGCGGTGGGCTCCTCCTTCTGATCTGGCCGGGCTGAACGGCGGGGCGGCGCTGGAGCTCCAGCAGAGCAGAGCGCGGGTATATTTAGGAGCCTAGAGCCCAGATGTAAAAACTCAGCCTTTGATCTCCAAGGCGCAAACAGTACCTTCAGCGCTCACTCTCATCAATTCCTCTTGTTTGGCACATGCTCAGATATAGATGTTTTCAGTTACCTTCACACTTTATTAAAGTCAGTAAGTCAATTAGGCAATCTCAGTGAATCTACAATAATTAGTTGGCATTTGGCACAGCGAGCATGCTGGTCTGGTCGCAGTAAGAAAGAATGCCAGGTACACCACTTGATGTGTATTTTATTCTTTTATTATTGTATTAATTATTATTTACTGTTATTTATTCATGGTCTTATATTGATACTTTCTTTATAAGGTCAGGCCCCCATATTTGTATTTTTATGGAGCACTAATCTTTGAAAGTCTGTACAGGCTCCGTACTATTGAGTCCACTTTTACATTCATGATCTCACGTTACATTTAAATTACATTCATTTCGCAGATGCTTTTATCCAAAGCAAATTACAATACGAGACAACACTCCAGTTTCGGGACAGTGTGAGAACCAGAGGAGAGTACTGAGTGCTAAAATCTTTATGTAAGAGAAGTGCAGTGTGAATGAAAAGAGTCTGGACTGGATTTGCCTTATGTGTAGGGATGGCAGAGCCAAACGATGTTCCTTGGAGGATTGGAGCAAGCAAGTAGGAACATAAACCTCAATGATGGGATTAAGGTGCCTGGGTGCAGACCCAGATGTCACTCTGTTTGTGACTTGAGCTTAATTCGGGCAGCCATGGGTAGCCAGTGTAGGTCAACCAGCAGTGGGGTAACATGCAACCTTTTGTGTTGGTTAAAAACCGGCTGAGTTGCTGCATTCTGAACCAGCTGTAAAGGTCTTACTATGCAAACTGGAGGACCCACTAGGAGGGCACCTTCTAAAAAATATTCTGAATACTCAAATTATAGTGAAAATAATTGGTAGACTGTTATATTGACAGCATTACAGTTACGTGCTGGAGCCTAAGCCAGTGTTCAAACTGTGATAATAAGCCTGCACAGATGCCCAGCCTATTGCAGGGCAGACACTCAGACAAGCACATCCATGCACACCTAGGGGCAACTTAGAATCTCCAGTTTGTGCATGACGTGCTTTTTTTTTTTAATGTGGGAGGAAACTGGAGTAGCCACACAGTCACAAGAACCCTCAAACCCCACAAAAAAAGGATCTAACCCATGACCTTCTCGCTGTGAGGCGACAGCACTACCCACTTCACTCCCATGCCACCCATTACAGTTATTCACGTAGCTTAATCTCTTATTAAAAGTGATTTACTCCACTAACAGCGGAAGTCAGACTTAAAAGTACTCAGAGACACTGCAAGGATCTCTACACCAAAGACATTAGCACTTGATCTAGTTTAGTAACACAGTTAATTAATAATTTACTGATTAATGTATTAAATTGTAATGAAATGGCATTGAATTTCTATTGAACTATATTGCTTCTGTCTCACTTGGTCTTACTTAAACCATTGAAAACACTGCGCAGTTGTAAAATTTCGAATGATATAAATCAAGACAAACATGAGCAGGCTCAGTCACTAGTAGCAGAGGTAGAAGAGATTTCTTTATATTAGCTAAAGTGATCATTTAATGTAACAGCTCCTTCTGACATATGACCATGCAGAAACTGCAAACACCAACATCAAACAACCTGCTAGGCTGCGAGAGACTGGCACATGGATTTACGCCTTTATCAACATAATTGTGTTATTTACATCACCCTGGTATGACCTGGAAATGTATTGTGGTGCCTTAGTGATGGCAATAAATTCCTGAATCAGGTTGCTCTGCAAGAGAGGACTGCTGTGACCCCCGACCAGGAACCCCCTACAGTTGTTTCTACCACAGCTGCTTTGAGCATTTCTTTTTCATTGCAAATTGTACCCTGGGGTTGGAGTTAATAGACAAGACTTCCTTTTTATAAATACATATAAAAAAGCAGCCTAGCTCTTCTTCAAATTTGTATAACACAGTGTGATATGTGCCCTGACCTGAGCGATAGACAGATAGGTTCCTAATTCTTTAAATGTACTGACATGAGTAAAGCAAAATTGAATGTGTACTTTCTTGAGTATTTTCATATCATTTGTTAAAATCCAGTCATATTTGTGAAATGTACTATTTGTCACATTCTAGTCATTAACATTTAGTTACTTATTCCATTTTAATGCCAAATGGACTAAGAAGTTCCATTGCAGTTCTATGCATTTTTGACCTGCTATATTTGTCCTTGTTGTTTGGTGGAAAAGTATTTCCACTGTTACACTCTCTTACATTTTGCACACTGTGCAGATCTTGCTTCTGTTTGTAATGTTTGTTTATTTGGAATATACATTTTCTGTATATTTTTATTGCCTTTGTTTAGTCTTTTCAAATTTCTCTTTATTTTAATTAAAATTATTTGATATCTTTTTGTACAGTCCTTCAGGTCGATTTAGCGACTCATTTCATAACATGTTGTACTTCTATAATTATGTATGTGACAAATAAAGAACCTTGAAGCTTGAATCTACTCAAATCTTATTTCATGGAAGTGATGACTTGAGTGCAGCTTTAGTCCACTCCACACATCTCAGGTTAGGAGCAGTTATTATTATCTCAAACAGGAGATGAAGGGAAGCATTGCACATTTGAAGACAAAAGGACAGTTGTCCCCGGTACACAAAGTCCATGTGAGCTGGCTCTTAGAAAAGCATTTGGCAGTTGATGACTTGGAAAGGGCTGATTGAGCAGACTGAACGGCATCTTAATTCTGACCCTGAAATAAGGCCGGAGTGCGTGTGCGTGTGTGTGTGTGTGTGTGTGTGTGCGCGCGTGTGTGTGTGTGTGTGTGTGTGTGTGTGTGTGTGTGTGTGTGTGTGTGTGCGTGTGTGTGTGTTTGCTCATAACTGGTGTTCTTCCTCCCCAAAAAACTGTTTAGGTGGATGTGTTGGGTTGAGAAAGCCCAATGCCAGGCCTCTTCATTTTTATTACAATCAGAAGTTTGAACACATGTAATCCTAGTTATTCTTTATATTTTTGCTATTTCCTACAGTTTAGAATAATAGTAAAGAATTAATCACTGGAAAAAAAAAAACGTACATATAATTTATTTTGACCCTCCACCAAATACAGTAAACCCTGAAATAGTGAAATGATGTGGTAAAAAAATGCCCAAAAATGTTTACAATGTAAATGTCACATCGGGGGACCCCTGGCCCCGCCCTAAGCGAGAAGCGCCACTGGAGTTCTGAGCCTGGGGAGTCCCCTTATGTCCATGTGCAGGTTTGTCTTTGTTTTCTGCGGTGCCTGGCAACCCAGACGCCACACCTGATTCAGGTTTAGTAATTATCCCCCTCTCGTTGTGAGTTAATTTGCCCTGTGTTATGATTGGTTGTCTGTGCCGAGCCTCCTGTATCCTCCCCAGATATAAGCCAGCTGATCCAGAACGTCTCCATCATCTCTCCCGGTCAGTTCCCCACTGACACTCCACCTGGCTGTAGAAGGGAAAGGCTGGACTCTGCTTGCAGGCTGGCACCTCGAGGAACCGCTCTTTCCGGAATCCTGCACAGAGGATTAGTGTGCCGGTCCAAACTGACTCTCCCTTCTTCCTTTTCTCTGTCTCTACCCTGCAGTGGTAACAGGAGGAGTCTAGCTGCTGTCCAGGGATTTCCCCAACAGCTCTCGTGTGCTGCGAGCGCCCAAAGTATCTGAACCTCGAGAAGAGGATAAAACTTATCGGTCCGTCCCGGTCCTCGCCAAAAGTGTGGACCTTCCTGAGGACGTGACCTTCGCCCGTCCACCGGAGGGACGAAGCCCGTGGGGGATTCTTCACTTTGAACGTTTTGCTCTGTTCTGTGAACGTTATTTCTTGAAAAGACTCATTAAAACCCTCTTCTCTGAGATCCCCTTGCTCTTGCGTCCTTTTTTCTAGACCCAAATGACAGTAAACCCTAAATGTGCCCCCAAAACACTTTAATTTCATTTTAAACTCAGTTTAATACATCACCCTTAAAGAGAATGTGAAGGTAAACCCGTATCTGTACTGTAGAGTTTACACTGA
>JBBJLS010000148.1:14825802-14853302 GCA_037577275.1 Bryconaethiops microstoma | reverse complement strand
TTTCAGTGGTTAGCACTAGCCTCAGGCCCCATGTGGCCCATGTGGTTCTCTCACACTTCTATAATTAGTCCTGCACTCCACCCTCAAACTTTTCTTTTTGGATATTAAAGTATTGCTGACATTCACATCAAATAAATTACAGGCCTAGCAGCACTTATGGTCAGGTTTTTTTCTTCTCAGGAAGAGGACAGCAGTGGGAGATTCTGGTTCATTTTTCTCAGCTTGCCGCTAATTGAGTCGAGGCACCTGTCTGCCTGTGGCACAAAGTCCCTATAGGACAGGAAGAATGACAAACAACCTGCACTTCATCAAGTAATGGAACATAGGTATTTGTGTAAATGAAACTCATGCTTTTACAGGCCTGCAATAAGTCTGCCTCAGGAGCTTATCTGAAGCTGAGTAACAGCCAATGACCAGGCAGTGGTCATATTTGTCTGGTCTAGATGCAGGGAGTAGTTCTGAAAATAGTAGTTATTACTGTTATTAAAGAAAAATTCCAGCCTAATGTTGATCTGCTGAATATGCAATGAGTGACTGATTACTACATTCAGTACTCCTGATGCATTTTCCCGTACCTAGTAAAGTAAAGGAAATCTGATGGCTTGAAATACACTCCTATTAGCCAATTGGCAAGACAGTGTGTTGATGCAGTGACCCATAGGCTTGAATTATAAGTGGATCTTGAGTCAACATTTGTTTTCATCATTATTATTATTTCTATTCTTTTACCAAGTAAAGTGAAATGCATCAAAACTGTATCCTATTCCTTTGATCTATTTTCTCTGGAATCTCGGTACTTTAATGTCTAGATAACCATGCAAACAAATGTACCACTTTCTGACAAAGGTTGTTAGAGTAATTGACACGAATTAATTGTTAACAAATTCCACTTACAGTACATTGCAGCATGCCATTGTGATCATGTGTTGTAGATTAGTTCAGCTGGTAAACATCTGGCCTCTTCATCACAGTTGTTTTACTGGTGTGTAAAGTGTGGTGCTCCACATAGAAACAAATAAAATACACTCATTAATTGAAGTTTAGAGTGCTCATCGTTTTCCCTCTCTTGATTTTTTCACCCTCCCTCCCCCCTGTGCCTCAGTCTATTTAAAGCCTTGGTGTCTTTAATAAAGTGTTAGGAAGGATAAATTATAAACAGGTACCCCTGAGGGGTGCAGATGCAGAGCAGAATTCCCTGCAATGTAGAAAGAAAAACAACCCCATAGCTCAGTGAAAATCATTTAGACATGATCAATGTGTTGGGTTAAAGCAGCTTAGGTTCCATGCACTGAGGATCTTCTATAGTCAAAGTGAGTCCATTGAATTGCTGTGTTTATTTATGTAGTGACACCTGATATATTACCCGCTTTCACAGCTGTATGTTTTCCTTTAGTGTCTCGGCCAATAACTGAAGCTATAGTTCATTCCTCCCGGGGCCGTCGACTCTTTGCTGTTCATTTGGAACAAATTTGCCAATTTACCCAATACAAAATTTAAAACAACATTTTTACCCACAGTTGATGATTGATGAAATTTTGGTAAAGTGAAAGAAATGGATGAGGAAAGGAGACCTGTCATCACTATCGACTTTGTGTTTTTACAGTCAAGGTTTGAGGTAAAAGGTGCACAGGGCTGGTGTGTGTCTATTTAGATAGTGTCACTTTTAAACTATAGCAAAAGTACCACACTGTGCGCTGAAGAAATACGCCTTTTCTGTCTGATCTAGTAAAATGTAATTTGCTAGCTAGCCATTTTCTAATCTAACATCTATGCTAATTAGCATTGGTAGCATGATCCCTGGGAGGTTCAAGGCCTAGATGAAAGCAAATTCACTTATCATATATCATTACTATCGTTAATAAGAACTTCAGTGACATTTCTGGTCCTCCAAAAATAAAGGTCGGCCCTCTGAATTATTGGACCACAGGGTTTAATTGCGCTGGGCTGATTGTGGGTGAGGTCATTGGGCGAGGTCTGTTTTGAGTGGCCTGGCTCAGTAAAAAGAGCTGTCTCAGCATCAGTTTTTGGCCAGTTCCTGGCCCTGTTTGGGCTGTTTTGTGTTTGGTCATGCTCCGAGGCAGCATCTACCCACACACCAAATCTAAGATTGGTTTGGCCTCTGGGCCTCTGGTTTTGCTTCCCTCTAAACTTCAAAAAGGTTTAATTGTCACCGTGAAACAGAATGATTATAGAATATGACAACACATGAATGATCTTTAAAACATAAGTGTTTCTCTAAAAAGTCAAACTTGTTGAAGCTACACAATGCTACAATTAAACTGCGTGTCTGCTGTGTTTCAAATTTTTGACAGTAGCATTAATCACTTTTTCATATTGTAGGCCTACATGTTTATGTTTATGTTATGATCCTACTGTAGTTGTTGTTGTTGAATGATGTATTTTTTCCTCTGTGGATAAATTACATTATATCGGTCTCTTCCACAAGGTAGTAAAATGTCAGACTGTGGGCCAAGAATTTTTCTCCTAACCCGTATTAATAGCCAGATGCAAAATGCATCAGGAAACCAAAAACAATGAGAGAGAAGAGAACAGAGAGTCAAAAGAAATGAGAGCCTGAGGATCTGTCCTGCCTGTCCATCACATTGTACTGTCCTACTTGGCCTCAAGATAGCATGGCTAAGGTGGATATCCACAGTGTGTCATGTACTGTGTGTGAGTTTGCATGTACTGCTTTTTGTCAGCCTGCTCCTGCTCAAATCATTTCTGAGGTGGAGAGCAAGTATACTGAACAGGTGTGGAGAGGGGGAGGAAAGTAATGGGATGTTTCCAACACTTCCGACACTAAAGTTCATCATCCATGACAAAAGCGGGGTTCTACTTCCAGCACCAGCTTTCATTAAAAGCAGGTGAAGAAGAGTCTAGTGTTGGAGTGTCTGATCCCAGTGTAGGAGTGCTGGGTCTCAGTGTAGAAAACTCCAGTGTAGGAGTGATGGGTCTCGGTGTAGAAAACTCCAGTGAAGGAGTGATGGGTCTCGGTGTAGAAAACTCCAGTGAAGGAGTGATGGGTCTCGGTGTAGAAAACTCCAGTGTAGGAGTGATGGGTCTCGGTGTAGAAAACTCCAGTGTAGGTGTGATGGGTCTCGGTGTAGAAAACCCAAGGGTAGGAGTGATGGGTCTCAGTGTAGAAAACTTTGGTGTGGGAGTGATGGGTCACAGTGTAGACCACCCCAATGTAGGAATGATGGATCCCACTACTGAGCAATCCAGTTTAGAAGTTTTGGGTCCTGGTGTAGAAGAGAAAACACTTACTGAAGTAGAATATTTGCATTATTTGACAGTTCTTTAAACTTTATAGCGATTCTGCACACCTGCACACATCTCAACAATCTGTTGAAATGTTCTTTGGGGAACCAAAAGTTGTTCTATTATGGTGTCGCTCCAAAGAATCCTTTAGGGCACTTTAATTTTCAATAAAATGAACTGGATACAAAAGACTTTTCTTTTTTTCCTTTGTTCAAAATGATGTAGATGATGTTCAGACTTGTCTGCATCTCTGTGTGTTTGAAGACTTTGACAGCTGTGAGCTGGACGAAGATCAGTTGAGTTAGAAAGAGGAGAGCAGAGAAACAATATGCCTTCCTGAGACAAAACCAAAGGATTTAAAACACAGATGCTGTAGTAGAGGCTTTCCTGCACCTGCTTCTAAGGTAGTCCACAGGGCTTTGCCGAAAGTCTGAGCTAATGATGTGCCACACCACCACAGAGACAGAAATCAGAAGAGACAGAAGAGTTACTCTTCACTAGAGCTTTGAAAGAAAAACACTCGTTCATCCTTTTCCCTCCTACTTTCTACTAGATTATAGTTATGTAACTGCATGATACAGAAAAATACAGAAGCTTGCTGACTGTTGAACTGGAATGGGGTAAAAGCCAAAGAAAACGCAACTACTCTTTGTTACCCCTTGCACGCATCTGAAAGACTTATGTACGGTAAGTGTTGCTCAGTAGCTCAGACGGGAAGACATGAATATTCCCCAATGGAGTTGCCAGCCTTTCTGTTGTTTTTCTCACTGTCTGGAAGAATGGTTGATCTCTACGAAGGCTGCAAAAGTACTTGAATATTACACAATTTATTCAGTGTGAATTGTCCTTCAGCCTTTCACTTTTTCTGCTTCAAAATCTCTGAAGTGTTACAAAATGGTTTTTACCATGTTTTTGTTCTTTTATTGAAAAAAAGGCTCTCATTATGAAGTTAAAATATTCAGAAACATGGATCCAGTTATTAGAAAAGGTTGATTTCTCAGTCATGTCAAATGGCAATTACAGAGTGAAATAATGTTATTGCAGTTACAATATTAAAGTAACCTGCGACAAGAACAGGTAGAATCCATGTGACTTGACACAGCTGCAAGGAAAATGTTGTTTTTCAACTAAAAATTACTGCACGGAGGCTGTAAAAGAGAAAGGGTTCAAACAAAAATACCTTACCTGTCTGATCCCTTAATGAGCAAAGAACAGTCATGTTTGTGTTTTAGGAGAAGAAGGGGATTTTTTACTGCTGTGAAAATAAACAACTGTCATGGCCACTTTCACCTTCCTTTTGTAGTAAAAGAGACCAAAAGGACATTTGTTCATGGTTCGTGGCTGCCTTTGAAACCATGGCTCATTCTGTGCCTTTGTTGTTGATCATGGTAAAGGGGATCGGGCAGGACAATATATATTGACCAAAAACTTTAAAATACAAGTCTTCAGTTCTACTTTATGCTGAGAATAGAATTACACTTGCTTTTTTTTAAATAGCTCTTAAATGGCTCTTGGCTTAACTATATTATATATCAACTTAAGATGAAAAAATAACTTACATTAGCATTGCCTAACATTATGATGGTAATGTATATTTTAGAAAGGCTCTTTGAAGACACATCAATATAAAAAATCTTTAGCATGAGAGCTAGAGGCTTACAGAGAGAAAGGGGCTTACAGATTATTCATTTTAACTCAAACTATTTTCCACAAGGGTCAAGCGCTAACTGCTTACTAGCAATGGCAGCTTTATTTAGCAAAATATTACAGACATGCACATAACTACAAATATGAAATAACATCCTAAGGATGCAAGGAAACATGCCCTTTTGCTGAGGAACACTATTTCCCGTTAAACACTGTGCATAGATGCCGGACCATGTTTTTACTATTAGAGGGCAGAGGATGGCTAATTGCTGGCCTGCAGCTAGATTCCACTGAATGTCAGCTGAGAAAACATGAGAGGTTGTCTTGTAATCACAGCAATTGAGAGGCTAATCAGATACCTCGAGAAACAAATTAGATTGGCAAGGATCAGTGAAATTCCAGCTTAATGCTGCTCACTCTGAGCACATTTGTTTTGGACAGCACCTAAAACACATTTATTGTCCTGTTTCCTGTGAACTTTCTCGCTATTATCCTTTCAATGTGCCGTACAAGGCCATTTCTTTTCTGTTAAAAAGCACTGCCATTACACACCCAACTAAATGCAGAGAATGTATATAATCACCTGGCAAGAATACGATTGTAGAATCAATCACTCATCTGTTTTTGAGTCCTCCATAATTTCAGAAAAGTAACCCATATAATGTTATATAAAAGGCAGTTGCTCAATAAATTCTGTTTGCCCTCAGTAGACCCAATTAAAAGCTGTGTTGGCCTTCTGTTGGCATAAATCAAGTTCCACACCAACTCCAGGAACCGCTGGGTCTTTACACACCTCAGCTGTCCATATTTATATTTAGTGTTGGGGGAAAAGAGAGCAATGGCATAAATTTTAAAGCTAGAGAAACCCAACCTGCTGTGTAGGCCATATCACAGCGTAAGAAGGGCTTGATATTTTTAAAAAATGCATTCAAAACAATGTTTCTGTAAAGTCTGGCACTATAATCACTCATAATAACATTTGTCAGCCCATCTCCATGCTCACTTCCAGCAAAGCATTGAAAAGACAACTGCAGGATCCAATAAACCAAACTACACTATACTATTCACCTTTTTTACATAATCATGTTAGCCTTAACCTTTGTGTGAAATATCTAATATCCATGTGCCTTTTTTGGGTACTATATCTTGTGATATAGTTCATTTATTTCTCGTTTCCTATTAGATAAATCATTACGTTAGTCTATTGTATTGCTCAAGGCTGTTGATATGCGATTTCCTACATGTTTTTTTTATTCTTTTTTTTCCCTCACAGCTCAGTTTTTTCTAACGCTTTTATTGCGTAAGAAGTATCTTAACGTTGAACGTATTAAAAAATACACCGTGAACGAGTGCACAACAAAAAGTCGGGACTTCCCAAATCCCAGATGGCTGCTAAAGACGTTAAAGGGCGTTGATAAGATGGGCTACTGACAGCTGTAATGCAGATCAGACATGGCCGTTGAAGTATAAAACATCTGAGTACACATGACATGATAAAATCCATGTATACCATAATCATAAAAGCTATATCATAATCTTGATGTAAACAAAGTCATTGTGTTTGCTGCCAAGAGAGAATGCCTATGCTTTTGTCCTGAAAGGATCACTTTGTTGTTTCATTGTGAGACTAGCTTGCTTGCTGGTGTGCCAGGCATTCTCTGAGCTGCTGTGAGAGAGAGCTGGTCCCTCGCTGTCAGCAAGTCTTCCCCTTAGGGACAGTGATTCTGGTCTGCCTGGGTCAGCAAAAAGGTCAAGTGATTATGCATCTTCCCGTATGGGGTTCAACGAGTACTACCTGCCATCTGGTTTAGTGGTTTAGTCTTTGATTGGAAATTGTTCAGAGTTTAATCACAGTAATTAGTTTTCAATTGCACATATCTGCCTCATTGTGCAGTCTGAAGATATTACTGACTGCAACACCAGATAACTTAACATCACAATAGAGAATCACTGGTAATATAAAAATTATTGTGCCGAAGTACTAGGCTATTTCAGAAAATGTGTAAATCTATACTGTGAACAGTAAGAAGTTACACAAAGCATTAACATTAGAATAAATACAAATCAACATTGTGATTTTATGCGCATGTTACCTTAACCATTTCCAGAGATTACCCTTAGGTAGCCTAGTTTTTGCAGTTCCCATCTAATATCGGATTTATCTAATGGGTCATTCACAGTATTAGATTCGTGTGTTGCAGAATTTAAATGAAACTTGTTTTGGGTACCAAGACTTTTAGACATACTTAATTTCATACTTTCTTCAGCAACTAATATTCTGATGTGCAATGTACAGTTAGTGGGTGAGAGGGATTTTACACAGATCTTTATATAGAAACTCAGAAGTCTCTTCTGTGGCCTTGCAATAAGCAAAAAAGCTATTCACTTTCAAACTTTCAGTTACAATACAGAATGAAAAATATACGTATAAATTTGTTCAGAAAAGTCAGCTATAACCATATTTTTGTGACACACAGGCCTGATTATTTTAACTGAGTACCATCAGTGATAGCTATGAAGGGAACACTATGATTTCACCTTATCAACAATTTGTAAGAAATCACACTCTAGAAGGTACATGAACACTAAATTAAATGGAGGAGTTATGCATTACTCTGAAAAGGTGGCAGCCAGGTCGTTTAAAAATCTGAAATCAGACATAGCCTTGAATAATGTAATGTTGAATTGTCTTGTCTCTTACAAAGATTGCAGTCCTTGGAGATGAGCTCAGAAAAAATCACAACAATGAATTTCATTAAAAAAACTTTCAGGTTCACCTATCATATAACTTATCAGCCAACCTTAATGTATCTATCCACTGAAAGGGGCCCACCATAGAGCCACTGCTGACCAGATATTTAGGTGGTGGACCTTTCTCAGCACAGCAGTGATATCAGCTTGGTCACAGATTGTCTGTGGGCAGAAACTGACCATGGATGAACACAAACAGCTGTGATTTCTAACTCTCTAAAGATACACATGTATCATAAAATTGTCAGTAAATGTACTGTATCATAAATAATTTTAAAGGTGCTCACAAAAATACATAATGTTTATGGCACTCGAGGGGTTGATATTTGTAGAAAATGAGGATGAGATGAAAACAGCTCATGTTAAGAGAATGCCTTAACTGGGCCTCTGTGCAAAAATATATGTTAAAGGATTACACAGCTGAGTAGTTCCCCTACATCTCCTGGGACTCCTGCTCGTTAAAAAAACATTATTAACAAATTAAGTGAGCTAATGAATGACACTCTGTTTAGAGCAGTCTATTACAACAACAGTTGTCCTTCAGGAGCTCATTTTCCCAACCGCTTTTTCCCTGGCCTGTGACGCTCCCTTTGAAACAACCTGAAAAAAGAGCAAATCGGGTGGCATGTTCTTTGTGTTTCTTCAAGCACAGGAATGGCCTCTTCTGAGACAAACACAAACACTCCGCAGGGAGTTAACTGTTCCGTCAGATGAACCTCACTGGCAAGTAATTGCAGCCATGGTGAACTTGACTTGACGGGCCTAACTGCACAAAAGACGCTCATTAGGCTCAGGCACACAAGCTGTTGACACAGGTGCTAAACTTATCATTAATGACCAGTGCAGCACCTTGTGGGTGGTAATTCCGTTCAAAGCTGTCCTTTTCTTCTTAATCTTGTTACACCCAACCGACTGCACGCATCTCTCTTTGTGTGAATGTGTGTGAGTGTGTGTGTGTGTGTGAGAGAGTGATGAGTGAATGAAGTAAAAAAAACATACTAGATTCTGAAGCACATGACAGAGGGTTCACTGCTCTCATTCAGTTCTTAAGTTAATGTGAACGGGAAAATACGGTGCATCTTTCGTTGCATAATGTTACATATTTCTGAAGTATTGTGTTATATGATCAGTTATGCTTGATATGAGTAGGGACATGAGCTAACATTGAACATATTAACTTCAGGTTTTGAGGTTTATGCCTCAGGAACTAAAGGATTAAGAGAAACGGGACTTGAATTATGTAAATGCGTTGTTAGCTGCTTCTTCCTCTCCAGGTGAACATATGGAAAACTGTACTATGTTGGGTCAGAGGGATTCATCATGTCCAAAAAACCCTTCCTTTTCACGCTTACGCTTTAGAACAAATCACCTATGCTTTATTTCCATGTGAGCTTAGTGTGATCACTCTTATTGTGTTGATTTAAATACAGTCAATTCTTATGAGAAAAGTGCTTAACTCTGACCCTGCTTCTGACCCAGTAAATGACATAACCAGCTCGGACTGCATAACTAGAAAGTGCTTCTACAGGATGGGTTGGAAGTTTCGTACACGAAAATTCTTCTCAATCTGCCTTTTGTAAAATATCAGTGCTCAAACAGTATGATGTCTTTGACAACTCAAGAATAAATTACATCTTCATGAATGTCTTTTTAGTTTTTAATTAGGTTCATTTCTGCTCTTTATCAAGTTGTTATACTGTGATTAGAAAAGTTAGTGCCTGGAAATACTGGCAGCGTAGGCCAGGGGTCAGTAAACTTGGCCATGGCTCAGTATACCATTGGTCTAATCCCAACTGATAACATCTTGCAGCTGTCATTGTATCCTTCTGCACAGCTCTTAAAGGGCACATCGAATGGAAAACTGTTTTTTTTTCCGTTTTTGGAACTGAAAGAATTGTAGCATGTAAACACAGTTAAAGTTTTGAAACAATTCACTCGCCAGTTCACAGAATCCATGAAGCTGCAAAAATAAATCAATTTTGAAAGATTATATTATGATGTCATAAAAACCCATTCAGCCTATAGTAAATTACCAGGGCACTTTCAAGGCAAGAATGTCAGCAAAGGATACAGTAATAAAATGTCTTAATATTAGACATAGAGGTGATCCGACTGATATTAGAATGTTTTAGGAACCTACACCCATATGTGCTTGCTTATGAAGCAGTTATGACACAATGCCAAAAGGAAGTAACCCTACAGATGCCAGTCAGTGTCCACAATCACCACCAGCCTCAACATATCTTGCCCTATAGCATGTTTTCCATATGAAGATGAAAGAGAACATCTAATGAGCAGCTATCAAGTTCATCGGGTTAAGTTGAACATTTTGTACTCTTCAAAGAACTTGGCCTGAGGCAAGAAGCATAACTACATCTAGTGCAGGCTGAGCTTCATGGTTAAGTTTAGCATCAATGAATCTTGGGGGATAATGATCGGTCTACTAACCTTGTAAAAAATGGCTGGATAAAAAAAAACAAAAACAAAACAATAGTTCCTATAGAAAAAATAGACAGCACTAGCCAAGTTTCCTGTTTATTTTAATGTGCTGTAGTGAGATCACTAAATAAAAACAGACAATCTTTTGCTTGAAAATGCTTATATTATACACACACACATACACAAACACACATGGCAAATTAGGTGGTCACTAAGATATCTACAATATAAATTGTAAAAATCTTACCTTAAAACTAATTGTTCATCAAGCTTAATGCTAATCACCTTTTTGCAAATAACTGGCTGCTCTGTTGACAGTATAAGCTATTTAGAGCAATAGTCACCAGAGTGAAAAGTGTTTGAAAGTTGCAGGATCTCAGCTTTAATTTACTGAAGACTATTATTTGAAGACAACAGAAAGCATTTCCTGGCAGCTGCTAAGTCATGATTTTTCTTCCACACATATATTTTTGGTGTGGTACAACACACACCAAATGTCACAAAAACTCTGGAGTTGGTTAGTTCGCATGTAGGCTTCTTGTCAAAGCATGCATGGAAAACCAGAGTCTTTAGAGACAGCCAGAAATCTGGTATGTAGGATGGTAAATCTGGCTTGTAGGACAGCAAAGATACGTTAGCTTTCAAAAGCCACCAGCTTATTTGGCTGTCTACGCTGTCACCCTTACTCCTTTCTGCTGTGGCTCAGTGAAGCTGCAGTAGCCTGCCTCAATCCTTTCACCCCCTTCATCTGTTATCTATGAGATGAAGAGGAAAACAATGTTCTGGCGTAAGATCGTAACCCAGGGGTGTACAGTCTTATCCACAGAAGGCTGGTGTGGTTGCAGGCTTTCATTCCATTCCATGAACACTTGTTTGAAGATTGAGACCAACTGATTAAACAAGTGGAATCAGATGAGCTCCTGCATGTTGGAATGAAAACCTGCTGCCACACTAGCCCTTTACACATATGATTAGACACTCTTAATGGGATCTTTCTGGTGAAAGTAATGCAAAGTAATATATGATCTATGTGGTAACCAGGTACATTAGGCTAGTTGTTATACTTAAACAAACAGTACTGAATAGCTGATCAAAGCGCTAAGATATGAAAACAGCTAGTTTTGCACAAAAAGTACTTCTTTTCATGTGTCTCTACCTGCAGTATTTAATTTTACACAGTTTCCGCAATACATCTCTCAAACTGCTCAATTCACATATAGCTCGTCACTGATTTGTTGAAGTGGTTAAGGACACAGCATGACTTACTATGAAAATGAGCAAAACTTTATGCTAGGTGACAAGAAGATCTGTTTTCACAAACCACCTCAAAAGTAGGAGTGCTGATCTGGAATCAGTTTTGTTCCAATGACCATCATAAAAATAAAGGATTTTGATCCAGGATTAGACCTCTTAATAACTGCTTTTTGGTATCAGAAAGTTTCTGTCACCTTAATGAAGACCCTGGTTTCAGTTTGAGCAGGGTGACTACTCAAGCTGACCTCTACTTTTTGTCAGCACCTCATAGCTCTAGCACTAAACTAAAGAAGCAAAAATTACACATCAGTCATGGCTTGACTAAATCTGGGGTAAGTGGAAAATTGGGTATACAGTGTTCCCCCGTTCAGAGTTCGCGGCCTCAGCCAAATTAATAATTGTTTGCGGAAACCCCCACAAATATCCTCCGCATTTTCTTTGTTGCTTTTTGGGGCAAAATAGATTTTTTCATGCATTTTAGTGCTAAATTATTAAGGAAAATATAATTTACTAATTTTGTAACATAAATATTAATGTAAATTCAGCTAAATCTCCATATAAAACAGAACTGTATACAATTTTTTGTACTGTCGAGAGCACACACAGCAACCATATATTGGCTGCTGCCCTGTGATGCATCTCTGGCACCTGCAGTCCAGCATTCCTGCATCAGAACAGTTTTCCATGTTTTGCTGAGTGTTCTCATGTTTTTTATTTTGTTCTTTTTAAAGCCCTGTATTTTTAATACTGTAAATTTAATTAAATTATTACTGTATTTGCCCTGCTTATACCCAAGAAAATGACGCACAGCAAAGAAAACAGGCTTGCATGAATTACAGTACAGCCTATTCAGGGGTAACATCAGGAGTTCAGTGTAAACTGTACAGTATGGATTTGGGTTTACGTTTACATTTTTTGAATGGTAATGCATTAAGTTTTAAAATAAAATTAAAGTGTTTTGGGAGCATATTTGGCTGGAAATTTAGGGTTTACACTATAAAAATAGCATTTTTAGGCTTTTTTTTTTTTACCACATCACAAATTTGCTCTTTGAATGTAACCCCTGTGAATTTTTTCCACTCAAAATCAGCAACATCAATTAGCCCAGTTTTTCTCTGGTATTACAAAGCCAGGATATTTGTATCTTGAAAATGCATGAAACACACATACGCTCACCAACACACACACACTCTCTCTCTCTCTCTCACACACACACACACACACACACACACACACACACACACACACACACACACACGCATACACACACATGCATGTACTGAAATAAAAAGTGGAGTGGAAAGTGTTTCAGAGATCAATGTTTTTATTGCAGTTGCATTACTTTTAATTAAAAAATTCCATTGCTTTCCTTTACTGAACAAGTAAACAAAGTAAGCACATAGGCAATACGCTTGTACTATAAAGGAGAAGAAAGACTAGCATGAACTTCAGAATCCTTCCTAATCCAACAATAACACACAAGCATGAACAGTGGGCCTTTGAAAGGACCTGATCTCTATCAAGACTATAAATTGTTCATGCAGTTAATGTCAGCGCTGTGCTAAAATAGCATGCAGTAACCACTCCTAAGTGAACTGATCATGGAGAGGGCTGACGTTATCTAATTGATACTGATTACAGAGGGCAAGTGTGCTGAGAGTCAGCACCGAAGAACATGGGGTCAATAAGTCATCTAAAACACTGGACATGACGCAGGTTAAAACAATATAATCTTCAGTTTTGCACAGGCAAAGCACAAACAATGGTGTTTCCGTGGCACTCCTGTTGATATTAGGGATATCCTGCAGATACCAGTGTGCCTTTAGAAAGGAAAAACTCTGATCTTTAAAATCTTAGCAACTGACTGGACTACCCTGAGACTAGAACCTCCTGGCATCATATATTTTTCTTTCCATTCTTACAATTATCTCTGACCATTTTAATTATAAAGGTCCACTGACATGTATCAGTAGCTGCATATGATATATATTTTAAAGTGAAGTGGCCCCTTAAAGTCACACGTGGACAATGTGAAATTCATTCTGTGCATTTAATCCATTCACCAAGTGAAGCAGTGAGTAGCAAGCAATACAGAACCTGGGGAGCAGCGTGTGGGGATGGTACCTTGCTCTAGGGTACCTCAGTGGTGCCACTGGCAGTCATGGGACTAGAACACACAACCTTCCATTTGCAGAGGCAACTCCCTAACCACCAGTTCACCAGCTGCTGGGTGCCAACAGTAATTCTGGGTGGTACTCTGTTATTCATGTCATTCAGGATTTATGGTAGCTGCAATGTCTTCTTGCATATTTTTGGCAGTCAATTGTAAGGCACACCATGGAGCGGCTGTACATATAGGCTGTACAACTAACTGATGCTTGTGCTTTAATCCCAAACTTTAACCCCTATCGGTGCTGGATGGTGGTGTTCCATGGTTTCTCTGACCAGCTGTAGTAAACTACAGCAGCAACAGATGGATCATCCATCCTGTTACCGCTCTGGAACATTACCAGATCAGTTGTTAGTTGTTATAGTAACCTAAGCAGCCCTTGCTTTGTGAGTATATTAGGGTATGCTATGTCGGTCACAAGGAGAAAAAGTGGTAGCCCATTCATCTGATGATAGATCTGTACTGAGAGAACTTACAGACTTTGCCATATCAAACAGCAGCTTGTGTATGTTGTTAACTTTGTGGTCTAATGAAAGAAAAGTTCATTTATTTAAACATGGAAAAAGAAATTATGACCATAATGGCAGACATCTTGACTGAGTCACTGCTCTCCAATGACCAGACTGAGCTTAAATCTGTCATTAAACCTTTAAACTGAGATACTTTTTCAATGCCTTAATGGGCTGAATTTTAATTATTTTCCATTTATCCAGTGGCTGAAACTCAAAGCATATGGCAGAAACATTAGAAGTAATGCAGTCTTTAATGACAGGCCATGCCTGTGTTCTTGCTTTAGTGATTCTCCTGCGTTTAGACTCCAGCGGTTCCTGTCTTCCTGTGAAATCGTTGGTGGATTGAGGTGGTAGGGTGAGACTTCAAAGCAAGGTCACGCAGATTCTCTGCCCTGTCTGGCCTCGCAATCTTGAGCGATACTGAGCAGTCCATAATCCTCACAGACTTTCTCATTCTGCTTCAACTGAATATGTAGAAGTATATTCTTTTGTGAACATCAGGGTATCAAGATCTTTGTATATTCAGAATCTGTCTATTTAGGACTGCAGTTGCATATTTATTTGCAACATAATATCTATTAGCCTCAAATTTTTATGTTTCCCCTGAACCTTAAATGGCCAATATCCTACCTTTTCTTGTATTTTAGTCAGTCCCACTTTTATCTGGATATCATAAAAGGTATTGAACCATTGCTATAGGACCTTTAAAAAGAACCTTAAATAACCGTATATGAAAAATCCATGCACAGGTATAACAACATGCACACAATGTAAAGATTCTCTCTGCACATTTGACTGTGCACTTTCAACTGGAAAGAGTCTGTAACCAATGAGAATGAGTAAGAGTGATGGCAGAGGCCCAACAAACATAAATATATGACTTCAACAGTTCATCTAAACTGTTGTCTGTAGAAATCATTACACTGTCTATATGATAAACATGGATGCTTCACCCACAAATGCATTATTTCACAGTAACTGTTGTGAGGGTGGACAAGCTTTACAGAACACAAAACCTCTCAGAAACTGAAGCAAAAAACTTATAGCTGTGAATGTCAAATACTGTTTTTGTTGGTGTGTATTTTTTTTTTTATTGGAGCGAATTTGTTGTTATTTCACCTGACTAGTTTTAGTTAGTTATATAAGTATTGTCTAGAGTTACATTTTAAACTGGAAACTCAGCGTAAAATGAGTGTAGTAATGAATTTGAACCTAAATTCATTAGCTTGAATGGCATTTCCTTCTGAAGTTCTGCTTTGATAATAAACAGTGACTGACAAAGAACGCATTTGTGAGCACATGGATAGATCAATTTGAATGTGCGTTCAAAAGGAAAAGACAAAATGTAAAAATTGAATGTTTTCAAGCTCTCTACTGGTGCACGGTATTTGTGGACCTGCACATTCTAATACCCCGGCCTGTCCCTATGTTTAGTACACCATTCATTCACCATACTGCCTGTAGTATTACAATAGTTCCCTTAAAAATAGCAGCTAGATGTATTTAATGGAGCATTTAAAGGCCTGGCAGTTTGTTCCTGTGCCTTTGCTTTAGCCTGCTCGAATACAGAACATGCCTCAGCTTCCTGCTGACTGTGTCAGGCCTTAAAAAAGCCCTGTGAGGACAGAACAGAAGGGAAACATTAAACATTTTTTCATCACCGTGTTGACAACTGTATTTAGTCCTGTAAAGGGTCAAGACTACTTTGTAGTTTAATTACAAACAGGACACATTTGGGTAAGATGTAGATAAATAATTGTAACCACAATGCTTACTTTAGACTGACTGGAACCATCATTAGTAATATCTCATTTTGTATCAGGCATGTGCAGTGTAAGTCTGGTTCAGGTAATGTCTGTGGTCTAAACCAAGAGGGCTAAAGATTAAGGACACAGACAGTTCAAATAAATATCAGGGGACGTGGCAGCTTGGGTTCAGCGATGATGACAGTGACACAAAGCACATTTAGATGATTTCCTTTGTTGAACATATCTATATGGCATGTGTGGGTGTTTCATTCATCTGGATATATATAGTGTCTTTTGTTTCTCACTCCACCCTGAGGAAACCTCATAGCACGAAACCCGCTGCGCTACACTCCTAAGAGCCAGCTAAGTGGAAATATCTGCTGAGGTGACCTCAAGTCCAGACTTCCTAACCTTAACAAATTGCTTCCCGGTCATGGTTTCAAATAATCACGAGTACAGGAGATGCCTCTGTAAGGTCATTCTCGTGGAAAATCTCAGGAGCATCTATCACAGCGGGGACGGAGCTGCATGTCTGGGTGATAGCAAGCCTTCAGCTTTGAGACATAAAAGCTGCAGGAAACGGTCTGTAATACTGTATTTTTTTCCATTCATCTTTAAACAGGTTAACCTCCCATAGACCCCCAGGAAGTACTGTAGAACCTTCTTACATTAAGTTTCATTTTTCTCACTACTTATTGACACAATCAATAAAATCCGGTTATAAATATACCTTCTGAACTACATTTATTACTATAAGCAGAAGAAGAGATATTTAAACTGTGAAATGTTATCATTGCGCTCCTTGTTTTGCAGTGAGGAAAAAATAAAACACATGAAATTTCATCAATTGCATAATAGAAAAACATAAAAATAGATGTAGACTCAAATGTATCAATACCAAATGGATTTTCATAAAATTTTATATAATACTGTACATAGCTGTAATGTATTTTATGATTCCATGTTGTAACTATAACATATTTATATGTTTTAAAAAGACCTCTGAGCCATTTAACTGCTGAACTGAAAAAGACATCAGTACTAAATAACACAGGAACAATGTTGATTGCTAAACAGTGTCATCTTTTTCCGAGAGAAATGCAGAGTCTAATTGCAGAGACAGCTGGGAGAGTGAAGAGTGGTGAAGTGGGTGAGTTGTGGACCCGCTCAGGAGCACTTTTGCTTCTCTGGATTTGTAAAGCACTAACAAGAAGTGGTTACCCACATTATAAATCAACACGATTATCAAAAAAGAGATATTAAACCAATGTCTATAAATAAGTAGACAGAGAGATGACGGTTAGATGCACTGAGCTCTGATGGAGCATCGTCTTGGAGCGATCAGTGCAGGAGGCTGAGGAAGTCTGGAGAACAGAGGAAGAGTGGAAGATAGATGCTGCGGTGTGTCACCGTGTGACATTCACCTGAGACTCAGTCAAGGAAGTGGATATCCTGTTCAAGTGTCTAAGCCCAGGAATATTCATCAGGAACCAACAACCATATGTGAACGTACCAAATACAACTGGGGATAGGATGAAAAGACTAGAAAACATAAGAAGACTAGCCAACCTGTTTTTTTGTCCTTTTTTGCTGACTTGTAAAACACTAGTGACTATAAAAATCTATAAGACTATAAACAATTTATCACGCACAAAATTGGGTCACTGTATCAGTGGTCAACTGCATTGTGTATTGATGCATTAACATATATGCAGCAGATGTAATCTTAAAAACAACTGCTTTAACCATTAAAAAGCACAGTTTTCAGCAACAATAGCAGGCTGCAGTATGATAGACCAAAAGGAAATGACCTGCTAAAACTGTAAAAAAAGACATACTTCATTATGGTTTGAACACCTTCACTTTCAGAAAAAAATATTCATGACAAAAATACAACAAAATATAATTTTGTAATCATTGAATCATTTTGGAATTCTGTTATATACTTTATTCTTTCCTGTATTATTTTTTCCAGGTTTGGGAAGGTAAAAGGCACATAAAAATAACAGGAAAAACATTCTTAGTATTAGAGGCTTAGAGTATCTTCTTTTATAACTAAACCGTTTAAAGCCCCTTAAGCCACATTAGATTGTTTGTACTGGAAGGTATGAGTAAAGCATGCACTGTCTGCACAATATAAAAAACCCACCTCTGTGAACATTCAATTGATAAAAGATATGCTTCTAAATGAAATACTGGTGGGTGGCCCTATATTATAAAACACTACATGCATCAGTTTTTGTATCTAAGGTAATATTACACAGCTGATACAATTTGTATCCAGAGCTCTAAAAAAGATGATACTGTCCATGCATATGATAAATTGTCAGAATATATTCTACAGTGATTTGAAGTGTGTGACACTGATCAAACCTTTTAGCAGGCCAGCATTTGCTGGAGAATTGAATGAAATAAAACATCCTTAAAATATCTTGATTCTCAAAATTAATTTATTTCTAGAGATGCAAATTCTGTGTATAATTTACTTATTGTTGTGGGATTATATAAAATATACGTACATAAATTAGATATTTAATCCCCAGTAGACTGAGCCTGTTTCTTTTTAAGTAATCTTACTTATGTGTGGTTGACTATACAATGACCGGTGAATAATTTTCCAGTGTCCACTGTACGGCCAGTTTTTTGCCAAAGTTCTCCTATTTCAATGTAAACTGGGGAGTCCTAATCTCAGGCTATGTTTACATCAGCAGCCCTCTCACTAATCATAGCTGATTTGCAGTAAAGTGAGTAAGAACCTTAGTTTCCAGAGGACATCACCAAATAAAACATTAGATGTGTGCTACCTGATCTGGGCTCACTAGGGCCTGACAAAAGTACATTTTTCACATTCAAGATCAAGCTCTGAGAGTGGATGTTGTCCTCTGGCTGATCTGCTTAGTAACTCCACAAATGTACTGAAAATGAAGAGTTGCTCCTGTGATCGGAAGGTTGTGGGTTCGAAGACTGCTCTGCACTGATCAAGCAGCATATCACTTCTCATCCTCTCAGGGCATCAAGCACCACTCGTCTTGAGCCTCTGTTGCTCAAAAGAAGAGGAAGACATGTGTCAAGACTTTTCAGTCCTGGCCACCCAGTAGTGGAACGAACTCCCTTTCCCGATCAGATGTGCCTTGCTGTCTTCAAACGTCGTCTAAAGACTCACATCTTCAAGGAACACCTTGGTGACTAACTAGGCCTCTTGTTATTGTTGTTACTAATTTCTTTTCCCTATATTTAATTAAAAGAAAAAAAAACTTCAGTCACTTACCCTCTTAACTCCATGTTTTCCTTACTTATGCTTTAATCTCTGACTTTTCTTTGACAGGGTCCGTTAAGGTGTGTAATTTAGCTGGCAGTAACTTGGTTGAATAGAGGATGTTGATTTAAGTTTAGCTTTTCAGGTTTGAAGAACAGATGTGGACTACTTGAGCCCAAGGGTACGTCACTCTGGATAAGAGTGCCTGCTAAATGCCATAAATGTAAATGTAAATGTAAATGTAAATGTAAATTTAAATGGTAGTGGCACAACTGAGGTACCCTTGAGCAAGGTTCCCCACACACGATGCTGCATAGCTAGCTGCTTGATGCTTAAATGCATGGGTTAAATGCAGCGAACAACTTTGCGCCATGCTGTGGTGCGTGTGACAAATGGACACTTACACAGCTGTATAAAACCCCAGATTATTGCAGGTCATTTTCAGCCAGTCAATTAAAGAAAACTCTGTAAAGGCAACATTTTAGATTTTGCAGTACCAGTCAGGCCAGGTTTGGTCACGTCTCGTAGTTGGGAGTTAATAGTTGGGTTGTAGTTTAAGTTGCGCTGTTGTGTTCTGTTTCAGTGGCATTGCAAGGCCGGAGTGTTGGACTGAGGGTAATCAATCACAGATGCTCGTCAGACTATGCCTATCCAGTTCCCAGATCTGCTAAGTGCTTTTGAAGGCCTGTTGTATTACATTTCATGTTTGTTTGTTTTTTTTTTATTCCAACTTCATAACGCTCAAATGTAGTATCATACAAACCTTTTTCATAATTTAGGCAATTATGCACAGGTTAACACAGTTAAAAGCACAGGTGTATTAAAATGCTTTGAAGCGTATGTTGAGTGGTGGCATTCAGCTTTTCAAACTTCAGCTTTTCATCACCGTAATCTACTTGCTCTATCTCAGCAGACACAGGTTCACAGAGAGACAGGTGACTGAAACAGTTTCCATGAAACAGGAAGTGGAAGTGGGCCTTGGTTCCAAGAACACATCTCTAGACTCCCCACCGTCTCACTCTCCAGACTGAGCTTATCCTGTCCTTAACAACATGCTGTCAGGAGGGGGCCTCCTGCTTGCCGTTTGGCCCCGGCCTCATCATCTGGCAGTTATCAAGGCAAATTAGAAGAACACATGCTCGTAGTGAGCGCGCTCTGTGTGCAGGCCCTGTTCTCACAAGTGCAGAACAAAGTAAGGCCAGGGCAGGAAGCTCTAGTAGCACTTAAAGGGGGCCGCGGGATTTAGGGCCCTTGGGAGTGCTGTGTTTTCCCCCTGGGGGGGGACAGAAGAGGGCAGCAAGTGTGGAGAAGGAGCATTCATTCAGAGGTGGGATTGCCTCATACACGCCCATACCCTTTGACCCTAATGCAAGCATGAGAAACACAACATCCACACCAGGAGGAAATGAAGAAGGCCACAGATAATAGGTGCAATGCAAGGAAAAGCAAACAAAAGAAAGACGATCTCGCCTTCAGTGTTTACTAAGCATATGGGTCTAGCGAGCCACATGGCTTTACACAGGAGAAAAGTCCATCTAACTGACATAAGTGCCTGAGCTCAGCATCCTGACCAGAGTAGGATCTCACAGACAAATGTTATCACAATAGTGATACTACATGGCTTTAGGGGTATTACAGCAGACCTAATAAATTCCAAGTATTGAATTAACACAGGGTACAGAAATAAGGCTTAAATCAACTTTTTTACTAGTAGAACTTTTTTATTAGCAATACCTATAGAAATTTGATATTATTTCTTAATCAAAGCTCAATAAAAAAGACAGATTTCAGTCAATACTGCATTTGTTTTTGGAAGTAGAAATATTTTATTATGATTTAAATGTGAAGTCTTATTGCTGATCATCTCCTTTTAGGGGGAAGAAAAACAATCCTTTACATTTCATTCCTTTTCAGTGCACACAAACATGTTAATGCAAAGTGTATTTATAATTATTCCGATTAACTCCATAACTGATTATATAATTACATAATTACTTTTAACCAGCAATAATAACTTCATAGGGTTAAACTATAGACCTATTAAGTGTATGGCAAATTGCACAGTAATTACTATAAAACATATTCACTTAACACTGTGAGTAGAATGTCAGAAATATCCACTCTTCTGCAACGGGCATTTGTGGCTGCAGGTTTTCATTCGAACAAAGCAGGAGCTCACACAAACTCTTGTTTAAAGAGATAAACTGACTGAAAGAATGGAACCAGGTTAGCTTCTGTTTATTTTGAATAAATAACTGCAGCCACACTGACCAGTTTGGTATGTAGTTCTGAGAAATCCATCAACAGATCCATAAAGGTTAACTAAAGAGCTAAAAAACAGAATATTTTTACAGGACACCTTTCAAATAACACTGTCAAACACCGTCAGACGATGGCCAGTTATAACGACCCAATTATAGTAGCCATTGTGCAGAACAATGCAGGAACATCAGTTACTGACTTAAACAGGCATTGTGAGTTTTAGGACTGAAAACCTGTCAGAAAATCCATTTAAATAAAAAGACAGGAAGGATTATATACTTGAAGAATGCAATGAAACCATACTGTTAGCCTTTATCTCAATTCCAGCCATTATACCCTCATGAACAGTGGGTCTTAATCACCATCATCCAGTGGGTGACAGTTTTACGCACTGTGGGATCAGCCATACTGATCCCCTTCCTGTGGTAAGTAGATCCAGCTATCAATAGCAGCCGTCCACCCACCTCTCCTGACCTCACATCCACATCCTCTGTGTAACCAGAGCCTTTTGGAGAATCAGAAAGAAGGAATGGTTGGAGATGAAGACAGTATAGGGAATAGACAGAGGCTGATGGAGAAGGAAGTAAGGACTCTGCTAAACAGGTGGTGGGACATCTCTTTTTGGAGATACAGAGAGAGATGTGAGCAGAAAGGCCAAGTAAAGATTAAAACAGGGTGAGGCACAATAGAAGAACATCAGAGGATCAGGGACAGAGTGATGCACTGGGAAAGGAAGACACCTCAATTACATCTTCTATCAAATTTCATGATCACTTTCCCAGTCACAGTCTTCCTATCTGTGGTCTAAATGTCACGCAGCCTCACCCACCAACATCTCTCTTCTCATTCCCAAACCTGCAAAGCCCATCACGGCAAGAGTGGTGGGAGCATCCCAAATTCCATGACCCCAAACTCCCTGCTGTGTAAAGCACTTCGGTCCCTGTATAAGATTGACAGCTGCTCTTAGTCAAGGAGCTCAAGCTTAGACTGGGCCTCCTAATAAACAGAGCTGGGTAATGAGAACACCTCTCTGTAAAGTCAAGGAAGTACATTTGTTTTTCCCTATGAAACCCATACCTTCTCCTAATAAACAAGTTTTCTGGGAGCCCATGAAATAATCAACCAGCACCTTCACTGATTGAATTCAATTTCCAACATGAATAATGCAGCAATTAGCAAAAAAGAGGCGGAAATAATACAGAGAAACTAGGTGGCATGAGAGTGGTAGAGGAGCAAGAAAGAGTTTTGAAAGAATAAAACAGCGTGAGAAGATGTCAAATTTGCAGCAGAAGTTCCATTTAGCTTCCCAGGAATTTCAAGGGGACTTTTGAAAATAAAGGTGGCAAGACATTCTTTCCTAAAGTAGTGTTGGTAGCCTAGTGGATAACATATATTTCCAATGAAATTGCAAGTTCAAATCCAACTTACTACCAAGGTGTGCCTGATTAGGACACTTAACCCTCACTTGCTCCTTGGGGACTGAACCTGTAACTAATGACTAAAAGTTGCTCTGGGTAAGGAAGTCTTCCAAGTGCCATAAAGGTGAATGCTAAATCATTTTTAAGCAGATAAGTCTTTAACCAAAGCTTCTGTACTAATTAAGGGTTTTCCTAGAACTTCTTATAGAAGCGCAATAGAAGAATCATATAGGTGCTTTAACGTTAAGGATGTCTGAAGAAACAAGTCTGTGCTAGTGTTTACAATTGATCTTTTATGATTTGATTTATTTTTGCCGCAGTGCAAGACTAACAAAGGTCAGTGGGAGTTCTTGACCGGTCTTTGCCTAGGCATAAACGCCTGTTCTGAGGTCTGGGTTTTGTCTGAATTTTCCTGCCCACACCAGTATTATAAGGGCCTGATACTCTCAATTGCTGTAGGTATGCAGGGGAAACCATGTTTATAAGGAAACTATGCTTTACAGTAAGAATTGCTTCTTGTTACTAGGCCAGAGAGAATCTGACTTTGTGTTCAGTAATAAATAGGAGATAAAACATCCATGTTAAAAGTCTTATAAACTTGTATTTGGAATATTATCTTAACGGTTTGTACTGCAAGTGTAAAACCTCACTCAGTGTTTTGTTTAATCAGGGCTAAAGGCAAACCGAAAATCCACCGCAGACATAAAAGAGAAATTAAAAAAGAAGACACATCCAAATATATTCCTTGTCACTTTTTGGATCACATTCACAGTCATAGGCCTCTTTTTATTTCTCTTTTTATATATCTTTTGCTCATTCCCTCTCTCTTAGTCTTGCCCACTCACATCCCTCTCTCACCCCTCGCCCAAAGCTTTTACTCTCAATAAAATCAAATAAAATTAAATAAATTATTTGAAGAAGAGTCCTGCTCTGAATCGATACTTCTAGTGTTTGGTTATGCATTCCATTCCCACTCATGAAGATTTTGCTTAGAGATTATTAGTGAATAACCTGTGGTTCTGTCACATCACTTGAAGACAGGCCTGTAACCTCACTCACCTCCTGCTGATGTAACCCAACATAAACAGACACTGTCAATAGCCAGAATGCTATTTTCCCACCAGGTCTCCGGTGATCTGGTTTTCCACTTTGTTGTGAAAACATCACAAAAATGCTGGCCTGTCTTTCAGTCTGATATGTGAGAAAGGGCACCCTGTGTAAAGTCCAGTATACTGAGGAGGATATAGCTGAATTTGGCCTAAAGGCCCTGTCACTGATGCCTTTTTCAGGCACAGACCTGAGAAACATTTTTTGTGGATTGTGAATTCTACAGCCTGTCTTATCAGCTCTGTGCTCAGTCACTGCTGGTCGGTCAGAAAACGAACACTGCTGATCTTGCCTAACGCAAACGTATATAATAAGATTGCAACAAACATTGTATTTCAGGCCCATTGTGTACTGGGATCTGTGTTATTGTCAGTCCTAATGAACAGTATTAGACAGAATATTTTAACACATTATATGAATTATCAAGAAATTATTTCATGATTCATTTCACATAAAAGATCATGTGTTGCGCTTTTATGTTGCTATTCTAAATTTTCATGCGTGTGTCCTGTGCACGAGCTCTATGAAATATGTATGATTTTTACATGAGGCAGATGAACATATCCCACTGGGATACAATCTTTGGTCCTGTACCTCGATCAGAGTAGTTAAAGCTTAGCTCTTCCTCTTGACTCCTGCAGCTACTTAAATGGACAATTCAATCATGTCAGTTGTTCCAGCACTCGGGGTCACAGCTGGCAACTAATTTAAAAGTTACTTATGGCCCAGAAATGTCTGTGACCTCTGACACCCCTTAACCTCCTCCTCTCCATTACGTCAACTCAGCTCAGGCTCTTCTTTGGAACAGTAAAGACATTTTAAAAATATAGCGGGTTCTCCAAAAAGATAGAACAGATTCATTTTAATCATGATAAATAATATGACCAAAAACAGTCACTAACATCTGGTAGTTGTTTTTAGCTAACCCTCAAAATATCAGGTTACAATGAATGTTGGCTCTGTTATTTTTAGATCAATAAAGGCACACTTCTTTTGGACCAGACAGCAGGTCCTGGCCCTTTAAGGGGGTAATCCACAACATGTTAACAAAACAAAAGTTTAGTAAAAGATTAGTTTAGCACTGTCATTTGCTCCACTCCATTCTCAAGACTCTGTTAAGAGAGGGGTTAATGATTTTACTGTTCTGAAAGAGCCAATCAGATACAGCGCTCTATTCAGTGTTCCTCCAAAGGCCCCCTCTAAAAAGACTTCCAGCTTACTGCTGGTTGTAAATGAATTACATGGTTGCTAAAAATATTCTTGCATGTGTTCTGTACCTGAACTCTATGAGATATATATGGTTTCACATGAGTTAGATGAACATAGCCCACTGGGAAAAATTCTGATTTGGTCCTGTACCTCAATCAGTAGCTTGATCTTTTTTTCTATCTTGCAACATGCAAAATAATTACCTGTGGAGCAGATACTGGAACGAGACTGATGCCACTCTTTCTGCCATTTAAGCACAAATATTTACTGGAGGGCTGTGTGTAACAGCAATATCTTGCCTGAATATCTGTTACAGGCAGTTAGGCCTCAAATGTCAGTGCTACAATCTCCTCATGTCCATGTCAAGCTTCTATATCACTACCAATAGCTAATAAGGCAAATCCCATAAGGGTGCTAATGGAAATAAGGAATATAAATACAGGCTTCTTCTGAAACAAACCAAAATGCTTCTGCATTAAACCAAGTAACGTCTTGCTCAGTTGGACTGTATTTGACAGTGTAAAAAAATGAAACAGTTCTCATTCATGTGTATATGCGATAATTTACAATGGGGGTGTCTCAACCAATCATATTTTAAAATCAGGCTCACCCACCCTATTTACTGACTGTGGGAATGTGGAGCTAGATGTCACAAACTTCAACAAATTGCCCAAAGGGGAAATTAATTTAGAGGGGCTTTTCATTACATGCAATAAGTCACAACATGCTTGGCAGAATCACAGATAGGCTGAGTGAAACTGCAGCTTGGGCTAGTGGTGAATCAGCCAATTATTATGTTTCTAACCACTCCTGTCTCTGCTGTGCCCAATCAAGCATAATAGTATGAACTGTTTCAGGCTCTGCTTTTAAAGTAATATATTTGTCTACCGTCCTCTCTAAAACTCATCCAACCTCATGTCCGGCCTTATTTCTGTGAAGGCACTGGCCTGCTTCCGAGATTTTTAGGTTATTCATAGCCTCTCTGTTGCTTGCTAAAGAAACCACAAAAAAGCAAAAATACTCCCATATGTGACTTTTGGCCACATTTTCACATCATCCTCCCATCCTTCTATGGTGGAAGGATGAGGTAAGACATTATCACCTAGTTTTAACATAGTTTTAGCATATTCTCACATTTTTGTTATTGACAACAGTAGGATATAGTACCTCTGCCCTGCACTGAGAATAGCTCTGCCAGTTCTGTTTTCATTTTGCCAGAAGTTACGAACAGGTTTTGCTAAAGGTACTATGGGATGTTGGAATATTGTGGACAGGACCAGAATCAAGGGTCAAACCTATATCAGATGCACCTGTTTCAAAAGCCAATCCTTCCCAAATGCATTCCTTATGTGGGCAATATCTTTGGCTAATTGTGTGCTTGTCCAGAGCTTAATGTGTGTAGAGTCTAAAGAGGACAGCGAAGTGCTATATGTACTCCATGAGGTAAATGCTGAATGAATTTGTGTTGCTGTGAGTGGTCTCAGCTGTGGAGCGGGGACCTTCTAAGACTCTGAGCACTGGGCGACCTGGATGCGATCCATCAATTATTTGAGAGATCACAGCTTGAGAGCAGCATGCTAAAGCATTAAATAGTCTACTTTCAAAGCAAAAGTGAAAACAGCTGGCAAGCGTGGATGTCAACAGAGGTATTGTTGATGAAAGATCTGCCTGAGGCGCTGCCTTTTATTCAAGGAGAATAAGCTGGTCATTTCACTTCTTCCATATTATCAGATATTCATCCTGTTCTATATTCCAAAGATAGGATGCAGTTTGAGATCTTAAATCTATTAAGGAATTGTCATTAGGAGTGTGCTTTTATACTTAACATCCGTCATTCCTGTAACAGGTTTGGTCTGGTCTGTCAAACATCCAGAAAGATTACATTATGTCCACTCAGCATCCATTTTCACACTGTACATTCAGTGATGTTAAGCATTTAGCGCTGGAATTAAATAATGGGCAATCTGTTTGAGTAAATCTGTTTTGGGTTTTTTGCCCACTTTCTTCACCAGAACACTTTAAACACAGCTCTTGAACATAAGACCACCCTTTAGAGCAGGTGTTTGCTCTTAACTTTTGAATCATTCTTGCTTCTTTCTCACTTCTTCTGGTTCCAGTGAAAGCTGGGGCTGTATGTGAGGTCTGTATTTTTTCTTTGCTGCCCAAAATATGTCAGTCACAGCAGACCAGAAAGGAACACTGTTATGACAGGGTTTGACAGCAGCAGAGACATTGTGGCTGTGGGTCATTCTCCAGCTATTAATAATAGTGTTGAGGGGTCTAAAATGATGTGAAGAGCAATATGGGCATGTTTTGTTACCCAATATGTCTAGCCCAAAACTAAAATATGTTCTTCTTATATATATATACATATATATATATATATACACAACCCCAAATCAGAAAAAGTTGGGACAGGGTGGAAAATGTGAATAAAAAAATAAAGCAGTAATTCACAAATGT
>JBBJLS010000148.1:14800448-14822872 GCA_037577275.1 Bryconaethiops microstoma | reverse complement strand
ACCAAAAAAAACCCATGAATTATCTTGTGTTCATACTGTCTGCAATGAAATAAAAGTTAAGGGACATTTGTGAATTATTCACATTTTCCACCCTGTCCCAACTTTTTCTGATTTGGGGTTGTATATATATATGACAGCACTAATGTGTATACATGAGAGCAATTTTAATTTTTTTAGCTGTGTACATAACTCCTTTTAGTGACCTAGAATTTCCTGCTGATGGCACATTTTTATTTTGACTGTACAAAGGTCCCTTTGAATCTTTTAAATTAAGTAAGATATTACCATGTACAACAGCCTACATTTATGACACAACAAGATTTTATTGTGACTTATACATTTATGTTAAATTTATTTCTTAAAAGCGTCTAAAAATGTGCATATGGCACTCACCTGTGAAGGAATGTGTAAGCCCACAGTAACAGATCATAGCAAGAAAACTATATCCAGGCTTAGTAACATCATTACTCCTGCGGCCTGCCAGTCTGACACCTGTTTAAAGCTCTAATGTTGCAGCATTTATGCGCAAACACATCTGCCTCCCACAGAACTCAGCGGTCTATCTCACATGCAGGGCAGATGTGAACTGGAATAATGGTTTTATAGGTGATATAGAATGTTTGGATTAAAGCGTGGTTTTATGAGACAGACCGCTGGGTCTCTGGCCCGTCCTCATATAAAGCTGTCCTCTGCTCTCGCAGGCACCTGTGGAAGGAGGAAGTGATTGCAGGTGAGACTTCAAAGCCAGACTATGTGCTCTGGGGCAGTAGCCATTGGAGCAATGATGATTTATGCTTTAAAAATGACTCTGAAACAATGAACACTTTCTTTTTTAAAAATGCAGTCAGCACTATAAATAATAACACTTGTGGAAAATTGGGTATAAACATTATGTGAATCGGTTCAGTCTCATACTAAAAATATGAGAGAAATGTAACAAAAGTAAATGTAATCTAGGAAAACAAAAAACACTTCAAAAATCAAAAATATATTTTTAACAAGACCATGTATGCCACAGTTACTGGTAGTCCTATAAATTCTTATGAACAAAATCCACATGAATGTTCAGGACTTTCTCATTTGGGGTATAAATATATCACCATGAGGAAAGTAAATGATAATTTATAAAAATAGTTACATGAAAGATAATGTCCATATCAATTGTACGGGCAAATATAAAGAAGTTTAAAACAACTGGAACTTTTGTGAAAGAAGACACATGGAATATTTTGGTATCTATCCCTTAAGATAGATTTGGTATAAAAAGAAGGTAATACAGAAAAGAGGTTTATTCAGAGAGGTACAGTAAGGCTTTCACAGTCCTTTGCCCTAAAACTCATTTAGAACCTGTGGAGTGAGCTGAAGAGTCCTAAAGGGAGGACCTGGGCCTCTAGACATATTCTGTATTGATGAAAAGGTTTTAAAGTGCTTGCTCTGTATTCTCTATTCCCATAAGTCAGCATTGTAGGAGAATAATTTTAGGCAAGGGAGTTTGCACTAAAGCAGGATAGCCAATATGGGGTTTAGTTTATATAAAAAACAATATATTTTACTTTTTTGTTTTCTTTAAATTGTTTAGTTAAGGGTTGAACTGTTTCTTTTAGTGTGAGACTGGACTATTAACCACAAAACATCTGATGAATAACACAGTTGTGAAAGATAATGTACAGAAGAACTGAATGTCCCTTAATAAGCACATAGAACTGCAGAGTGTAGTAGTTTTTCACATGCTTCTCTTTTAGAACACTAGTACTACAATTCGGCAGGTGATATTGTTCTCGAAAAGAAAGCCAGTTATGCCTGAAAGGACACCCCAAAAGTGAGTTCATAGAGAAGCTCTATTACCTTCAAGACACGCACAGCCCTAAAACAAGTTAGACTAGAAGAAAACCAGAAGATGCTGGAAATATGACTGAATTTCAAAAGGAAAGAGTCTTTTATCACTCCTCCCCTGTAACAAAGAGAAATATTGCATGTGCTATCCATCTGTCATTTTAAAGGAGCAAATGTGTGGTATATGATGGATGAAATCCTTAATAAGCTGCAATGAATCAATGTATTTTATATGGAAGAGCTGTTATGAAAGAGACTATTCTGAATTGCTGGATTTAACTGAAAACCGTCATGCTAAAAAGCTGTGATTTCTCATAAGCATGCATTTGAAAATGCATTTTGAAAAAATTAAGGTTTTCATCCTTAATAGGCCTTTGAATTGACTGTGATGATTTTGTGTCAGCATCTAAACTACCACAGCCCCCAGCCGTTACTCACCAGAGCTCTAAGGCATTATAGATGAGTAAAAAGTCTTGTACTTAAGTGAAGGGCAAGGAGGGTGAATGCCCTCAAAATTTCTCACAGTACTAAATCACACAGTGCTCAGGCAGACCCTAGGGCAGCGTGGATTACCACTTGACTTCCACACCAACACGGACATTCAGCAACCAGCCTGTAGGTGATTTATGGCAGGTAGCTAAAAGCCCACCTACCCCCCTCTTACCTGCTGACGTATGTTATTACAATATGATTTATTGTCCCCTAACTAGCAGAGCCTGATGGCTTTAGCAGCCACCTTGGTGCTGAAGCCCAGTATGACGTCGGCTACTGTGGGAAGAAATACAAAAGGGTGGAGATCAAGGATGGAGATTGGGTGGGACACAAGAACTCATTAAGGACTCTGCAGCAGTGGTGGTGGAGTGAGTCAACTGGACGAGAACTCCTCACTGTAACTACTATATGGCCCGTGGTAAACGTTAGATCTCTTAAATAAACGTGGTCCACACAATTCCTTTCCAGTATTTGCTCAGTTAAATGGCAACATGAAATAAAAGGCTGCATGTTCATGATGGATACTTTCAACATTTGCTAGTTTATTTTACAAAATTGAAGAAGCTTTTCCTACAGGTCAGTAAAATCCTGCTTTGAAAATCTGGCTCTGGCGAATATGTAGCTTAGTGTCCACTGGGAACAGCTCACTCATCATTCCATAAAAACCTTTTCTGCTCACTGAAATTTCTCAGCGCAAATCAGGAAACACTTGTCCAGAATGTAGACAGACAACACAAACATCCTCTTCCAAGGGGAGTGAACAACTAGCCCTTTGGAGTGCTAAAGCCTTGTAATTGATAGTTCCCAAGCATCTAGGAGTATTATGCCTATAGCTGAACCATGCCCTAAAGATAGACATGGGCCCACTTTTATGCCATTCACATTTACTTGCAGCCACAGTGTCGGGAAAAACTCCCCTCTGGTGAACTCATTATTAAGCCTGGCTAAGGCAATGGGTTTCATGCACAAATATGTGTCCTTTTTATGTGGTTTGCTCTTTGATCAAACTTGTAATTTGTTCAGATTTAAGAGAAAGTTTGAATCCTCATTGCCAGTTTCAAGTACAGCTAATCTACCAAGTTAACACTGTCCATCCTGAATGAAATGTCATTATAATTCATGTTTTTCTTTATTTGTTTTCGGGCTATCAAGTATTATCTGAGGACCCTACATAATCTTGCACTGTCCTTGAACATTTTTGCTTTACTTAAGCATTAGATTTCTAAAAAAATATATCTAAATCTAAATATATCTAATTTAACTTAGTTTCTTTTTATTACTACATTGCATTCCAAATAACTGATACTACTGTAATGACTGATAATAACTGATCAAGTTAATACATGCCTTCATTAATGTATTATTTCTTAATTGATATTTATACAAAACAGGGAGTATAAACAGAAAAAAGCTTATCCCACTGCAAGAATGCAGTTTCACAGCTAATGACACAAAATTCTGATAAAAATACAAATATCCCATTTTTCATAAGGCTAATCTTCTGGTTTTTGCTGACAAACTCAAAGCTGAAAACTCACAGACCGTGACTTTGGCTTACCTGCTGAAAAACCACTACAACACATCTGCCACAGTACTTATGATACATATTTTCCACTATTTCCCTTCAGTTACTCACCTTCAAATGAATGAGCCAAATTCAGCTAATGACCTTTCATTGCTCACTGAGCAAAAAAAGTCAAGAGAGGCCTTAACCTTTTTTCAAATGCCGCAGAATTCTCAGTGGGGTTAATTTGACACAAACAGAACTTAATCATGAGAATGTGCTTTAAAGGCTATAAATATTTTTAGATCAAGGCTGTGGAATATGATTCTGGGGGCCTAGTCGTCACTTTCATAAGTTTGTAGCTGGAAACCTTGCAGTGGGACTATTCCTGTAGAAACTTTCTCTTAGATCAGCCACAAGCAGGCAAACACAGTCACAGCCCAGAACTGGTGATAATACATTGGAGCAAAAGTTTAACATTTGCCTCTACATCAAGGTCAGTGCAAACAGGCACTCCAAAAGTATGTCTTGTACAATAATATTCTAATGAGACCAGTGTAATAGATCAAAAGTAAATTGTGTCAGTGAACCAGTTTGCCTTCTTTATAAAAAATATTTTTGTCATTTTCATTTTTTGTGCCCTGTGACATTTGAGGCAGTTTAAGCAATTTCCTCTGGGATCAATAACGTTTTCTCATTCTGATTCTGATTGTATCTAACAAGCTAAAACTCACTTTCAGGCTGTAGTAAATTAACAACCTCTATGGAATCAACTGAACAAATGATTTTGTAGTCAGTATGTGCTGTAAATGTGAAAATTAAATCGTAATTCTATACTACAAAAATAGAACAGGTCTATATTGTTTATATCCTGCCTCCCTTATATCAAACAAACGAAGGGTGCCAACACATCATACTGCTCCACAAGATCCATTTCAAATATGTGGCAAGGGATTATGGTGCATGTAGGTCTCAGAACACTTACATAAACAGGAAGTGAGACACTGCAACCCCCCCAAAGGAGTGTTTGGAGCATGGGATTGTGATTTTGCATGGGAATTGTTGAGCTTGATGAGTCAAGCATGTATTTCCCATCTCTTCATCAGTAGAGCTATTCACACCCTCTGCAATGATATGTTTGGCATGTAAGATCCGAGGAGTCTTCAGAGTCCGCAGGTCAGAGCTATATGTTCCACCGGTGTCCAACAGAGAGCCATCAGCCACACAAGCCCTCCATGCCATTGGATAGACCACTCAGGTTTTATCTTACGCAGCCATTCAAATAGGACGATTCGTTTTTAATGCTGGCTCACATCCTCCCATTTGTTAACGTTAGGCTTTTTTGCATAGCTTTCTACAACACACTTTAAAATCATGTCTGGGATTCTCATTTCTTTGCTTAACTCACATTCAGCCTGGTGATGTTTGACACGTTCAAGTTTTAAAACATCTTCAATAGGATGATGGTAAGCATCGTGCACCTGCTAAAAGATTAGCATCAGTGCAATTTTTCTCATGACATTAAAGCCTTTGTATAAATATTAGCATTTCCTACAGTGTTGTTAGCACAATGGCATCCAAATAAACACCGTACTGTGCTCTCTGTACCCAAAGACATCTGATTTCTGTAGGTAGAGCCGTGTTATCTTGCCTGTTGGTTGAGCTCTAGTGACGTCACGCGCTCTCTGTGGCCAGGATGCATCTCTGACAGAGAGCCTTTCTTGGCACAGACCTTTCATCTCCCTCTTAGTTGAGGGCCACAGGACAGGCAGTATATCATTTCAAAAAGAAACAGAAAAGCTTTCAAGTGAGCATGTCCCTTGAAACGTTACCCAGGCCGTAATTATAGCACAGGGAAGCTGGGAGGCTTTGAGCTTTGCTGCAGAGCGCTGCGGTGGCCGGGTGCTCTGGAGACCGAATGAAGAGATGGGGAAAAGCACACAGGAACATAAGGAAAAGGCACTGACGTCGTCACCCTGCTGTGAAAACCATACGCAATGGATGTGACTATAACAGACAGAGCACATGTCATCTGTGAATGAAATGAAAATGTGAGGTTTGGGTCGAAATCACTGTCGCTTGAATGCTTGGTTTCGTAGGTGGCAGGTAGAAGAGCGGCACAATGTGTTCCAAAATTCATCACAGGCATAATGATAAAATATGCTTGCAAAAGTGTTATGTGTAGTTTCTTAGAAACTTATAACTATAACAATAAATATAAACAAGGATTCACTAGTTTCAGACCTGTACACGAGTCTAAGGAAGGTTCGAAGATTCCTCCCTTATTTGGGAGCAGTGGGTTAAATTAGTCATGCACAACTTCCATCCAAAAACCGTTTTAACATCTGTGTGTGGCCACCATACTGTTTTTCAGAGGATATACCTCTTCCAGATTCCACGTGTCTGTCTTAGTCATTTTGGAGGAGGAGGAACACACAAAGTGAAATAAATAAATGTGATGTAGACCAGACAGACAGAGGGACTGGGCAATCAGGTCAGATCTTAAAGCCATAACTACTGACTCGCTCTCCTCCATTATTTGACTTCAAAGAACTTTTTTAAAAAATGAAGTGATCTCACCGCTGAGAAGAAAACTGTGAATGTCTAAAAAAAAGGAAACAAAATTTAAATCACTCAGTTTTTGGTTTGCAACTTGAAGGATGTTAGATGTATTGTTTCAGTAAAATGCAGCAGCTTGTCAGATTTATTTCATTTTGTTTGGTGAGTCCAACCTTGCTCAGTAAAACTTAACTTCTTTTCCTGTTGGCTCCTGGCATCATCTACTTGCATATTGTTTTACTTACTTAATTCACCCTCTTCATGTCCTATCCCCGCCCTACTTTCCCACCCTTGTGTTGCTGGCTATAAGAATGAGGTACAATGCACCCTGCATCAGAGTGTGATTCTGAAAGAGCTGGATAGTACAGTAACAACTGGATTACACCAATTTAACTCAACCTTATTGATTTGTGATGATTCCTCTCTTTTTGTTAATTGAACAAAACCATATCAAGTTGTATGTTGAACTTATGCATAAAAGTCATCAGTCCAGGTAATTGGAATTTACTCAGATCAACTTTTTGAGTGTGCACTACAATTCAAATATTTTCCATTTTGCAGTAAATACAGTACTTTTGGTTGCACTGCACTGCGATTATTATACTATAGGCTACCTACAGCTGCTGTTGCATCTGACATTGAACTACGGAGCATTCGTTTCGACTTTATGGTAAATAAAACCACAGGATGTGCTCCAGATGGGTAGGCTGAGGATTATGTATATAACAAAAACAAGGATCCTGGCAAAGAAATCTAACTGGCTGACTCCTATATATCTTCACAACATTTAATAAATGTGCTGAGACTGGAACTGTGGACCTGACTGATCTTACTACACACAGAATGCTTTTGCTGTGGTTATGGCTGGGGCTTAGAGGAGCTAAACAGAATTAGACAGGTTCCGAGACCTTCATAAACATAGCAAATGAATGCTGGAGGTTTAACCCTTACATGTCAAGAGTTATTACGTTTGCTTTACTATGCTATTCTATACACTATGAGTGTAATTATAATGTCAACAAGCACTTTAAGTAATAATATTAATTTAAGTTAATTACACATTTAATTACTTCTACATTCGATGAACATTCTATGTTGGCACACTGATGTCTGATTATAGCAATTGCACAATTTCATATCTGTATATAAACTGTTATAATGCTTTCCATGCATAAGTTCAAAAGTGCAAATTGAATTTTTAGATATAAACAGTGCTGTTTAGGCCTGGAATACATTACAGAACTCCTTTATAGGCATTATATGAGGCAATGATGCTTTTTCTGTCAGACTTGTCAGTGTGTAAAGAGTGCAGAGACACTTTGGGCCTCCTGCAGGGCAACAGGGGCCAAATGCCTTTCTACAAATCACACTGCTACATGAGGATGTGAGAATTTATCTAGTATTTCTCTTAGCCAAAGAAATGAAATACTACAAAAAGCGATACATTAGAAAACTGATGCCAAACTGTTCTATGAAAGAGAGCACTGTTACGACCACTCTGAAGACTGCTGGTAAAACTCATACTGTTAGGGTGTATCATTCTACCTCTTGGATAATGTACAGCATCCAGATTCAGAATAGACCAGACTGAAGACCTGGCGAGGCCAGTCTGTAAGACACACACCTTTTGACCTGTGGGTCTGTGGGGTGAAATTCCTGCCCAGGTTAGCATGGGGTCTCACAGTGTGGGAATAGCCGCTGATAGAAGACAGCACAGGTGTCTCTGCCACAAATCCACAGCTGTATTCATAAATCAATGCCAGACGCATTGTGGCCAGACGCTTCACCGCTTCACCTCAGTACACACAAGACGTTCCGCTGCATGGATTATCTGATCTAGTGTTACACAATGATATGCAAAAACAGCATTTTTCTCTCTGTCTCCCTCTAGCTTAAGTTACCTTCATCAGCAGATAAGACTGTGTGCAGTCTTTATTAATACTGTGATACTTCATCTTAAACATAATACTTAACATCACCGTTGTAAGAAAACCTCTCCGCAGTGGGAAAGTGGGGAAAGTGATGTTTTAAGGTAAATGCTATGTATTGTATAAAAAGATAAGATTAAAAATATATATCATAAGACGTTGAAGCACAAACACAGTATTTTAACACCAAATTAAAGAATGGCTATGGCAAATATGAACGCATCCTCAAAGGTATAACATGGTTCTGAAGGTCCAAAGGTTCACCACATCCTTTTCCTCATGGGAAAGGTGTGTATTTGTACCTTCTCATAATTTTTTTAAGTAGAAAAAAAATTGCGATAAGGTGTGTGAAGTAAGCATAAAAAAACAACCGCAACAGCATGTGGTACAGTTATGGTCCATAGCTGAAGGTACTGAAGATCTACATTTGAGCGCACTATCCTAGTGAAAGTGTTTATTCTCTGAAAAAATAGTGCTGATGATAATGACACATCATTATGTCCCAGTTTCAGAAAGTCTTGTATTTACCTGGAAAGCACAACAAAGCTGTGGGGAGAATAGCTTATCTGAAAATGTCATCAGACAATGCAGTGCACCCAACATTGGAAAATTGTTTATGTAACAAACCCTTTTTGGGGTAGCTGAACGACAGGTGCATCATTTCCAATTTTTTTCTTGCCCTCAGACTGAATTAAAATGCCACAGCAGGCCTGCTTTGCACTCGTTCAGAGCCTTTAAAGGAGTAGGGGTGATGCATGGCCACAGTGGGGTCTGCTGGAACCATCTTCCTGGAGCCCAGGTCAGTGCATGTATAAACACTTCCCCCCTTGGGGTCAAGGACTTCTCTTGGATTACACAGCCAGCGAGTCACCCCCTTCATTCCCAGTGTGGCTCCCGAGGTCGTTGAGACTGGTTTCAATGTGCTGTGGGGGTGGTCATGGCTAAAAAAAGAGGGTAGAACCAGTAAGTGGAGCTTATGTCCCTATCTTTTTGTGTGTGTGGGCAGTGTGCAGGGCCAGCACTCTCATATTAGAATGTCCCCTGCTGGGTCAGGAACAATGACATCAGTGTTTATAGTGATATATGCAGAAATGGCTAAGCTAGCGCTCAGCATGAACCATCCACACTTTGTGCTAAAAGTAGACCAGAATCTACATTGAATCTAGGCAGCAATAAATTAACATATGGTATATTAACTACATATTGTCACTTTGGGAAGTAAAAAGCTCTGATCTACAGGAACTCTACGAAAGACAAAAAAAATCCCACATTTTTAATGTAAGTCAATAAAACAATATTGCATTCCTAGTTATATTAAATGAAATAATTAAATATTCAATACACAGTATAATGGGCAATTCAAATTATATATATAAAAAACCCAGAAAGTTAAGAAGTGTTGAGATAACAGGGGCCAGATGTGTATAAGTGGTAGATTATAAGTGATAATAAATAACTTAAAATGAGCAAATGTTTTCATTTGTGACTGCTGTGTAGTTTTTCTGTATGACCTCCCTTTTTTTCAGGATTAACTGCTGAACAGTTCTCGCCCTTTAATGTGGAGAGACATAAAACCTGCTCTGAGGTTGCGGGTAATACCTGATGCTAAAGCCTCTATATTTACTGAGTATTGTTTGGATCGGATACTAGACATGGGCTTCAAAGGGATGCACACATGAGAGGCCAGCATGTCGCCATGCCTTTGAAATCTAACACTGTTATGTGATGTTGTTGGGGTGACTGTCCATCAGTAGTGCTCAGCCAATAAATAAAATGCCTAAATACCAGCATACGAACTTGTCGAGAGACTTGTTAGTAAACCTGACGTTATTTATCTCGCACAGACGGACAAAGTGAAGCAGAATAAAATGACGGCTGATTATGCTTGCGGTAAACAGTTATTAGCACAGCATCGGGGCCCGTTCATTTCACGGCCTAGGTTCTTAAAGAAATAATTAAATGTTTCCCTTCCACAGACATTGAAAGTCTGATGCCTCATTTCTCATGTTAGAATCTTCATTAATTTCATTGACTTAGATCAGCTTTTATCTGCTGATCGGTTTCATTCCTGCAAAGTCATAATGCTGGGGTAGGTAGAAAAGGTATACTAAGCATTAAAACAGATGGCATCGTTGGGTAAGGAGCTTCGCTTCCAGAAACATCTGCATTTGTGAGGGCAATTCTATATGCTGCTGCTCGAAAACTTTTCACTTTTTTTTTTTACAATGGACCCCCGTTTCTGCGACAAAAGTTCCTTTGCCAGCCCATGGCAGTGTATCTCACTGGATCCTCTGATTTATGGGCTGGACTCCTTTTCCAGATGCACGCAGCGCTGCCGCAGGAAGTGGGCCAGTTCCAAAGCCCAAAATCCTGCACCGACACACGCAGAGTGACACACGCTCTTCCAGGCACGGAGCGAGCTCTAGGCCGAGGAGTCCAACTTTTCATGTCCTGCCACAGAGGTCCTAAATGAGCACTGGCAGATAGTTTGCAGGCTGCACTCTGTGATAATTTAGATGGATTATGAGTGTTAAAGCGTGTTTTCATGTCAAAGGCAGATGTGTCTGCAAACATAAACACAGGTGGAACAAAACGAAAGATCTGTTGTGGGCTTGCAAGAATTCTGTTGGAAAACAATTCACTCTGTTGATCATAGAGCAGCTGTATTTGCGTTTTCTCAATTTATAAACATAAACCCGTGATATATGAATTTTAACACATTTCACACCAAAGTTTAATAGTAAGACTAGGTTTAAACTCGTAAACATGAGGTCATGGAAAAGACCTCATTACAAATTGAAATGTGAATAACGTGTTTATGTCCAAGAAGTCAAGATTTCATTGAGCATGCTGTTTTTATTGAAGAGAAGAGGAACATTCCGTGGCTTTGTCCCAAGGTTATAAAATCGGAAACCCTTTTCCATGTTCACCCTTTTCCATGTTCACCCTTTCATTGCTAATTAGACTGTCACATAAGACTATGTATTTCAGAACTGCTCTGTCAACACAGTCTGAGGAACCGTTTCAGTGTGCCTTGTTAACAGGGAAACTGTTTTATGCACTTCACACACTCCCAGTGATTTGTCCTCTGTAGTATAGATAGCTTGGAAAGAAGCAGGGGTATTCTTTTAATGCAGTACAGTCATTAGATGATAAGTGACAAGCTACTGGTGGATAGGTATGGAATGGAAATGGATCATATCCAGTCTCCCACGATGGAGAATAACGAGCTGGTCAGACACATGTCAGTGTTGAAGTGGACAGCTTGGATTATAGACTTTAAATATGACATGACACAAGGAAGTATTGACTAATCTCTGTCCAAATGTGGATCTAAATTAAACACCAAGGTTTAATATGTGTGTCATAAGTTTCGTAAATGTCTAAATATTATTTATAATTATGCCATCTAGCTCACATTTTACCCAAATTGACATTTTTGCACAGGCAGAATTGAAGGATGCTGTCAGGCAGGACTGAACTTGTGATCCTTTGCCATACGGTTCATGTGGAATTGACAATATGAAGTGAATTGACAAAAAGTCTACATGAAATTATTGAAAGACTAAAGAAAAGGAAATGAATTCTATTTCATATTAAATTTTAATGCAGATAGCCCAAAAGACTTTGTATCCTCATACAGAACTTTCAGCATGGACTTAAAATGCACTGCAATGAGTGCTACATTCTTCATCCAGATCTTGTTCTGGCTGAGAAGGAATAAATGTGTATTTTATTGGTTCTACAAATTACAGAAAATGAATGAGTGTTCACTATTTATCCTATACTAATTTCTTTCTATAACTCTGCTATCGCAAGCACGATGTATGCAAATCTGATGAGAAATGCAACATTTTAGAGGAACATGCCAAGCTGAAATTATTCACAGTGGTAGTGATAGGAACCAAAGCTACCTCACAGAAATGGTTAAGAAAACACTGCCTGATGTCAGAGACACTATTTCATAATAGTTTTTCATAATAGTTAATAGTTTCATAATAGTCACTGGGTGGAGATGTTCAGGATGTTATAATGGTGAAAAAGCATTTCGATAATTATGAATGTTATTTAAATGCTTTACATTACATGTAAAATATAAATAAGTGAATTTATCTACTGTCTTCTTTACAGTCGACCACTCTGAATGAATCTTAACAATTGATTTATGCAAAAACTTCCTCTTTAATCATCACCTGTGTTAATGTGTATGTGAATGTATGTGTTTGAATATGGGTACATGTGTATAGTGTGCGAATGGGTGTGAGTGCTCTTTTGAAATATTTATCACTTGTTCTGCTAGGTTTTGAGAGCAGGATCATGCTGACCTCTAAAACCTTAACTGAATGCAGCAACATTCAAAATGCAGCAACATTCAAAAACATCTTAGCCTCAATTTGGGATTTAGAAACAGAACATGGAGTGAAATAAAAAGCAGTTGAGAAATCTTTATTTTTAGCCATGCCATGTTCTCTGTGGGTGTTTGTGTCGCAGACCTCCATCTTCAACAGGAACAGGAAATACTGTAGAAGTCTAGAAGTTGATGCACTGCCAACTTTAAATGCCATCTCTAAAAATACCCGCTGGGAATTTCGTGCTTGGCAAAAGGGCAAGGTCGGTGGCCTGGGCCTTGTCGCCACTTTGAGGGCCTATTTTGACACGACAGACCTGTCTGAGCGTAATCCAACCCCACATCTCTCGCTCCTCTTTTGCTACTTCAATATAATCCCCTCTGCTGCTCTTCAACTCTCTTGAGTTGCCTCATGCTCGGACAGAGCATACAGGGGAGGTACTAAACAGAGGGGGCTCTCTGTGCACAGTCCTCTGGGATGGCCTCTACTGGGGCCTTTCGGTCTTGGAGAACAAGAGAATCCGGCCCACCCGTCTGCTGCCTGAAGCCTAAAAATACCTGGCCATGGTGACCACGCTGAGGCTGCATGACGGGGCCAGGTTTTGCAAGTGGGGTTTTTATCATGGCAGAACAGTGTGTTCCCTGAAAAAAGACCCCTCAAAGCAACATTCATGTTGAATGAGATCACTTATACTTCAATACATAGGACTAAACATTTCTATTCCTTTCCAGCAGTACATTTTGTACACTATATAAGATATGTAGAAGTGTCAGGATGTAAATAAATAAACAATGTTAAATCATGAACAAGCATGTAGGTGTAAATCACATGATGTAACTTATGGTGAGAGTATTTCAGTATAATAAAACAGTAAGTCTCCTTTAACTCAGTAGTTTTTCAGGAAATGCAAAACTTAGGTTCACCAGTTGCTTCTGTATTTGACTTGGACCGAGTACTGTCCAAGACCCACAGTATATATTATCACTGCAGGCCCAAATTTTTATTTTTTTTTTAGTATTATATGATTTGAAAATGCCAGCTTGCATTGTCTTAACATTTCATGCTAAACAGACCAGTAGAAACTGACTGAATCCGTTAGCATTGCCTTGCACTGAAAGATAAGAATAACCTTTCTTTCTCTTGTAAAAGTACATTTTTAAAGGTTCTAGGTTTTGTTCAATAATAATAAATGACTGTACTTGCGCATGTGTAACAAAATAAAAATGTAGAACAGTAATCAGAGGAAAAAAATCTCTAAATACTGTGCAGAAAGAAAGTAGAATAAGGAGAACATCACACAAACAAACAGTAATGACTTCTCCAGATGCCTTTCAGCTGTGCCACCTAAGTGTGGTTTTGGGGCTTTTGGAAGTACTTCTAGTAAACAATGATTCCCATCCTTGTGTTGTGAGGCTGAATCACCCGATACTGGAGAGTAAAATGCAATCCATGTGGTAGTACGGCGAGAATAACAAAGCTCAACCATAGCACTATAACCACACAAACATAATTAATCCACAGTTAAAATGATTTTTTTAGCTACTTTAGTAATGAGCTTTTCTCTTAGAGTGATACATTCAAAGAACTGATTTGTATCGATGTGCTTTACAGGAATAGAATGAAATATGAATAAATCAAGAAGCATAAAATAAAAGAATGCATAGAAAATCAAGACAAATAAGATTGAAGTAATAAAGTAAAGAAACTTGGAAGATACTAGCTGTATATATCACTTTTTTTCTTTAAGCCTATATACAGGAAATGACAGAAATATTGATTTAAACCAAATATCCTCTCTGCTTAAGCCATAGTTTTTAAAAATATATATCTGATTTTAAAAACATACATTCTCGGTCAGATTTACCAAACGAAAGCAATCACAACACACTGTTAAAAAGGAAAGTTTGAATATGCTGAAGGTGAATTATTGATGGGACAATTCATCCTGCTCCGAAATATTAAGATGGGACACATAACCCCTGCCTCCATCAAATCTTCACCTCTGTAAAGCTGTATTCAATAAACAAAAAGGTGACAGGGCTGAGTGCGCAAGAATAATACTGAAGTGTATGTTATGACTTTGCCTGTTTCACTTAGAAAGAGCTGTAAATAAGCCCTGAAAAGTCCCCTACACTCTCTTCCTGCACCATATTTGATCATATAAAGTTTAAAGCAGTGTGAGTGAACAGGATCTATGCTTAGCTGTGTGTGATAGATGTGTGTAAACATACAGCGGAGGAAACACTATGCTTCCTTTAGCTCAGTTGCTCTCACAGGGAGGGAAATCCCACCCAGTGGACCACAGATTAATTATCCCTCAGGACATGCTGTATTACAGATATACATGGCTTTAACAACACAAACAAGAGAATATCCAACAATGTTTGCCTTGTCTGTCCTACTAATCATCTCAGAAACAGCAAGTTTTCTTTATGGTATAACACCCTTAACTCAGTCCTGTCAGCCCAGTCACTGTTGCTACCACTGACAAGGATACATAACTTGGAGTTACACTATATGGACAACTGTATTAGGATGCCTGACCATTATACCAACATGGGCTTTAACGACATTGCATTCAAATGCATAGACTTTAATATGGAGTTGGTCCTCCTGGTTGCAGCTGTACCAGTTCCCACTCTTCTTGGAAGGCTTTCCACAAGATTTTGGAGTGTTTTGTGGGAATTTGCGCCCATTCACTCTGTAGAGCATTTATGAGGTCAAGCACTGATTTTGGGCGATAATGCCTGCCTCACAATCTCCATTCCAGCTCATTCTAAAGGTAGGGTCAGGGCTCTGTGTGGGCCAATCAAGTTCTTCCATACCGAACACATCCAACATGTCTTTATGGACCTTGCTTTGTGCCCTGAGGTACAGTCATGCTGGATTAGAAAAGGTTCTTCCACAAACAAAGTTGGAAGCACAGCATTGTCCAAAATGCCTCAGTATGCTAAAGCATTAAGATTGCCCTTTAGTGGAAGTAAGGAGACTTGCCCAAACCCTGAAAAAGTGTGTCTCAATACTTTTGTCCATATAGTGAATGATTATATGGCACATTGAGGCTTAGTAAAAACTTCCAGTGTTGGCTATCCTAGTAAGTAAACAGCGATTAAGTTATCACCGTTCCAATGGCCAGTTTAATTTTCTTCTTAGAAAATTAGACATCCACACAATTTTACTAAATAATTTCACTTTCCCCCCTAAACTTGGCATATCAGGTATCTGATCTAGAGTGACCCACACACAATGCTTTTGAAAAGTCAGAAAGCTTGCTTAGTTTATCTTAGAACAGTTGCTGTAAAGGGGAGAGATGCAGCCCGGTCTGACTTATAGAACACATTAAGGTTTTGTGATGGCTGGAAATACACATCACTGTGAATTATTAAGCAGATTCTAGTTGTCCCCAAGTGTGTGTATGACGTACCTGACTATTGCATAGACCAGTGGTTCTGAAACTGACTCTCAGGGACCCCAGATGGTTCTAATTTTGCCCCAGCTCGACACTCAACACCTAGGGATAGAACAAAATGAGGGTGGCGGTGGCCTAGTGGGTAGGATACTTGCCTCTGGATCAAGAGGTCATCCTACCTTCAGCATACCACCACTGGGTTCCTGAGCAAGACCCTTAACCCCCAGTTGCTCCAGGGAGACTGCCCCCTGTAGTTAGAATGGAATGGATGTCGCTTTGGATAAAAGCGTCTACTAAATGCCATAAATGTAAATGTAAAAATGTGGACTGTCCGGTCATTGAGGACCAGTGATGGAGACCATACCTTATTTCCAACAAATATTATATAGCCGTTAGCACTCAGGAATAGCTAATATAACGGGCAAGTAAGTAGGTTTACACTGCCTATATTTCATTTGTTTATTCAAGATAATATTGTAGACAACATGAATATGTGTGTCAATAAGCAAGTTTGAGACATTCAATGCAGGAAAAAAACCACAAAAATGTGAGTTCAAACCAAATTACGCACTTAATTTTGACATTACTTGAAAAAAGACAAATTATCGTGTCGGAAAAATTAATGCATTAGTCAGACAGAGAAAAACAGAAAATAAAAGAAGAAAGCTACAAGATAATATTAATGTAATTAACTTACTTTAACCTGTAGCTAGTGAACAATGGTGAAATAGGAAATGGTAGCACTGCTTACCTGCACAACTCCTCCTCAGCCTAATATGAATCTCTAGAAGGCTGATTTATGATTGATGTTATATTAGATTAGTGAGAGGAACGGGACACCAACATTTGTAGCAATTGCTCCTCCCTCATTATCTGTACAGGAACCTAAAGAAACAAGTAATATTAAAAACTTGAATCATTTCATGTGATGCCTTTATTCTTGGTATCAAATTATGGACAGTATTATTAATAAAAGTACTGATAAATATTGGCATCCATGAGTATCAGTAAAGTGGCCACTTACAGTCACACCACAGCACAGGGTGAACGATGTGAAATTCTTTCTCAGCATTTAAACCATTCACTAAGTGAAGCAGTGGGCAGCCACCAAAGGGAGGCACCCGGAGAGCAGTGTGAGAGGACAGTACTACAGAGGTACCACTAGCAGTCCTGGGATTTGAACCCAAAGCCTGCTGATTGCAGGGGCAACTTGCTAATCACTAGGTCAACAGCTGGTCCAAAGCAGAGCTGAGCAGTATGACCAAAAATTTGGTTGTTGCACAGCAAAACAACTCCTCTCATGGAAGTTCCGCTGTTTTTTTTGGAATTACAAGGCTTCAGACATCATTTAGAGCCTTCTGAAGTTCCTGTGTCCCGTAAAGTTATATACATTTAAAAAAACATGTAAAAATATTGCTAGTGGCATTTTAAAGATGACATTGCATGCATGCGCAGGTACACAACAAAAAAAATTTTTTTTTTTAGGTGTTATAAATAAAATAAAATAGTTCCTGTGCAGAAGGAGGTAGAGAGTCGCGGAGAAGCAGAGAAGCTGAAGGAGTCTCGGAGCGCACATGAGTGGAGCAGAGTGCACGAGCTGGTTCAGCACTGTTTGAGTCTAAAAGCCAGAATGAGCGTCTGTCAGGCGCTGGAGCTCTTTTTCGCACTGGAAGATGAAGAAAATACTGAAGACAGAGGGGGCGTGGGGGCAGGGGCTGAACCAGGGAGTGTGTGTTAAAATGTTTACACTGTTTTTTAACTTTCTTTGTATGGTTTGTTGTGTTCTATATTGGAATGGAGTCCATGTTAAGTACTCTGAGCTGCACTCTGATCCATAGTATCTGCTGTATAAAGTTGTTATTATTATTACTTGGCTAAAATATTTTTTGCTAATGTTTCCACTGTGTTGGACTAAATGGTATATATGTCCGCGTTGTGACATGACGAGCTAATCACTAAAGGCTAAACACATGCATGTTTCTTCATAATGCTGAGATAAAAACATACTTTTGGGATTATTTAGCCCTTAGTTTGGACTATCTTTGTCCCGTTAGATCCCATTGATGTACAGAATCATACATATATCATTAGAATCAGAAGACCTCAAACTAAATGGCAGCTATATTAATATTACTGTATATGAAAGCATTTTTGAGAAAATACATGCACATAAAAGCTACAAATTGCACAAAAATGCACTACCTAAAAGTGACATTTTACGCCCTAAAATGATGAACTGCTCCATTCCCCTAGCAGTGCAGCAGTGAAAAAGTTCCCCCTTCAAACAGTTTCCAGCTCCGTCACTTTCTGAATGTTCTTTAGGCTATTTAAATCGGTATTGTGGTATAAGAAAAATTCATATCATAACAAAAACAAAAACCGGTTTTCGGTATGAACCAGTATACAGCCCAGCACTAACCCAAAGTCTCTGCACACAGCGTTCAGTTGTCAATATTTACATGTTTTCTCAAAACGTGGCATCTGTCACTAGAGCCCCTCCTTGATAACCCTGAGTTTTTGAACGACCACTAAAAATAAAGTTGTGCAGTTCCTTTAATATGTCCTTTTCCTTTAGTCATCAAAACTGTGGTCATATATGTTTAAACACCTTTGATAAAACCACACCTAACAAGCATAATAGGTCAATAGATGCGTACATATACAGATTAGGTGTCTGTAGTGTAATTAGCCTACATAGTTAATTGCTGTATTGATCATACTGGATTGTGTGGAAGATGCAAATTAAAATTCTGTTATAATCACCTTCCAAAAGCAATGAGTGAAACCAAATTATTGCCATTACTGCACATAAGAAAGTAAAATTCATGTGAAATATTTAATAAAAAAAACTGTATAGGAGATGAGAATCTACATACGTATATTTTCTCTCCACTAAATGAAACCTGGTGCCAGGGGCCCCTGTGGACCAGGTCCAATCATCACCAGTCTTCTTTGTTTAGACTGCTCAAACCAGGTGTTTAGATAATTCAGTCTGTGGCTGCTGACTAAGAGTGTGCATGCCCCTCTTCCCAACATCCCCCTGGGCCCTTTCTAAGACAAGATGCACATTACCCCTGAAAACAGCCCCAAAAGAGCACCGGAGGGCTGGGGAAGTCATTTCCAGTCATTCTCTGTGGTAGCATTAAGCAACTGCCACACAATGCGTATTACAGATTTGACCATCCACCGTGCTTGGATGTTTTCTGACATTCAATTACTAAACAAGTTCCAGAGTCTTCCTCTATGACTAAGGCTAATTTTAGGCTCCGAACCCTCTATCCTGTGGTAGCCATCTGGTCTGACTGATGACATGTTCCTTTACTTTCCAATCCTTGAAAAACATTCTGTCTCATCTCTACTTTTTTTGTGTCTGATGAAGCACAGTGTCTTTTGACCTGATTTTCGCATAATTGCTATTCATCAGACACTTTCTGGAGATATCAGTGACTATACATTGGCCATTTTTACAAAATGCTGCGGGAGTGTCACTGAGAATAATCAATAATATGTGTCCAGACAGTGTTCTGTGTCCAGAAACTGACCACTGATGAAGAACTAGAGAATAACTAACACAACCTGTGCCACATTAGATGACTTGTCATCAGTAACTTTATATTTGCAAAGAAGACCAACAGGTTAGATGTCTAATAAAGTGGATGGTAAGTGAACACGGTTTTAAAAACTGCAAAAGCACCGCTGTGTCTGATCCACTCTGTGCAGCACACACACATACACACACGCCACTACCATGTCAGTGTCATCGCTTTGCTGAGAATGATCTACCACCCTAATAATACTTAGTCGCTGGTGGTCCTGACCTCTGATGAATGGGGTAAATGGGGCTAACAAATGATGCAGTGAAACAGATGGACTATAATCTGTAATTGTAAATTACAAAGTGCACCTATTCAATCAGAGGGTGGACAAAGAGAAGAGATACAAGATATATTTCCCTGCATGTTTTCTTTACATATTCAGTACTCCCTGCATACATTTACAGCATTTAGCAGACGCTTAAGCGACTTCCATTCCATAACTACAGGGGACAGTCTTCCTGGAGCAACTTGGGGTTAAGGGTCTTGCTCAGGAGCCCAGTGGTGGTTTGCTGAAGGTAGGATTTAAACCCACGACCTCTTGGTCCGAAGGCAAGTATACTACCCACTAGGCCAGCCCCGCCCCCAAACAAATGAGGGCCTCGGATGTATGTTTGCCAATGTTTTACAATAGTGTACTCACACCACTAAAACATACACCACTTTTAGCAGTGCTCTCCAGCAGTAAACTCTGTGTAAGCTGTACGATGACCTTGACCTGGGACTGCAAGGTTACTGAGTATCATTTGCAAAAGACAGTTTAATAACTCACCGTCAGTCACACGGCTGATCTGTAGGTTGCCGAATAAAAACATAGAAATACTTGTTTACCTACTGTTTTAGAACAAACGACAAGTTTACATTTAGACAAAATGGTGCATTTTCTTTTGTCCATTAAGGTGCAGTAAAGTGTGAGGAACATTTCATAGTACATAGTGTTATAGGCTTATAGGACTAGTTCATATACAATGCTCCTATTTAACTGGTCCACTAGATTCCTTCCTTCTGTGGTAGTGAGAAGCTAGTTAGGCAACTGAAAACAGGCTTTCTGATCTCAGATAAGACAGGGATGGTCTTCTACTGCCCTCTGTAGAAATGCCCCCAACTTTGCACCAAAGAACCATTGGGGCCCAATGAAAACACACGTAGGCAATTGTGCTTCAGTTAATCAGCAAATTGACATTCTGATCTTGTAGAAATCTCAGACATTGGATAAAGAGGAGACAAATAAAGACAAATGAGCAAAATGTAGGACTGGAAGCAACAATAATAATATTATTGATGATTATGGTGATTATAATATTGATGATAGTGATGATAAAAAAGCGTTCACTAACATTCAGGACACACACAAAGACAAAAAGAGCAAAAATCAACAGACTGTATAGTAATAATGAGGGGAATGTTGATGTGCTGTCAGAGTCTCTGCTTTTTAAAAGAGCGCCTTTGTTTTCCACTTATCTTGATTTGTTCAGAGGAGGATCTGCAGTGTGTGAGATCTAGAAAGGGTCTCTCCTGCTGTATGTGCAGATCATTTCAGGATACATGGAGTTCCACGTCCCTGCCATCGGATCTGTGGATGTTCGAAGCAAAAAAGGGGGCTGACTTTCATTTCGGCTGCAAACACTTTTATATAGTATGCATTTAAAAAAATGCATGCTATATTTTCTAGTTTGTCAAGAAGAAGAGGAGGGGGGCGTTTCGCTCTGTTCTGAATTTTTCCCCTCAGCAGCATCAGTAGCATAAGCCTGCCTCCATCGACTGCACGGTGGTACTGGCTGTAGTTTTTTCTTTTTTTTTTCTTTTTTTTTTTTTAAGGAAGAAGAGGCTCGACATAAGGACATTGAATACGGATACAAATAAGAGCAAGAAATCCCACCGTGTCGTCGACAGCAGAAATATTTGCATGGTATATGTGGCGTTAGTAGGACACAACAGGTAAAATTGATGCAAAGAAAAAATACAGCAAAGGGTGTAAACGGTTTTTTTCCCCTCTCTGCTCTCCTCCATGCCCCCAGCTCGGCTCGGCTGGGCTCGGCTCGGATCAGGCTGCAGGAGAGCAAAATGGGGTCTATTGCAGCTACAGCACGGCCGGGGGGCTTTAAAGCGAAGCGTAGGGCCTGAATTGGACCTAAAAGCAGAAAATAACAGAAAAAAGCGACGGAGTGAACGGGCGAGGCCTTTTTCCTGCCCGTCTTTTCCATGTCGCCCACGTCGTCTCTGCAGCTTTAGCTGGAGGGGAGGCGGGTCCGTGCGTCCCTTACGTTTATTTTCACATTTCTGTCGTGGGAGACAGCACCACTATTCGTTTATATCTGCTTGTGATTACTGTTTTTTTTCCTTTTTTTAAGCATGCACGACGCCTTTAAGCATGCAATGCCCTGTCACTCGCATTTACACCTCCTCGCCACACGCCTCCATTCGCCTGCTCTCTCTCTCTCCTTCTGCAAGGCGAACAAGCTCAGAAATGTCGGGACCTGTTACGTCAGATAGGCATATAGGGCGAATGTATATTAGACTAATATATGGGGGTGATAGTTGTAGAGGCACCCTACTGGCACCCCTTTTGCAGCACGGTGCAAAAAATCTGAATCGACATCGGTGCAGTTTAGTGCACATTTATAGTTAATTCACGTTCACACGACAGTGGCTCATCTTTGATCTTTTTATTTTTTTATTCACATGTGGCTCGGATTTATATTATTTTATATATTTTTGACCGAATCTGACAGTTTGCGTTTCTATTATTGTATATAT
>JBBJLS010000148.1:14786013-14800348 GCA_037577275.1 Bryconaethiops microstoma | reverse complement strand
CTCTGTCAGCACAGTCAGATCTGCATATTTTTGTACGTCAATCAATGTCAATCATAATTTTAGGGAATTTCGCGCGGGAATGAATCCCCTTTAACGTGACGTCACGGTGAAGGTCCGTTTCCATGGTAACGCTTCGGCTCTTTTGTTTTGGGAGGACTAGCGAGGCGGACGCGGGCAGTGTGAACAAGATAAGAACGGTTTCTAATTCAACTGCTCAAAATAAACTCTATTTCAGGGATATTTTGAAGAAAAGAGAGTGAACTGGCTTCACTCCGAGTTTAATGTGTTTTTTTTGTTTCGAGTTCTGCCCCTTTTTGCTGGCCTTCTTCAAAGACAGGTAACGTCAGGAAAGGGACAACAAACAGCTCTCTATTTGTACAACAACGGCCGTTAAAACAAATAGACGCATTTTAGTTTATTTATTTTTATCTGTACTCTTTGTTCATAGTGTCCATAATGTTATGTTATTTTAGTGTCTGCTGTCCACTTTTAAAGTATCAGTATCTTTCAAGGTTTTTTAAAATAAATTTTTTACTCTTACAGAGTAATTCCAGATTTTTACTGAACACTGCATAACTAAATAGGCGTAAATACAGTAAACCAGAGTGCTACAATGTTTTAGCATAAACAGAATTCTTTAGAGCAGGGATGACAGGAACCATACGTCTGAAGAGTTTAAACTGCATGCGAAAATGTGTGATGCCTCAGGCAGTTTTGTCATAGTTTCATAACATTTGAGCCTAAAATGTGGACATCTTAAAGTAAAGGACATCATATAGCAAAAATACCACCATTATGACAATATTATAAGTCATAACTCGTTAGGAAAGAGAGGACGGCTGTGTTTGTTGGATGAGCATGATCAGCGGATGCATTGAAAAGACAATGAACTATTAAATTATAGTAATTTTTTAAAAAGGTGACAGACATTATTTGTCATGGTTTGTGGTTTAATTTTCCTTCTCATTAGGATACAGTAATCATTTTTCTAAATTATTAGAGATGGACAAAGATGTTAGAATCACATTGGTGTTGGCAGATGTTTGCTTAAACTGCTTAATTTTTTTTTTGTTGCTTAAAATATTGGCATCAGACAGATGGGAGAGTAGAATGGTTACGTGATTATGGGTTTCTAAGCTAAAATGACTGAATTTTATTTATTTTACTGTGTTTGTAAACATAGGAATAAATGTCCTCTTCTAATATTGTTGTATTCTAATCTAGGTGGATTTGATTCTAATGCATTAAAGTCATAAATATGTTTTGGTATAAGCAACAGAAGCTATGTAGTTTGTAAATGTTGGGTATCATCCCAAAATCTGACCTGCACACCTCTAGACTATTGTTTAACTTGTGTTTTTGTTACACTGTAGGTAATCTGTCCAGTGACACTGTGAGCCAAGAGGAGGTGAGCACACAGAATATATTTTTTAATTCTCTTTCATACAGTTCACCCACCTGATTACTACTCTTGAGTCTTTAATCAATGTGTTATGTAATGTGATGAAAAATGTATTTCAAATAAACATCTGTATATTTTATGTTAGTGCATCTGAAGCAGTATGTCGGCCAGAGGAGGGAAGAAGAAGACCACCAAGCTGTCCCGCTCAGCCCGGGCGGGGGTCATTTTTCCTGTTGGAAGGATGATGAGATATTTGCGCACAGGAACCCATAAGTACCGCATTGGCATGGGCGCCCCTGTGTACATGGCAGCTGTAATTGAGTACCTGGCAGGTGAGAACAAGCCAAGCATGTGTTTTTGTTAAACCGTAACTTTAATACCTGTAAACACAGACTCCAAGACTCCCTCGGTCTTATGTACTCTCCCGTGTATGCTTAGATTTAGTATGACATAAAATGATATGAGTGACTTTTATATAACTCTAGATTGTTATTTACATTTTCAGCTGAAATTTTGGAATTGGCTGGCAATGCAGCAAGAGACAACAAGAAAGGCAGAATTACTCCACGGCACATCAAGCTAGCAGTGGCTAATGATGAGGAGCTCAACCAGGTACAGTAGCACAGTGTTTGGCAGCAGAGAAAGAATGCCCATGGCATTGCATTTCAGTCACCTGGAAAAACTTCCAATTCTTCCAAAGTAGATAAACTGTCATCATCTTTCTTTGCCGGACAGGTGAAAGCAACAAGAGGTCATTTAAGTTATTTCAGTGTCAGTCAAACATTTCACTCACAGTAAACTTGGTCTTTGGATTGAAGTGTTGAAGTGCTTACCTACCACTTAAACATGGAGCAGCCTAGTTTGGATAGTCAGGTACTATTTGATAAAGGCCTTTGTAACTTATGATGGTGTAACTAAATTATAACTTGGAAGACAATTTATTTTTTGGCTGGAGACAAGACTGGATAGGATTATAAGGTAATAGAATGTTCGGGTTAAATGTATTCAGAACAAAAATACTACAAAACATTTGTACCATTATTATACTCTTTAATGTACAGTCATACTGTTGTACAGAACCATATGGTTCAGACTGCTGTCCCAGTTCTTAAATGCTCGGAGCTCTTTATTCTCACTTAAAGGCACACATGCATGCAGAACATACAAGTGTGTTGATTAAGATCCCACAAAGTGTTCTGACCCCATACTTGTTATTAATAATTACTGATCTCTTTGAGTCTCGGGTGAATTGACACCACCCCTTTATCTTCTAAGCCAGGGAACTACAATCACATAAAACCATACTTCTGTTATATTGGCTTTGTTGAGTTTTGTAACACTTCATAATATATCTAAATGTACCTGCATTCAGGCGAGTGTTGAATACACAAACATAACAGGTATGTGAATAAATGCAGATGGCTGAAACATGCCTCTTGTTTACGCATTGCTTTAAACGAGAAATTGTCGTTTCTTTGCATGTTTATTTGTGCAGCTGCTAAGAGGGGTGACCATTTCGAATGGTGGTGTTCTTCCTCGCATCCACCCTGAGCTGCTCTCCAAGAAGAGAGGAGGGAGAGTGAAGGTTGACACACAGGTGACCGTTCCGGAGAAGACAGAGAAACAGGCCAAGAGCAGAAAGAGAGCCTCTGCCAAAAAAGGCAGAGGAAAACCAGGCCGCAAACCCAGGGTCAGTTCAGTAGTTTTCTTTCCTTAAGGGTAAACTGACCAAGTATATTTCCATATTTACAATTCAAAGCTGCTTTCTGTTCAAAACATTCATAGAAAATGTTACTATTTTAAAAATGGCTTTGTGTATGCAGAAGAATACAGAGAACGACAAAGACGCATCCAACAACTTCACAGCGGATGATGGACCAGGAGAGGGATTTACTATTCTCTCAGCAAAGAGTTTGTTTCTTGGACAAAAGGTGTACAATCGATTTACAAACAAGATATCCTAGTAACACTGGAGTTTCTTTTATACTTCATGATGAGCTAATGTCTTTTATTATTTGTACCAGTTGTCCCTTACAGAGAGTGAGCTCAGCAAAATTGGAAATATCAAAGTGGAGGGAATTATTAATCCCACTAATGCAGAGATTGATCTGAAAGATGGAGTTGGTAAGTGGACTACAACATGATTGATAGAATGTATGAGAACCTTATAGAATGTAATGCATATAGGCTGCAAGAAAGCAGCTATCAGGAAAGGATCATTCCTTTCCATTTAAATTACTGTCTTACTGGTATTAAAATGAACATGATTAGTATCTACTGTATGATACAGGTAATGCCCTGGAGAAGGCTGGGGGAAAAGATTTCCTGGAAGCTGTGAAAGAGCTGCGGAAATCACAAGGCCCTTTGGAGGTTGCATCAGGTAGAATTTGTGCACCCTGTACTACCTTTTGTTTGTGATGCCACATTTATATTTACTGTGCGCATATTTATAGACACCGCAATTGAAAGTATTTGGTTTTCTTTCTCCAACCTGTTATTTAACCTGCTTATTTAATCACAGTCGCGGTTTGCCAGGCCAGCGGGATGGCAGCACGTTTCATCATACACTGCAACGTCCCACAGTGGGGCTCCGAGAGGTGTGAGGATCAACTGGAGAAGACCGTGAAGAACTGTCTCTCTGCTGCAGAGGAGAAGAAGCTCAAATCTGTGGCCTTCCCTTCTCTGCCAGCTGGAAGGTGAGCTTTTGGTGACTAAGACTTATAACACACACATGAAGGACTCCAGAAGACCTTTGAAGGTGTACTGTGGTTTTAGTTTAATTGGGGTATTATTTTAATATGACAAATCGTGTGTATAAACCTGGAGAAATTGTTGCCACATGTAGAGATTATTCGCCTATTCCTCTACAACAGGAAATATTTTTTTAGCATCAGCCTATGAACATTTTTATTTTATAGTGAGAACCAGATACATGCAGAAAATTGTGAAGATCTGCTAGTTGTTACTTATAACCATGCAATTCGCTATCATAATGCTAATTATTCATTCAAGCCCATTCAAATTTGCTGTGTTGTTAGGGGCCATTTAGCTGATTTGATGTAAATTCTCACTTAAACATAGATATGTGACACCTTCTGTAAAAGTCTGAATTTAAAACCTTTTCCTGATCATTACGGGAACAGCCTCTTATCTAGTTAGGGCAAAATATAGTTCAGAGAATATAAAGTGTAAACTGGTTGAAGAGAACCTGTTGACAGCAACCAATCATGAACTACATTTTCTTTCAAAGTAAAAATAAAAAAAATAAAAAAATCCTTATGTAGTTCAGATCAGCTCACAAGTGGACAATCAAAACACTCAATTAAATATAGTCGAATGTTTCAGCTCATCACTTGTGTTTGGATTTTATAAGTAGTTGGGCAACAGGTGCAGCACACTAATAATAAGAACTTATAGCAACTCTCAAACAAAACGCATTAGCCACAAACCAACAATATACACGTACACACACTTTGAGATTCCTGGAAAAATTGTTTTTGTGGCCGAGAATGAATGTTCCTTGACAGGTGAACAAACTCTATGAAAGCCCCACCAGCAGTGGCGGGCAGATTCCACCGTTCTGCAAGCTCTTATGAACGAATAGGAGAAGAGACGAAAAGGACAATAAGGAAAGGAGATTTGTCTCAGCTGTTATGGCCTGCCGAATGCTGTGGGTTTGTAATCAAGATGGGTGGAGAAGAACTTTGCCCGGCTCATTCACTGATGAACCATTCTATGTGGTACCGGAGGCATAAAGGCTTAGCGCTGGTAATCCAAATACAAGGGCAATACTGACTGATCTGTTTCCTGCTTCATGCATAAGGCAAGACACCAGTGAGAGAATTGTGAGAATTGTAATGTTCATAGACAAACCAAATTTATCACTGAATTCATCTTTTCATCTCTTGCAGAAATGGTTTCCCAAAGCAAACTGCAGCCCAGCTGATACTGAAGGCCATTTCAAACCATTTTGTTTCAGCTACCACCTCCTCATTGAAAAACATTTACTTTGTGCTGTTTGACAGTGAGAGCATTGGGATATATCTGCAGGAAATGGCCAAGATGGACAGCAAGTGATGATCATCCAGCTGTGGGTTTGTTTTGTTTCTTGGTTTCATAGCCTGGATGCTATTCTGTTTCAGTGTACATGAGTTGAATTGTCTGTACTGCATCATTTTTTTTTTGTCATGAAAATAAACTGGACTGACAGTCATTAGCATCCAGGCTATTGACAGCAGCTTGTTTTCTTGTTGGTAGTGTGACTGAAGGTACTGTGAGTATATTCAGAACAGAAGGTGTATAAAAAAAAAAAAAAAAAAGGATGTTTGTGAGTGAAGTACTGTGCGCATTTATGTTACACTGTTCTTTATGACACTCATTTAGAGTAGATCAAAATTAATTTTTGCCATTTCTATTCTTAGATTGATCTTGTTTTTACATTCCATGTTGTACAAAGACTTTGACCATTGTTTTTCAGCTAGATTTCCTGTGTAGTTTCTGATACAGTTAGTTTACTAAGAAAAAAAAAGTGTTTTTCATTCTGATTTGAAATAAAACCAGATGTTTTACACCACATATCAATACAAAAGAGTTTGTCTTTGTAACTGAATTGGCTTAGTACAGTACTAACTATTTTCTTTCATACAGACTTAAGATTAACTTAAACAGGGGTGAAATCAAAGTTTCCAGGGAGCAAGTATTCAGCAGTATAGAAAGTGACAGGGAAGCACCTCTGCACATCTGGCCAGCACCAACTAGTAGAGTTTAACTCTTCACTATGGTTATTGAAACAAAGCATGATGAATAAAAGGCACAACTTATTAAAACAAACCAGGCAGGCAACATGCAAACAAGAATTCCAGATTCAAAACTAAGGACAGACCGTCGCCAGTCATACAAAGTGAAACAAACACTTAAAACAAGGCAATGGGCATTTGCTTCAGCTCCTGCCCATTGGATTCTATTGAAAGTTTAAAACGTCTGTTTAACGTACTGATGTGAGAATGGTTGCTTCTTGGTGTGAAGGCAACACTACAGAAAACAGCAAAAGTTTAAATGTGTTAGTGGTCTCAGTGAAGCACAGAGACACACAAGTTTAATGTTACTGTAATCTAATTACACATATCACAGTGGCTTCATAATCCAAATCACTACACAAACTTGTTTACCATATATTTATTACATAGTAAAAAGTACATTTTATTCATATATACAGATTTGATATAATTTCCTGCTGACTACAGAATTACTGCCTGATTTTTCTAAAACCAAAAAAGCACAGGTGATTTTACTGCGGCGGAAAAGAAAAAAGATTCCTGAATGATTCAAAACTTCAGCTGCTCGAGAGATTGTCTTGGTTATTCCTATTCAGTACATATCATATGTACTCCCAGGGCAACCAAGGACATTATAATTGCAATGAAGTATTTCTTACAACGGGAAGCTGAGCTTTGAACAGGCCATGGGTAACCTAAAAGAAGCATAAAGACTATGGCTCCAAGAAAAAAAAAAAAAAAGCAGAATTTCTGCATCCTTCTATTCTGATATTCAGGCACCATGCATTGTGTTCAGCAATTTAAGTTTAATTCAGTCTGACTTTGAGAACTAAAATGGATGGGTTCTATACTCCTACAAGTTAACTGAATAATTAATGTTCAGAATTTCTCATTTTTGTGGTTCTTGGAAAAGTGGGCTTTAAAACCAAAATGGTTAAACTTTGATTTACACCAAAATGAGAAATATAAACTAATGCACAACATGACCAATACTGTACTCATTTCACAACATTTTTTGAAGACCTATCAGGAATAAAAACCAAAATGCAATAAAAACTGACATGCACATTTCTGTAGAAAGCACATTCAGTCATTTAAGCCACCTTAAGACAGACTCGACTTAGGAACAATTCTGGAATGTTGTTGGCATGGGAGATGTGCGAGTACATTTTAATGAAGACAAAAAAGGTAGATTTTGTCTGCTCTGGGTTAATTCAAAAGAAAATATAAGTTTACTTCTTAATTTCCTTTGAAATTGTTGGATGCGTCTTTATCGTTCGTTTTTTGGGGTGGTTTCTAATCATTTTGATTGCAGATGTCTTACAAATGATACGGATGGCAAGCATTTCTGAAGTTACAATGGCATGATCTATGTGAAACACAGGCAAATAAAACCAAAGATTTGGGACAAAATACCTAAATTATGTTAGTTTATTATATGCACTACTATATGCACTATACAGTTTAAATTCTCTTGAGTGGTCAAATGGAGAGTTAATGCTAGAGCCATTTCTATGGTTTTATTGTCCTCACACAGTGCTATCCGTATAACCTCAGAAATGAGTGTATTTCTATTTGTAAAATCTATTCAGTACACACCATGCTCAACCTAAAGCAAATAAATTATTTAATGTGATTTCTGTCCAAGTCAATTGCAGGACTAATCTGAAGCACTGTAGTATTCATATATTAAATCTGGCATCTGGTCAATAGATACTCAACATAATCTTGAATCAGTGGTGGTCTGTTCTCATCACTGTAGACCTGTCCTTCATATTCCAGTTGTGCATGCATAGTCTGAATAAATGTGTGCGCAAACTGGATTAACGAAGAATGTTTGTTTCAACAGATTTGAGTGTAATATACCTATATGTGGGTACACTATAGGAAGGAAATGAGGAGCATGCAAATCTTTCTTCTTTCTCTTCAGCTCTCCATTTCTCTTTCCAAAAAACTTGGCCTGATGTATTTTATTTTGTTTCCGCTGGTCTTGAGGCAAGCAGGTTAATGCTTAGAGAGCTCAGTGGTGTGGTATGGTCTTTAGTGCTCCACTGTCCTTCTCTAGAAAACCAAGGCCAAACAGGAGTGTTTTATTTGACCTCTGAAGTATCAGCAGGTTCAGCTGCCCGAGGTGGTAGCAGGGGTACAGGTGATGTGGCCTCAATGAGGGCAGGATTTAGAATGATGGGCAAAGACATGGGGGGCACGCCCACCTGTAGTGGAGAGGCTAAGGGCTGGAGTATCAAAGGAGACTGGCTGAGGGGAGCCGGTGACTCAGAGGAACTCTTTACCATAATGGGAACAGGTGGAGTGGAGGGGGGCACTGGAGAAGACCTATCAGTTCCTGTAAGGAATTTAAAACAAAGAGTAATGCTCATGCTCACACATATTTGGCAACTCACTGTCAAGTAAAATACTCACAGCAACACTGATAGTGGTATACACCTATAAGTAGGCTGCATAATCACACTTTGTCTACCATTGCTTCTGTAATTATGCTGTAGGATGGCAACATTTAGGCTAAAATCGGGATAGCTCTACTCAAAGCTCACCGTTGGCACTCTGTGTTGACATGTCCTTTGGTGATGCGGGTCTGCTGGGAGTCTTTGGCTCTGTAGCGGTGGCTGGCACCGGTGCAGGAGCTGGCACAGGGGAGGAGGCAGGAGAAATGGAAGCAGAAGGTGGAGCAGGCTCTACAGGAACATTAGGGACAGGCTCTGCACACATTCAGGGCACAGCAAAAGCAAGGATAAAAGAATGACTACATTCACAACCAGAAAGACCCAAATATCATAAAAGGTTTTTTGAACACCTGAGGGCAAAAGCATCATTTAGGAAGAGCATGTTACGGATGCATGTGCATTTTGTGAAATGCATGCGTACCTGGCATGACCGCCTGTTTAAAGAGTTCTTCTCGGAGGCGGGGCAGGAAGCAGTCAATCCTTTCCCAGGTGATCTCCCACAGGTCAGAGTAGCCTGTGCGAGAGTCTGCACTGTGGAAGATGCCTGCTGTGTCCATCACCAGCAACATGTTCTTCAGTGACTCAGGAATTGCCTCCAGCTGCACAGAAGAGTCAACATGATTTCTATTTATGGTACTTTTTGATAGAACTTTGCCCAAGTTTTGGATAGCAATTTTGTTTTAATTGTGTAATGTCCAGTTTTGGCACATTCCATATTTTGTTTCCAATGTATTTATTCTTTTCATATATTGTGACTGACATTCATAATGCCAAGCAATAATCAACAGGCTAAGGTACTGAACCAAAACTTTACTGGTAAAATACTAAGAAGAGGTGACAGTGTGACCTAATGGATTTCTCACCAAGAGGTCACTGGAGCCAGCATGCATGTACTTGTCCATAAAGTCTAAGATGGTAAGCCACAGTGCAGCAAATGTGGGCAGGGAGAGCAGGGGTGAAAGATGCTGGAGAAACACCTGAGGAGGCAATCACATCAAACATGTCTTAGTCTTTAAACAAAAGTATTCAGGGAGCAGTCCTTAATGTCTCTCTGTCGCTCTCTGTCGCTCAACATTACAAAAACTTTTGAACACGAAAGAGGGGCATTTGGTATCTACAGCTTTGTTTTCACTGCATGTCAAATTTGACAAATTTGACAAATTTGACACAAGCAAACAAAATAATCCGATCACATTTGTGGTCTTGAATCTTAAAACATACATTTACTTAACAACAGTAACTAGTAGATCGATCATGTTATATATCAGAATCAGAAAGCGTTGATTCCAGAAATGCAGTTTCACTTTTTACTGTAACAAGATCAAAACATGACCTTATATTAGTGTGACCTGGTCAGAAGACAACCTTAAAAGCCTTACTGGTTACTATTAATATTCAGAGACAGACTTTAAGTTGAAATACTTACTGAAAGTAAAACAGATGTATATATAGTATAAATGTTTCCTAAATTGTCTTCATCTCTACATATATGAACTATCATGCCCTGCAGCAGATTTTCTTCTTGCACTCTTAAAATGTCAACAAATCAGATTTCAATATTTTACCTTTCAGATGGCAAAATATCTCTCCTGATCAATCAGAAAAAAAAAAAATACAGATCTGGGCTGCCTGTCTCAACAAGTTGTAAATACTTGGACTATATTTACTTTGCTTATAAGCCAACCTGAAAATAAGCAAAATAAACAAATTACACAAATAAACAAACAAAACATTTAATAAATACATCATACCTTGGATAGCAGTGTGCAGGCCCTCATCCTTGTCTCCTCCATGCCCCCTACATCTGCTGGGCTGATATTGTCTAAGAGTTTGGTCAGCAGCGGAAACAGGACCTGTGGTAGGAGGTTTTAAATTTTTCTCTCAGCAAAAAATTGTCTATTTAACTTACATGTAATTATCAAGTCACACTAGGATTAGCTGACCTTGTTGAAGCAGGATTCCCATTCTACAGCATCCAGTGTTTGCAGATCGTGTACAAGTAGTGCCCTCTGGAGGTAGGTGAGAGCCTGCATGCGGACTTGTCTCCTAGCATCACAGCACAGCCAGGCCATACCTGCAAGAGTTTGTTCAGTTATTTCGTCTGTGTATGACTGATCACATGGCCTAATACAGACTTTTAACACTCAAGTCTAAAACCAGGGCAAGGGAAAAATTACAACTATCCTATCTAGCATAATCTATATTTAATGTTTACGGTCACAAAATGTAGTACTCTCATTACTGGCCATGTAAACACGCAGTATGTCTGACCTTGGAGCAAAGGACACCAGCAGCTGGACCAGAGTGTTCGAGAGTCTGCTTCAATCTTTCTGCCACCTGTCTCCAGATGGCGCTGTTCTTCTGCCCAGGAGCTGTAGATACTGGCTGCCCGTGTGTGTAGTGTGTGCATGAGATCTAAGAGCTACAGAAGAAACACACATTCCAATAACCACATAGAACTCACTTGTTCTTTACAGTAATAATACAAAGAACAAATGGAATGTATTTACTATTTTGATACAGCTGGTAAAACGGGGTGGAAGGAACACCATGAAACAAAACTGAATGTCAAAATATAAATCAAAATACAATGCATGAAATGCTGCATTTCTAAAACGATGCATTGCAACGGTGCATAGTATTTACTATTTGTGTTCCTATAGTTCTCATCAAGAATCTAACCAGCCCTTTCAAGAATTAGATTTTACAAACAACCAGAAATCAGCAGATTATCACTGTCGGAAATCAATACTTGTATCTCCAAAAGTGGCTTTTATAAAGAAGAAAAAAAAACCTCTACCCTTAGTGTGAAAAACTTGCGTCTATGTTGGCCCAATGATTATTTTTTCCCCTACACAGTGCTCAAAAAAAGGAGTACAAGGCAAAAAATGGAGTACAAGGTTTTGTCATGACAGTAACAATATGTTGATTATTTAACACAAAACCCCAGTGGTCCAGAAAGCTGAATCAATGTGTAGTATTTAAACCATGAGGGAGTAATAACTGATATTTCTATAGACTAGAAAAGGCTTAGATGTGTTCAATAGTTATTCTATTATGAGTAACAAATGGAAGAGACTGCTTAGAGGAAACTGTCAGCACCAATTACACTCTGTCAGAAAGCATATTGAAAAAAGAGACCCTCCTTCCAAACCGTGCAATTCTAAAGGCCTGACGGCAGGCATGATGACAGACGGGTAGTACAGGCAAGTAGGGAAAGGGCTGCGGTACTTACGTCCTGACTAACCTGTAAAGACACCGTGTGGTAGCTAGCTGGCACACCCTCATCTTCTTCATCGTCGCTATGTGATCGTGAGGGTCGCTGACTAGTGGGTTTAGTTCGTCGTGACACTCCATCTTTCTCCCGAGGTTTCTTTCGTAAACGATTAGACTTGGAGTCATATTTATGGCTCTTCTTTTTCTCATGGGTACGATAACCTATGGAAGCAACAGAAAGAGATAGAGAGAGAGAAAGCAAATTCAAATAAACTTTTAAAACTTTTTAGCATTTTGTCACCTTGTCTAATAGTCCTTCCTGCCTTTTCAGTAATTTGAGGTAAGAGAATATCTTTGTCTTACAACAGTAATACAGGTCATTAATAGCATGGCTGTTTTGGAAGTACACCAACACTTTTGCTGCTTCCTGTGAGCACAGGACAAAAAATACCCCAACGGTACTCGCAATACTTTTTCCATTAGCTGCAGACTAAAACTATGTGCTTTGATCAAGCTGCCTGTAAAGCCCTGTTGACAACAGGTATCTAGGAAAGTGCATGGATCCCTCTGACCAACGAAAGGACGATGTTTCATGGAAGAGCCAAAAAGTGCTGAATGAGTCTTAGCTAAGCCTGCTGAAGATAACTGGATTGAGAGATGGAGGAATAAATGGAGAGAGGGCACACAAGCCATGCAGTTAGATCGCCTCGAGTTAAATGACTCACCCTTACAGCACAGCTTAAGATACCCCGCCAAAGAGTTTCCAGACTTTGACACATCCAATTACAGTGCTATGGAACTGAACCACACTAAGTCTTCCTAATCCCACAGGAGTCAATCTGCACATACGAAGCTTGAAAAAAAATACTATATTGAAGGTTGGTTTAAAATGAAACCAGAGGAAACAGAATTATGATGTCAAGCCAGAGTAAGACAGCACAAGTTTTTAATTATGGTGCTGGTCTGCTCCAACTGCGGTTTCTTTTAAGGAAGGGTCCTGAACCCTCTGAAGCAACAGCTGTTTGAGTAGGATCTAAAGCCATGTTGGCTGGGCTAAATAGCAAGCATGAGGAAGTATTCTTTTTTACGATGTAAAATTAATATTTTTGCTATCCATATCCAATACTGTAACATGCATGTACTGAACTGAATAAAATGATTAACCACAGACACACTGGACACCTTATGTTTTGTGTGTATTGAGAGTGTGACATAAAACCCATAATGTGTAACTGACATCTAGAAGACATACTAACCTCCATTAAGACTGGCCTCCACAAACACTCGAATGGCTTTAACACAGAGCTCGAAGTTCTCAGGGGTGACATGTGCAGCATCACGTACAATGAAAGAGAGAGACTCCACACACTTGATGAGAGACTTAGTGTCATGTAGGCCCATATCCTGACCCAAGGTTAAACTATACTGGTTGATTGGAGGAGGCGTATGGGGTTTCGAGCCTGTAGCAGCTGGGATCTTATTGATTTCCAAGTCATCTTTACCCACCTATCAATACACACACACACACACACACACACACACACACACACACACACACACACACACACACACACACACACACACACACACACTTTATTACAATAACTATTATATGAAGACAAAATTATTAATCTGCAGTCACTCTCTCTGGAAAAAATACAATATAAAAAAGAAAAAGATACTTATGAATCACACTATAAAAATAGGCATCATGTAAGTGAAAAAAACAGTGTGGGCTCACCACCAGCCATCCCACATCAACGTCCGTAGCAGACCGAGGTATTCTGGACTTGCCATGTTCAGTGTAGACCTCAGAGTCTGAGGTATAACCCCGGTCCAAAGTGACTTCACACTGGTGGTACGAGCTAATTTCACTGTCAGACTGAGCACCTAGAGAACATGCATTCCAGTTCAGTTATGAGCACACTGTCAATCTGACCAAACTCAAAGTTTCAGCATTCTAAGCTGTTATATTATTCTACCACAGTAGTGTATTTTAGTCTTTACCTGTGTCACTGTCTGGGTTGGTGCTGGAAACCTGCAGGGCAGCTGGAGGTTTGACCCCAGCTCCAATACACTCCAGCAGGGAAAAGAGGGTGTACCAGTCGTCAGTACAGTGAATGTTGGCTGCATTGGTTTTGAGTAGTTCATGCAAGCCATATGCCACCTCTCGACTGACTCTGGACAATACATGAGGCTTCATCATCAACAGCAGACGTAGAGACAGCAGCACCTGTATGCCCAGGGATGAGCAGACATATAACCAGCTTGAGAAAGACTGTTTGTGCACACAATAAGAGGGTTTTCTGATGCTAGCACTGAAATGCTGATATCGCAGAAGACCTATGATTCCCTAATGTGTGAAATATGTTGTTAGGTGTATCTTAATACGTAGCATTTACATTACATTTACGGCACTTAGCAGACGCTTTTATCCAAAGCGACTTCCATTCCCTAACTACAGGGGACAGTCTCCCTGG
>JBBJLS010000148.1:14744602-14755108 GCA_037577275.1 Bryconaethiops microstoma | reverse complement strand
AGGTCTATATGGGTAGGCGGGGTTTTTTTACACACACACACACACACACACACACACACACACACACACACACACACCCAACTCAAACCTCCTCCCCTTACCCTCCAGCCAAGGAGTGCTAGGGTCCGGCGAGTGCAGAATGATTGCTAATAAAACATTTGATTGAGAGGAGAACGGGCGTGCGAGCCATAAACAGGCTGGATTCTGCCCTTTAATTTCGCCATCTCCAGAGAATTGCTTTTGCCGTGCCGCAGAGCGAGCCTCACACACCAGCAGTTAGTTGTCTGCCTTAGGACTGGGGGATTTAATTTAGTGTGTGCCTGTGCCTCTGTGTGTGTGTGTGTGTGTGTGTGTGTGTGTGTGTGTGTGTGTGTGTGTGTGTGTGTGTGTGTGTGTGCAGGTAGTATGCTTGCAGATGAATGTTTGTGAGAACTCTTCGACATGGACATGCACAATCTTTTGCTACATTTATTACATTACGGCCACCTTTATGTTTTTCCCTCATAAATGCTTGAATTTATCCATCAGTATTATATTGGAAGTTCAGTCAGTAATTGCAGCTCGAACTTAAGTGTCCTATTTATAGCTTGTGTAAGCAATGATGTGTGTGTATTTAGTATGCTTTCCAACTCTTAATATTTTAAATATGCTAATAGGTGACTACTGACCTTCATTTCTTGTAAGCAACACAAGAATCACAACTATTTATTTAATAATCATAAAATAAGATAAGATAAACCTTTATTAGTCCCACAAGTGGGAAATTCGATTAGTAACGGCAGAAAGCGGACAGTACAAAGTTCAGAGCAGCAGAATTGAGAAAATAATAGAATAGAACAAAATAAAATAAAATAAAGGCCAAAGTGCTATGTAGAAAACAGTATTAAATAAAAATAAAAATAAAATTCTCTCAATATCCTTATTGGACATCAGTATCCGACAGAGGTTTATTTTTCACTGATGTTTCAAACTGATCATTCTTCAATTGCAGAATTCTCATGTGACACTGAAATACTCTGCTAAAATGCTTTCACTTTACATTTGTTAACTTAATGTTTTTGTAATCCTGGTAGAGGAAGTTTCATTTTCTGCTTTTTATAAAGGTTTATTAAAAAAAAAATGTGTATACATATTGGATATAGGCATTGGTCTACAAACGCCAAATAAGTGCATCCTTAGTCACAGTATCTCAATGGATTTCATGTCAGCTCTTTACCCCTTTCCTGCCTAAGGGAAATATATTATCACCAATGCCCAGTGACGCAGAAAGAATCTTCTTGTGTGATTATGATACATAGAAAATACAGCAGAAATATTTTTACCCTGGAGAATTACTTTAAAATGATGAAAAACTAAAACAAACTGATTTGTTATTTATTGTTCAAGTAATAGTAAATATAGTGATGATTGTGAGTTATTGTTAGTCATTGTAGAGTGTTTGTGTAATTCCTGTCGTACATTACTTATGCTGAATATCCTAATTGTTTCCTAATCCTAATAAATTTCCCATGACAAAAATTTTAACCAATCATACCAAACTTAGATCATCAGCTTCACGGGACAACCTTTAGATTTAAAATTGCTGATTGAACAGCTCGGATATTACAGCAAGCCATCAACTTTGGCTGGAAAGGGTTTAGAGATGATCCTGCGCCTTGGATTGTTATCTGGCAGGCTTTTCTGGTAGGGACCAGAATTCAAGGTTAAACCTGTGTTGACTGGCAAGTTTTTTTTAGATGCGTATGCATTAAAAGCATCCAACTTAATCACACAACCACCACCATATTCAATTGTTGTCATGACTGTGCTAGTTTCCTTTGTGAATGTTTCCCCTTCAAATCATCAGTTCAGGGACCATTAAAAAGTTTAGAATAAGGTATTTCTTGCATATGTGAGACGTGCTTTTATGTTTCTCTTGGACAGCAGTGGTTTTCACCTCTTACCGATACCATTTTTTGTTTAGCCTCTTTCTAACTGACATTATCAGAGTTGAGTGAGAAGTGTAGTTACTTAGGTGTTCATTTGGGTTCTTTTCTGACTTCTCAGCTAAGTTGTCACTGCATTCTAGGAGCAATTTTTTGCCCGTGCAAAACTTTTATATTAAAGCATGGCCCTTTATATGGAAACAGCCTACTGAAATAAGTTCTATGTAGAGGTTCTATGCATGTCCATTCCTCTCAAAAAACCCCCAGCATGATCTAATCCAATTCAATCCATTATTTCAATACATGGTGCATATGCCAATGTGGTATGCCCTTCACCAGAGATGGCTTCGCATTAGCACCTCTATTTAGAGGAAAAATAAACAGTGAGCGTGAGACCCACACTTTCTGTCTCATCCTTTGAACCCGCACCCTCGGCGAGCCTTGAAGTGTCTTGAACAGGATGAAAGGATAAAGGATGGACGAGTGGTTTGTGTGGGGTACTGTAAGGGGTTAAGCCTGCGAGAGTGGACAGCGCTGCAGGACAAATCACCACACATGCTCTGGCTGAGCACATTTCAAACCTATTCTGATGACTTGTACCATCCACAACTTAACGGAAAGAATGAGGGAGAGCAAGCCAGAGAGAGTGCAAAAGAGAGAGGGAGCGAGCAATAGAGTGTGATCAAGTGAAAGAGAGTGAGCGAGCAAGACAGCAAGCAAGCAATAGAGAAAGAAAGAGTGAGTGTGTGAGCAAGAGAGAGAATGAGCGAGCGATAGAGTGCGCGAGCAAGAGAGAAAGAGTGAGCGAACGATAGAGAAGAGAGAGACAGTGAGCAACTGAGCAACAGCGTGAGTGGGTGAGCGAGCGAGTGGGTGAGTGAGTGAGCGAGCGAGCAACAGAGTGAGTGAGTGAGTGAGTGGGGCCATCAGAGAAGGAAAAAGAAAGGAAGCCGACAAGAGAGAAAAAATCTGGGCCTTATTTGTTTCACCTGCTGCGTTCCTTCAACTCTGCACTAATGGCATTCCCATGGGGTATGAGAGAATCCTGCAACCATGCACTATAGATTTGGACAACAGGCCTCAGCTACTGTGTTAGCAAAGACACAATACTCACAGACACTGAGGCGCATACTAAAACAAGCCCAGCCTAGAATTACACTGCTGTTTGACCCTGGAAAACACAAAGAGAGCCAGGAAACAAAGAGAAAATGACAGTGAAAATGAGAGCGTGTGTGTGTGTTTTAAATCCTGTTCGCCAAAATAGATTACTGTTCATACTAATGTCTCCATCATGACTACAAACATAAGTTGTAATGTCAATGTGTTATTAACGAGCAGGAAAGAAACAACCACTCCCTAAACAGGGAGCATGCAAATCATCAGGTTCTTAATAAAGGAAAATGCCATGTTTCCACCTGTTTCTCACAGTAACACTAACAGCTGATTTTAAAAGTGATTTGGCGTTGTGTATTCCGAGGCATATTAAGAAAAACAATTTTTAATTGTTATAATTAAATTCATTATAGTATTTCAGACATTTAAATGCATTACTGCTTCTACAAAATCTATAAGCTGATGAATATATTTCTTCAAAGCATGAAGAGAACTTCTTTTAACAAGAAAAACGATGCCTAATTCAGTAAAACACTCTTCACCCCTATCCTGGGCAGTCATGCTACACAATTCAATGACATCCCTAACAGCTTCATAATGGCAGTCATGCTACAAAACATCCATGACTGAGAAAGCTCATGAACACTGCACTAAATAGCTGATGAACAGATTCAGGTGTGGTAAAACAGAAGAAACATTAATCCATGCAGGGCATGAACAGAAGGGTGACTGGTATAGACAGAGGCTTCAGTATAAGGCTCCAGTTGAGCTCTTTCTTACATAAGTATATGAATGAATTCTCTCTGGTGTGTTATGGAATCTCTTAGGACAATTCAGAATAAGAGGAGATGTCTGAATTACCGCTACTGTCCATCACTGCTGGTACAAGGATCAGTGTGTCAAACACAGGATCAAGCCAACAGCTCCTATTTCCAATTTAGACAAAACATTCCTCCCTGTACCATCTCAGCATACTACTCAGTTCCATCTCCATATTTTTTATAAACTGCAGCTAATAAAATATACTTTTTCTTTTGAATGTCTTTATTTTCTATAAATGCTTTCTCCAACAGCATTCAACAGTGTCTTAACCAGTGTTAATAGTCTGACTGCCCCGCATTTACACACAATGCTGAGTTTTTAGTCTCTCGGCATTGATAGCAAATCCTGTGTGTATGTTTTATAAAGCACAGCAGTTAGGTGGGCTGGATTAGGCTCAAGTCACCTAATGACTGTGTTATGAGCCGGCGCATTAAGGAGGATTAATCTTAATCTGAGCTGTTTCAGTTTGCTATGGTCATGTAATAGGGCAGACTGCTAGAAAGAAAAAAATAAAAAACCCAAACAGAGCATAAGAGCATTAATAAAGAATTCCACAGGGCACTCATTCATCAGTACTCAGGATATATTTGACAGGAGAAATGAAGAAAAGCTATATTGGTGACATTTTGTTAGGGATTTTAATAATAAGATTATTTCTACGATTATTGTAAACATTAACTTTTTAAAATATTGTACTGGGAATTAATTACCAAATGAATGGAATGTGCATGGATCTGTAGTTTTTTTTAATAAGCCCCCTAAATTCTCAAAAATATAACTATTGTTAATCATTGAACAGCAACAATACTCTGGGGGCAGGACCAGTATTCTTAAAAATGAGTTGGAAGCCCAATAATGAGTAGTGGCACAGCTCAGGCATGTTCTCCGTTGGTTTCCCAGGGTAACATTGCAACCAGGCCAAAAGCTGGTGCTTCTAAGTGTCAGTCTCTCTCTCCATGGCAACAGCTGATGACATTGGACAACACAGGCTCAGGGACAACATTTCTATGCACTGATGCCACAGGGTCTCTGTAGTGGGCAAACACTAAAGCCTATCAGGTTTACCCTCAGCGGGGCACTGAAATGTTACTCTGAGAGTGGCGGGCGATGCCCTGTGCGGCTTAGCAGACCAAGGCGACAACTGTCATAAATTACTCCCCTGAGGGCCAGCATGTCTGCAATACTGTAACCAGCCCAGCAAGAGCAGGGGGAGGAGCTCTAAGAGAGAGAGAGCGAGAGAGAGAGCGAGAGAGAGAGCGAGAGCGAGAGAGAGAGAGAGAAAAAGAAAGAAAAAGAGAAAGCGAGAGCGATACACAGAGTGATTTTATTTATATATATATAGCGAGAGAGAGAGAGAGAGAGAGAGAGAAACAAAAGGAAAAAGGAGAGAGAGAGAATGACAGCAAGAGTGCAAGAGAGAAAAATAAAGAAATAAGAATTAAGAGAGCGAACAAGCACAACGTACCTTTCACAAATCTGACAATGGGCTTGCTCACTTTCTCTACTAAAATACAGTTTTTGTAAGGACGAATGAATAAATAAATAAATAAATTAAAAACCTGTGACCAACTGAAACATGCCTGGCCTCAACTGCCCCTAAGAGTCTGAAGAGGAAAAGCTGAGGTACTCTAAACGAATTCACATCCCATCCCAGTCCTTTCGAGTGATGTCTAAAGTGCACTTCCCTGGGGCTTGCTGTTTGTCATAAAACATCTCTCAGCACATAATTTACCCAAAACCGGAGAGGCAAAAAAGAAATACAAACACAATTTACAGAAGTGGCGGAGGAGTAGAATACTGCAGCCGTTTGCCAGCAGTGCGGTAATTTTAAACCGTGCAGCGTTAAGTGGCTCTTCCACCGTACTGTGTGGTAATGTGGGACAGCTGAGCACATGGGCCCTGAGCCAGGGAGTGCATTATCTTTATGAATTCATGACAAAATTCTTCTTAGTTAGCAATTGCCAGATAGGTGTTTGTAAACATTCAAGCTCCACTTTCACATGAGAATGTCTTGTACAAATGGAGTTCTAACACAGTGTTACTTTTTTTTTTTTTTGCACTCCTACTATTCTGCCAATAGTCACCGATTTACCAAATGCCAGAACACACTACACTATCTACATCATTCTTTTTTACTCAGCAAATTGACACAAACTAGACAAACCAAAAATGCTAAAATAATCCATTTTAGGTCCACCTAAATTTAACTTACATAGATTAATGTTTAGGAGCACACACATTATTGAGGACAAAATCCTCCACATCACAAAATAAGGAATTCATTCTTTCTGGTTGTTTAACTTACAACTAAGTCTCTTTCAATGTTAAGATGTGTAATAAATGCAACAGATGCAATATTTCCATCCAAATATGTTAACTTGTGTTTTAGTAACAACTGAATGTTTGAATTCGAGAGGTTTCACAATTCAGACAAATGAATTAAAATTTGCTAACAACTCATTTCAAAACGCCCATGTACATAAACTTAAGGATAAACGGCAAGGCAGGCTGTCTACATGTCAGTAGAAATGTCTCTGGAAGAAGAAATGAGATGTACACTATGTTCTAAATCCACCACCCCCGACACACACAGAACCCATCAATGTATTTCATGTAAAAGATCAAATTCATTGACAAAATCCTGAAAGCTCTGAAAAACCACATCAGTGCCTTTAGGAGCTCCATTTTACAGATAAAATGAAAGATGACGGGATAACAGCCTAAATAACAAAATACGAAACATATGCCAGATTTATGCAAAGAATTCCTTTTTGTAAAAACTTTGTAATTTTTTTTTACATATTTAGCCACAACCTATTGTTTATCATTTATTTTTGTTGCTTTTCTTTCCTCTGACTGAATACTTTCCCATAAAACAGGTTTTTGCAGTCTGTTGCGTCTCCATCTCTCCCTGTTCGTTCTGCACACGCAAGGCTGCGCCTATCCAATCCGACTGGCATCACTGCCATGGAATGCTGAAGTCCACATTTTTCCCATTCAGCAAGAAAAAACGGCCTTTCAGAACCAATCAGCTAGAAATGTTGCTTTGTTTTTATTTTCGACTGAACTTCCTGGAACCCATTATGAAGCTGTCAGGGATGTATATTTAGCTATGGCAACAACGGGCCTCCTCACCCACTTGCGCCACTGGTCATGTCACCTCTGATAAACAGAAAAACAATTGGTTATCCCCTTTGTCACCTTTAAAGAAAATGGTAAAATGTATACGAGAGATGGGCAATAACAGCCGAGTGAACGCCGCTGAGAACAGATGAGCAGAGGGTGTCTCCTAAATCACTATCCACCTACAGACTATGACACCCTGTTATGACCGCTGCATGTGGTATAGTTTATGAAAAATAAATCAGCACCAAACTCTTTTTCAAACAGACTAAAGCCAAACGTTCAAACTTTTCACTTAGTCCTGTCTTTTTCATCAGTGAGAGTGTTATTGCACAGTAAACTGTCAATTTAATCTTATCTGTACACTGCTGTGTCCCACTGACGATGTCTTTAAGCAACTTTCCAAAGATTGTGTACCTCTTCTGTTTCATCAACTCTTAATTCACTGCCAACACCCACAAGTTAAGGCAATAAAGCAAGAAAACAAGAAATCTTTTCTGAAACTACAAGGTTGTAGTCTTTTGAGACATGGACAAAATTTTAAGTAGAACTACTGAAACAGACGCATTTTAATGTCATACCCAATTTTAAATTCAATCAAGTCAATCCAAAGTATAATAATTTGACAGGTTTGTCCCAACCCCGAGTGATGCTTTATAACTATGAAAGCCTCAAAAGCAAAATTTATAGGGCAGCGCAAAATGGCTGAAGTGACCATTTGCTGGAATTAAACTACTTAGTTAAACTAAGGTGTGCCGACAAATACACTTCTACTCAGAGTCTCAAAAATGCAAGGAATTTAAGTTATACTAATAGTCATTAAAATTTATGATAGTGATTCAATCACAGGGTGGTTTGTGTTGTTCTTCTATAATTCATTTTCTCTGGAGATAACTGTGGTGGGTTGCTATATTAAGAGCAGACCTATACATATCTCCTGTTGAGTATGGGTGAATCTGCACTTTGAGCCCTGGATTAGTCTGACCTATAGCGGACTAAACAGTATACTGCTTCACAGATTCAGCTTGCTGTGACCTCCTCATCCCACTCCTTAAAGACCAAGAAAAACTGCCAAGTATTAAGTTCTCAGGTCATAAATTTAGCGTCAGAATTTCAACACTTATGGCCACTGCCAGTTTAACAAGGATTTTTACAGTTTAAAACCAACATGGGCTTATGTGCATAACTTACATGGCTAGAGTTTGCCTTGTGAATACTGGAGTTGTCCAACAGGTGAGGCACGTCTGTATACAACCAGTTATAACAGAAGACAATACAACACACAAACATTTACGTAAAAACTTCAGCATTCAGGACAAACAAAAGTATTAGCACTCATTAAAAATGTTTGTTTTAAATATTCCATTCAAAACTTTAAAATTACATTGTAATTATGAACATAATTGAATCAATTATCAAATTTCTTGAATATCTCTTGAATATTTCTTGCATGAAGATCAACTTCAAAACCAAATCAAGATCTTTAAAAGCAGGAAAGAATCAAAACCTCCTTTTGTGTTGGATGGCATGGCACCACACAAGGCAATAAAAACGTGTGAGCAGCAGTTGAGGGAGGGGGTTGGCAGGTCTATTTTGCTTTCAGAGCAGTCATCGCCTCCTTGTTGTCCTGGGTTGTTAGCATGTCCCCTCGTCAGCTGTGGGTGCCACCACCCAGCCAGTCTCCCTCCCCTGTCAGCATACCGGCTTTTGTCAAAATTTGTAATCGGCGGCGCTGATCCCATTCTATTTAAGAAAGGCTCGTCAACAGGTTTAAAAGACTGGCCTCGCGTCACCTCTCTCGATTGAATATTTATGCACTCCCTGAATGGCTGGCAGTTGTTTAATCATCTGAGAGCGCCTGTTCCTCCTCCATACCCCTGACGCCAACAAGAAAGTTCTGACCCATGTCACCTTTACAATGGCGCTCTGCTTCAAACCCAGCTGTTGCCCAAAAATAGGAGCTGCTTTTTTAATGCCAGGCCGCCACTCGAATGTTATGCCACTGCCAGAGTTCTGTCCTACGCCGACTGTGGCAGGGGGCTGCAGGGAGGTGGGAGGTTCAAAGGCTTTTAGATATACAAGCAAACTTTGTCAAAGGATTTCACTGAAGTGTAATTGAGAATGAACTGGATATGTTCAATAAATTAGGTGATGAGTGCAGAGCCAATAACACTCAAGCTATTAAAACAAAAAGAATATCTTCCCTTTTTTATACAGCTGCCCGTTTGACAATTTTTTGGCATATCAAGCATATACATTTCTCAAATTGTCTCTGTCTCACATAAGTATGATGGTTGTCATTTCTGCTCGATTTAAACAGAAAAAGAACCAATCACTCCTTGTTCTCGAAAGGCAATGACAGAATGAATGCGAGTATCAATTTCTATCAAATGTGTTTCTTTAACTAATTCCATTTTCTGGAGATAATGTCATTAGAGTGCATCATATTGCCCAAAAATCTGAGACTGAAATTTCCCTTGAAAACCAGGGATGGACAGCCTTAAACAAAACAATACGGTACAAAACGATATAATCTGTGTTACTCTTACAATTTTGCTCTTTCTTAACTGACATTCACTTTCATTGTGTAAGCTGCCATGGCCATTTCAGTTAAGAGCTCTCACAAAACCAGAAGAAAAAGTGGCACACCACCCTCAAACAGGTTTTTGTGATTTGTTATAATCCAAATAAGGTCATTTTTTGTTGTTTTTTACCTCTCCATTTCTTCTTAAATGGTTTATTTCTTGCACAAAAAAGTCACTACACTTTTAAATGTAAAATTAACATTTTAGTGGAGCATTTTGTAACTTTCATAACTGGTAATCCGTATTAGAAGGCGAAAAAGTCAAGAGTATCAGCACATAAAATGTTATATTTTATCTTGGATTCTATTTCAATACTCCCACACTTTTAGTTACTAACTGATTGTCAATTCTTAAATGGTCATTCTTTAATGACCAAAACGAAACACACTGGGGGCAGTTTCCTACAGTAACTCCGCACTCTTTTTAACACCCTAATCATAATTTTATTTTACATGTATTTTCTTAATTAAAATAATTTTTTTTAAAAAGAATATTGTCCTGTAATGTTATATCCAAGCTAAAGATAAGGCCTCAGTGGTATTTTGTGATCAGATTCAACAGTTCAACCTGTATTGTCACCACAGAGTTGAACAGAATACCTCTTATTAAGCCTCCCAGTAACAACTGTCTAAGGTGTCAGCCCATCAGCAGACGATGGCAAAGTAAAATCCTGGAGAAGCAGCCACCAAAAACAAATCTAATAATACAGTAGGTTGCTAAAATTGGTCAAACTGACATATTGGACAAGCCCCAACAAGAAAACAGACATTTCATTTGTGTACCATACAAATAACAATGAGGAGGAGTATACTTTGAGTTTTGACATAACAGGATTGTTTGAATTTATGTGCCAATAAGACTGTCAGTCTGTGTGTGTGTGTGTGTGTGTGTGTGTGTGTGTGTGTGTGTGTGTGTGTGTGTGTGTGTGTGTGTGTGTG
>JBBJLS010000148.1:14701210-14744145 GCA_037577275.1 Bryconaethiops microstoma | reverse complement strand
TGTGTGTGTGTGTGTGTGTGTGTGTGTGTGTGTGTGTGTGTGTGTGTGTGTGTGTGTGTGTGTGTGTGTGTAGGTGAACACAAGAGAGTGGGAGGAGTGGTGAACCAAGACTAACAGTTGGACTTGAACGCACACAGCAATGCCTATCTAATTGGATATGTGTATTAGAATGTTCGTGGTCACAGGGCCCTTATGGGGCATGAAATAACAAGCAGCTGTGTGCAGGGTGTGTGTGCGTGTGTGTAGAGAGCGGTTTATTAGCCCTGTCCATAAAGGCAGTCTGGGATTCACACTAGGACGCCCTAGGCTTAAGAACTGAACACCACACAAGCAAGGCACTGCCTCTGCAATACTAATATTAGCCCTTATTTCTGCAAACCCCCAACTCCTCTCCATTCCCCATCTGTCCAGGCTTAGCTTGCGATTGGTCTCTGGAATCTCAACACAACCTTTGTGCACCATAGACCTCCTTACTGTCCGTAGAAATGCATGGAATCTCTGATGTAACTTTACATCAAGGATGTGTTCACAGAAAAACAGAATAATCATTACACGTCACCTCTCACAAGATTCTTCAGCTATTCTTTCCAACTACACTTCCTTGACTAGATGCAGTGCACTGCACACAATTATCCACCATTTAAAATTTTTCGGCATTCTCTGAAATTAGAAACTGTATTTCCCCCATCATAACCTAGAATTGACCAATGTGACCAAAGATTCAGTGTTAATACAGTTCTTAATTAAGTTTCATTTACATTATACATCTCACATAACATGTCTTTTGTAGCACTATTGGAACATGAAAATGAAACTACTTGCAATATTCCATGCACAATATGAAAAATGACCAGAAAAATCATAATCAAAATATGTACACAGGATGACTCGATCCTGAACCATCTATAGTGGGTATAGAAAAGAATCACCCCCTCCAAAATATCCACCTTTTGCTTTGCAACCTGAAACAGAAGACATATACAAAAAAAATTATCCAGCTGTATTTACACAAAGAAGTACCCTCCATGTGAAAGTTCAGTAAAGTATCGAGAACTGTTTACAGAACCGTTAACTCAGCTCAGTCAAACTGTATAGTGACCGTTGGTGGACTGAAATCTTCAAGTAATTGCAATGATTTTCAACAGGGTTTAAGTCTAGGTATTGACTAGGCCACAAAAGGACATTCACCTTTTCTTCCTTTAGCCACTGGGTGGTCAGTTTTGCTGTGTGTTTTGGGTCCTTGCCATGACAACTTTCTGGCAGAGGGCAGTAGGTTTTCCTCAAATTTTGCCAGATCCATTTTCTTTCTATTCAGTCCCTGCTGCAGAGAAACACCCCACGACACAATGCTACCACCTCCATGCCTTACTGTAGGTATGGTGTTATTTGGGTAGTGAGCTGTATTTTCGTTCCGCCAGATGTACCGTTTGGTGTTTAGGCCACATAGTTCCAAATAGGGCTTATCTGACTATAACACCTATTTCCACTAGACCTTACAATCCTCAAGGTGCGTTTTGGAAAAGCTTAATCGAAACTTCAACCGGCCTTTCTAAGAGAGCTTTTTTTTTCTTCCTGAAACCCTCCCATACAAGCCACATTTGTGGAGCACTTGTGATATTATGGTGACACGCACACAATGACCACTCAACCATAAATTCCTGTAACTGCTTCAAATTTGCCATAGGTGTTATTCGTACCAATAACTTCTTAACTGTAAACATTACTGAGTTCCTAGGGATTGATAAAGCTGCTAATTTTTTTTATTGATCTCCTGACTCATGCCTGTCCACAACTTTATCTCCGAGATATTTTGACAGTGCCTTGCTACCCATAGGTGATCGTTTTCAGTTGCACTATCAAGAACTGGAACTCTCCAGAAAAGGCTGTTTTTATGCTGAACTAATCAAAATAATTACATCTGACCACAGGTGGAACCCAATTAGCTTAGTGTGCAATGGAGAAGGGAATTAGCTACACTTGATGGAGTTTACAAGTATTTTTTAGGAGGGGGTGATCCATCTCAGTGTTGGGTTTTTTTCCCCTGAAATGTTGAAATTACATGTTTCACTTGGATGTTATAAGTTACACTGAGTAGACACAGCTGTAATTTTTGAGAGTCTCTCTTCATTTCAGGCTGCAAAGCAACAAAATGTGAATTCTTTCCATACACACTGTATATATCTTTTACAAGTGGCTTATTGTCTTGATAACCTCACAGCAAACAAAGAGGAAAGAATGTAACGGTAAACAGGTAATGTCAGAAAACTGTCGGAAAACGTGATCTCCCATAGCACAAATAATATACAAGAAACCTCAATGGTAAGGGACCTTCTAGGTCCAAACGCATTTTATGAAGTAAATCTTCACCACTTTCCCTTTCCCAAGAGTGTATTTGTACATTTTAATGACTTGTCTATACATTACATTAAACAGGCAATAAATAACAAACCTGAAATCAGACAGTGTGTAAGGATTCAATGTAACAAAAAAAATGCAATGGAATATGGGACCATTTTGTTTAATAAGTAAAGGTACTGAAGATGCATCTTTGAATGTACCACCTGAATGACAGCGTTTGTACCCTAAAACGTGTAGTTAGTTGGTTTGTTTGGGTTTTATTTCTGACAGTAGGTCCTCTCAAAGTAATTGTCAAAATAAGGAGAAAGGGCATTTGAGAAACAAACTGACCAATTATTTTAACCTGTCCTCTGACTGATTTATTGAAATTAGGCTCTTGAAAGGATATCACATCATAATAGATAACAGCACTCATCATAATGATTAATTAAAAAGGAAGTCATCCAATCAAGAGGTGCCAAAATGTAAATCACTCTAAAGATTATGAGCCCAACTCTTCCCCTAAATTTATTTCCATTTTATACTGGTTAAAAATAGCAATCTGCTATCCACATTGAAAGCTAACATTTGGCACATCCAAAAATTGCCACTACCTGGTTATCTATAAGCTCTCAATATCTCAGACACGCTAGCTGTCCCGTCAAAGTGTCACCATGCAGGGTTTGGAGCTGTTTTTAGAGGGGATCCCTCTGGGGACAAGACAAAGGTGTTGAAATGGCTAAAAACCAACCTTAATACCTATGCTTTACAAATCTCAGTGTGGCATTAGAAGCAACAGCCTCTTCTACTGCAAGAACAAACAGAGTGGGCAAGTCTAACAGCACTGAACTGATTACAGCCTCATCAGAAATAGCATAGCAGAACATTATAGAATGACTTAACTCCTTAATCCAACAGTTCTCCAACAAGTTTATGCAGAACACAACATTAGGCAAGCAGATCCACCATGGACCAAGCTGCAGTGTGTAAAAGATACTGTGGTCCTTTATTCGTCACTGCACATTTAACTGAACTTCAAGAGAGGACTTTTTTTACATGAGAGTGATATTAATTCAGAGAGCAGAAAGTGATTAGGCAGCTCGGTTTGCTTAAAATAATTTGCTGTGTTGTTGAAGGATTAGACCAGACCTTAAACCCCTCCCCCCCTTCCAAAAAAAACAAACAAAAAAAAAACCCCATGAGGTACAAATCAGTTTTTTCACATTGTGTTCAGCTACTACTGTAGGCGAAGATGCTGAAAACAGATGGTTACTGATGCCTATTTCAATTAGAATGTGTGAGTAATAATGTGTACATAAATTAACACTGAAAATCAATCTACTAGGGGGCCTACCATCTGAAAATTACTTATATTAACATTTTTTTACCTACCTTCATATGACATTTCTTTCATCCACAATAAGCTTGTAACATGAATGACAATTTGATACTTCTCTCCTGACAATATGCCTTACACAGAACACTCCCCTAGACAAAAATGTTTTATCCTCACACACTACAGCAGAGTTTTGAGTGTGCCAATAAAATTTACAACACAAGTTCTTTGAAACCATTTAGGGACCATATGAGTGGAAAGTGCATCAGCTTTAACCCTGCAGCAGACACACGTCTTTGTACCTTCCCCATTCCTGCCCTCCGTTCCCATCAGTACATCCGGACCTCCCACTACCTCCTAACTAAAACTCCTCACACTCTCACACTCTCCTCTCCAGCTCGCCTTCCCCAGACTCAATCCATGATTAATGGTTGTGCCGGGCCTCTCCATGCACTCAGCACATTGTTGAGAGGCTCTGAAACAGGACAACAGTTGCATTCCTTCCTCACACCAGGCCTAAGCCCCGCCTGTCAGTCCCCGGTTAGTGCACTGTTAACTGGCCAGATTTACAGCTACTAACCAGCGCTGGGTGGCTGCCTGGCAGAGAAGGGACAAACATTCATCATCACAACTGACAGAGCGTTTTACTATCGCAGCACAGAGATCACGGTGAGCTTCACTCTAGAGCGACACTAGCACGCTCAACATAGGTGATAAACTTCCAAGAGGGACAGACTGTGAAGACTCGCCTATCAGAAACTTCCATATGACTACTCATTCATTACATTCATGACTGCTTTACACTTTTCCAGAAACCAGATAGGTGCAACACTTCTACCAAAGAGCATCAATGGAGTTCAGTTTCTTTCACGTTTGCTCTCGCTCTCTCTCTCAAACCCAGATGAAAGGGTTAGAGAGTAGCATGGAACAGTTGAGAATCACTCTGTAATGGAAACCCTGGACTCCTGTTTTGGACCAATGGAAAGGAGGCCTCTCTCCTCAGGGGACAGCAGTTGTAAATTCTTTCTAGACAAACTCTCGCTATTCAGCAGGTCAAGGCCTCCGTCTCATCTCTCGAGCATTTACAGCATTAGATAAAAAAGGCACCCTGCTTTAAATCCTCATCTTAGCAAAGAGGGTAATGATAATTCCTAGGGTTTTACATGCATGTCAGTGTAACTGCCACAAGAGACAAGTTGGTTGTGAGTAGAGGTGGGAGAAAAACAATCAATACAGTGCAGTATCGTGATATTGTTCGGCAATATAATATAGCTACAATGGGACCTAGTATCAAAATTTATTTATTTTATATTTTACAATTTAATATATCTTCATCGTGGTACATATATATATATGCTCTGATAAAACTGCTTCTTTAGCCCACGAGAGGGCACAAGACCTCTCGTGGGCTAAAGACTTCTCTTGCATCAGAAACTGGAAAGGAAGTCAGAGTCGTCATAATGACCACAGAGACTCCAATACAGAACACTGTACCTGCTTTCAAGATGAAGAATGGCAATATAATATCATGGCCCAAGTATTGAGATATCAAATCGTTGCCCCTGTGGCTATTCCCACACCTACTTTAAACATTTAAAAAAATAAAATGCAGCACTGGTAATGAATACGTGAATCACTATGTTAAATTAGTTTAACATTTTACCTTTAAATTAAAAAAAATATGAAGCAATAAGCAATTTAAAAAAAAGGACTATGGCTAGTTTGATTCCAAGGGGCTACAATATTTTTATTTGCGACTTTTCTGTTTCTGTGGTGTATTTGATAGAGAAATTTGCAATTTGAAATTAATATCTTGCAAAAAATAAGTGTCACTAAAACACAGTTTAAAAGTATTTGCATGCAAAATTAAAATCTTAAATATAAAACTACCAGACCAAATTGAAATCAGGCAACCTTATACAACTAAAGCTTGCTAGTTGTTGATTTCTTCCCAAAATACATTTATTTACTCGCACTTTAAAAAATAAATACATACTGGTTACTGATTGTATCTGGTGTTGGCAACTGCTTAGGAAATATACAGGAACAAAACATGCAAAGATTATTTTAAATTTATTTCCCAAATTCTATGCAAAATGAAAAAGTACTCACTAAGCTCCCTTACCTACTAAGCAAATGAGTAAATACATACTGAATTGTCATTTTACAGTTCCTTTTGTATTACATAAACCTTAGTAACCTCTTCAAAAGGTTTCACCCAAGGGCATTTCTTCCCGGCAAATGCCACCATGAGTAAACATATTTGCATAGGTGGTTGACTGATCCGAGTTACGGGGCTTCTTCTTACTCTGTGTTTGCCAAAGGGCATTCTTGTCATTCAGTTGGGTCAGATATATGTGCAGATATCAAATAGCAAAGAAGCAGAAAGGGCCTCCAGAGTGCAGGATATACCCACATACTGAGTGAAGCCCTCACTCAGGCACAGCTGTGAGCCTCAGACAGCTCACACTTGACCTTGAGCTCCACTGAAGAGTGAGAGACAGAGCAAGACAGCCAAGAGCGACCTTAGATCACCAACTACAATACATGTGCCAACATGGGAGAAAGATGCTAGGACAGAGCTTAGAAATACGGAATAAAAGGCAAAAAGTTATTGTCTTGTTTTATTCCCATAAAGAAAAAGCATAATTTCCAAGCTCACCAATTGCTAGTTCAAACAACACAAAAGCGATGAGGGTTGTATTTGACAGAGGCTAATGGCTAACTATACTGTATATTCACGTATGGAAAACGGAGACAGTCCTGCATACACACTGAAGCTAGTAAGTCAGCTGTTCACTGCTGCCCAAGGGCACATGCAGCGCTTTGAATAAGAAAAGCACAGATAAAAGGAGAGCCGACTAATTTGATCAAGCGAGAGGACCTTACTAAGTGATCTCTGTCCTGTCCTTTGTTCAGGGGACAGCGAGTTAATTATTATAAAGGTCAAACAGTCAGTGATGAAAGGTATCACCATGATGTGCACTCTACACCGCAATTACAACCCTATCAGTCATGAGGGTCAGATGATTCTTGTCAATTATGGGTGTGCTTGTGAATTTTGTTAGTGTTAAAATAAAAGTAAGGAAATGAAGGTGGGGTAAAAGGTTAAAAGAAAGCTGTCAATCAGATGAAGCTCGTGTAGTCTTGAAACCTGTATTTGTATGAATAAAAATGAGGGGATTTAGCCTTCAGCTTCCTCTGCAGACTTGTCAAAAATCTGACCTTCAATGTAGCAGAGGGGGAGGAGGAGACACCAGAAAGATTTAAAGATTTAACTGGCTAAGGCTGAGGCTGGCTGCTGCATAAAAAGCGGAGAAAGAAATAATGTGAGCCAAGAACAGACTTACATCTTCGTGTCAATCAATACATCATTTTCAACCCCCCCAATCCCCTTCAGTAGTCTACTACTCGAGTGTTGACCAGATATTATTCAACTTGACACTGAATCTGAATTCACCGTCTGTATATCTCTCAAATCCAGAATGTCTTTGCAAATGCATGGGATTTACAGAGCAGTCCTACTGTGACCTGGACACCAGGTCAGTGGCACTCTTCTCTGACATGTCTTTCAGACTGGCTTTGCATAGGTGGGGTGGAAAAAGTAATGACAACACACAAGCAAGACCCATAACAGAACAGGCTACTCTCTGTTTTAGAAATACAAAAAAAAGTTCCTGTTCCAGAAGTGGAAGAAGAGACAACACTTCCTTTCCCAGAACAATCCATCTCCCAGCCTGACAAGTCCCTCTACTATATTTACCCAACCAAAGCTGCAGATGATATACTTTCAGCTGCATACTGCCGCCGAATGGCACATGCTCCTGCCAATCATAAGGCTAGTACAGACGAAAAAGAACAGAACCTTTATCAAGGCGGAGAAAGCGGACAGGAAACCACTGGGACTAATCCATGTTTCCTTTGGCGTAGGCTTTTGTTGTTGGAGGAGATAAAATAGTCCCAGTGTGAATGGAATTAATGGTATTTCATTCAGCAAGACAGCTGGACCACTACAACATACCTGAATCTACTCATGAGATGAGAAAAAAAATATGAAAAAATAGGGCTGTGAGAAAATACTACTGAGATCAACTAAAAGTAATTCAGTAAAGTGAAATTCAGTACATCCTCAAAAAGGCTTGTTCACAGGACCAAAGGGCTGTCTTAAAAATAGGTAGCTTAACTGAAATTCAATAACAAAAAACATAATGTTAAACAAAATTTGTTTCAGCTAGTTACATGATTAATAGTTTTTCTCCTCTCAAAACTGCAAATGCAAAGTCAAGAAATTATGAAGTCCTTAGAAAATCACTGCAAAGGAAGCTAACTCATTCTAAATATACATTTGCACTACTCTCTTGTAGCACTAATTACACACTACATAAAACATCTAAAAGCATATCAGCGTAATCCATGATTAACATCTTCACCCTAAAACAAATACCTTGATTACTCATAACGTTCCGGCCTTAAACAAAACAATGAACCAGCGAATGTAACCCAGTGCATGAGCACTAACTTGGCAGTGGAGGAGGGCTGGCTGATTCAGGGTGAAAAGCATGGCAGATTCCTTTCAGGCCCCAGACACAGCCGCTCCTGTCCATCCAAAACTACTCCCATGAGAGAGTGAGAGAGAATGAGAGAGAGAGAGAGAGCGAGCAAGAGAGACACAGAACTTCCTTCGCACACTGTCAGCATCCAACAGGCTCATTCCATCTTTTTAACTCATTACTTTTCTCCTACTGCTATATGGACCTGAGATGACACAGAAATTGGCCAATGGCCACTTTTAAGCACCGTGTTCTGCTCAAAAACAATTGCTTCAACTTAGCTGTTAACTGCCAGGATGACCAAGGGAACAAAAACTGTGCCAGGCACAATCCCTGTACAACCAGAGTCCGCAACCCCAGCCTTTGATGCTGCTATAACATGCTGCTCAGAAGGAATTCCATGAAATTAATAAACCTTCCATTGTAACCCACCATACATCTGAGAAGTCAAAGCTAATATGTCTCTGTATATGTTACCCAGCATGCTAAACCAGAAACTCTAGATGGCACTGTATAGACAACCCCTTCCAAAAGACACACCAGAAGTCACTATTAAATGCAGCTTAGGTTGCTGAACCCTCAAGACAAGTATGGAAATTCAGCCCAAGACGACCACAGCACAGTATAGTTCAATGTTAACTCACTAATTTGTACAGAATCAATTTCCTCCAAAATCCATTTCAAAAACAGAGCTTTATTTGAACTGTTAGTCGAATTCAATTAACAGATCAATCAAACAAGAAAGGACAGTTAAACAGCATAAACTCTCCATGATAAGAAAAGTAAGGTTCAACAGTAAAATACAATATATTGACAAAAGTTTTGGGACAAAGCTTTAAATTCAGAGTTTGGGCTAGGGCCCTTACTTCTGGTGATCTTCATGCTTCAGCACAGAAAGACATTTTGGTAAACACCATGCTTTCAACATTGTGGACACAATTTGGGGAAGACCCTATTCTATTCCAGCATGACTGTCCCCCAGTGCACAAAGCAAGCTCCAAAAAGACATGGCTGGATGAGTTTGGTGTGGAAGAACTTGACTGGCTGCACAGAGCCTAGACCTCAACCCCATCCAGCACCTTTAAGATGAACTGGAATGGAGACAAGGCAGGCCTTCTCGGCCAACATCAGTGCCTGACCTCATAAATGCTCTACAGAAATGACTGGGCCCAGTGTCCCACAGAAACACTCCATCTTGTGGAAAGCCTTCCAAAAAGAGTGGAAGCTGTTATAGTTGAAAAGGAGAGACCAACTCCACATTAAAGTCTACGTATCTGTGACATTCTTTAATGCGAAGTGTGTCCGAGTAGCATTAAAATATCATTCTATCAACTTTTTTGCCCTTTTTTCTAGATTATATGTTTTTATGAGAATCGCCCTTCTATTCATCTCATGTATCTCAGATTTTAAGTGTGGTGGGAGGTCACGCCATCTGCTGAGCTTCTCCAATGACACAGTTATACTGGGTGGTAACTGGGATGTGCAGGAGAATGAGTACAGGGTCTTGGTGAAGGATTTGCTGAGCACTGCAAACCAAACCATGTGTAGGCCAGTGTAACCAAGGTAGTGATGAATTTCCGGACCAAGCCCCTTTCAGTCACTGCAGCCAGAGGTGACGTGGTGGTGCAGACTTACAAGCATCATGGAATACACCCAGACATTAGACTTTAGTGGGCCACAAATATGGATGCAGTGTACACGAGTGAGAACCACCTTTACTTCCTTAGGAAACTGACCTGTATACAGGCCACTACAGCAGCCCTTCAACTTCTTATTACAAGTTTCTATGCAACAGCACACTGGGACAATAGAACTAACACAGGTGATGTCAACAGGTGCAATAAACTAAGATGTCTTAAATATCAAGCTATTATGGACAGGCACACCCATCTTCAGCTTGCTATTTTGAGTAACAAGAACATCTTTGGTAAGACTGCTATGCCGAAGAGTCCTTGTTGTGTCTACCAATTGGGGGGAGGGATGGGTCATCAGTTTTCTCCAAGCAGAACCAATTCTTTAACATTATTGTTTTTTCCTATTCTAACCCCAACATAAAAGGTTCTAAGCTGGTTAGGACAAAAAAGAAAAACTGGTTATTTATGTTCCTTTTAAACAATATGTATGTGGACCAAAAACAGAAGTTTGGAACATGATTAGAATAGCAGGACATGTCAGAAGACATGCAGGCTTTTTGTTTTTCATGAATTACCAAACTGGTCCAACCTATGAAACATGTCATAAGTCCAAATGCAATGCTATAGATGAATCGTGGTAGCACAATCACAGTTAGAACTGTGGAAAGTCAGAGGAAATGCTTTAACAGTGTCTCACAATGACGGATTAGGGCCTGATATGGGGCACAAATATCAAACTGATAGGATTAAGCATTTTAAACCATTATATATGAAAATGTAGATATTTTACATTATTTCAAATTAACTGTATATACAGCCATTTAAAACAAAATGCACTAAGATATAACGAGTCATAAAATAAAGAATAGGGCTTGAAATTATCTGACTACTTATCTGACATTACAACTACTAATGTTCAAGTATATTGTTACTGATCAAGATATAAGGCTATAACACAGTCGTGTGCGTGTCGCTAAAGGCTGCCCCTCCCCCCAGCTATTACTTCTCATATCACCCTATTTGTTGAAAGACTGAAGATAACATCTACACAAAGGGAAAGAGTCCCCTGCAAGTTCATGTGCCCTGCACTAGTTTCAACATTCAAAGTGAAGGTGAGGGCATCTTCAGTCACAGGTTTCACTACAGCAAATTGAACAAGGAGCTAACAGGCTAATAGGTTAACTGATTCACGTAGGATATGAAATGTAATCTCTACAAATAACTTCACCTCACAGAAAAACCAGCAGTGAATGAAATTTGTATTAATTTAATTCTGAAAACACATTACTATGACAAAAATATTGAACTAAGCATCTCAAAAACTCATGATGAAAGTTTCAGGTCAGTAAATAAGGACTCTCAGCAGCTTTTACATGGACATTCTTACCTGTAACTTGGTGTTAGTCACTTTCAGTAAAGGTGCTGCAATGAAGCCGCGTCCAAAGGATGTGGATACAGTTTTTTTAAATGTTACTCATTACAATTGCACCTGCTTTATTTGATTAACTGAAAATACTGAGTGCTTTCAGAAAAGCAAATCTAAATGACAGCACTTATAATTTAATATTTTACTAGGTTTCACATAGATTGCACTTCACTAGGAAAAGAAAATATGACATGAGCGAGGTTTCAAAGCTATATGATCCCGATACCTCCTTGATAGTAATCCACTGTTCCGGACTATTTAATAAACGACGAACTATAAGTTTATTACGATCATGATGAATAAAAATGGGTTGTAACCACTATGCAGTCAGAGATCAGTGATCAAATAGGAAGCCTTTCACAAATTTTAGTTTCAGGACCCCTTCAAAACCAAGAGCACAGGCCCTTCGCATCAATGAATTTATAGTAAGAGAGAATTTTCATTATATTAAATAGAGGAACACTTGCACAAGACTGCATAACATTTACTTTGGCAGTCCTTTTCATTATGAGGCATTTAGATAACTAAATGAACAAACACTGATAGAGTTTCCATGGGACCTACTAAAATCATGAGGTGGAGTAAAAAGTCCAACAATAAGACAGTGAAGATAATATTGACTAACTGGAAAATGCCATCTCTTTTCTCGGTGGATACTTTGCACACCTGATTAAATACGTTTTAACATGATGTGGGGGGGTGGGGGGGGGCTTTTGTGTGAAAGCTAAATAGGCAAGTCTTTTGCTTAACTCAATCCTACTTGAGAGCTGCGCCATCAATATAGGTCTAAACTCAAATGTCACTACTTCTCACCTTTATTATAAACAGGTTATGCTACGCATAATAGTACATGTAATATTTTAGCAGGGCAAAATTAGCTCACCAACCTTAATTTATGTGGCCAGAGGGCTGAATATTGCACATGAGTATGTCTAACCTTTGATATTATTGAGGATGTCCTTCAGCTGACTGAAGCTATTGAGAAGTGGGTCTTGCTCTTCATCCTATGGAAAGATGAACAGAATGTCAATTTTCTTCTTACATTTTAATCGTTAGACTCAGTCACACTACCTTCAGCTTGCAAGCAACAGTGCATTAATATAATTGGAATTTGACATATGAAGCAGAAAGCTTTAGGACTAAAACTGTGTATAAACTTCACATCAAGTTCAGCTTTGACACATGAATTTGCAACATCCACAAACAGAAACGAGTCCAGTTGTAAGTGCCTGTATTATGTGTTGTAAGTACAAACTATTTAGAATGAATAAACAATTATTTCCTGCGTAAACAGCATTACATGAACAGTGATAAGGTCACTGCTGCTCCTTAAATGGGTCAGAAATTGAGCAATGCAGAAAAACAGATTAAATCAATTTTGTTAACCATTATTTTGTTAACCAAGAACAAATTCTATGATCAAGGGTTTAATTGGCTTTCTACCAACAATTAAAAAAAAATCTGTTTCCTTCTGCTTCTGACAGCTTACTATCCAGCACACTATTAGTTACTCTGGGAAATAAATATACCGAAGCTTGCTAGCTAGCAACATGGAGCAGTAAGAAACATTCAGACTGCACTTGTTGATTTCATAAAAGTGTCTGTTACTGAAATTATTTTATTTTGTTAAATATTGTAATTATCGGATGAATGCTATGCTGTTGAATATTCACTGCAACTACAAAATAAACACAAAAAGGCAGTATGATATGCAGTCAGTCAGAACAGTGTAGCAGATGGTATAACTTTACACTGTTGGGTTACTGTTTGCTTAGCTACCAACCACATCAGTTCTATTTTTTTCCTGTGTGCAGAATCAGAAAACTTTATTTATCCCGGAGGAAACTGTTTATGTGGTGACTGCCACATCACACAGACAAAGAGAGAAACAAGACACCAGAGTAGTGTAAAATAAAAGTAAGATAAAATACAATAATAAAATAAATAAAATACGTCTAATATAAGACTAAATAGAATCTGATAAAAATAAAAATCCAAATAAAATAGTTAAATCTAAGTAAAAATAAAAATCAGTGGAAACAAACTAGAATACGAATAGAAGTGATAATATTGCACATAAGGTGTTATAGTAATTAAGTGAGTTAGCGCCATATAGAGGACAGAACTATGCTGTTGTGAGTTTAATTACCCAGTAAAATCATATTTATATGACTTTTTATGGTTGTGAAGTTAGCTAACTTCCAAATCTACCAAAAATGAATAATCTTTCAGTTCAACACAAATCTATTTATTGCAAAGCAGTAACAGTGTGACTAAGCCATAGAACCAGCTCTGATATAGGTTGTGATAAACAGACAAGGACCGACAGTCTAACTAGAGGAGAATTTGAAAGCTATAAGTACTTGGTGAAATATTATTGGAATTGTTCATTTTTTAAACAAAGATTGCCATGCCTTTCAGGCAGTCACAGTCAGTTTGAACTGTTACTTCCTCCGTTAAGCAAAAGGAAGACTACCCTCACAGTTTAATGTCAAAACTATTATTCTGCAGACCCGTGTGTTGTAAACTAAAACCCAAGACTACTGTATTTGCTAATGCTTATTTTAATGACATTCTACTGCATTAATGTTGAGGAAAGAAATAAAATATTTCCCTGGATTTGGTGCAGTGAACATGGTTTAAAGAATCCCTTTTTGCTCCATATTGGCCATATTACTCATATTTCGTCAGTTCTCAAACCTTTATTTCTTTAACTGTATTTTTAGATAATGTTTTGAAATGTGTACTTCTCAACTTTCCTTTGGACTTTTTAGTCTGTTAGCACAAAAGGCTAAGATACCAGGCATCAGGTAGCCTGAGCTGAAACTATGATAGACATAGTAACAGTTACTAAAAAAAGAAGGCGGACGTGTTGGAATTTTGCAAACTTTTCTAACTAATGTTGTTTACCTAAGCCGAAACATTTGAAAAACACAGATTATGCCATTAACCTTTTTACAATGTCACAGAGAACTCTTTCTTCATTTATGGAAAACCAGAACAAGAAAACGCATTTCAGAGAATATGTTTAAGACCTAATGCTTGATCACAAATAGAACCTGAATAAAGGTTTTTGACACCATAATATAGTCCTTTTTGTCATTGCTTCTTCCTTTGATCGTTTGGCACAGAAACACTGTAACTGTAAATTACCATTCAGATATAACTACTGTTTGAAATACTGTACAAAATGTGCAGGCTAGTCTGGATAAATTTGATGGTACATCAAATCAGCAAAGAGACAATATAGAGGAACAAATGGGAATCTCTTTTTATATGAGATGGCTAAAAAAATGTTGCACAAGATTTTTATCTTTAAATTTTTATTCCCACTGGAGACACATAAATTGCATCTACCTGAATGGTTCACTATAGATGACAACTTACCAGTGGAGTATGGGTGCTCCATCTGGAGTTTCTCTTGATAGCACCAACTACAGTGGATATCTCCCCTTGAACAATGTATATATTCTTATCCACCATAGTGAACCTAGAGGTAAAAAAATTGTACAGTTAAGTTAATCAGCCTCATATATCATTCCATCACCCTGCAATACATGTACTGTGCATCTGCAACGCTCCCAAACAAACTATAGTGCATTCTGATCGCATTATTATGTATCAGAATGCACTATAGATTAAGTATCCATGAAATGGTCATTTGAACGTTACCCTTTGCTGTCTTGTGTTGCCATTGACTTATGCTGTAGATTTATTAAGACTTAGCAGTGAGTATGTAGTTAGTTGTTTCACTTTCCTTAAGTTGCTGGACAAAATGTGCAATCTAAAAACAGAGGCAATAGCAGATAACTACAGACGACTGGATGAACATTACTGGCATGGACCAGGGCAGCAGATTCCATAATCTTTCATAAGAGGATAATAAGACAATGAAAACATACAACGTGACTGGAAGCAAAAACATATAAATTGCATGAGTGTATATATTGCAGAGAGAGCAACATTGACTTGGATAACAAAAAAGTATTTGCTTCACAAAATCTCATGCACTGACCTTTTTTCTGTGTACATATTGCACAGACATTTTTTCTGTGTACATATTACTGCAATCACTAAAATACAGTCAAAGGTCAAAGAAACACTCATCAGCATAAAGAACATTTCAGTAACTGGGCCCATGTTCTTTGAATAAACACTGAAGATGTCAGCATCTTCATAGAAATGTGCATCATATGAGGCAACATTTTAGCAGTGTTTCTGGGCAACCTGCTAGATTTAGTGTTTACTTCTAAGTTAAATTTAAGTATAAAATGTCCATTTGCCGTAACCATAAACACCACAGCACACAGTGTGAACAAAACAAAACTCTTCTCTGCATTTAACCAATTCAGCAAGTGAAGCAGTGAGCAGCCAAGAACACAGCACCCAGAGAGCAGTGTGTGGGGATGGAACCTCGATTAAGGGTACCTCAGTTGTGCCACTAGCAGTCCTGGGATTCGAACCAACGACCTTCTGATCGCAGGGGCAACTCCCTAACCAACAGGCCAAAAACTGCCCCAATACACCCAATTCAATAAATAAGGGACTTAAGATCTCACATGTATATGAAAGCAACTTTAAGAAACAGTGACTAAAGCCAGACAGGTACTGAGAGGGTATCAAGGGAGGCATGACAGTTTAAAAAGGTCATTTTATGAGACTAGCATACCTAGTCAGCATCATTAGCTGCTAGCTACCTATCTCCAGCTCAACAAGCCTAGTTTGACAGCTGCCAAATATAAACAGGATTAAGAAAAGATAACTTTTTGCCGCCTTGTGACAACGCTTCTTACGTTTAGTGATGTAATGACTGAATTTACAGTGCTCCATTCAAGACTTTATTAGCTGCCACTGCCTGCTTGAGATTTCATCCTAGCTTACTATCCAGTTAGCTCGTAAGCTCTCTGCTATTAGAAGACGCAGAACAGAGCTCCACAGAGACTCCTGGGTCTCTTAACTCCAAGCCTGATCTTATGAAACTACACGAAGCTGTCAGTTTGGACAGAAAGAAACCCATACCTGCACTGGTGCGAATCCAAAATGGCGTTCAGTATGTTTTCCAGTGATGTGGCTAGCTAGCTAAAGAGCTAGCAGGCTGAAAAAGAGTGTTTTTCTTTCACTTTTACTCACACTGCACGTAAACGACGACACTAGACACGACCGTTTAACAGGCTGTCACACTTTGAGCAGTTTCTCGTCATGCTGGGCTGTCTCCGAGCTGTGGTTTAGTCAATCATCTGTGTTTAGCCAGAGCTGCTCAGTGTAAACTTACTGACGTGGAAAAGGCCGGAGCTCACACCAACCTGTTTACATCTGGAGTGACAGCCGCCGCAGCCAATCAGCTGCAGACAGCCCGGAGCGTCACTGTTTAAAACACACGGGTTCTGCATGTGTATGTGCTCCTGACGTTATGAGAGTGTGAATATAAGAGTAAAGCAGATAAAGTCTCATACATGATTTTATCTTCAACCGTGCTGTGTTTCCAGAGTCCAATCTAGAGGCGGGTCTACTGCCAAATCCCAGCAAACCCAGTCAAGTTTGGTTGAACGTCATTAAGTCGTGTCCCACTCTGGCGTCATCCTTGTTTTTCTCTCACACGTGACGCGCATCTCCACAGACTTGTGCATTTGTATGAGGCAACATTTATTCAGTGTTTGTGCAAGCTTAATTTAACGGACCCAGTACAATAAATCAGGGCCTTAAGATCATAAATGCATATGAAAGTAACTTTAAGAGCAGTGACTAAAGTCAAGCAGGTTTTGGGAACGCGTTAAGGTAGGCATCTTGATATCCATCAAGCTGTCAAGCTGGATTTCTCCTGGTGAGACATACAAGAATCTCTTAAAACCACTCTGATGTCATTGTTTTCTTCTCACATGTGACCTGCATCTTCACAGACGTGCGTTCACATGAGGCAACATTTTAGCAGTGTTTTTAGCATGCATTTTCAAGATTCAAGATTTCAAGCTCAATATTAAAGATTCAAGAGCTTTATTTGTCACATATATAGTTAACCAGGACAACATTTAGTGAAATGATGATCTGGCCAGCTCCTAGAAGATAATAATATAAAATAAGACTAAAATTAAAATTTAGTATAGTGCAAATACTGTTCAATGAAAATGTAAAGTGACTGAGTGGTGCAACATAGTACTATGGACAGGTAGTAGACAAATAAAAGATACTGATTAATGATCTTGATCATGACTATACAGTGAAATCAGCATGTCCATGTGTACTTAATACTGCAATCGCTAAAATACTCACAAAGGTCAAAGGAACGTTTACACATCAGCATAAAGAGTATTTCAGTAACTGGGCTCCTGTTCCTAAAATAAACAATGAATGTCAGCATCATGATATAAGGCATTATTTTACCAGTGTTTGTTTCTGGGGAACCGGCTATGTTTAATGTGTTTACCTCCAGGCTTAATTTAACGCTCCCAAATTCAATGAATAAGGACCTAAATGTGAATGAATGAGCAACTTTGAGAAACAATGACTAAAGCCAGGCAGGTGCTGAGAACGTATCAAGACATGACATCCATCAAGCTGTCAAACTGGATTTCTCCTGGTGAGACATCCAAGAATACTCTGATGTCATGCTTGTTTTCCTCTCACACGTGATGTGCGAGGTTGGTCCCTGCACTCTCTGATACACTGCTGATGGAAATATGCAAGCAGAGGGTTGGGTTAAAGGAAATCTGAATAATCTGAACAGTCCTGCCTGCTGTGCAGTGACCACTTAAATGTTGCTGTGCTCTGAGCATACAAATCAGATGTTGGTGTATTTGATCAGAATCAGAATCAGAATGAGAAAACTTTATGCCAGAGGAAATTATATATAGATAGATAGATAAATATACAGACACACAAACATATATTTATATAGGATATATATAGAATTTGTATAGTATACTTTTATATCATACTGTTGTGTTGTAGAGCTTTTATTATATTGGTTATTTTAATTTGCTGCTTCTACTTTTTTCTTTTGTTCTGTCCACTTTGCTGCTGTAACAATGCAGATTTCCTCCCTATGAGACTCATAAAGGTTTATCTTATCTTCTCTTATCTTGATTTGAGTTTATAGTGGGCGACTGCATGTTTGGCATGCACTAACAGAACGGTATGCTTGACCCCTACAGTGGAGGGTCAGGGGGACTGTGTTATGTTGTTTGGGTCTACTTGTTTCCTTATTACCTCTTCTGTAAGACTGACTCTGCTTTATGCTATGCTGATGAGAATGGTCTCTTTCAGGACCACCCTCTCCGCAGGGTCAAAGAATGGTTTATTGTGTAAGAATACTTTGGAAATCTATGGTCTTTGTAGTCACTAGATGTCAACCCAGTAGTAGAACTTCTAGAGATTTTGGACAGAGGTGTTCTCTAACTCCAGGATCGAAACACCAGTGGAGAGAACATCTTTTGTTAGAGTGGTGTTCCTTCTCCAGTGGAGTTTCAGAGACTTGCAGAATCTGTGCTAAGCCGCACTGAATATTTTTTGGCAGGCTATTGTGCACAAACATTCAATAAACTTTGTGTACGTTTTTCCCTTGTTTCGCCACTCGCTTGTAAGAACACATATAGGACCACAGCCAGTGTAACTGGAGTGTAGTATCAGAATCAGAATCAGAAAACTTAATTTACCCTGGAGGAACTGCTCGTGCTATGACTGCACAATCACACAGAGACACAAAGCCAAGAACAATATAAAATAACTATAAATAAAAATATAAAATAAACTCAAAATGAAACTCTCTTTACTCTGGAAATGATCTGTACTAAATACACTATGCTGTATACACAAAATAATGCTGTCAATAAGAGAGATGGATATAGGTACTATAGATAAATTAAATAAAATTACTGATGAAGTAGTTTACTAGTTAACACAAATAGTAGCTGTACTCTTTACCAAGTCCATTATTCCCCCTAATAATGACATAAGTAGTGATACTGCACACGGTAAGACTATTGCATAAAAAGTGACATGTGACGTAAGTAATGACATAAGAAGCAGCTGTTTGAGATGAAGGTGAGAATTAGCAATTCAGATATTACTGTTTTCAGATATTAAATTTCAGAATCCTAGCACTCTAATTCTAAGGTTGTTTCCCAACTGTGTATGCTGTGTATGTCATTTGGAAAAAGGAAGCACCAAAGTTGGGTATACTAAAATTTGTATGATTATAACTGAGCTATTGGACATGGTATTAGATACTGTAGTTCCATAAGGCAATGTGAAGTGGAGAGACAGCAGCTTTACTAACAACTGGAGGAGAAAAAATGGTAAATGTTAATTTGATTGTTTGCTCTATAGCTGGCACTTACATGCGAGTTCATGTGGGCACATAAATGAGCATCCTTGTTGTAAGAAAATGAGCATCCTTGTTGTAAGAAAAGTAGCAATTAATGTAAGCCAAAATTAATATAATAAATTTATGGCAAAATGTTTTGTTTAAATTGTCCAAGAGTAATCTGGGGATCAATTTAATAAAAGGCGGAGGTCTTTATAGAGCACACAGTGGATTTGGTTCCTATTTTCAGTGTGCTTTGGTATCCTTCAGTATTCTTTAGGCATGAATGGGAAACCACAACAAAGTTTCCTTCCATACCTCCACATATTTCCAAATGAAACACAGTATCAGGAGGGTGTCTGAGCTGGCTGAGCATTTGGAAAAGGTGGAGATGAAACACGATATTATTAGTTATTATTATCCTTCCCCACCCACCCACCACTGATGCACAGTGATGTACTGCACTTCAAAGAACACAGTAAAACAGGAATTTTATCTCTGAAATACTGTGAAGAATCATGTTTAATATGACATGTGACACAAAGTAACAAAATAAAGGTCAAATTTTTACTTTTTAGCTCTAAACTATCAAACACAATCAACTGTTTATAGGTTTCACAGTTTTGCCCAGCACCTTAAGGATAGTAATACTACTAACTACTCACTACTAAATCTTAATAAATCTACAGTAGAGGTCAATGGCAACACAAGACAGCAAAGGGTAATATTAAAAAGACTATTTCAAGCATATTTTGTACATTGTTATGGAAACAAAATGCACTGTAGTTCATCTTGAAGCCTAGAGCTCTGTGCTGCAATAAGTCTGTTTATAAAACAGTTTCATTTAAAATTGATCTCAAATAAATAGATAAATAAGACTGGGTTTCCTAAGCTCCTAGAATAACACTAAACATAGCAACTTCACTTTTCATCTTGTTCTATAGAATGCCCTGCAATATCCCACTCTTCTTTGATTTCCTTATAGTGTGTTATTAAAAACTGTTAACGTTCCAAAAACATCTAGATCCCATCCCATATGGTCCATATGCAAATTTAGCTTTTTTATAGTTTTTGTGAAACCACAAATGTCATTAATATGCTGTCCAAGGCTGGGAGCCCACATTAGGGACCAACAGTCATTTGTGGAACAAAGACCACAAGAGAGTACATAAAATACACAGTAACCTCATTAAGGGAAATTCTACTTATGTTGTTTTTTTTTTTACTTATTTACCAAAACAATCATAAGTTATTTTACACAGTCATTTCCTTGCCTATCCTGGTCCCTTATAATTAAACTGGCTGAAACTGTTGCCTTTAAGACCCCTGTGTAAATCACCCCTGCTCTGAGTGGCTGTCCTATATGGAACCTTATTCTAAATGCAGTGCAAAACAGATGTATATGGGCAGGACTAAACTTCTGTAGAATGTGTAGGCAGATGTATGTAAATGCATTTGTTTTGGTTATATCGCAAGAAAATATTCAAAATAGGCTATTTTACAGCTTAATGTCTAGGTATGGGCTAAATAGACTGGGACATTAATGAAATGTTTTGAAACTTAAACCATTTTTACATACCATGTCAAAGTCTTATAAATATTTACCATAAAATCAGGCCTTCATAAGAGAAATACAAAAAATTGGGAATGACTGGGACAAGCATAAGTTCATAAGCAAAAGTTTAAACATATGTGCAAGTTAAGTATCTTGAATATTTTCCATTTACTTCTGAAAATGGAACAGCAGGACCAAACTGTCCTTGTAAAAGTGTTATTCGAAATAAGCAAAGACCGACTGTGCCTGTATAACACTTACATTTAAAATTTGCACAGAGCATAGTTCTGACTTCATCCAAGAACACTTTATCTTAGACAGATTATTTTTTCACCTTCAAAAACATGCATACTCCAACAAAATATAACTGGTCCAATGGCACTCTATGCATCTAAAGTTACAAAAATATTTGTTATACTTACTATACATAACCACCTTGTCAAAAAAGCAAGTTATACTTCAGGTTAACTCCAGTCTCCTGTGGTACAAACAGCACAGATGTACACAGATGTATGAAGTGATCCTAAAGGTCCACTGTTGATCTTTCAGTGGATTTAAATGTATGTTCTACATTCAGTTTCCTGTGGGAGAAGGGATCTATCTGCACCTTTTCACCACACTACTTGATAAAAATAGAAAAGTAAAGCAAAATGGAAGAATGAAAGTACCGAAAGCATTTTCCACATGAGACAACTCTGTATGAATGAAAAGGATTCTGAGTGACTTTATGGGACTTTAAGGGCTATTGGGTTCTGGATGTAAGGGTTAAAGTAAGGATTTTGTCTCTTGTGACTGTCCATAAGTCTGTGGTCATCTGAGAAACTGAGCTTTGGGGTAAGGCTTCAGCAGCACTGTGATAAAGTCTCCATATCCTTAAACCCAAGGCTGCAGGTCAGGTCCCTGATGGGCCGTAAATGTCTTGCAGGCTTTCCTATAGCTCTTCAGGGCCTGGAATGAAGACATGTAGGATCAGAAGGTCTACTGTCAGGGTCTTAAGGTGGACATTTTTATGCAGCTAGTTAGTCCACACCCTCACATCTAAAGAAACACAAAGACAGACAAAGAACTGGTAGTTACATCCTTCATAAAAGTTTCCTGCACGTGACAAGGGAGGCATTGCAAAGGCTACCTGAGAGCCATGGCCAGATGCCAGGCATTTGTTGAAAGTGGAACAAGCCGGTCTAGAGAACTGGAGGCTTTGCTCCTGATACCCCCTCTCCCACTCCCCAGCCTCCAGCCCCTACAGCCCCCACAGCCCCCATCCGCCCACCCCATTTGTGAAAGCTCGAAACGTGGCTGGATGACAGAGGGAGAGAAACAGCGAGAGAGAGAGAGAGAGAAACAGCGAGAGAGAGAGAGGTGGGCAGTCCTATTTTCTTCCCGTGGACCTGTCGCACGAGATATTTAGCATAAAGTCAGTCCCCCTGTGCGTGGGATTTCAAGCCTTCTCACTTCACCAGCAGCCCTTATGACAGACACACGCAAGGGGAGGAAACGGGAGCTTTTCGTGTTTTTGCAGTTCCGGGAACTTTCTACATGACGGCAGGCGGCCTCAGCGGATCAGGACAGCAGTTCAGCCTCGACCGAGTCGCGAGTAGAGGGGAATACAGCCACCCGAGCGGGACCTGCTGTGAGTAGATGCTGCTGTGTGGTGATGTGGGCTACAGGACCGCTCTCTGAGCCTCGAGCCATTGTACAGGGCGCTGAGTTCGGGTGAAACTGTAAGAGTGCATGGCCCGCCTGATGCCTCGCTGGGAGGGTCCGGGACAGAGCAGACCACCACCGTGGCAAAGAGGGGCTGCGAGTAAATACAGCAGAGAAGAGGGTCAGAACCTCAAATATCTCTGATAAAACGTGCAAATTCGTACAACCAGCTTTAAATCGGACAGACCTAACGTGCTCGCTCAGTTAACAAAAATCTCTTGATTCTTACATTAACCTGTAATTCTTCTCTGCTCAGACTCTTCAGACTTTAGTATAGAGTATCAAATGTTCGTTAATGTTCGTACAATCAGTTTTAATCAGACAGACTAAATTTGCTCCAGCTCTTTTAACAAAAAATAAGTTCTTAACATTCATCTGCGGTTCTTTTGTGCTCAAACTGTTCGTAAGACTTTAAAGAGTAATAAATACTTATGTTCGTAAAAAGGGAATCAGCTTTAAACCGGACAGACTAAACTTGCTCGCATCTATGTTGCGAATGCCAGAAAAAATATCTCTTTATTCTTACATTAACCTACAGTTCTTCTCTGCTCAGACTCTACTTCAGACTTTCTAAAGTATAAGATCTTCGTTTACGTTGGTAAAAATAATTTGCGTGTAGAAGTTTAAAACCCGCTTTGGGATGTTCTCCTTGGTGGTTCTGGGTTCAGCTGAGCATCATTCCACAGCACAGCCCGAGACCAAAACATGTTGCAGACGTTTGACTTGCTTTTTATCCGTGTAGCAGCCGTCTGAAATGCATCATTGCATTTTATTAAAACGATCAGTTAATGTTTGTGTAACAGTGGAGTTTTGAGTTTCTAGAGTTGGTTAAACTCTTGTCTTGTCAAAAAAACAGGCGCTGGGTCTCCTCTCAGCGCTCTATTGTTCAAAGTGCGCATTTTTCAGAGGCCGAAAATATTTGCTGGATCTGCTCAAATTGATAGGCGGCAGGTGCTCTGGAGACAGTGGGAAAAACTGAGCCACACACACACATACACTCACACTCGCTCGCGTGCACGCACACACATACACATACACACACGGTCTATTCTCAAATGCAACTGCTTTAAATCACTCATTTAAGGTACATATTCATTTTGTGCGTTTCAAAAAAATAAATGTAATACAACTGAAAAAACACAAACTATTGTGAACGCGGAACCGGTAGATGATTTGCTTCAGAATGCCAATTGAAAATTAAAATAATAAGTAGTGTTTATTATTATTATTATTATTATTATTATTATTATTATTATCGTTCATATACTTCTACTAAACATACTAACAATAGTAATAATAATAATGATATGTGAATAATAATAAAATTCGTTTTTAACATGCCAATATTTATGGGTGGTGAAGAGGCAAAGCTTCGCGTACAAGAATTTTTTTTTTTTCAATTAAGATTTTCAAAATTAATTAATAAAGGACCGTTTTATCTGTAATATTAGATAAATATTCTCTGCTTGGTGTGAATAGTGGTTTAGCGGTTTGACCCGGTTCTACATCTGTTTATTGCTCGTTTTATGTCACTCTGATTTATCTGGAAAATATTATTGGAAAATACTCGGCCGAAAAATGATGCGCAAGAAAATGTTGCGCAAAATGCGCTTCCAGCCTGTGAGAGGTGTTTGACAAGAGAGTACTATGAATATAGGTATATTACAACTAGCCTATATAACTATAATGATTTACGCTTCACTGGAGCTCAGGAAATATTTTACAGTTTAGCTGCATAGACTGCGAGTCTTTTTTGAACTTTAACTCAGGTGGGATTAGACCCCAACAGTAATGCTTCGTCACCTCTGGACCGGTATCTCTTCACTTTAGTCCCCAGAGCGTCAGACTCTGTATTTAACACACGTGAAGAGAAAGATAAATACATAAGTAACGCACCCTCAGCCCGGGGCAATGTTTGTATTGACTGAGAAATAACGAAATAATTTTCATTATAAATAAAGGCATAAACCGGTTCATTTGACTTATAAACGCACTAAAAAAGAAAACTAGCGTGAGAGTTTAAGAGCATGTGCAATAAAGTAACTGCAAAGTGGTGATCATATTGGGGTTTTTTTCTGAACCAGGGATTGGTGTAGTTTGGTGTGGCTTGTTTTAGGAGACGTCATTAATAAGGACATCTCCGGTCCACAGACTAATCTCGCGTGTGTGTTGTTGTGTGTGTCTGTGTCTCTGCTGCTACACGGTTATGCAGAAGTATAAAAAAGAGAGAGAAGAAGCAGAAGAAGAAGAAGAAGAGAAAAAAGGCGCGCTTTAACACACACGGGCAAATGCAAATGGATGTTAGGAGGGTAGAAATTAACATCTACAAACATTGGGTGGAAAATTCCATCTGCCGCCAGCTCGAGTGGGCCCTTAATAAGTTCTCAGACAGCAAAGTGACACACATCTTAATCAACTCTTAATCCCAGGAATTAATTCTGGACGCGTTTATGAATAATTCCCAGCCTAATGCAGCGGCCCATGGAAATGCGTGCAGTCTGCCCCTGCCCAGCCAGCAGATGGACCGGCCAATCTCCTGAAAAATGAGAGGATTTCCCACCCGATATCTGCTCCCTTATTGGAAATATATTCTAATGAGATCGATGGCTCATGCGGACCGCGGTATTAATGCAGGGCGGCCCGCTTGAGCTCACCTGAACCGAGTTTAGCACTCCTCTTTCTGTTGTTTTATGTCGTGTACATCACTGGGCGAGCTTTTCCTTTTAGTTCGAGGCAAAGAATCATCTTTAAAACACCCAGGGCCTGAAATATTAGCAGGTCGTACTTTATTCTCGCAAATGCGAGGCTGGAATAAAGAATGAACCATCAAGTCAAAGTTTAATTATCTTAACTACAAAAATTATGGACTGAATATCTTAACTAACAACACCAATTATTAACTGAATATCTAACGAAAGTTAAAAACCAGGCAGTTTATTTGGCTATGAAATGGTAATAAGTATATAATATACATTATTGTTCTTCTCCTTTTTACTATTATTATGATTATTTTGATTAGCATGATCGTTATTTTATTATTATTATTACTACTACTACTATTGCTACTGCTATTACTACTACTATTACTATTATTGTAGAGGTTGTAGTGCTAGCGCTCCTGTAAGTACTGGATATATAATATTTTACATGATTTTTAATAGATTTTATTTTTATTTTAAAATTGTGAAATTCCAGTGTTTTTTATTCTCAGTTCAGGCACAAATATTTCGGATTAACCCATTTGAGGTGAACACGTGTCAAGAGGATGCCTCTCTCTCTCTCTCTCTCTCTCTCTCTCTCTCTCTCTCTCTCTCTCTCTCTCTGTCTGTCTCTCTCTCTAACACGTTGTCAGGGTTTAAATATAGGAGTGTGTTGGTTTAAAGTTATTATACCTCATCATTAGTGTGAGCAGGCCGTTACAGAGTGGGGTCCAGGCGGTGATACTGGAGTTAGTGTGGGTATAGTGGACGCGCTGCACCTCCCGGGGGAAGCGGTTACACCTTGTTCCGGACCACATAACTAACAGACGTCACCTGCCAATTCCAGCCAGAATAAAAACAGAAGGAGACTTTGGTCTACACGGCCATAAAACGTGTTCAGGGTGGGTTGAGGTCTCCTATAGAGCACTGAGCGTTTGTCTTGAGACCCCTCATCAGTCTGTCTGTGTCTACCACTGTCTGAAATGCAGCATTATTACTATACCCGTACTCTCTTAACGTTAGTGTGCCAGAAAGGGTTCTTTGAGTAAATGCCACAGAATTTAATTCTCTAATGGACAAATCAGCGGATGGTTCAATAAAGCAAGAAGAACCATTTTAAAGCTGGAAGTACATGATATAAAGTTTTTCTCTCAACTGTTCAAGTCAAGAAACACTTAATTAACTTTATTTTATTATGTTGTGTGTGGAAGTGTGTGAGATGATGGTGAGTGTGTGTTTCACTCCGTCTGTGCCAAATACATTCCTATTAGATGTTTCACTCATCAGAGATAATAGGCGGCTCTTGTTTCGGGAGACCTTTTTTGCTGATCTCCATCAATCAATGCTCTTCAGCAGCAGAGCATATTCCCTCTTGTGATCAGATAATGGGATCAGGACGTGTTATCCACACAGACAATCGAAGAGAATGACTCGCGAACACAATTTAACACACACAATATCAAGCATACGCTCTATTTAAAATAGTCTACCATGTGAGTATTCACACGGTTCACTGATTTTCCATCAAATAAGAATTTTGTGAGATCTGAATTGAAATTTTTGTTTTGTGTTTGGATAAAGCTTGGTCTAAACGGTCCTCGAGACTCGAGCTTGAAAAATGGCCCTCATTGTATTGTATCTCTTAAACCACATTTTTCATTATTAAAGATCCAATTTACATCTTTCTAATTAAAAACAGACCAATTAGATCATCTTGTGCTCATGTCATTTTATTTTTGTCTAAAAGCAAACTTAATACAGCTAATATAGCTTTCTCTCTCTGCGGCTCTCATCATTGCTAATCTCCACCCTGGGGTCCACCTTGTGAATACTGATCACCACATGATTTCTCATTCAAATAAACACGGTTATGCTCAGAGTCTTAACCCCATGCATAGAAATAGGGCCTTTTTTGGATATCATTCAGTTTACATCCACAAAACTGAACATATTTTGCGTTTACTGATGGTTACCTAACAACAAGGACGTCAGATGGGAGCATGTTTAGCATTTTTATTGCTATTTGTGCTCAGGAGTTTTGACTTTCTGAAGTAAACACACTGGCTGCTGTACCCTGCATCGTATTCTATTAAACCGAGTTCAATGATTTCCTGAAATGTGTATTATGAATTTCTACAGCCCTCAGCCCTTTTAATCATCACTAAAATGATTTTTAATGAAGAAATCAATATTGCAATGCAATTTATGGGCTCAATCCAAACACATTACATAAAATGTATATCAAAATCCGAACAAATGTGATCTTACCAAAAACGTAATTAATATGTTCTAAAAACACTGTTTAAATATATAAAATAACAGCTACGGTTTCATAAACAAATCTAAATTCTTCGTTTTTAATTTATTTTCTATAATTTTATCATTTTTAAGAGTGACGAGTTTACATTCATTTAAATTTAAATTAAGACTTTCATTATTTAATTTAAAAAATCCACTGATTGTTCAGAAATTCCTGGTTAATTCAGTATGTATGTAAATAACATAATTCAGAATGGGATCGTGTGAAACGGTCCATTGTGGAAAATCTCACCGATTCTTTTTTTACACTGGTGATCAGAAGAACAGGATTTGTAAACAATGTAAACAAACCCATTTTTTGCAACTCACGTCATTCTCGCCCGTCGTTTTATATCTAATAGTATTGATTCAATAAAGCCCGAGAATTTAAACGACTCGGTGAGTTTGTCTAGACCACCAGAACCGAGTTTTCCACACCAAATATCACTTTTTTGCATCTTGACGGTTTCATAGCGCAGGGATGTAAGAATGGAACTGAGGAGCTGGTGTTTAGTGTCATTAATGTCACTGCGTTTTAGGGTGAGTGAGAGCTCGTGTCTTCTTGATAGAAATATAAGTATAATTTGAGTAAATTCGTCTTTTTTGGAAAAATTTATCAACAACTGTATGACCTGCAATTGTACCGAACTGTCCATTAGGGCAGCTGGTGGTCTGGTGGTTAGGAAGTTGCCCTTGCGATTTGAAGATCGTGGGTTCGAAACCCAGAACTACCTGTGGTGCCACAGATGGACCCTTGAGCAAGGTACAGTCCACACACACAAGCCGCTGCTTCACTCGCTGAATGGGTTCAATGAAAAATAATTTCCCACTGTGTCCTGTGGTGTGGTGGGTTCACGCGTGACTATAAGGGTCTCCTTTAGTCTTTATTTAAACACTGCCTCTCACATCCAAGGTCACCTGAGTCCCGGCGTTTCAGCTCCTGTCCTCTATCTGACCCCCTGCTCTGGGGTAAGGGGGTCTGAGCAGGTGGGCTCTGTGGTTTTGCGGGACAGGTCAGCTCAGAGTTTCATTTCCTCCGCGCGGAGGGTGAGGATGATCCGCCTGCAGGCAAGCCGCTTTATCCGACCGAGGGTCCCGAGCAGGGGGAGCGATTGTGCCCCATCTGAGAAGTGTTAACTGCTGCTGTATAAATACACGGGTTGTTATTTTAGCTTCTATTACTGGCCGCCGGTCCTCGCGAAACTGCTATTTAAAGACGGACTGTCGCGTGCGTTTACGCTTCGAAATAAGGAAATAGCTTAAAATATTTAATTATTATGAATAGGAAAAAAAAAAAACTAAAATGAAACGACTAAAGGATGACCGACAGATATTATGCGTTTCTATAGAACCTTCCGGTTACGATATACTGTATTTATTCCGTTCTTTTGTATGGTTTGACATGATTTTAGTGGTCGTGTTACATATCTGTCTAAAGTAGCAGTTTTGTTGACTTTTTAGGAAAGTTTTTTCAGTATGTCCTGTTATTTTTAATACAGTTCATCAGAATATTAAGCTCATCATACATTTTACACTATTTCCCAACCATGACAATTTATTTCTCCATTGCTGTCAGACTTTCGTGGGCTTATGGTTGCATGACTAATTTGCTGAAAATATATCGTTCTCATTGAAATAACTATGAGCCAGAGAAGGCAGAGACAGATTATTCCATTAAAAATTACAGCGTCTGGAACTCAGAATCACAAACTGACCGCATATTACAGCAATAAAGGGAGGTGAAGAAAATCTGCAGCCACATGAAGCCTTTTAACGGTTTTAACGGTTTGAGCTCAAAATTGAACGAAATCCTCCAGATTCAGTGTGAGCTGCTTCATCTCTTTATTTGGAATTTGTGTTCTGCTCTCTCTTTTTCTTGACTTTTTTGCATGTACACCTATAGGCTACCTATGTTCTAAAGCTGTTGCTGTGTGTGTGTATGTGTGTGTGTGTGTATGTGTGTGTGTACGTGTGTGTGCATGTATGTTTGTGTGTATGTCTGTGCGTGTGTATGGGTGTATGTTTGTGCGTATTTCTGTGTATGTCTGTGCGTTTGTGTGTGTCTGTGTATGTATATCTGTGTGTATGTGTGTGTGTGTGTATGTGTACAGAGGTTGGAGAGGGTTATGGATTTTAACCTGCTGACGGAGGCTGAAGCCCGCAGCCCCGCGCTGTCTCTCTCTGACTCCGGGACCCCTCAGCACGACCAGAGCTGTAAAGGCCAGGACACCAGCGGTCAGTCTTCACAGAGTCTCCACTACACACACACACACACACACACACACACACACACACATAAAAGAAAGTTCTGGCCAAAAGGCTGCACGCTTTATAATCAGCCTGTACATAGCATCCAATAACATTCACCATTAAAACGTCCCAGATAGTGTAAAAATCAACACCGCTTTTATCATTGTGCTTTTTTTGGCAATAATTGTGTGTATGCAGCGTATGTTATTCTGGTGACGTTGCTTGACTTTTTAATGATGTAAGACCAAAGCACTGAAATAAAGTGCGAGTGTTTAAATTATTGAAATGCGTGTTGTTCTATACATGTAAAGTGAAAATGACCATTCTGTCGTACGTGAATATTCTTCCTCTGCATTTAAGCCATTCACCCAGTGAAACAGCTGGCAGCCAGGAACACAGCGACCGGGGAGCGGTGTGTGGGGACGGTACCCTGCTACCTCAGATGTGCTTAGCAGGGAATCGAACCCACGCAGGGCGAACGCCCTAACCATTTCCATTACTGATAGTGATAATGATGTTCATGGTGAATAATAATGATGATGATGATGATGATGATGATGATGATGATGATGGTAATGTTTATGGATTCTTCTTCTTAGTACTACTACTACTACTACTATTATTATTATTATTATTATTATTATTATTATTATTACTACTACTACTACTATTACTACTACAACTACTACTACCGCTGTTGCCCTGCCATTTCTGTTTTTAATAAGGAGTCTTGCACATACAGACTTTAGCTGTGCTTTTCTTCAAGCACTAGTATGAATGTGTTTGGGGCTCTCCTGATAACCCTGAAGCTGATAAGAGCACTGCAGCTCTTTCATTTCACTTCCAGAGCCCTATGAGCAGCTGAACATGTTCCTGCCAGTAACTGGAGGCAGATGCTGCTTTACAGAAGAGCCACAGGCTGCTTAAAGAATAAGCTTCTCTCTCTGTGCAGAACAACTGGAAGCTGACGCATATTTAGTATTTCAAATGAATCATTTGTGTCCAGTTTAAAACTCAAATTGAGTGGTCCTGGGTGGGCTCCAAAAGGTTTCATTGAGAGTTGAGAAAGGATAGCTGGTTCCTCCCATTGACCACTAACATAATCCCCAAAAAAGTAGTCATTTTCCACATCGCCTTAAGTGAAGTAGAAGATTGTTTGGTTGAAGGCCCACATCTTAGAGATGAGGATATTCAGCATAAGGTTCAGCTCAGCTCCAAACCCATCAGCTTCTTTATACCGGATTTCAGCTCTATTTTTGACCTGCTAGATAAACATACATCATTTTACAGTAAATAAACAAATCATAGCATTATTATAATTACTAATATCATGTGAGGCTGTAGTAATTACAGCATCACAATACAGTAGTATAAGAGTAGTCATTAGGTAAGTAACAGCTACCCTGGCAAAGACATACAAATAAAACAAATAACCAAAAAATATATATATAATTATTATAATTATTATATTAAATAAAATCAAGTGAAACTAAAGTATTTACAGTATTATAATACAATAGTGCAGAAGTGGTCATTAGGTTTGTGAGAAACAGCCACAGTGGTGGAGGCACAGTAGAACACAGTCCTGTCGTAAAAGACCAAAGAGAAACACGAAGCAAAGGAATCTGTGCTGGAAAACTTCAGTTATCAAATACCATCAGTTTTTGACCTTCAAAACAAATAAATCACAAGCAGTGATAAGAGCCTGACATGAAAGGTGGGTGCATTTGAGTTTATAGAGCCCAGTGGAGAGAGTTCTCCATTTTTAACCATCATTCATTTTTTAAAAAGTAGAACCCAAAAACTATAAAACTAATACATATATATGAAATAGAAAATAGAAAATTGACACTGCAGTTCAAACATAGGTCAAGATGTTCAGCAGAAAGTCAGGCCATACTGAAACATTGCTTTATACCTTTTGGAGAAAAAGTATATTATGTCCACACTGAAATTAGACTGAAACTGAAATTTGTAGTTAATTTTACTCCTATTATTAAACTACAGAGGAACTGCATTGTTTGGATTATTTACTTTGTGTATATTTTTATAAACAGAATTCTCCACGCGGGACACATTCATAATATTCATAAACTGCTTGTGATTAAATAATAACCGCTATAGGTAAACACTGTGATCAAATTCCCCAGGGAAAATAATCTCACAGCATATATGTGCATATTTCGTAAAACATGCAAAAAGTAATAAAAGTACGAAAAAAAAGTGCATAGACAAAATACTCTAGTGGGGTGTTTTACCAGTATACCAGCACACTGAAAATTACAAATGTGTATTTAAGAGATAAGATTTATCCTGTGACACTGAAAACTGAACAACAGCGCATGGGGCTGCAGATGAATTCACATTTAATTGGAGCCAAATGTGAGGAGGGATGTGGTGACCACTCGTAAATCTTCCTATAACGAGGCACCCAAGTAAGCCAAAAGGCTTTCATCAAAACAGCCAGGGGTAAAAACAGCTAAAAGCCTCAAAGCAGGCAGAAATGAAGCCAAAATGAGAAGAGTTAGCACTAATCTGGGACTGACAATCTTTATCTGGTCAAGGCTTTTCATTCAGCTACCTTTAAGCATATTGTCCTTTTAATAAGGCCGGATGTTGCAATATACCACTAACATACTTCTAGGCATATTTTTAATTAAAATAATAAGCTAATTGTTATTCTATATTTGTTTGATCATCAATGACTGGAAATTGTGCATATTGAAAACATAAATGAATGCATTCTCTAGACATTTTTTGTATTTTCCAAAATAAAAATATATTATTGTTGCTGTTATTCCAAAAATAAAGGCATAATTGTGTTTATTCTGTATTAGGGATATTTAAACGGACTTGAATATGTTTCTGTCCTCTGGAATATAATAATAACTAATGTACTGTCTTGTTGGTTTACGGTGGCACTGTGGAGTGTTGGAAAGCCTGCCGATCATTTAGAAATGCTCCTACAGTTAAGCCCTTGCCAAACAGCTCCTGCCCTGTCACTAATGCCTGATCCAGGGATTATATGGCCAGCTAATTTAGCCCCTTCTGTGAGGTCTTCAGTTTGCAGAACTCTAGTCCACTGAGAGAGGATTTTCCCCCCAACAAAACAAAGGGCATTTGGTCCTGCTTTTTACCTTTCTTTTGTGTCAGTCGTTACTTCTTTATCTTTGCTAGTCTCTTTTGCAAGTAAAAATATTTCCCCTGATAAATGGTGTTTTTTATGCAAAAATGTTTGATCTAGTGCTCACTATCCTTCAACAGGAACATCAGCATTCAAGACATGTATTTAGAGCGTAGGTGTATTTTAGAGTAAATATCTGTCATTTCATAATCTGTGTAAATGTATCATGGTTCAAAAATGGTCATTATCCTTAAAGTATATTTTCATTCTTGCTCCATGCAGATACAGAGAAATCCCATCAGAACCAGACAGATGAGTCTAACCCAGAGGATGGCTCTTTGAAGAAGAAGCAGCGTCGGCAGAGGACGCATTTCACCAGCCAGCAGCTCCAAGAACTGGAGGCCACCTTCCAGCGGAACCGCTACCCAGACATGAGCACACGAGAGGAGATCGCTGTGTGGACAAATCTCACAGAAGCACGAGTGCGGGTACGTGCCTTGTGAAACACTGAGCTACTGAAAAGTCAACATGGTGCTTGTTTTTAATAATACAAAGACTTAATTGATTGTACGTTGCTACTGTGAACGGAATAGCATAGAATAGAATAACAGAATAAAATAACAGAATGGAATGACAATAGAATAATAGAACAGAACAGGGCGTAACAAAACAGAATAGAACAGAAAATGTGATTCAATTTGTGATGCCTCGAATTTGATTATAACTGCACTGAATGTCTGCATCTATTCAGAAACGGAATAAAGTGATGCATCAATTTTGGTTGATTCCATTGTGATGCATTAATTTTGCTTGATTTAAATGTGTAATTATTTTAACAAAACGTACTTCATCAGTACAGTTACTGGCAAAAGTAGGTAGATGAAAAGAAAACAGGGTTGATGGCATTGTGACATTTTTTTCATGTGGAAAAGACATATACTTGAATCAAGTGAATTAAACACATTTTCTTTGGAGGTTAGTATTAAGACACTGCAATATACACTTTAGAACTTTAGAATTCCACTATAATGCCAAATTATAAAATATGCTGGAATCATTAGGGTCATTTAATGAAGTTGTTAAATCTTTTCCGTATACCCGAAACATCTTATCTACATTACAATATGTGATATAATACGGCTGTGTTCATGTGAAAACATATGAGTTATGTGCAAATTCAGTGCTATTCCTTTTAAATCACAGTCAGCAGTTCTGGTTATTGGAGTATAAGGCAGGTGGGCTCCTGGCCTGATGGATGACAGTACAGTCACTGCCTTTCTTCCTGCCTGACATCCAATGGATCGAATTCATGTTGGACAGAGGAAAGGTCACATAGCATGAAGTCTCGGTTGTTATTTTGAAAGAACAACAGGGCTGGAGCTGCCCCTGTCCTAATGTCTATCAGTGGCCTTCTGAACCATGCATGTATGCCACTAATCCTAGCTGGACACTCGCTCCCGCCTCATAGTCTAAATGCTTCTACTGTCAGGTTGATTTATGCAATTGAATGGGTATGTGTTCCTAATACGCTCTCAAAGCCTAAATCATGGCCCTGACCTAAAGCCAAGCTGACCCAGACTGCCTTTAAAGGTCTAACCATTGGACTACACAGAGTGGATGTGGAGTTTCTCAAAGTAAACTTTGGCCATTGTGCTGCTATTGTTTATTGCTGTGTTTTGAACATGATTGAAATCAAACGAAGATTTCTCTGGTTTTAGGATCAAATGATTAAAGTGTTTGTGCTGAAGAATCATAATAAGTGAATAACCAACCATAGAATCAAGACTGACAGAGTGAATCTGTCATTATATAGCTGAGAATCTAAATTAAGACCAGAGCCACTCTGGCTATCCAGCTAACATTTGACAGTCAGTTATTTCTGTGAGGTCTTAAACACCATTGCCAAGCACCAGCGTCACTGGAAAAGTAGGAGAATGCTTCAAAGAGGAGGGGATTCCCTGTCCCTTAATATAAACATGCATTATGCCATTGAAAATACACACAACCACAATTCAACCACAGTAGACATGAGATCCACTGTCCCGAGACAATGTAGATCTATTTTTCTCTCAACCTATTGAGCATTTTCATTTATACACCCGTTTCATTACACTTTCTATTGACTTCCTTTCATATCTGACAGATAAAGAAGATATGAAACCATAATATCAAAAGTCCACCCATTAGTGAGCATTAGGTAGATTTCCCACTATTCTGTGTTTTATTATGAATAGCAATTGGATTTTTAATCTTTAATTTTATTCTACAATTCAGTCCAATGTATACTTAAGAAAACAGATTTTGAGGAGCTAAATTCAATATTTTCTAAGAAAATTTGCAATTAAACCTTTAATCCACCGATATCCTCTAAAAATAGGATCTTAAATTTGACTAATGTGCAGGAAGCTCTCTCCTGACATTTCTTGTAGAAGCAGCTCATAATTTAGTTTAATAAATCAAAGCTAATATGGTTTGATCACTCTTAGCTCTTTTATTCAGATAATTCAAAGTTCTCTTTTTTTTACTTTTGTAATTCTTCCCTAAAATATTATTTCCAGTAGTGGGATCCAAGTACAACCTGTTGCTGTATGAAGAAAGAAAATGTTTTTAAAACATATTTGTTATTTTTTTTATACATCATAAATGTTTTTAAAGTGTTTTCTTTATTTAAAGAAAATGAAGTGAATTTAACTCTGTTTACAATAAATCTTACAGTAATGGAGGTTAAAATGTAGTGAAATCTTTACAATATGTAGTTTTGACTTTTTCCTCTTCACCCTTTAATTCAGGTATGGTTTAAGAACCGCCGTGCGAAGTGGAGAAAGCGAGAGAGGAACCAGCAGGCTGAGCTCTGTAAGAATGGCTTCGGTGCTCAGTTCAATGGACTCATGCAGCCATATGACGACATGTATTCTGGCTACTCCTACAACAACTGGGCCACCAAGAGTTTGGCTAGCAGCCCCCTATCAGCCAAAAGCTTTCCCTTCTTCAACTCCATGAACGTCAGCCCCTTGTCCTCCCAGCCCATGTTCTCCCCGCCCAGCTCCATCCCCTCCATGAACATGGCCTCCTCCATGGTGCCCTCAGCAGTGACAGGGGTGCCAGGATCGGGCCTGAATAACCTGGGGAACCTGAACAACTTGAACAGCCCCACGCTCAACACGGCAGCCGTGTCAGCGGCCGCCTGCCCTTATGCCACCACGGCGAGCCCATACATGTACAGAGACACCTGTAACTCCAGTCTGGCCAGCCTCCGGCTCAAAGCCAAACAGCACGCCAACTTTGCATATCCAGCTGTGCAGAACCCTGTGTCCAACTTAAGCCCCTGCCAGTATGCCGTGGACCGGCCCGTATGAACCCCTTCTGCCTGACGCACCGCAATTCCCACCCTGCCCTCAACCCCCCTTCCAATCCAACCCGCCGTTTAATTCTGAGGCATTAAACCAGTAACATGGACTGGCTAAGAACATGTGGTTTTTGAACAAGACTGAGTGCCATAGGAATAAGCTTTCACGAGGAACTAAAAGAAAAACAAACTCACCAATGGACCATGCCTCAAAGGACTCCATCAGATTATGCTGAGACTTTGATGCTGAACCGACCAACTGTTTTTTTTTGTTTGTTTTTTGATTTAATGATAAAAAAAAGGATCTTTACAGTTCCACAACTGCATGACTAGAGTGCATTACAAAGAAGAGGACTCCATGGCTCTCTTTACTGCACTGGTAGGAAAAACCTTGTAGGGCCAATTTAAAATGTCCGAAATGCTCTCGCCATCAACGAGTGTACAAGGCACACGCAGTACAGGCAGATGGATGTACATAATGGACTTTCTGTTTTTTGTATGTGACAAAAAAAATTCTATGATGAAACGTAGTACTTTAAAGACGAGATGAGCATGTTCCTCAAGAGCAGAACCTGGATCGATGTGCCATGAGTACCTCCTTAGGAATTTTAATCTTTGTTGTGAATTCCATTCACCTAGGTTAAGAGGTCGAGGGTCAAAGGTTGCTGTCAGATGGAAGATGAAACGTAGCAATGTGTAGTTGAGAGAAAAAACAAATAAGTACATGAGTAAAAATATGTTCCAGCTCTGCCGGAACCCAGAAAATTAGGACTTTGTTTTTTGTTTTTTTTTTTAAAAGGAAAGCCATTGAATATATAGTTTTGTGTGGTGTTCTAAAAAGGGAGTCTATGACTGTAAAATAATGTACGTAAGAGTGCAGTTGTTATAAAACAAGCTTTTCTTTGGTGTAGCCTGCTTTGTCTCATTAAAAGGAAATAAAGATTTATTTGTTTTATGAGTAACTAACACACTGAAACCATTTCCAAGGACTTTAGATCTCCAATTACATTTTGCCACGCATGTCATTTGCCACTTTGTTTGGGTCAAAAGTACAGTGCCCTCTCAAAGACAGTGTGACCCCATAGCAATGTTACCTAAGTGCCATGGCAACATCATACAGCCAGGCTGGAGGAGACGGAGAACGGGAGATGGAGAGATATAGATGTTCCTGTTGACTCGTCACTGATCTGTTTGACCTACAGGCTTGGAGGGGTTTTCAGCGCGAGTGGCACTTTCTATGGAACATCCTGTGGTGGGTCTGTGTGTGTGTGTGTGTGTGTGTGTGTGTGTGTGTGTGTGTTGTCAGGGTGTATCTTGGTGCTGTGCCTTCTCTGCTCTAAGGGAACATGGCCAACATTACATAAGCACATAAGAGGCATCCCTCCAGGGTGTCACAACAGCAGGGACTGCCCAGTCTCGCAATGGCAGCCAAACTAAACCTTAGTCCCTTCAGCTGTTCACAGAAACGCTCGCTGCTTCAGACCTTTCAGCTCAGCTCCTCTGCTGATTTACAGAGAGCTGCACTCAGCAGCAGATAAGAAGTTGAAAAGGCTGAAAATTGGATTTGACAAAAAAGACTGTAATTTTAAAAGGTCATTTTTTAAATTAGAAAAGGTCACCATTCAAATGCATGGAATCACTTGTCATATTAACCATTTTAAATATGTATGATACAACTGATACAGTTTGGTTTCGCATATAACAAGTTATTGCAAACTATTTGGTCATAAGGTGTTTAATATTGTAAATAATCTCTCTATTTATTTATTTATGTACATGTTAGGCTTCTTGACATCAGGCCCTCACATATGATGAATGGATATTAATTTTATTATAACTAAATTCTTGATGCTATTCAAGTTTCTTTGTTTTAGAAACTTCTACCATTCTGGACAAACACTTCTATTTATATCTTTTAAAAAAATGTATATCATGTCCTACTAATCATTTGAAAGCTGTAAAGCTCCACAAGACTGGCCTATTGGCATCAATATAAATATTTATCTAAAACTATATACTCTCAAATACTAATAGACACTATTACGAAATGTACTTAATTGACATAACCAACAATTAAAACAATCGAATTCTCTATCTACAGGACACAGTTCTGAACACAAGAGAATGAGTCACTTTCTTATTTGTAATTTACTATTTCTAATCTTTGAATTACAATTTTACTTTTGTGGAAACAGAACACGCGCACGAAACAGTATGTTATTAATAACAGTTTATTATTATTATGCACAGTATATATATTTTTCTTCTACATACTCATACATTCTCTCAGACACACACAGCAAAGAAAAAAAATGGGATCAATAGACAAAAGCATTTATTTAACAATGAATAATACACAATAATCACCATACAGAATAATAGGGACAATGTAACCAAATAATCAGTACTTTTCTAGTATAATATTTCTATTTCTATTATTATCATAAACACAAAATAAAAATCAGATTTAAATGGGTAGTGTATTTTATCTAGAGAGTAAGTGATCTTTATTTATTTAAAAACAATACTGTAATGAACACATTGTCATGAACACATTGTCATTTTGTGCACTAGTATGTAGTTTAGCCCTTTAAAATCAGTTACAATCCAGTATCTAGTTCAGTAAAGCAGTCCTTTATTGAAATAGATCAGTTCTTTATTAATAAATCAATGTGAAGGCTGAGGCTCACAGGAACCAAATGTCTTTCATCCTTCTCTTCTAACCAAGGCATTAATACTCTCAAAAAAATGTTTAACAAGTTTGCTTGTGTTTATTTGCTGGAAAAAACACATTTAATACCCAAATAAATTGTTTAAAACAGTCCTGCACAGTTCTGTATCTCCTTGGGAAGTTCTGAACTCCAAATGTAGATAAAAATGTCTCTTTAATACAAGTGGACACAGATGTTGGTCTCTACTGTTACCGCAGAAAAGCTTCAGTTTGCGAGTGTAAGAGTTTGTGTGTGTGAGTGTGTGATCTGCAGACGGAGATGAGGCTCAGTCACACTGATGATCCTCTCTCAGCACTCCGAATCAATATCTCACTGGAGGGTAAATATCCTCCAGTCCCCAATGTTTACTTCACCCTGCAGACTGTGAACCAGAAAGAAAACGCATTTACAGCGGTCATGACCCATGCTCTGAAAAATCCTTCTAACTGGTAAGCGTAGTAACAACCACCTCAGAGATTTGGTTTACCTTCAAAGCTAGGTAAAAGCTCCATTTTCAAAATGTGCCATGGAGTAGTACCTGTTCAGGAACTAGGGCTTTTCATGGACCCATTAATAGCTTCAGTGATGTGTTTCTGTATGAGTTCAGTTTGCAGTTTAAGTAAATGTACTACAACAACGAGGTTGTATGCTTTATTATCATAGCGGAGAGTCAAAACTACACTATGGAAACTGACAAGTCCAAATGTGTCATTTTCAAATAAATGCAATATGCCAAATCAGCAGTGTTTGTTCTGTATGCACCGAAACAAAAGAAAAATACTAAACTTACAGTAGAGCAGTGTTGCCAGGTAGTCACTGTAATTCAAAATTACAGCACTAATACTACAATGTTTACAGTTATTACAACTTATACTGTATTTAATACATGTATTTCTATGTCATTGATTGCAGTATGTTACTATAACCAAAAACATATTTTTTTCTTTTCAGAAATGAAGGAGTCAAAACAGCAGTTTTAGAACTGCAGTAAAACTGAACCTCACATTTTAAGAGTAAAAAGTAAAGAAAACATTTGTTTTATTTTAGGATTTTTAAAAAACACAGACAGGTAGTTTTTCAAAAGATATTAAGTGAAGAGGATTATTATTATTAACTCTGAGGCTTTAGGTTAAAGGATTTCCTGAAGAATTCACTTCGAAACTGCAATATGAATATGTTACGTGCATGTCTTGCCAGATCCAAAAGTCGGTGTTAAAGCTTGCACTGTATAGTCCTACACTTAGAGTAGGAAAGTGAAGCTCTAACTTGGTGCTAACATGACATGACATGACCCATGACTAGATGAATTAACGTTATTGTAGGAGTCGTAATCAAATCTTTATTAAAAAAAATTATACTTACAAAGTGGATTCTACAGTAAAGTCTACTACATAAAGAAATAACAAAAGGTCAATGGACTCACTTAAAGCTGATGATGCTGTATGTTTTGGCATGTTATTATAGTGTTGTTATAATAATATTACATTAAGGTGCTTGATTCAGTTTAATAATATTTGTACCGTTAATGTTTTCCCAAAATTCAGGACTTCAAAAGTAAAACTGTAAAACACATTTGAAGTATCTTACTGGTCTGAACACAGTACACTGTTGTAGAAGTCACAGATATTTTAATAACTGTGTGATACCTTTTATTCAGGTAGAAACAATGAACCTGAATATTAAAACATTTAAATTCCTTTTTCAGTGTGAGACAAAGTAACAACTACCAGTGTTCACTCTCAACTACAGCACTTTCAGTATAGGTTTTAGTACCAGCACAGGCAATTATAGTGTCTGGTTACTTTGTTTGTCTAAAAGACACAGACAAGCAGGACTGTGACTAATACATCTTAGGGACCAAAAGCACTTAAATTACAAGCAATGGAAGTTTACCTCAGATACAACAAGCGTTCTTCTTTCCTTAACACACATATATCTAAGGGGCGCAAATCATTTTTACCACAAATGGTCATAGCTTTACATGGTTTTGATCACAGCTACTGAGCAGAAAAGGTAATAATTTTGTAATAATGTGTAACAGACTTTACCATATAGATTAATATAGATTAAATTCATTCATATTTCTGACTTGGTCACAGAGCAACTCTACACAATAACACAGCAATACCATGACCAGAAAGCGCCTAATGTACAAATTTTAGATCCACAACTGAGATATTGGTAGTCATTTTTAACAGAGACACAGCTACACTCAAGGGCCTACAAGAACAGAGTATTACAGAACTTGTCATGCCTCGTCTCGCAATCATAAAATAATGAAAACCTTCTAAAAAGCTCATTATCAAAAGTCATCTCTTACATAATGCCCTCAAACAGGTACTGTGTCTTATATCAAGCTGCAGTGCCCTAATTCGCTAATTGCACATATAGTTGGAAGTCTCAACTTAATTACATTTTTTTAATCAATGGTACAGTCAATACAAGTCATCGGGCACTACGATGAAATTAATATGGAAAATTGGATAAAAGTTATTGAAGCCTGAACAGAGTGTCTTAATCATGATAATTAGTACTGAAAATAAAAACACTGCGCAGGAAATGTCATTTCTTTTTATACTGCACTCTAAATGAGGATTAAAGAAATTAAAGTCTGCTGGGATGGCTCTCTCGAATTATTAGATAGACAAACTGATCAAAGACAGACGGAAAGTCACTGCTGTGTCTCGATATTATAACTGCCTCTTGAGCTGTTTGCACGAGCTGCCAAACCAATATATTTATTGAACATCAAAACTTGTCTGTTTATTGTGAAATTACTGTGAAGACTACCAAGACATGTTTCATAATTAGAATAATAGTCAAGTCCATAACGATCCTTAATCTTTGTCACTAAGTGAAACTTCCCTGGAGAAGACTTCAGGAATGGGTGGCAATCTGTAATAACACTGATTATAATAATAAAAAAAAGTAATTATAAAGCTTAATCCCTGTTACCAGTTTCCAAACCTATTTCAACCAGAGGGCAAAATGTAGTTGATGAGGTGACCAAAACACTTTGATAAACATAGAAATGTATCTGTAAAAAGTGGTCTTTGGGCCTTTCAGCATTAACAAATCAGATTTGTCTCCAGCAAATATCAGGTTAATGCATTATTTAATGGTAATGAGAGCTACAGTAACAAGCAGCCTGAATAATAATAATAAGAAGAAGTTTGAGTGACCCCACACTACATAACTCTTATTTACAAGACAGTATTTAAAAAGGTTTTTAACAAAACTTTTCTCGCACAATTTTACTAGCACATGCTGATTAATCACATACACTAGTGGAACTATCCGCTTGTCTCCAATTGCTGTTTTTTTCTCTCCGCTTGAGGTTTCGCTTCTAATTCCTGTGACCATCCTCTCAATGTAATGCAGTGCGGGATTAAAATTCCAGAGGTAAATCCTAAAGATGGTTCAGCCTGTTTTTCTTTCCTTTAGCTTAGACCCGACAGCCTGCTCTATCTTGTTCAAAGCCTGATTTCCTCCTGCCTGCCTTTACAATGTAAAAACATCATCAGTTTTATATAGAGCAGCTTGATGTACTGCAGCATGACAAAAAAACAGGCCTATAGCTACAAACAGAAGATAGATAGATAGATAGATAGATAGATAGATAGATAGATAGATAGATAGATAGATAGATAGATAGACAGACAGACA